>JAINUG010000163.1:1357500-1957500 GCA_029706075.1 Aldrovandia affinis | reverse complement strand
TCCTACCCTAACCCCAATCCACTTGGTTTCCCCTACCCCACTGTAGCGACAAAGCCTGTGAACCATAAAGGTAGGGCAGGTAAGCTCCACCCCACTCTCACCTAAGGTGGCAACCCGCTTAAAGTGAAATGGCACACTGCACACATCTCCACACATTACACTCCCCTGTTCCACACATATACTTTGAGGGAGGGGTATCCACACATGAATCCCCCCCCACTACCTGTTGGCCACCACCCTGCCCAACTGGTCCCATAGCTGCTGCTGCCCCCTTAATCCCCTTTTCCCCCAGAAACCAACAATTGGGGCCCTCACTCGCACACACAGCCACACAACACGCAACAGCAAAGAAACAACAAAAAAGAAAACCACACTGGAGAGGTTGCATCAGGCTGCGCCACTTCTGCCAGCCCTAGCTTTCCCCCCAAAAAACAAAAAAACTTGTGTGGGTTTTTCTAGTCCAGCGACCGCTAGGCGCCCTTTCTCATCTGACTACACCCCCTCTGGCTCCACCTTCACGCAGGTTTAGGCAGCACTTTCAGGAACAGCGACTTCGCTGTGTTACTATGTGCATGCACACACTTGACACTGGGTGGGCACTTCCCTATCGTGGTGAAGCGGAGCTCCGATATTAGCCAATTCGCAACACCGGGATTTCCGCCCACCACCATTGCCACGACTTGCTCACCTTATTCTCCGCGGTCCAGCACTGTCATCCGTCCTCGTCGCCCCGGCCAGACTCAGGCACACCGGCACACTCAGGCACACTCCAAACAGATAAACCAAAACAAAAGGTAAACAAAACAAAACAAATTCACATCCACTCGCCACTGCCCATACTACTGACACATCTGTGCCTTCCCCCACTTCCCACCAGCAACACACACAAGACTACCTGTCTTTTTATTGGTTCTCCCTCTCATCTATGCCCACCCATTTCCACCAATCACATACACACCTTCCACTACTATTTACATTCACATGCAGGTTTAATTACTCGCATTCCTCCTGAGGTTTCCCAAATTCCCAGTTACCTCACTTGCCCCGATTTCAACTTCCAACATAAACAATCAAACACCACTGCTGCTCCCACACATGACATAAACAATAAGCTCAAATACAATTTTTGTTATGAATTATTCATACAGTTTATTATCCTATGCATGCAGGAACACACACGATAGAGATTAGCTAGCAAACATTGTTCACAATTTATTTTACACAATTTTAATTTACATGTTAGATGCATGTCATTATACATTAAATAATTACAAATGATTAAAGTTGTTCCAACCCCTTGAGGTATCAGGTTTAATTAGGAAATTATAATAATTTAATATTCTGAAATGGACGTAAAATTGTTGAGTTCTGAATGACATTTGCATGGCCCTGGTAGAGCAATGGTAAAGCACCAGATTGCCCATTGCGTTCAGGGTTCGAGGCCCAGCTGTGCTGCCCGGGAGTACCGCCGGAAGCCGGCATGAGCTTGCTGCGTACAAGAGTGGCTCTGTGTGTACAGTATCTTATGTTAGTCCAGCAGCAAAGTCCGCTATTAAGTAGTTCTAGCCTAGGGAATCTGAAGCAAATAAGAATGATTATTTAACACTAGTTTATCCTTATTGTCCATGAGCCCTTTGCCAGAGTTTCGGATCAACCTGAGAGGTGTTCAGACTGCTGCAGGCAGAGCAACACCATAACCCTTTTGGAATGCTATTTTCTTCTGAATGATTTATCCTGTCTTTCTGATTTTTAATTACTGTGCTTTTTTGGAGTAATGCTTTATTAGAAAATCATGGGTTTTGATAGCGTGTATCAAAGGAGGCGTTTGAGGAGGCAAAATGCTAAGACCCAATAATTCTTAACTCAGAATTTATTAAAGAGACAAGTAAAAGGTAACAGGAATCAGAAGCGAACTACACAAATCTCAATTGATTTGTCCAGCTGTCTTCCGGGGAGCGCTCTTCCTTCCGCCGTCTCCAAACTCTTCTTTAACTCAAAATCAGGTCTCTGCTGATTGGCTGACGTTTTCCCAGGTCCTCCAATCGCAAGCCACTTACGTCAGCCTGCCTTTTTATCAGGCCAATCAGCAAATAACATACGTCATCTGTTTAAGCCACTTACGTCAGTCTGACTTTCTAACAGGTCAGACTGTCCAATTAACAACATCTGTTTATGGAGCCAATGAGCCCTGTCTTAGGTCTTATCTTAACCTTGCTGATAAACAGGTGAAAGAACTCAATAACAGAAACATGGCCCCGAGCTAGTTTGCCACGTATTAAAATACAATGGATCATAGAAAATAAATAATGAGCTCTGCACATTATTTCACAGTCAGGTCAGAATTAAAAACATACTAATAAATTCCCACAATTTGCACTACCCGATGCCAGTTTTCCACAACCGAATCATACACACAAGAACAGTGTGAGCTTGTTCCCTTTCGTATAACCTTCATAGTAACTGGTGTTACATTTTATTGTGAATGGAAATTACTATAATTTTTTTACTGTTGAAACACTTTTATAACAGAATACACACCTGGTATTGTACACAAATAGCATGAATTGAGAATAAGTGGTTCCACAACCTTGGTTAACCATGCAACCATAATTAACAGGTACATTTCCGTAGCTGATCTCATGTTACCAAGTGTCCTAGTATGTATTTATTTCAAAGTGTTATGCTGTAAGGGTGAGCGCTGTACTGCAGTGGGTATTATCCCAGGTATTATCTGGGTGACTTTTTGTTATTTAATCTGTGGGTGGGGCACGCATGCTGCTTATGCAAACTGCTCAAAGTTGCATCATCATGCTGAGTGATCAGAAAGGGCCGTCATTCATTGTGACCAGAGCGGGAGGAGGAACCGTGTGTGTGCGGGAGAGAGAAAGAGAAGCAACAGACATTCAACGTCCCTGTGAGCAAGTGAGAGAGAGAGAGAGAACAGGAACAGAACTTGTGTGCGTGTGTGTGTGTGTGAAAGAGAGACAGAGGGACAGAGAGTATGTATGTCTATGACTGAGAGAGGGAGAGAGAGAGAGAGAGAGAGCAGGTATTTAATAGTAAATAGGCTCATTTTACAGTTAGCTCTGGGGATAGAGCCTCTGAGAGGTGCAAGCTGACGACGCAAGAGTTTCTCAGCAGCTGTCCCAGCCAAAGTTTGGCCACGCACGTGTCACCATGTCCCGGAGGTCTTCCGCCGCTACCGACACCCACGTTGATGGCAGGGGCTCCTCAAAAAATGACTTGGGGAGCGTCGTCCCGTGTGGGGATCCGAACGGCCCGGCCCCGCAGGACAGGGTAGAACTGAAGAAGAAAGTCACCCTCTTGCGTGGAATCTCCATCATCACCGGGACCATCATCGGAGCCGGGATTTTCATCTCACCCAAAGGAATCCTGAAACACTCGGGCAGCGTGGGAATGTCCCTGGTTATTTGGTGCGCCTGCGGGGTCCTGTCACTGTTCGGTAAGTGCCCCGCATCTTAAACTTCATTGTGCTGTACGCAGCCTCAGTGCCAAAAATGACAGTGAGCACCCAGAGCGCCGGGAGCAGAGCGGCATTGCTTTAACGGACGGTTTCCCACCGAACACATGCTTAGGCAGCTTTTGCTGGGGGTTTAGACAATAATTGCAGTGAAGAGGTTCCGATGGACCTATTTGTAATGTACTGTGAAATGTATAGGGGGGTACACTGAATCTCTGACAGAATGCTTTTGTGCTTCCGTAGAACATTTTGATATTGTGCTCATTTTCCCCTTAGATTGCATCATTTTTGGAAAAAAACACCTTCAAGTCACGCAACTGACTTTGAGCATTTGTACTGTGTCGATGCATCAATGGTACTGATTGTGAAACAGGTACATTAATAGGCTTCCTCTTTTCGATAGCAGAGAACTCACTGTCATGTGTTGTCTGAATCACGGTGTGCACTTGTTGCAACATTGTCTCCATGTTCCATTGCATTTTGTACGCACATGCTATGCTCATTATTGTCAATAAATGGATGGTCAGTAAATGACCAGCATTGCAGTACTGTTTGTAAAAGATTTCAGTTCAGTGACACATAACTTCCTTTTGCCTATTGACATTTCCATGTCAGTGGTACATTTACACCATTAACAAGAAAGTAAAATGGGTCAGTTGGTCAGGACAGATTGGTACTGTCAGTGACACTGAGGAAAATTCCCTGTTCCGCTTCTCTCGTGTCCACACTTATACAGAATGCCGGATTGCGACACCCCTGCTCACATTTACATCATTTGCAATTCAAATGCAGGAACTGTGTGAAGGGAAAGGCCTCAAAGGCAGACAATAAAGAAGCTAATTAATTCAGAGTCTACATACAGTCCAATTATTTCAGCTTGTATTTGTCACGGCATTGTGGGGGACATTATTTAACATTTATTCAGTATGTAATTTGGCTGGAGATAAGTTTGGCATGGACTTGGACAGGTATGCATTTCTTTTGAGGGCTCGATAAAGAGACCAAGTATTCTGATTAAGTATCACGTTGAGACTTAAGCTGCCCTCGCAGAAAAGAAGGACAGTGCCAAGAATGGATTGGCCAGAGTAGTTTACTGTGGCTTTAGAAAACAGTTAGATTTTTATTAAGTTACAGACATATTAGTCATTTGGCAGGTCCTATCATCTTGTGATTTCTACAAAGTCTGCATAAAATCCTAGCTCTGGCCAATCTATCTGCTAAACGGTGTATACTGCCATTGCTTTCGTTGACGTGGATTTTCTCAGTGATGCAATGATTTTTCCGGAATATTGCGTAATTGCCTGTGTAAACATCAGGGTTGACTTAGTCAATAGAGTGCATCAGAATAAATACAAAATAAAATACATAAAGTCCCTGTGCTTTGTGCACACCATTCAGCAGTCTCCGTGTTCCTTTATAAGTTCCTTTTCACCGTGAGTCGTTGCTGACATGTAGTGTGGTGCGGAACAAGTGCGAGACCGTTCCAATTGGAATGGCCTCGACCCCTCTCCTCGATCATTCCCCCCCTTACTCGGGGAGGGCTCCCTCACTTGTAACGTCACTGGAGGTCTCACACGATTGGAAGGAGGGAGTGAAGGGAAAGCTCAAATGTTCATTTGGAACGAAACAGGCCCTGTGTTTGACAGTCATCTGTGTGGACAAATTGCTTCCAGACGATAGGGGGAGAGGTGCAATTGGCAAGAGCATATCATTAGATGCGTTCCTGTGGCTGGGGGAGGGGGTAACATGGCCACATTCTCTTTTAAAGGAAAAAACAAAACCAACTGCCAGGGCCGATCTGGCAGAGACGGGTTTCGAAACGCATCCCTGATATAATATGGGTGCGTTACAATGCTACGCTATCCACCAGCCCTCTAATCTTCTTTTTAAAAGGTTTCTTAAATCAACATATCTTTTATCTTGTCCTGCCTTTGGAAACCTTTGTGGGTAATTATCTAAAGACATAACGGAGGACATCAATTCCCTCTGGCACAGATTTAATCTGGCACGGTTTGGTTCGTAGTGAGCTGGTCAGTGCTTTTGTCCCCACCTGTCTGTAAATACTATACAATCCAGTGAGAAACTTGTCCAGGCTTGTACTGGCAGAAAGCCACTAATTACAGCACAGGTTCCCAGCAACTCAAATGGAACGTCCGTCAAGAACTGATTATTTAGGGTCAGAAACACAACAAACATCTCCTGACAGATTTTAGCCGCCAACTTTCATGAATGGAATTTACCCATATAGCCATACAACGCGCCAAAGGCCAAATTATTTCAACTTTCATTGTTGGGCTTTATGGAGTGGACGCGACAATCACTGCTGAATTGAGAATCGGGAAATATGTTAACAAGATGGCAGACAGACTGACGGTAAAAAAGTCTGAAAACTAAATGCACATTTAAAAAATATATAGTACAGATCTTTGAGTTATCCTTAGATTGGATGTGTTGATAACTTTTCAGAATTGGTCAAATAGCATTTCACTAGAAAGTTATATGTGGATGTTGCTTTCTGTGGGATGGTAAAGACAGCCCACCTTCTTGAGTGACAACGTTCTCTGAGCTAGTCCTTGCTGCAGTATGCGCATATGCGCAGCTGGTGTGAAAGGGGCTTAAATCTTTCCCATGTCTTGCCCTACATGAGTTTGTAGACCAACATTCGATCACCAATGTTGATGATTTTTTTTTTGGCAAGGTCAAATACTATTCAAATGAAGCCTCACAATTCGATACAAATCAGTTTGCT
The DNA here is from genome assembly GCA_029706075.1 of Aldrovandia affinis. NCBI lineage: Eukaryota > Metazoa > Chordata > Actinopteri > Notacanthiformes > Halosauridae > Aldrovandia > Aldrovandia affinis. The sequence goes on along the minus strand of JAINUG010000163.1, from coordinate 1,951,270 downwards.
AGTTTTTATTAAAAAGAATATGAATACATTTTATTTTAATATAAATAACAGAGAAATTGCAATGCTTACTATTATTGCAATTGCTTACTTTGTTTCTTTGTACACTCAATCTGGGCCTAAGTGGATATGATATGCACTCACACCAAGGGTATCGTACCAGTCCGAGCTGCACAAAAGGCAAAATAATTGGACGTATTTTGAGCATGCTATGAATGCTGCTTGGTTGTGTGTCACATCTGTAATTTACCTTGTGACCTTTCTGTATGAAGTATTCCCTGAGGTCACTTAGCACCAGACACCACCACTTAACTACCTGCTCATAGTTGGAAGATACCCAAGTGGGGGAATGCAGAACTGGTTTGCTGTGTCTCTGTGCTGCCCAGTTAGTGTTTCTAGGGTCGAGCACTGTGAGTTTCCCCCCTTGGAGGAAACGCTTCCTGTTTACTTAAAGCCAATGACCTCATATTGATATAAAGAAAAAAATAGGTTCCTTCTCACCAGCAATAAACAAAGAGCTCATTAAATGGAAACACAATTTATCACAATTTACGCATATCATAATAGAACATGTCAGGTTTCAGGTGGAAAAACTAATCTATAGAAATTTGAAACCGAAATAATTTGAAACAGTAAGATTATAGTTAGGCGCACCAATCACACAGCAAGTCAATGGTCCTTATACAGGCAGATTTATACATGCTTGATGCCTATGGCAATTTCTTTTATTTATTCTGCAGATGCATTTTTCTGCCTTAAAGAACCATGCTGGGTACTTTTCCAAGTTGTCACAATGTGACGCACAGCTTGTTTCATATCGCCCCACCACACAGATACCTCTTTCATAGTTAGGACAAGGGCTCTGACAATCACGTGAATGAAAATCTGAACAGTAACTCGTCCAGAACGAAGGTGAAGTGGATCTGCACAGCTTCCCCCCCTGTTGCGCCCACTGTCACAGGGTTGGTTACTATACTGAGGGAGTGAGCCAAGCTCCAGGGTGCATTCTGAAGAACAACAGAGACGCGTTGCGATGTTATCCACAGAAGACAGGCCACCGGAAGAGTGTCCAATCAAAAAGGAGCGGGCTTCCCTGTTTTGATTTATTGGCCCTCTGAATTTAAGGTCACTTGCTCAGGTTTACTTGCAGGTGGTTGCACAACCCCTGTACAGGAGCCCCTAACAAAAATCACCTGTCAATGGTCGTGTACAATTTAAGTTTTCAGTTTCGCAGTCTAGAGCATTCTGTTTTCTAGTTTCACCCATAAACTGATTGCTGAAACAAAAGGTTATTTTAATGCAGTGTACTATTAAAATAACTGATTAAAAAGTAGCATTCAGGCCTCTGGGTAGTCTAGCAGTTACAATGTTCGATGCTGGCCACTGCAACCAGGGTTCGATTCCACCAGCCACGCTGGAGTCGGCTCTGGCCGGAAGTGCCACTAAGGGGCGGCAATTGGCTGTCCGCCCCAGGGAGGGGGAAGGGAAGCCGACATGAGTTGGCTGCATATAAGAGTGGCTCTGGAGTACCGTAGTTACGGTCGACGGCTTGGTGAGTGCCGTCTCGGAGGAGACGATACTTCGCCTTTGTCACTGCCGGTCACAGGGCTACAGCAGCGAACTCACAATACGAAGGGGGGGATTGACACAAAAAGAGAGGGTGTAATTGGCTACTAACTTGGGAGAAAATGGGATAAAATCAGAAACAAATTCTTAAAAAAACAACAACAAAAAAAAGTTGCATTCAGATGCATTTTTCCTCATCATTGAGACGGTGAGGGAACATTCAGAACGTGTGCAATCAATAAAAGTTGATCTATTTGATAGAAATATGATTGTTCTGCCTACTGTTAGCGCATTGTATATTTTACGCATATGGAACATCTATTACCAATAAGTAGGTACCTGTATAGCAATTCTGTTAAAAAAGGAAAGAAACCGCATACAAAATAATGAGCAACTACTTCCGGTATTCAATCGAAGTAGAACTAGTTTGTTCTTATTACATACTGTACAAATGACCAAACAATTCAGTGCTGAAGAAAATAGCTGTAAGAAATCTTGCATTCAGTTCAAGTAGATAGAATTGGAGATTTTAACATATATTTGAATCAAATAATTTGAAAAGGATATCCTTTCACACATCAATGGTTTTCATCATAAATTCTGGTATTCTGCCACAAATGCTGACCATATCTGAGATTCAAAGCCATTAACTGAAATGGATGCACACTTGCACGCACACATACACACACTTAAATACTCACTTTAGACACACACACACACTCACACCACGCACGCAGACACACACACAAAAGCGTTTCCCTACATGGGAGATGGTCTTTAAAGAAAGAAGTAGCATTGACAATGCTACACTTGATGGCTCAGTGAGGATCATTTTCAACCTGTCAGTTCGGGAGGTGCAAGTGGACCTCGAGGCTCATAGAAAATGAACATCTGAAGCTGAAATTTCTATAGCCGTATCTCATGCGCCAACTCTTTCATGCCAATCCTTTTGCAGTCACATCGCTCAAATCTTGTTCTTTCATTGACGTACAGTCAGTGGACTTGCAAGTGTTTGAAGGTGCCTGTGATAGTATTTCTTGAGTTTGATAGCTATAGACAGTGTTTCATCTTCTAAATTTTTCTTTTGTAGGGGCCTTGTCTTATGCGGAACTTGGAACATGCATTAAGAAATCCGGAGGCCATTACACCTATATCCTTGAAGCCTTTGGTCCACAAATGGCATTTATGAGGGTCTGGGTAGATTTGATTGCAATAAGGTAAGTAACCAATTTGAAATTGCCTATGCAACTTATCCTTGTTTCTGAGGTGATGTTATATGTGAAAATGGACTGTACTGTAATTGATTTGTCAGCAGTAGCCAATAATGTATTAAATAAGTTATGTTTTTGTAATAATGTACTGTATACTAGAGAAAAGGCTAAATAAGTATTTACCGTACTTGGACATTCCTCTGAGTGCTTTGTTAAACGGTTGGAGGGAAAGCGATTTTGCTCAGGAAATAAAATGCAGACTGACTTCTGAATGAGTGAGCTCAAACATAGTGAATCCTGATTGGTGTGTTCTGTTTAGGCCTGCTGCAACAGCGGTGATATCCCTGGCATACGGACAATACATTTTGGAGCCCATATTCACGCCATGTGGCGTGCCTGAGCTCGCAGTGAAACTGGTCACATGCGTCGGAATAAGTAAGCTAGCAAATGCTTCAAGTTCATCCATTGAAACAAATCGAAGTGATCAATAATGAAGAGAAATACTGAATAACTGTACACAAATCTTTGTAAAACAAACATTTCTGTCCTTCTGAATTGCACATATTTATTTGTTCTTAAAGGGGAATTACACACTAAAATCATTTTTTCATGTTAAATTATGCTTCCAAGCCCGAAGGCCAAAATCCTATTGTTCTTGCCAGTATTTACTTTTGTATGTTATTTTATTATTCCATGGTCTGAACTCCTGCATGGACCATTTTGGAAGCATTTTCCAACTATGGCAGGAAACCACACCTTTTTTGTATCATTTTCGACTAAACAAGCATCCCGGGGCCAACTTGGCAGAATAATAATAACTATATTATAATTATGTTGTGATTAATCACAAGTGTAGTATCTAAATTGTGAAAGAGTAATTGATCACAGGTAAGCTTTGGCTACACCCCTTAATGTTCGCACATCACCAAAAATGTAGGTGTTTGTCCAGCAATTTCCCACTGCAACGTAGTCGGTAAGGAGTATTTTGATCAATAAGGAATATTCTACCATTTTGTCAGTAAGAAGTATTCTACATTTAAATTGTATTTATAGCACATTTCCCAAAACATTTCTCACAATATGCTTTGCAGCAGACCTTGCACCCCCACAAAAGGAAGCCTAGATCAACAACTCTCTTGGGTAGGACAAATATAAATGTTCAGACTCGACTCAAATACAGACTCGAGCGGGAGCCCATCGTACACTGGCTGGCTCAGGGTCCAAGTTTGTAATATTGATCACCTTTAACTTTGAATGACTAATATCAGCAGCTCTAACTGGCCCAGTATTTTAATTTTGGCAGTACTTTTAAATGAATGGCAATCATAAAATAATTAGAAAATCAAGAATGCTTGAATTTTTGAATGAGGACAAACTAATTTGATAGGATCAAATCAAAGCCTCTGTCTGTCTGGGATAAAATTGCATAAAAATGTATCTGGGTTGGTCAGTTGAGTGGGTTGTTTTCCTAAAGGTCTTCACTGTTGTGACATGCCAACAATTTATTGAATCCTGACCATGCTCAGCAGCATTGGCTATAGTGTTTCCCAGAGAGGCAGGGTTTTAGTCAGTAGCAATATCCATATTGTGTCTCCTCCAGTTAATTTGGCACCTGCAGTCTGCGGAGGAAAATGTGTGCTTGACTGTGCTCTCCTGAATCAACGGAGGGTCTTGCAGTTATTGGATTGCCCTCTGTATGCGATTGGATTCAAGATTCAAGATTCAAGATTTTTATTTGTCACATACACACACGGGGTGTGCAGTGAAATGGAAAGTGACAATGCTCAACGAAAAAAGTGCAAAAGTACACAGTATTTACAGTAAAAAGACAATAGAATTATTACAAAAATTAAAGCAATACAATATATATAATTATTAGGCACTCCTAATTGAGGGAATAAAACCGAGGCTTCTTGCAACGTCGCTATTCTGTATTCCTACCATCAAGTAGCAATGCAGTGACATCTACCTTTAAATTGTAATCAAACAGATGATTGTAATCAAATCCTTTTTGTGTGTGCCTCCCGTGTGGTCCAGTGGTTACAACGTTCGACACTGGCCACGGAGACCGGGGTTCGATTCCCTGTCCCAGAGTCGGCTCTGGCCGGGAGTGTCCACCAGGGGCGGCGATTGGCTGTCCGCCCTAGGGAGAGGGGAGGGAAGCCGACAGGACGTTCGCTGCGCATAAGAGTGGCTCTGCAGTACTGGGTTACAGTCAACGGCCTGGTGAGTGCCATCTCAGGACTGCAGGACTACAGCAGTGAACTCACATTACTAGGGGGGGGATTGACATAAAATAGTGGGTCTAATTGGCTACTAAATTGGGATAAAAAAAACAAAAAACTTTTTTGTGTGTTCGTGAGTTTTTCTGTTGAGACACAAAACTCAAGTAAAATGATCTTAGCTTATGTAATAAAAAAGGCTCATTATTGGATTCATCAACAGCTCCCCTGCAATTGAGGCGTGAACTTATCTTGAGTGTGTCATCTTCTGGGGTCTTCTGGGGCCCCACTGTTGTACCTGAGATCATTCTGGAACAGCACTGGGGCCAGGCCACTGCAAAATTTCACTGGCATATCTGAGCTGTAACAAAATTGGATAGCATCAAAAGCTAACAAGGGATAGTGGTCATTTGTCACTGTGACACTCTGGTCCTTGGGTCATCAAATGTACTTTGTGGAAGCCCCCTGTCAAGCCCCCTGTCAAGCTACCAACACTGGCTAAATTATGACACATGTTGGAGACTGGATGTTGAACTGATGAAGTGCAAGGTGCGATCGTTGCCTCTATTCTGGCAAAGAGATAAACCTTCTGGTTTACTGACACAGGCTCAGATTAGGAAAAAGGGGATAGCCGTACCGCCATTCACTTTTTAAGAGACACAAGAATTAGGTATGGCCACAGCTGTACTGGCACAATCTGGCCATATGTTGGATCTGTCATTTGATCAGTGAGACCACTGTCCAACTTGTCTTAATCTAATTTTACAACCAGTGACAATGCCTGGATCTTGGTCTTCATCAAATATGAATATGTGGTGTTTTTTTATGTCATCTAAAGGCTAAACCCCTAAAGTATAATTCCAATAAACTCCCTGTGATCGTTATGACAGTCTGCATTTGTGTATTGTATTTGCCCCCACATGTCTGTCTGTTTGCCTTTCTGTCCCTATGGAAGGGACATAGTAGCAATATTTTACCACTAGAGGCTGAATTGTGTTTGAATCACAAGGGGCGAGGATCTTAAATCTCTCAATACAGTTGTCTTACAACAATTGTCATTACGTTTACTCAGTTCATGATCTCAGATGTGAATTATATTATATACAGTCGTAGCCAAAAATATTGGCACCCTTGTATGTTTTTCAAAAAAAGCACAATTTTCTCTAAAATAAGTTGAAATTGACAAAAGTATTTGGTCTCCACAATTATTTATTACACTGTTAATAGTACAGGGACTTTGTTTTTGATTCAGAACTTAACATATCCTTTTAAATAATAAAATGAACAAAAATCGCATTGACCAAATTATTGACACCCTAGATTTAATATTTGGTAGTACAGCCTTTGGAGAAAATAACTGCAATCAAGCGCTTACTATAGCCATTAATGAGATTCCTACCCTTTTCTACTGGCAGTTTGGCCCCCAGTTTGCCCCCCAATGCCTTGGTAATCCTCTAATTTCATGATGCCCTTAATACGTTCAAGGCGTCCAGTACCAGAGGCAGCAAAGCAGCCCCACAGCATTATGGAACCTCCACCATATTTTACTATAGGTAGGGTGTTATTTTGTTTAAAAGCTTCATAAAGTGCTGATCTGTCACACAAGGTGTTTTTCAAGGCCCGCACAAACCTTTGACAACATCTGAGATCAATTTTCCTCTTACCACCACGTCCTGGGAGATTCTTAACAATTCCATGAGCAGCAAACTTCTTCATAATATTGCAAACTGTGGAAACAGGTCTCTAGAGATGGCCTTATAGCCTTGTGTATACTTATATTTTGTGATAATGGTTTTTCTGACATCCTCATTATTTTCTCTTCACCATTGTCACAGAGGAACAGGGTAGCTGTTTTCACACTTAAAAAATGGATCATTTTTTGGGCCTCCCACGCCTCCCACGTGGTTACAGCGTTCAACACTGGCCACGGAGACCGGGGTTCGATTCCCTGTCCCGCCAGAGTCGGCTCTGACCGGGAGTGCCATCGGGGCGGCAATTGGCTGTCCGCCCCAGGGGGGAGGGAAGCCGACACACACAGTTCGCTGCGCACAGGAGTGGTTCTGGGGTACCGTCGACGGCATGACGAGTGTTGTCTCGGAGGAGGCAGCGCTACTGATTCTACTACTGAAACCCCTGATTCTGGCTATATTTTTTAGATGATAGAAAGCTGTTTAGGTGATTGCTTTGATATGGCTGGTGAAAGTAAGATCTGAGTCTATTAGAACACCAAGATTTCGCACTTGTTTTTAGAGCCTGGGACTCAAGGTGTTTACTAATGGTAATTTTCTTGTCTTTGTTGCCAAACACAATAATCTCCATCTTGTCCTTATTTAATTGAAGAAAATTTTGGCTCAACCAATTATTTATTTGCTCTAAACATTGACACAGTGAGTCTATTGGGTTGATGTCATCTGGTGAGAGAGCCAGATATATCTGTGGATCATCTGCATAACTATGATAATCAATGTTGTTGTTTTGTAGGATTTGGCCCAGAGGCAGCATATACAGATTGAACAAAAGTGGTCCAAGAACAGATCCCTGGGGAATTCCGCATGTCATAGCCACTCTATCAGATTCATAGCTGCCAATGGTGACAAAGTAACTCCGGTCTTCTAAGTAAGACCTGAACCAAGTAAGGGCTGCTCCAGAAAGTCCTACCCAGTTTTCTAGCGTGTCCAGCAGTATTCTATGATCTACAGTGTCAAATGCAGCACTGAGGTCTAGTAAAACCAAAACTGATATTTTTACTGAATCAGTATTCAGCCGTATATCATTTAACACTTTTGTAAGAGCCGTTTCAGTACTGTGGTGAGGTCAGAAGCCTGACTGAAATTTGTCAAAAAGATCAAAAAATTACTGAGTTGATTATTTTCTCAATGATTTTAGCTATAAAAGTAAGATTTGAGACAGGTCTATAGTTGTTTAACACAGAGGCATCCATCCAGACACCCAGAAGTCTACATGAAAGGCAAGGGTGTCAATAATTTTGGCCATGACTGTAGTATATATATACAATTCCCAGTACATTACCAGAGTATTGCCCAAATATATACGAAGACATTAGAAAGATCAAGACATTCTGAAAACGTTGTCATGGCTGGAGTTAATTTCAATGTTATATAGGGTACAGGAAGCCAAATAAAGGAAATACTAACATGTTTTAATAGGGCTTTGGCCAGCACGAACCGCCAGAATGGCTTCAGTGCATAGACAGATTCTACAAGTGTCTATTGTAGCTACATTTGTAGATTGTACAATGTACATTGTACACTGTAGGTCTATTGTATTGTACAACTCTATTGGAGGGATGCCAAACCATTATTCCATGAGAAATTCCATCATTTGGTGTTTTGCTGATGGTGGTGGAAAATGCTGTTTCAAGTGTTGCTCCTTATCTCCGATAAGTGTTCAGTTGGGTTGGGATCTGCTGATTGAAGTTGCCATGGCATATGGTTTACATTGTTTGCATGCTCATCAAACCATGCATTGATAAATTGTGCCCTGTGGATGGGGGTAGTCATCCTGGAAGACCACTCCCATCAGGATATAAATGCTTCACCATTAGATGATGGTGATCACACAGAATGGCTTTGTATTTATTGATGTTTGCCTTGCTCTCTGAGGGGTTGAGTGGACCTAAACCATAACAGAGCCATCAGAACCCTTCACCATGGGAAACAAGCATTCAGGATTGTAGGATTGTTTTGGCATGTCTAAAACGTGACACATACACTTGTCTGCTTGTTGAGAAAAGGGGAAGGATTTTGACAGTCATTTTGTAATGACTCCTCCAGATGAGTCATTACAAAATGACTTTTTTCCACTGCCTGTGTTCTTTGTAACACTTTAGTTGCAAACGTGCATTTTGATGTATAATAAGGGGTTTATGCACTGCAACCCAACCATAGTATCCCTCTCTGTGAATTTCTTGATGGACTGCTTGATTAAATTACATGCTCATGCCCTAGATTGGTATTTGAAGTCAGCTGATTCAGAGTTGACCCAAATGCCTTATTCACTCATGTTTCCTTTATCTAGGCTGTAGATAGGATAGGTGGGATAGAGTGGGCATGAAAGATGGTTACTAACCATGTGACTTGTGTGACTCCTGTTTACAGCAGCGGTTATGTACCTCAACAGTATGAGTGTGACCTGGACGTCACGGATACAGATCTTTCTGACCTTCAGTAAGCTCATAGCCATTTCCTGCATCATCGTACCAGGGATGTACCAGCTCTTCAAAGGTAAATGCCTATTGAAGGTGACAATCACAATGAATACAGTAGTGTATGAATTCAATGTAATGTATTAAATAACAAAACACAGTGCAAAACACACTTACAATACAATACAATCATTTAGCAGACACTAATCATTCAGCTCGAGTAGATGAACAACCACTTGAGGAAACAATGTCTGAGCACGTCATTCGTCAAGTAAGCCACATAAACAACACAAGTGCTAATTACAAAGAAATTAACAATAAGTGCAAGTGCAATTCGTTTTTTTTAAACTTAACGATGATTTAAATTTAGATAACATCACCCAACGTGAGCTACAGTACTTAAATCCCATTAAAAGGCGACAGAATTGATGTTACACCATGAACAGGCCTGCATCAGCCTGCTATGTTTAATTTCTGATGTGGATTAGTTGTTTGTTTGCTTCTAGTTTTAGTTCCAACCATAATTGCAACCTGTTAATTGTTCTTAATTATACACTTTTAATGTCTTTTAAAGCATGATTTACTCACTTAAGGCCATATGTCAGAAATAGCTATGCATGCCATGAACAATAACAATAATGTTCACATCCCAGGAATTGTAATCAGTCAGATTAAATTTTCTGTAATGCACTATATGACACATGATTCCTTTAAAAAGAGGTTACATATTTACATAATTAAATCAATTGTAGACTGGCAGGTGAAAACAGTGGGAGCCTACCTTTTGAAAATGGACATCTGGTCACTGAAAGCATTTGTGGAAAATGAAGAATTCAATGACAGAGCAATTGGCAACAAGCCAAACCTGCATTGTGTTAAAATAAGTTTAAAGAAAAAATGATGGTAGAACTTACACAGATGTTTTCAACAACCTTAATTGATCAAGAGACTGGCAGCAACCAAAACCAGCATACACATGGGGTCCCCAGGACCGACGTTGGGAACCGCTGCATTGGAACATTTTTATGTTGTATACAATGATGTAATTGAAAATGAATTAAAGGAATAATAACAATTACAAAAATATAATCATGTTATAGGGAACATTTATGACTTTCAGAGCTTTCAAAAACAAACTCAGAACCTGTCACACATGGGGGAAAATGTCTGTGTCTTCATGGGGATATTGCTGTTAGAGCTGCATTCCATAAAATCAGCTATATATTGTTTATGTAACAATTTTGCTTTAGATGAAAATGTGGGACCATTTATGCTCGTTGGCACCTCCAGCAGTAAAAAGGTATGAATGCTACTTTAAATATAAACCCACAAGGCAGTTAAAAAAAAAGAGATAAATGATAATATCCCTTGTTCCTTTTTGTTGTGGCAAACACAGAATCATGGTGCCTACCTGTTAAATTCTTGTTCGACTTCAAAATGCAGGTGGACCACAGTCTGCGATATGATGAAGTGTTTTTTCCCCTTGTGTTAATGCAGGTGAAACCCAGAACTTTGAAAACAGCTTCAAAGTTGACAGTGTTCAACTGAGCAGTCTTCCTCTCGCCTTTTATTCTGGGATGTATGCCTATGCTGGATGGTAAGCGCAAATGTATTTTTCTCTTTCAGTCTGAGCAAAACAGGAATAAAGTAGCCGAGAGCAACCACTAAAATCACCGTTGTTGATCTGAGTGTTAAATGGAAGCATCTACAAAGTGAATGTAAAAGTTTGATATTTTGTAAAGAATTAGGACTGAGGCTCAGATTATATTCTGGTTTGCCTGTTTTCAAACACAACATTATAAGTGTTGGGGTCACTTTCTTTCACAATAAATGGAAAAACAAGTTATATGATACCTGTACAGTACAGTCACAATTAATGTGGGCCACCGGTTCATAAAAGAGAATCTGAATTAATTCAGGCATACAGTAATGCCATTTTAAACCATTCAAATTGCTCATTAGTTTAGTTCATGTTGAAACATTGCATATGGTCTACACTATACATAACTGTATGCTATTAGTTTGTTTATCAAAAGTTTGTTTATATATTTCTTACATGGCATATTTAAAGCAATTAATATCAGCACCAAATGTTTAAAAATAAAACAAGTTAATTGTATTTCTTCTCAAGAAAAATGTGCCTCCTGAATTGATTTTATGAAGACCACAATCCAATGTTGGACAAACTTGGCCACACATCAACTCAAGTATCTGCTCTTAATGAGTTTTCTGTTCCTTCAAAAGGTTTTACCTCAATTTTGTGATTGAAGAAGTGGATAATCCAGAAAGGTATGTTCTAACAATACTTTTTACAGAGGTACTCCATACAAAGGCCTGGATTCAATTAGACTTTTACTCTAATTAAAGTTTAATCATTGTGCAATATTTCTGTGAGAAAATGCCTTCAAATGGCATGACTAGAAATCAGTTTTAAGATATTTTAGTGATAGACTGGAGCAGACAATGGAAAACGAGGGAATTTTCTTAACAGAGTGATGGTCATCATATTAATAGAATACATGTGTATGTGCTATAGGCATTTTATTTATTTGTTTTTATTCATTTATTCCAATTTTTTAAATTAAATATTTTTTTCCTCTTAATTTAGTTAGAGAGTTTTTGCAGTTTTACCAATTGGTCTATAATTTCTCCAAACGATGAAGGGTAGGTCAGTTTTATATTTGTTGGACAGCTTCTTTTACCCCTCGTAATATTAAATAAATGCTAAGATACACAATTCTAACAGTATATGCCGGATATACACTAATTGCATAATAACATTAAATATTGTATACTACCTGTATTTTTTTCCCATAAGGCTTCTTCAAAGCATGCAATCAATGTTCATCAATGTTCAAGCAGGTTCACTCAATGACTTATATGGGTTTTCCATTTCTTTCTTTCTCTATTCTATTAGCATAGTGCTAGTTATTGTTTACCATCCTGTCTCTGTGTACTACTTTCACTCTAACCTCCTTTATACTTCTCTCTCTGTTACTGTACCTCTCATTTCAGGTTCTTTAGAGATGGTTTACCCATCTCTAAAGATGGTTTACCCATTTAGAGATGTGTTTCTACCCATTGTGGACAATGGAAACTGGTGAGCGACGTAGTTCATAATCAAATAACCATCTAGGCTTGCCTAAAGTGCTCACGTTGGCTGACCTACACAATAAGATATGGCGTCAGCAAAAGCAGAACACAATCAGCTTTGTCCTGCCAAGGTGGTTTGAAGCTGGCCATGGTTCTTTGAGTGACCTTTACACTCATTTCTCCTTCTGATGTGTACCATAACTAGATACCGCCATTCATGAAAGCAAGTGCCGTTCAAGTACCAAAAAGTTTTCCAGTTCTGTGTACCGTGGAAGCACAAATAGGCTGCCTCTAGTGACTTGCACCAGTACAATTCCTATCCCAGTGGGATCCATTATAACACTGCCAGCTTAAAAATAAATACATTTTGTAAAAGTATTTTTAATAAAAGTATTTTTTTGAAATTAATTTTTTAAAAGATTTTTAAATATTATAATGAAGTCCATTAATCCATTTTATTTATTTTTAATGACGTCAGACATCTGACCTAATGTAATCCACTTTCAAGCTGAAGGTCAGCTCTTTGGACGATTGTTCATGGAGGTGGGGCTGGTACACCAGAGAAACATTTTACATGAAATGGTTTATCAGCGCTGAGAGACTCCAAAACCGTGATGGGAATTGTCTTCAGCAGTGAGCTGTTGAAAGCTCAGAGTGAATTTTTCCAATGTGGATTACAACTCTTTAATCAATCATGAACTAGATTATAAAGTGGTTTAGCTGTACTGTAAAACACATTACCTGACTGAAATAATAATAAGTACAAAAATACTCAATTGACATTATGGTACAGAATGTTAACAGAAGACTAACATTTGATCGCGGATTTGCCGAATGGTTCATTTAAAAGTCAAATAGTCAAGCAGATAATTAGTTGACCCCATGACTAGTTATGGATTAACTTTTTAAATTTTTAGCCAATTAGACCTGCTATTTTTATGTCAATCCCCCCTAGTAATGTGAGTTCGCTGCTGTAGTCCTGTGACTGGTAGTGATGAAGGCGAAGTAACGTCTCCTCTGAGATGGCACTTGCCAAGCTGTTGACTGTAACCTGGTACTACAGGACCACTCTTATGCACAGCAAACGTCATGTCGGCTTCCCTCCCCCTAAACACATTTCTTAATGTATTTATTTGAAACAGAATTGAAATTTTAAATGTGCTACAGTTAATGAAGAATATTTCAGTTAAGCAGACACTCCTCACAATCTCATTGATTTTACCAATATTCTTCTTCTGCTTTCTGACTTTCTTACAAACTTACAAACTTCATCTGTCTGCTATCCCCACAATGTATAATATGCAGTAATATTAGGAAGCACATGCAGCTTTATCTTTATTTTCATGTTGATATTTTTTTATTGTTCATGTTTTATGTAACAAAGTATTTTCTGGAAAAAAGGTTTGGCCAAGCAACAGTTCTGATGTATGGTCTTATGGTTTCCTCAACAGGACTGTTCCTCTGGCCATATGCATCTCCATGGCAATTGTCACCATTGGCTATGTGCTGACTAATGTGGCCTATTACACAGTAATGACTGCAGATGAGTTGCTTGCTTCAGATGCAGTTGCTGTGGTAAGCTCCATAAATATGCAGTGACCATTGGCCATTATGAGGCCAGCAAACTTTTGCTTTATTTCCCCTTTTTCACAACAATTCATGGAACCAACTTATTGCCACATTTTCAAAGTAACAATGCATTTTTGTGAATTAAATATTACAAGTGGACAGAAATGGGTAAAATAATTGGGAGTAACTGAATGAACAAACACTTAAATAAAATAATGTTCATAGCAGTATGGTTCATTTTAATTGGCGCATATATATATATATATATATATATATATATATTGAGGGGAGAAGCACTGGGACACAGGACTATAGCCACAGGACTATCCCCAATTACATTTGCTGAGAGATAGCTTTGGAACACATCTTAAAATATTTATAGATATAATGGATCTGCTTTGGCATTTTTAATTCAGGTAATAGTGCAGTATGCTTGAAACAAATACTAATTTGTGTAAGATATGCCAAAAAACATGATTTTCATAATTAATGGACCACCAGTAATAATGCATATAGGATTATTAGAACTTGTACCATACAGAGACCCCTGATTCCATATCAGGGCGTGGCACAAAAAGGCAATCATAGATTTTAATTATTATTTTATTTTTTTACAATTTTTGTAGATTCAGGCTCAAGCAATTAAGGAGGTGCTGCCCTAAGAGGATAACAAAAATATTTCAATAAAGGCATGACAGTTGCTCTATAAAACAAATACATGAGAATAGATAAAGTGTATTCTCAATCATCATTTTTGTAAGACTCTTTTGTCTTTTGTCAGTCTATCAGAGAATGCAATGTGCTGTGACCTCAACTTTGAGTAACAATATTGAAGCAAGGCTTTATTACACATTATCGTGCGTTTCAGGGTAGCATAAGAAACTAAATTTAACACAACTTTGTATTTTATTGTTGGAGATGGAAACTTTATTAAACTGATATTTCTCTGGTACTGACATATTTTTATTTTTTTGACAGACGTTTGCAGAGAAATTAATGGGAAAATTCTCATTGGCGGTCCCGGTATTTGTTGCCTTTTCCTGCCTCGGCTCAATGAATGGGGGCTTGTTTGCTGTCTCCAGGTGGGCTTCCATGCTAACACATGTTTGATGTCTCCAGGTGGGCTTCCATGCTAACATGCTACCTGCTGTGCTAGACTTCTACACAGCTTTTGGGGCATGTCATCTGGGGCACATTCTTTTTAATTGTTTCCTGAAAAACATAAACCCATCCAAAGTATTTCTCAAGCATAAATAATTTTAGCATATACGCATTTATCAAGGCCAAGCAACTGAAATGTGCTTCGTAAATCTAGTCACACTCCCTGGATTTCATTTTCAAATACTTGAATACTTGCGATTAAAAACAAATGATCCTACTATCAGTGTCCAATTCCATATGAATTTCATAAAAGCTCAATACAGGAGGCTGGTGGTCGAATCCAGACCATACCATCGGCAACAAGGCAGCGTGTAATTCACTGCAGTGTTGCCCAGGGAGGGGGAGCTTGGGCGTATCACATCACAAACCAGTGACCTCCTCTCCTTGATTGGATGCTGGCTGTTTGCCTGCACCAGCTGCACATGCAATGCAATGACAGCTCGGCTTATAGACTGCAGAAATAAAAGAAGTAGCTACTAGCTGAATGCAATTCAGAGTACAGCTCGTGCTTCACTGCCATCGACTGCGTTCCAGGAATGAGAATGGGTTTTCAAAACAGTCCAATCTGAAAAGCAATTCAACACAACACTCTGTGGCCCGTTGCTGGGCTTCTTTTTGGTCCAGCCTCGTATTTAAGCCATGCAGTTTCTCTCTCAGGACAGGGAGCTCTTCATTTTTCCTTTGTTCTTCCCGTAGTGCTACAGAGCTGGTTTGGTGAAATTCCTGCTAAGCCAGAATCTTTTCTTCTTGTTTTACAGAAAGGTTATTTCGATTTTTAAACCCTCTTGGACTCCCTCTAGCTCTCCAAGCTGCTTTGCTTGTGCTCTTAGTTGAGTCCTCACCTCTTCCAGCTGTGCCTCTAGCTCCCGCCTTTCCTCGCTCTCCTTTTCCGCTCAGCTTCAGAGTTGCTCTGCTTCGGATGCATGGGCCTTCGCTGCTTTCCTTAGCTCTGCCTCCTTCTGGTACTGCCTCCTTCTGAGCGAGCCTGGTCTGTACATTCCACAACACCCTGGCATATTCCTCTTTGGCCTTGTCCTCGGATTTCTGGATGTGCAGACACTGCAGATGCTCTTTCTCCAACTACTTGGTTACATTCCTCACCTCTTCTTGTAGTTCCAGTCTGTGGGCCTCCACACATCTCACCTCATTTCCAAGATATGTTTTTTTGTTCTCTAGCTCCACAGCCATGTTCCCAATCTTCCTCAGGGAGTTGTGGTGCTCATCCAACAATTTCCCCATGGCCACCAGCTGGCACTCCTCTGAAGTTTCCAACTCAGCCTTTATCCTGTCCAGCTCTGTCTGGGCATTCTTAAGCTCTTGAATGTCCTGGAGGGTGACTCGGCATCTGCCCTCAACCATGGCTGCCCACCTCTGGTTCTTCACCAGGTCTTCCTTCTGGTCGCAACAACATCTATCTAGTTTTATTACCACTTCCTCTTGGTCCTTGATTAAAGCTTGTGCCTCTCCTAACTCTGCCTCTAAAACAGCACACTTCTCTGCTTCACTTTTATGCTGCTTTTGTGGCCTACCTGGGTTCTTTTTTCTCTTTTCTCTAGGGGGCACCACAGAGCAAGAGTGGCCATTTTTGTTTATTTTTTCCCAATTCAGTTCCTCCAACATGCAGTAGTCGGTACACAAAACAGGGTTCTCAAAACAATCCAAGACTAATCCGAAAAGCAATCCAACACAATCCTCAAACACTAACTCACCATGCGCTTCCCTTCTAGTACTCAGCAATTTGTCATTTAGCAGACGCTTTAATCCAAAGCGATTTACAGTAGTGAATGCATAGATTTTTCAGTATATGTGGTCCCAATGGGAATTTAACACACAACCTAAGCATTGTCAGCACCAAGCTCTACCTACTCACAAAGAACATTAAAAATAGACATTCAAATTTGGGAGAAAAAGAAAAGTTGGGATTTTAATCATTGTGATGAAAAATTCTATAAATACAGTAATTGCAAGATGAAGGAGATATGATGAGTATAGCTTAAAAGAAATCTCTGAATAAAGAATTACTTAAACGATCATAATGTAAAGTAATTAGGCATTACATTATACTAACAATGATTACTTTCCTTGGCTAATTAACTTATTCTTTGCAAACTAAGGGAGAGCATTCATTCTACTGTAACTGATATGGCAGTTGACCTTTCTTTTGACTAATACACTTATGCAACTACATTTTTTCTGTTCTTACATGCATTTTTATTAATTGTGGTGGTTTGTTGAACTTGATGCGTAGAAATTAAATAATGTATTTTATATACATTTTATTTTATATAGATAGACAGTATGTCTTACATTCTATACCCAAAATTGAGGACACACATACACAAACACACAATTGCATGTGCACACACACACACACATCACACACATCCTACACACACATGAGACAGAGCCTTTTTATCTTGCTACCTGCTAGCATGTTATCTTTTCATATTGTTCACTGTATGTGTGTCCTCAAGCATTATGCTGTCATTCAATGATTTTCTGAAAATGGCCAGCAGTGAAATATCTCAGCCCAAGCTGATTTTTGATGGGCTGTTCCATCTACCTCAGCTCTGTTATGATCAATTGCTCCTCTTTTAGGGGCAAATTCACAGTTCTGTGCAGCAAGTGTGAGCATGTCCCTCTCTTTACAATTCTGTTGTATTAGGTCCTTTTATGTGGCCTCGCGAGAAGGTCACCTTCCTGAAATACTCTCCATGATCCACGTCCGTCGCCACACACCACTTCCCGCTGTTATTATCCTGGTAAATATCAGAAACAAGTTAAACTTTCCATTTTATTTTATGTTCTTAGTGTACAACCAATGGAATTTACCATGTGAGGACTGTAGCATTTCATGGGAACCCCTTGCTGTAAAATGCCACATTCTTTATTATGTATGTTAAACTGGCGTAGTGGGCCCTATTTATTGATGAAAATAAAGTTGGCAGGCACCAGACAGGGGTATATAGATACTAAACATGAATAATAATGTATGGAATAAATAACAAAGCCCACCTTTTGGTTTTATAAAGTATTGTATGTATGTTAACATGAAAGTATACTAGATGAGGCTCAGTTTTTGGCCTCCCTCACCACTGCTTACATCAAAAAGTTCAGCAGGTGGAAACTCACCTTTTTAAGGGTTTTTCTTATGGGAAACTCCAGAGCAGTGTTTTGTTGGACGAATAGCACAAACCATCATTAATAGCCCCTAGAGAAATGTTCATGCTGTCACCACTCATCACTCTTTTACTGTTCAAATTGTATTGACCGGTGAATACATTTTCATTAACTGCAAGTGTGTGCTACTCCACCTGTTTATACTGAGTTTTCTGTCTCCTCTTTGCAGTATCCACTGACGATACTAATACTGTTCCTAGGGGACATCTATAGCCTGTTGAACTTTATGAGTTTCCTGCGCTGGCTGTTCATTGGAATCACGGTTGTTGGGCTCATTTACCTCCGGTACACACGGCCCAAAATGCATCGTCCCTTTAAGGTATTTACAGGATTGATTTTATGTATATATTTATATATAGGTCATATATTTATCCCCGATAAATCCCAGATGTCACTATCCCTTTAAGCTGTTATTTTTTCAGTAACTGGGGCAGTACATGGTAGTATGGTACATGGTCCAATCAGGCCCTACAGATAAAATGGACCAATCACAATCATGATTTTGCATTGCACTATTTACAATCAGGTTGTCAAAAAGCACTTCATAGTGGACATTTTCCGAAAGGAATCAAAATACAATAGCAAAAACCCAATTGAGCCAATGTGGGAGAAACGTAAAAATTTTTCCTGGATCCTTTAACGGGTGATCAAGACTACTTGATGGGATTACTACTGGGAAATTGCGCAATACAAACATTTAAAAATAACAGCATATGAAGACTATGAACACAAGCAGAAGTAACAGGAGGCCAGCAAAAAACCCAATTACACTAAAATTGTTACCCCACATTTTCTCAGTGGGCAACCTGCAATTTACCTGCCTTTACCGGTTGCGTCACTTTGGGGCAGGAGGCCAGCACTTTCTATGGCACATGTTGAAAAATACACCCCCTCCATGAAGATAACTTGCCATTTCAAGCTTTTAGTTTCCTTTGAAGAACATATATTGCATTTATTTAGGAATGTTGTCATCAGCCAACTTTCTTGTTTTTTTGGGGTCATCTGAAATGTGTTTATTTATAGAATGATTCGTATGTGTTTGAAAGCGTCTGCCAAAATAAATATTTATCGAACCCTGAAAACTAATTTCCATATTGCTTTTATCAAATATTGTTAAAACTTTTAACAGACGATAAGGTATATTCTTCCACTAGCAAATTTATTTGGTCACTAAGCAACAAGGTTCCATTTTTCAACTTAGCAAAGATTCCTGCAGAATTTGATTAATTTCCCTGTTTGCTGTTGTTTTAAAAGTTTACGCCAATTTTCTTCTCTGTGCACCAATAGATGAACTGAGGTGGTTAAATGAGATTTTAAGAAATCTAAATTTTTATAATGATGACAATTTACAACAGATCATATCTATTATCTTTATTAGGGTGACCAGAAGTCCCGACAGATGTAAGATCGGGATGCTGTTTGTCCTGATAATTACACTGACATGAAATTTTGGCTGCTGAAAAAAAAAAATCCTTATAACCATCACATTGTGAATCTTTCTTTTTGTCGTCAGTTTTAGCACGTGGTGTGCAATGGCGGCGCCAGGGGGGGGCTTGCCGTAAATTTCCTTACAATTTTACATTTTCATTAAAGACTTTAAATACCAGCTGACAATTATTGTATAATTCCATAGTAGAGGCCCTGTGTGTGTGTGAGAGAGAGAGAGGGGGGGGAGTCTCGACGAGAGTACCTATAACTAGCCGACGTACGTTACTTTGCCATGTCGAACATTAAACTTCATTGAACTTTTGCACGTTATTGGCAATCCCAGAAATTCAAAGTATACTCACCATGATATACAGAATGAGTTAATTGAAATTATGGCAAATATGGTTAGGGAGCAAATAAGTAGTGAAACAGAGGAAGCTGGACTGTTTGCATCTATAATGTTGTGGCAATGTTTTCCTGGCTATTGGTATTGAGGGTCTGGGTCATTGTATTAATTTTTGAGTGCGTGAGATGGCAGTACATAAGCTAAATCAATGCATAGCATGCTTGTTGTAGTAGCCGTGCTGTGATATCTGACTAGATGGTTTAAACATTGTGCGTAGTAATGTAGCCTTCATAGCCATGGTCTGCGTGCACGTGACCTGCACGGGTGTCTAAATTTCATGAGCACCCCCTTACAACCATAAAGCACCCCCTTAGCACCCCCAACCAAAATGTTATGGCGCCACCCCTGGTGGTGTGTCTCTCTGAGGGGTGTTATTCATTGAGTTTTAACCGTTCCTCAACCCAATGTATGGGGACTGGCTATATGGGGACTGGCTAAACACTGACGCAAATGGCTGATCCAGGATCAGGTACTTTTTTTATCATCAACTTCCACAAAACTCACTTGAGGCTCTAGTTTGGGGAGGATGGTAGCGAAAACGCACCTGGACAGTAGTATATTTGCAAGTTTTGGCTGTTGCAAATGGGATATTTCTTACCTCTGCCTAATTTGGTAGTTTTGTTGTCGGCAATAAAGGTGTTTGCGTCAACATGGGTTGGGCAGCACAATGGGGGTGTGTGTCAATGAATAAACATTAGGCGAAGTGAAAGATTTTGTGTGCATTTATGTCCACCCAGACCATCTCTTAAGTCAAATGTAAGGTGTTATGTTGTAGTTTGGTGACATTATTAATGTACACATGCAGCAGAGCTCGGAAGACGTGAGTTAAGCATGTGAGCGTCCGCTGCAGAAAGTGATGTCGATAAGAGTACGATTGGTTCCCTTGGCTGGGACTCTGGTCTTTAGCTCAGCGGGTTAATCATGTCTCTTGTGGCGTTGGGATCCTTGGTTCGAAACTCGCTGCAGGCAGAACCAACTCTGTTACACACATATGAACAGATAGGGCAGATAGGTAGGGTGACCAAATGTCCCACATTTGTATAAAGTGATGACTTAATGTATGCACTAAATATGAAACAGTCACTACAATAAAATGGTAGTACATAATTGGACTGCATATCACGCAGCAACACCACGACTGTGGAGGGTGGAGAGACAGAGCGCATGGGAGAGGAGGGACCTTGTGAGATGATCATCACATCAATTAAACGTATTTAATATAGTTAATAAACAGGTTTTAATACAGGAGGATTCGTTTAAAATAAACGAACGAAGCAAAACTTCCTCATCCCGGACAACCAGAATAGGCCATATCCGTTTCGTACTGAGAAAAGCACACGTTAGTTTGGCAGCTAGCTAACTGCAAAGATGCAGTCCGAGCAAGGGCCATCCTCAAAGGAACCAGAGAGACTGTATAAGAGTACTGAAATGAGTGGTAAAACACTACCCATGGAATCTGTGCTTTGTACGACTGAAACGAGAAAGTTTTTTGTAAAGTCTGCAGAAAAGAGTTCAGTGTGTCCCACGGTGTGGGGGAAGTTGTGAAACTCCATACTGGTGGGAAACACTGCACCATGAATTCTAAAAGTCAGAAAACAAATACACAGTTAAAATGAAATGTATTACTTAACATAAATAATCGTATTTAGATGGTCACATTCACTACAAACGAAGCAACAGAATAAACAACATAAAAAACTTCAGTCCACGCAACTTGAATTTATGTAGCCTTTCTAAAACCATTCAGTCAGCACCTCTTTATTCTGTGGTGTAGAGGAGGTCTGCTGGGAGGAGACGGACATGGCGAGTGCGCTTAAGCAGAACACGGCAGGGCAGGAGTGACACAACTGCACAATCAAAATTTATATTGTTAAAAAGCTGGACTAAATCATTTCAGGCCACAGCCTGTGATTTTTTTATTTATTGACAGATCTATTGGCATTTTAGAGAGTTTTATATAGTGTTGCATTTTCAATATGAAAGTAGGCCATTGTGTTGTCCACGCCCCCTTTCATTGCATTCGTGAAAGGATTATTTTTCCGTTTTTCAGGTTCCTTTGTTCATCCCGGCTGTGTTCTCCTTCACCTGTTTCTTCATGGTGTTCCTCTCTCTATACTCGGATCCAGTCAACACTGGCATTGGTCTTGCCATCACCTTAACTGGCATCCCCGCTTACTACATATTTATTGTGTTCAACAAGAGGCCCAGATGGTTCGAGAAACTCTCAGGTAAGATAAGCGTTTTTAAGTAGCTATACTTTTTGCCATGATCTTTTGGGCCAACCACTAGTCACATATAATGGAAGGTGGTTTAATATACACGAAGGTAAATATTAATAACAGTATCAAAAACAGAATAGTTGATAAAATATATATAAAACT
Source organism: Aldrovandia affinis (assembly GCA_029706075.1). Classification (NCBI taxonomy): domain Eukaryota; kingdom Metazoa; phylum Chordata; class Actinopteri; order Notacanthiformes; family Halosauridae; genus Aldrovandia; species Aldrovandia affinis. The sequence continues at coordinate 1,928,891 of JAINUG010000163.1, read as the reverse complement.
ATATTTTATCCACTATTCTTTTTTTGATACTGTTATTAATATAATTCATATCATTATAATATAATTAAGTCCTAAAATCCTAATGACCCTGGTTTTCTTGTTGTTGCAGATTCAATAAGCAGGTCCTTGCAAATCATCTTGGAGGTTGTCCCACCTGAACATTGAATTTTGCTGTGACCGGCAACGGATATTAGTAAAGCAATATGGTGGCAATGCACTAATCAGTTATTCTATACATGTTAGATAGGCTAATGCATGTCAGAATAACCTTTTTTTGTTTGCTTGTATGTGTATATTAGGTCAAACTCATCAAATGTTCAGACTCATTACAGTTTCCTAATTATAAATTCCTTGATTATTGTTGAACCAACAAGTCACTGGAATTATCTCATAATAAGAGACCTTTACAAGAGAGCAGTTCTTTGTAAGAAGTGTCACAGACTATTACATTGTTAAAGTGTGTACTACTAAATATTGCTGTAGGATTAGAGGAAAATTGCAAACTTACTGCACATTGCTGATTTTTAATGCATTTGTGTTCATTGTAATCTTTTTGTATGTTCAGGAAATGTGGATGTTGCAAGATAGAAGGTGTAATGTTTACATTTAAGGAAAAGTAGAACTTTTTGTGAATGTATTGTACATATTCTAGCAGTCCTGTATATGGCAAATAAACATATGTAGAAATTACACACACGGCAGGCAGTGTGGTATAATGGTTAGGGAACTGGGCTTGTAATGTTAAGGTTGCAGGTTCAATCCCCAGGTGGGGCACTGCCGTTGTACCCTTGAGCAAGGTACTTAACCTGCATTGCTTCAGTTAATATCCAGCTGTATAAATGGATTGTAAAGAAATATAAACTGTAAGTTGCTCTGGATAAGAGCGTCTGCTAAATGCCTGTAATGTAATGTACACATCATAACATACAGCTCTGGAAAAAAATAAGAGACCACGGCAAAATGATCAGTTTCTCTGGTTTTACCAGTGGCAGGCCGTGCATTTCACACCTAGGCCTTCAGTAGTGCTCCGTCTGAATCAATCCACCTCTCAATAACTATTTTATGGCTATAAAAGCCATCTTATTGTTATGTTTTGAGGGTCTGTTCGGTTTGTGTTTGCACTTTGTTTATTTATCTTTCTTCAGTCATGTTTCATTCTCGTTCTGTCATGCACTTCGGGAAATTCTGTTTCGGTTTTTCCGTCTTCGTTTCTAATCTCGTTTTACTTCCTTCTTACTTTCTAATTACACTTTGTATATATTAGTTAGATGTATATAGTACTAACCAACTAATCTACAATTGGTGATTCAGATATTTTTTAGGCCAGCAGAGAAGGCCTTGCAGGCCCTGACGGCCCACCACTGGGTTTTACTATTTATAGGTATGTGTTTGAGTAAAAATGAACATTTTTGTTTTATTCTATAAACTACTGACAACATTTCTCCCAAATTCCAAATAAAAATATTGTCATTTAGAGCATTTATTTGCAGAAAATGACAACTGGTAAAAATAACCAAAAGATTCAGTGTTTTCAGACCTTTAATAATGCAAAGAAAACAAGTTCATATTCAGTTTTAAACAACACAATACAGGCAGTCCCCGGGTTACGAACAAGATCTGTTCTTAAGTTTGTCTTTAAGTCGAATTTGTATGTAAGTCGGAACAGGTACATACAGTTCATATTAATCGTCACTTAGTCAAATGTTTGTCATAGTATAGTATTTATTTTACCTTTCTGTGCATATAAAACACTTCCAAATACAAAAAACATCTTAAACATAATATGCAGTACATAATACTGTAATAATAACAATACTGTTATATTAATAATAATAATACAGTAATAATAAAAGTAACTATGTACATACAGTACTGTACTGTAAAAAAACATTAAAGAAAGCCTTCAAGCCTTTTCTTGCACTAAATAAAGGCTAATAGGCATCTTTTTGTATTCTGAAAAAAAATAACAAATAAAAAAAGAACCAGTACAGCCTGTGTGCAGGCTGTCCAGGACATAAGAGTCTGTCAGCGTCTACAATAGGGCTCATAACTGGGGTCTGGGGAAAACGCTCAAGCGTTCCAGAATATTTCCCTAAATGCTCGATCAGGTTCAGATCTAGTTGCTGGGAAGACCATGACATATGTTCAATTCACATTTCCAACTGTTGGGTCATGTGCACAGCAGGCAAAGAGAAGGAGCAGCCCACTCTACTCCTCCCCCCACCCCATTTGTCTTTCTCTACATTGTATTACTATCGGAAGACTATACATTCATGGTAGCAGTAGTCTTGCATTAAAGTAATATTATACCCATTTGACAGTACAGAAATTGTATATATTCCATTTTATATATTCATCCTTGCACCTTCCTCCAATTTCTTAAACACACTGTTTAATCATGTGTAGAATGACAGCAGTAACAAAATCATTGAAACACATCTTGTCATGATATTTTGCAATTAAATGCACCAGGACATTACTGTCATGCAACTGAATTGACTGAAAAATATTTTTTTCCAGAAAATGTAGGCCTATTATTCGGGGAATAAGTGAATTCCCCACACATGTGCAGAGAAGGTATCCTAACTAGTTATTTGTACATTGACTTCTTTTTGTGTTTATTATATTTTGTCTGTTTGCCAATTATGCAAAAGCGAAACAGCTGCTGACTGGGAATGGATTATTCCATCTAACCAATTTGTCACTGGTTACTCAAATAAAACAAATAAACAGTTGGTGAGAAATTATTCATTTGCAGGTCAAATTTATTCTCTTTTATCAAGTTCAAGAGTTGCCACTGTAGCATATGTTTATAAGATGGCACACCACACCACATCACATTCAACACAGCGTTTTCGCTGACATATTGTCACAGGTGACAGAAACGTCAGTTTTAAACTTCAAAGGCCTGCGATTCTCTATGTGTGAATCTGAGGCGATTGAAGCAAACACTAGCGTGGATGTGAAAGCAGTGGTGATTGGCAGCTGTGTATTCGGTTCATACACCATACTGACCCTGAAAATAAGGCTTTCCATCCCCCCCATCACAACAAGGAAAGTACAAAGCTTACTTTCACAATCAGGGATCAAACTGAGCTTGGGCTGTCAGTAACATTTATGAAGGTGTGGGCAAGCTTGACATCTTTTAAGATAGAAATCGTGAAAGGCAGACTGGAGCCTGCTATTCATTCAAAATTGGTTTGTTTGTCCTATTTGTTTAACATTTCACTTTCAGAGAAAACAACAGGGAGGTCGCACAGGACAGTTTTGACACTTTAAATAGTTGGCTGGTTGCCGTGCACCTTGTTGTCAACCTTATTAAACTTCATTACATAGTTCTGGATCATTTTGCAGTGTTTTATTTTTATTTTGTTTTAACCCCCCGTACGATGACTATAACTTGTTACATTATGTAAAGGTTACCTACTTGAATACTCCAAAAAGATGTGGCATTATCAGAAAATGAAGACTGATGCATTAGTACTGCGCTACGAGGTGACCAGCACCGAAGATTGCTTTGGGAACAACAGCTCTGCCGGCATACAGCTTTTTTGGCACACGTTACAAAGTAGGTTAAATGCAAGGCCGCTCCTAACCAAACATGGTATCCCTCTTCATCTCCAGTGATTAATGAGAGTGCTGCCGTTCGGTCTCTGTGAAGCTACCCCTGTTGTCTGACTGGGCTTATTGGCCCTTCAGCAGCTCAGCGGGTGGGGGAGATATTTCACCGCTTGCACCGTATTTCAATGCCCCAGCCCTGGGGATGGACGGCAGCTGCGGGTGGTGGCTCGGGAGGAGACACGGCCACAGCCCACCTGACGCATGGACGTTACTCAGAAGATCCCCTTTCCTGCGGGCGCCCAATCAGTCATTCACACTCAGGTTTCAGAGGTTTCAGCTGCCTCTGAGCTCCAGCCACGCAGCACCAGTGTGGCCGCAAGACGCCAAGGCCTGGCCATCGACCAGGAGCTAGCGTGCTCTCGCACGTGTGAACAAGCAGTCACCAGGCTCTTGGCAACCTTCCCAGAACAGTGACTCAGGGAATAACCCTGGTGTGTCACCAAGAATGGCAGCCATCTCATGTACCTGTGTTACTGATCTCATTGCTAGAGTAAAGTGTTGCTGCACTTCCGTTTTAGTCAATGCCATACAAAGGATGAACAAAGAATGGTTTACCAGATGTTTTTCTATTGTGCTTGGTACAGTAAAATAAGTATTGTTGTATGGCTCGTAAGGTAGTAGATTTAGTAGATTAAATCATGGTTTTTCTCTATTTGTGCCTTTTAACTGTGAGTGTATTCTTTGTTGTTAGCTTATTTTTTTGCACTCCATTTAGAAATGTCTGTAAAGTGATTTGTGCACCTGCAAGAAAAGCATTAAATATATAGTCATTATCAATATTATCTTACGTTAAATTGAATTCTTTTTTACTCATTGCTCATTTCCTAAGCTAGCATCTAAAACATTCCTGTCCAATGTACACTCTTCATATAATGCATTTACACAGCTGGTTATTTATTGAGGCAATTCAAAGGTGATACATTAAACATTATACTACATTTTAACCTCTGATTCAACTGAGACCAATTGATTATGACTTTTTTGTTTGTTTGTTTGTCTTGCTTTACTCCCAATATGAAAGGCAGGTGTGGGTTCAGTTAATAATTTAGATGGCTTCTTTACCACCATTCACCGAAATATTCTTCATCGTCTGCTAGTTGGTGACTGACCTATTCAACCCAAAGTGTAGTGATGGCCTATTGTTTATTAAACAGCAATGCACATTGCCAACTTTAAGCCAGGCTAACATGCTTTGCGTCATAAACATTTCTTCATGAATTCATACTCAGCATGTTTTTGAGTTTAGAATGGATATTAGGCCCATGTGCATATTTGGTGCTTGTACCATTTCTGCCATGGCTCAACCAATCAGATTCGGTTATCAAACTAAGCCACGGTATAAATATTGTAACAGGAATTGGGTTTGTGTAAGACCTTGTGCTCTTATTGGTCTTTGTCTGTTCCCCCTCCTTCTTTTATGAAGATTTAGGAACTAATCCTGAGTGTGTCTTGTACAGTGGTACCCTGTGTCCCGTGTTTGTCTGTGCAGCCTGTTTGATCTGTTACTGTTCATGCTTTAACATGTTAAATAAAGCTGGTAGTGAGATGTTTCACTCTGAGCCGAGGTCCACCATACAACATGTGTACCGAGTACTACAACAAACTGATTGATGATGATGTTCAGTGTCATTATTCAGAAAAAGAAGAGGCATAATTTACCTGAGGAGTGAGGGCCAATTATTTGATCACGTTCAGCGGTGTTAATCAGCACTCTGCCCCTTCATCTGCCCAGCGTTTAAGAGTTGTGTATGCGCTGAATGCTAATTTTGCATTTCCTCAGTCAGGTCACACCTACTTTGATTCAGGTTAGGTTAGTGAGAGGACTGTACCAGTGCCAGCACCATGGCACCTTAATTTGAGTCTGTGTGTGTGTCTGATGTATCCTGGAAACTGATCCCAGCACTGGATGCACACGATGTCGAACATCCGGTGTTCACGCGATTGCTTCCCAGGCCGACGGCTCCGATGACGCATTACTCCGGGGGGTGGGGGGCGGGGGAGGTGTTCTGGGCCGACTGGGTAGAGAAGAAAGGCAGAGCCAGCGGGGGGATGTTTAGCAGATGTGTACAACAGCTCAAACAGCACAACTTTACACAACCTTTCAGGGTGATGTGAACAGGCTGTGTTGAATTGCTCCTTTAGGCATGACTGCTCTCTGCATAGAGATGTGTAGATATCCATTTTTAAATAAAAAGAAACAGTAAATACACACACAGTCAATCTCCCACTCACACACAAACACACAGGCAGATGCACGCACACAGACACACACACACACACATACACACACACACAATGGCTGTGTCAGAAATTGCATACTTATGTCCTGCGTTTTCATGTACTTGTAAGAACGCACTTCCAAGTACACTCAAAAGAATGTACTACCGAGAGTTCAAGAACGCAGAGTGCTTAAAATCCATTACATTTGAAAAGTACTTGTACTTAGACGTTACCACTCTTCTGACCTTAGCAAGAAATACTTCCGGCACTGGTTACATTGAAGTAATAGCATTGGTGGAAGTTGCCCGTGAGCTTATTATACGGTTGTGTGAGGAAGGTTGGTATTGATTAACATAGAAAGAAAAAACATTTATTTAAGTAAATTCTTTGTGTACTTGCCAAGTTGCATACTTGAGTTTGGGACACACTAGATCACATGACCGTGTATTTCCGTACTTGATACATGCAAGTGTGCAATTTGGGACACAGCCAATATTTCTCTAATTACTTACAAATTCCTTACAATTACATTACTAAATTCACATAATTGTTCTGGCTATCACAACTGTTCCTGGCTAAAACCAAACAATGGAAAGGTTTGTGGATGTGCAATTGCAGTTGTGATGGTGAGGATTTTTACCTTTTGTGTACCACAGGTCCATGGCCAGGGGTGCTCATCAAGCAGCAGAGGTTGATATTCAGACTCAGTGAAATGCAATTTTTCAAGGAAGAAGTAAACACTCGTGTGTAGGCTCTGTCGGCAACAAGTGGAGGAGACAGATATTGACGTTGCTCGTTGAAAAATTAACCCCCTCTGCATTTCACCTTTTTACCCATTGTAATTCAATTAATGTGTCATGTGCTCCTTTTTTCCCTTTTCTTTTGACGAATAAATAAATAACCATTTTTCATTGGGCATTTCATTCTCGATTAGAGCATCAAGCCTGGACTTGAATGCCCCAAGTGTCTCTGCCTCCGCTTCATGACCTGGCAAGCTGTTCCACGGATTGACAACTCTCTGTGTAAAAAAAATACTTATTGATATCAGTGTGGAATTTACCTTTAACTAATGTACACCTGTGCCCTCTTGTTCTAATTGAACTCAACCTAAAACATTGTCGGCAATCCCTTTTATGAATTTAAAAAACAAATAAAATCCCCTCCTGCTCTCCTTTTGCTAAACTTGGATAGATTAAATGTCTTTCCTCGTAACCTTTACCTTTCATACCAGGTACCAATTAAATCACCCTTCTTTGTATTTTTCCAATAGCTTCTAGATATTTCTTGTAGTGTGGTGCCCAGAACTGCAAACAGTACTCTGAGGTCTGACAAAGGCATTATATAACATCAATATAAACTCTTTTGATTTATATTCAATACTTTCACTACTGTGGCACACTGCTTAGATGCTAATAAACTTTGATCAACTACAACTCCTAAATCTGTTTCAAATTGAACACATTGCATTTTTTCTCCTCGCATACAATGCTCTTGTCTTGTATTTTTATTTCCCACATGCATAACTTTACAATTAGCAATATTGAATGTCACCTGCTATGTTTCTGCCCATTTCTAGATTTTGTTTATCATCTTGGATTACCTTAGTCGATTCCAAATTGTTTGCTAAACCACCAAGTTTTGTATCATCTGCAAATGTAACTATTTTGCTACTAACATCCCTATGATGCCCAATATCATTTATGTAAATAAGGAAGAGCAGAGGTCCTAGCATCGATCCCTGTGGTACTCCACTGCCCACAGCCCATAGGTCAGATACGAGTCCTCCGACCATTACTCTTTGTATACTATATTGTATTAATTCCTACTGAATTCATTTTGACAATGAACCTCTCATGTGATACCATGTCATAATGCTTTTTGGTAAGTCCAAATATATCATATTATCCCGGAGGTTTGTTAAGCATGGTGGCTGAGAGACTTGTTTAGAAGTTACTGGGAGGTCATTTTGGAATGCAGTTTCGAGCTACTTGCGGGTACATAGACTCCCATTGTTTTCAGACATCAAGCAAACCGTTGGTGGATTCACTGTTTCTGTATTCATCAAATTCACACACAAAAATGTTTTGGATTGTACATCCACAGTGCGAAGTGCATGGTACTGAAAGGAAAATAAGATTGAATTTTGGGTGAACTCTTGTGTGATCTAATGATAAGTTGCAAAATAAATTAAAAACTTTGAGGTATGCAATGTACCAGTAGGATATTGTATTACTCTGTTTTTAGTGCATCCATGTTTCAATTCCTCATACCCTTAACAGCATGATTCTATTGTTTTGTATTGTTTTAATTTCTAATTGCATAATTAGTCACATGTCTGTGCTGATGATAATTGCTGCACTTGGAGTGCCTACAGGGACACCAGGAGGATAACTTCTGAAATTTTGCTTGACAGACCAGATGGTCACGTGTTCGAGATTTTCTCTGAGCCCTACTTGAACCGTTAGATGTATTATGTAAATGACATCCAATATAAATATACTTTTTTTACCATAGGATAATTTCAGCTTTAACAGACGCCAGACATTGGACAAAGGGGAAACAATTCAGGTTGTGATTTACTTAAAAATATATATTTTACTGTACAAATCCAAAATGAATGCGTCAAAAACAAATTCCTCCTGACTGGGGATGACATTTGGCTGTCCGCCCCAGGGGAAGGGGGGCGGATGAGCCAGCACGAACTCGCCGAGAAGTGCAAAGGGGGTCTCCAGAAGTAGGTGGGTGAGTTCCGTCTCAGAGGAGGCGGATCATCGCTGGCTTCAGGGAATTGGCTTGACCCCGAGGATGGGGGCGAGTTTGTGGGGGAAGGTGAATCGAAATAAATAGAGGGTATAATTGGCTACTAAATTGGGAGAAAATCTGAAAAAATCTGAAAAAAATAAAAAAACAAAACAGATTCCTGCTTTTGGTAATCACTGCTGCACTGATGTATTTTATCTGTCACCAGGACATCCAGGATGTGACGTCACAGCCGTGAGGGTGGAGTCTCTCGCCACTGGTGATGCCATGGCATCTCTGACAAAGTCAATACAAACCTATCCCACCATTATTTTTTCAGTACCTCTACATTGTTGTTCAACTCTAAAATAGTCTTTCTGTCCCAGATGGTGCATACTCACCATCAGGGCCCTGCTACCATAGCCATCTGCCGGCTACTCTTAAAGTCAATTATATGTATATGTTCAGTAACATCTGTTCAAACTGGATTTTTTTCCCCTCCTTGTTTCACTACTCCACCAACTCTCATACTGACGGGCTTTGCCCTTAAATAGATAGACTTCCTTCTGATGGACAATTGTACATCCATGACCGTAAGGATTTGTGATTTGGACACACTTGTCTTTTATGAGTGCACAGGTGATGTTTGACGGAACATCATTTACAAATATATTCATTGTTATTTTTATTTTGACAATTATTGTCTCGAGCTGTCATTGAATTGTCCTGTGTACCTTCAACACAAACAATTTTTTAAGCTTTAACTGCAACTGAGATTCACTTGAGTCACTTTGATGTGGGATCGTGGATGTTATTACATATATGGATGCTGTGGATGATATTACTTATTACAGTATACAATACTTATTTAAGTTACAAATGGTCATTTGAAAAAATGTTCAAGTGTAGCCTTAGTCATGAGCCATAGTGCACTGCTCTAGCATGGACTAACACTGTTACACACATTTCAGAAGGTTTACTGAATTGGGCTTCAGACTGAAATCCCCTTGTTTTGAGTTACCACTTTGTTGACATTTACTTTGAAGATTTCCATTTTCATGCAAAAATCATTCAACCAAAATAAATTCACTTTTGTATATGTATACAAAGATACAGTATATGTGAAACAGACCACCATTTATGTTTGGTCCAATATATTCTGGTTTAGACAGACGGACAGATAGATCTAAACATGAGGATATTGTAAAAAAAACAAAAAAGACTGGGTAGGGTAGAGAGACTGTCTACCACAGACTATACCACAAGAAACAACCATCTGGAACGTATAGGTGTTTTCCCACTGTTTGGACCATATTCATGTAATGGTTTCTACAGTGATCTCAAATGCAGGACCTAAAAGCTTCAGTGTAAAATTAAAGAGCATGTCTGTTGCTAATGCAATGCACCGGTGGGCAGCCCTGCAGTGTAATTGTTGGAGAAAGTGTCTTTTGGGTTTCTAGTTTCCAGTCACTGCTGTCGTGCGCCTTGGGGAAGGTATGGAACCTAACTTGCTTAAGAAACTATTCAGCCGCAAACTAGAACGGAATGTAAAAGTGTTAACCGTGTGATTCCCCTTGGATAACGGCATCTATTAACAATGTATTCATTCATTTTGCTGGTTTTCATTGAGGACAAATATGATAAAATGTTAGTAGACTGTTAAAAGCAAAAAAGCACCCGATGGATCATATAAAACATGTATAACCGAGGCAAGCCGCCAACACAAATACCTCATGATGATAAAATTGTACAATGTCATAATGATCCTCTCAGATTCACATCTCACTCATACATAGTTGATTAAGTTTTACCCAGACTCTTTTGTTCTGGTCATAATAACTTACCAGCAGTTGTTTCTGTTGTCACAAGGGGGCGCTGTAGTGCAGCATAATGCTGATGCCTGCGTGCGAAAGAAAATAGAATTACATTGAAGATTACTCAAAATTTAATTCTTAACCTTTAATTAAAAGCATCTTTCCTTCTCCGCACTTCACTGTTAAATTTTTCATTATAGTGCAGAAAATTGAATTAATTTGCTTGTTCATTGTTTTCTATGGAATGGAAAAAAATATTATTTGCATTTATTCACTCACCTTTACAGCCTTGAGTATTTGATACACATTTCATTTAAAAGACTGATTGCTTGTTAGAAATGAGTTATATAGACCCAGTGAGGTAGACAATTGCCTGTGTTTTTTCTGCTTTGTCAGGCGATGGAAGTTAAGATATTTAATCAGACTGACATCAGGGAAAGATAAGGGATTGAATAAAAAGGGGTAGAAACTACTAATTAAGTCCAATGAAACGGAATGGAATTTTACTGACTCTGGAATATTTTGTACAGCAACCTCTACATTATCATCTTGATTTGAGTGTGAATACTCTACATTTTAATCTTTTGTCTTCGCCTTTAATGTACCCATTTAAATACACCACTGAAATTGGCTCTGTTCTTGGCAGGTACATTTGCAAGAGTAATTTGATAGCTTTCCATTTTATGGCACTTTTCAAGTGGCTACAATCTGAGTTAACTGTCTTCCATAATAAAACACTTCATAAAAACACTTATATTAAAAAAAAAAAAAAAAAAGCTCAACAAAAGCATTTGACAATAAGAATACAGATGGTATCCCTAACAATAGATTAAAATTCACAAAACATTAACATTTTAGGTCCTTGTGTCCTTTCCAATCAAAATAGACCAACAATGGTTTATTCTACTCAGTCATAATGAGCACAATAGTTTTCAGATAGGAATGGCACACAACAAGATCTGAGAGAGAGAGTGAGAGAGAGAGAGATGGAGAGGGAGGACAGAGAGGGAGAGGGAGGAAAGAAAGAGAGAGAGAGAGAGAGAGACAGAAAAGGGCAGATACTCAGAAAGGGAGATGGGTGGGAGTGAGTGTGTGGGGCAGTGAGAGTGACAGATAGAAAGAGGGATAGAGAGAAAGAAAGAAAAAAGAGGGAGTGAGACAAAGAGAGGGGAAAAGGTGCGAGAGAGCATGTTGAACCGTACAATTTCGTGTTTGCCAAGAAAACAAACTTAGAGGCATTTGAATCATTTGTTTTCAGTCATTTTGTTCAGACAAGACAACCTGAGTAAAAGCACAGAGAGGAAGTCATACACTAGCAGAAAGATTACCAAACGAAGGCAACAAAGTTTGACTGCACACGCTTGCATCAGAGGTGGCACCCCTGCTCAGGGTTATAATCACTGTGTGGAGGAGGGCCGCACAACCTTCCCCTCTTCAAGACTGCAATCCAATAGATTTCCCAGTTCCCTTTGAAGCACTGAACTGGGGAGCGATGCTAAATATGATCAATCGAGACAATGGCTCATTGAACTGGGTGATTAAGCTGCAGATACAGCTCCTACACACAACCGAGGCCCTCAGGGATCAGCACTCAGGTGCCCTTCCTTGGAACAGGGTCAAAGGAGGGCCTTTCAGCTCACGCGACGGCACAATCGGTCAAGCTCTTCGAAAAAGGGCACTTGTGCGGTCCCCTAATTGTCCAATCAGATTCGGAGCAGGGTGCTAGGGGCCATCCGAGTCAACCATGGACACCGTCATAGCAAAAAATGCCAGGAGGCAAGGCCACAGATGACCTCTGGGAGGAAGTGACCTTTTCCCGGGTTGTTAGAAGGTATTGTTCTCAGTATGAGCAATGCTCCTTCGGTCTTATGCATTCCCTGGGTCAAACACAGCCAAACTCACTGGGTGGGGAGAGGAAAGGGAGGGATGTGGAGCGGTGGGGGGGTATTATAGTCCATTATGGTCTCCAGGGTCAGAGTCATCAAAGGTCCATTATTTTGCTGAGGCAGCAATACCCCCACGACGGTGTCTATCAGAACGGAGAGGCGTGACTTGATGCCTGGGCCTTGATCGTTACCTCCTTTGATGTGCGGACCCACAACATTACTTCTACCCCATTTATTCAGGCTGAATCATATTTGCGAATTAAGGGCCGCAGATGTGCGATGATTCACATGATTATTTTAACTCCGCGTGCCCGTGACATGCTCACAGTGCAGTGAGTGAGTGCAAACAGCCTCACTCAAATTGAAAATACAAATTTTTTGGTGAACATCAAACCTCTTCGGTCCCCATGACCACGTCAAACAATTCTCGATTGCAGACCAGCCCTGGTGTATTTTGAAAGCAGGCTCTCCTTGTAGCCTTGGTCTGGTTTAACAGCTACAAACACAAAGTCCCTCTCTCATCAGGCAGTGTGAGTGTGGAACATGATGGGATGGCGGTGTAGTATAATGGTTAGGGAACTGGGTTTGTTGCAGAAAGATGACAGGATCGATTCTCAGGTTGGGCATTGTACTCAACCTGAATTTCTTCAAGAAATATCCAGCTGTATAAATAGATTGTATGTAAATACATTTAAACTGTGTAGTTGGAGAGCATGGTGCATTATGGGATAGGTCCCTTGTCAGTACAGTGGCACGGTTCACCATGTTGAGGTCTGCAGTATTGTGCTCCCACCATATTCATAGAGGTAGGAATGCGTACTTGTGAGGTACACATAATGTGGGGCCGTTTTTTTCTAAGATCTTGCCCCTGCCACATATCTGCAACGTTCATTCCTATTCTTGAAACATTGCATCCCACTCCTTCAACATTTCATTCAATCCCTGTCTTCTTCTGTATATCTTCATCCACCGTCCGCAATGTTTCTCTCGCTTCCTCAACATGTCGTTCAATTAGGTAACATGTATCCTTCAACATTTCATAACCCTCTGGTCTGCTTTCAAAACTTTCAAAGCCATTCTGGAAATATTTTATCCCAGTCCTGCCTACACCCACGCCAGCCTGGAGCTATACAATTCTATCCAGCAAAGCTGAATTGTTCCATTTATATCCATATCACAGTAATACATTATCAATATTTTTTGACATATTAAAACAACGACTTTGAACAATGGTTCCCAACATAAATTGTCACATTTGAACTTAATTAATAAATTCAATGACCCCCTTGAGGAGAGTTTACAGTACGACATTAAGCCAACGCCATGAAAACAAGCCAAAGTGTTGCTGGGGGCATCAAATTCCATCCTTTTTATTGAATTTAGAAAACAATTCAGCGGTTATCCTCATGTTAAACTGGCTGAAAATTGACAAAGAAACATTGCCAGATGACTGGATTATATTACTGATGGTTGAATTATTATATTAATTGTATTAATCGGTTGTTGTCCTGCGACTCCTGCCAGCTGCTTAGCGGAGCACATTTGTCCTGCCACCGCAGATATCCAATTGGGCCCCTCCTGGATCTACACCGGCTCATCATTCCCAGCCTTTTCTCACACGCTTCATTCACCCTGTGGACTCCTTTGTCCGGTGTGACCAGGATAACCTACATAATTAGAATCAACGCAGTCAGAGATTTCCGAAAGCAGTCCAGGTGGAGTGTCATGCTGTTCCATTCTGTAGGGTAATGGTTAGGGAACTGGGCTTGCAATGCAGGTTCTCGATTCCCAGGTTTCACACTGTCACTGTGCCCTTAGGCAAGGCACTTAACCCGCATCGCTCCAGTAAATACCCAGCTGTATAAATGGACTGTGTGTAAAGAAATGTAAACTGTGTAAGTCGTTCTGAATAAGAGCACCTGCTAAATGCCTGTAATGTAATGTGGTGGGGCAGACTTATACTGTTGTATCCCACAGAATTTCCATTAAAACAGAGGTTTAGGGAAGCAGTACGGGCGAAGTGTCCACACTCACTGCAACTTGCTGTTCTGTTCTTAACCCAGTAGGGGGCATCATTGGGGAACTGGCATTTTGTGATATTTCACCCGTGCGAGAGCAGCTCCCTTTGATGGCCGTAACCAGCCACTGGTAGGGTCTGCACATCAGGCGGGGGCCGGGGCGGTCTCATGGGTTCCAATGCACTTCTGAGCTGATGTTCATGGTAGCGGTGGGCCCCCGGAGGCTCTTGTTATTGAATCTGGCAGACAGAATGGCGTGCGCTCTGACACAAAGTCCCTCGGCTCTGGTGACTCATTGTTGCCGGAGATGTACCCCGCCCCCACCCCCGCCTGTGACAGCCCCACTCGCTTGAGGAAGAGAGACAGGACATGGGCGTCTCAAAAACATCACCGTGGTTTGATGGTCACCTCAGACACGATGGAATCATCCTTGGCAAAATAGATGTGGCTGGTAGCGCCTTTTAAGTCTACAAGCACACCCAATACAGTTTATTATCTGCCGCAAAATAAGGGAATGGTTTTAGATGTGAAAATGTGTGCATTCTTCACTTTGGACTGTCTTTCCATCAAAATCCCCGTTTCAGGAATCTGAATCCACTGGCCTACACAGTGACTCTTAAAAGATGGTTCTAAGGGGCGGCGGATAGCATAGCGGTCTAACACATAACAAACCGTATTTTGGCTGGTCCGATATGGTGTGTGCTGCCTGTCATGGTGGCGGTTCGAAACCCATGTCTACCAGACCGGCCCTGGTAGTCAGTTTGCTGCCCTGGGAGAATTAGCTTGCCTCGTAGAGAGGAGCGGCGGACTTGTGTGGGGAAAGTAAATCAAAATAAATAGAGGATGTAATTGGTTACCAAATTGGGAGAAATAATGGGAAAAAACAGAAACAAATAAACATTTTTTTTTTTTAAAGGTTCTAGGGAGGGTCCATGAGAAAACAAAAACCCTGGGAATGCTCCTGGTTGCAGCCACCGCTCGTTATGTCCCGCATAACACTTATTGTTGGGTTTCTCCATTTGAATGCTTATTGAATTATTTCAGGGAACTATCATTTCAATGCTGCTTAAGCCATGGCTAAGCTCATTCTGGTTAACCTCATTAAGGCTGCAGGGTATGTCATTCATTTCAGGGCATGGCAAGTCTCATGTGTGCTGCACGCCACTCATCTGCAGAAGGATGTCTCCCCCAGGACTTGCAGCTGCAGAAGACGGGACCCACCTCCCCCCGCGCCGCGCCGCCGTGACATTTCATACCTAACGTCGCCCACGTAGTACTCCCACTATTCAAGTTCTAGCTCTGGGGGGTCACTTTAATCTTACTCTTGCCATTAGAGAAAGAGATTGTTTCACTCAAGGTTAAAAAAATCCTTCCGTCCTGCAACAAAAAAAAACAAGAAATGTTATATTGAGCTTGAGGTTGGTCGTGCGTGTTCGAATACTTCCATGTTTCTGGACGTGTGGTGCCCTGTCGAAAGTGGCAGCCGGAAAGGCAACTGAAGGTGTTTAGACATGTCTCCTTGCACCGAATCACCAGAGGACTTTGGTTTGCTGGTTTTAGGCCTCTGTGTTGGGAGGGGGGGAGCGGGGTGGCTAGGCCATTTGATTGGATGGGGAGGTGTTCAAGGACTGTTACATCTTTTTTAGGTCACAGCCAATTTTCAGTCGTAAACATTTAAGCTGGCTCATGCTGGGAAAGTGATACCACCACCCCCTATGTGGCCACCACGCTGGAACGAAAATGAGCATTCCGGAACATCAGAGACCTACGACCGCATAGGGACTGGTTTTGCGACGTGTGTGATGATCACTGTCTTTTCCCCAAAGGACCCCGACTCGGATTACTCTGTTCCCTGACGTTCACTTAGTTCTGTTCAGTCCAGCTCTCCGCACCAGAGGTAATCTCTTCATCTCTTGGATCTCTGGACATGGAGAAACTGCTCCTCATCTAAATGCACCAAATGTCTTTTAGAAAACGTGGTTCAAAAATCGACCTTCTTGAGCTCAGGGACCATACTTACAGTGCTTGTGTGTGCGTGTGACATAAAGTGTCACTTTTTCAAACGACCACTGATTAATCCTAATTCTAATACTGACAAATATTAAAGTATGGCAGTGAAAACCACAAGTGCATAATCCAAAATATTATAAAGAATATTCAAAGACAATGACCTTGAGATGTTTAGATGTTTGGATACTCATGTTTGGATACTCCAACAAGTATCTACATTGCACAAAACAAGTTTTGGTTGGTGATGTGTTTGGTGAGCTTTGGTGTAATAATCCATAATCTGAATTTGGTTGTAGACTGGTGCACTTGAAGGGCGGGAATACAAGTATAAAAACGAACGAAATGTTTGGCGACATTCGTTACTTTTTGAGTCCCTGCCTCAAAGGCACATGTAATATTGGGCGTGACTTCTTCTGCTCCCTGCGAACCGTGAAAAAAAAAAAACTGCGTGCTGCACACGAGTGGAACTGAGAGGCACAGAGAGCCACAGCATCAAACAAGGATGGCGCACACACGTACTGGGAATGACGAAAACCTGAGCTTTGGCCGCACGTTTAATATTACACGCTAACTATGGCTATTTTTAAAGTCAAATTCTGTTTTAGCATACTGTACCATTGCCAAGCGTATCGTAGCATGTCAAGCATAACATGTTTACGCCTCTCGTGAGAAGGGCTGTTCATGGAGGTTTTATGAAGGAAAATGGTTATGCACGGGGTGAGAGATAAAGCCAACTTGGGCCCATCTGTTTCCACTGGAGTCTAGTGCAAGTGGAGTTGCATAGGTGATAGCATTTGTCACAGTATTAGAGCAGACCCTTTTATTTTGACCCCTAACCGTAATCTGCATTTTGTTTTGAACATCTACAAAATCTTGAATAAAGCAGTCCTTGAAAAATGTCAAATATGTAGATACTAATGAATTGGAACCTTTAAACCTGTACTTCTAGAAATTAGATTGAGGGTTATATTTGCCGCCATTTTGAAATACTTTTGTTTTAGTTTTGTTTTTACAACAAGTTTGCAACAAGTTAACAAATATTTTTCCTACAAATGATTTGGATTTTAACATCTTTTCACAAGCACTGTTTTTGCCACAAGCAAGGTCACAATGCCTCTCTTTCCTGCTCACAACAATTTCACTCAATACATTGTTCCAATATCCAAACCTTTGCTATTGGATGGCACACTCTCTCTCACACACACACACACACACACACACACACACACAAATACACAATGGAGATAGAAATATCTATTTGCCTTCAGACTTTGTTTTCTAATAACTGGGTGCCTTTCTGACACAATAAATAATGAACAGACCGCGTGGTCGCAGTGTGGTCCTGCGAGACTTCCCAGCGGTCAGTTCCTGTCCGCGGACACTGTGGCTCCCCGCTCTGAAGCCTGGAGCGCAATTCAGCTAGACAGAGTGCAAGTCCATCACCTGTCAGCTTGGCTTAGCCTCAATCTCCACCCAATAAAGGCCAGCCGTGTTTTTTTTATCATTCCGTGGATCTCATACCGCTCCCTTTCTACGTCTCTACAAGGTTACGACAACGCAGTCTGTCAGGTACACGGCACAGGGAGAGCCCAGCCGAAGCACGCCGAGGGCTATTATCAGGGCACACAAAGGACAGCCAAGCAGTGAATATGTGTCCTAACCAATAGCCTTTGGAATTGTATACATCTCTGTTTGATAATGGCACACACACACACACACGATCCCTGACCATAACCCCACCCACCCACCATGCAGTGTTGCGTAAATGTTGGGGAAACTGAACTTGTAACCGAAAACTCACGATGCGGGGTTCAAACCAAAGGGCGCAACTGCTGCTACACCCGTGATATACTGGATGTTGGCATGCTACAGCTCCATATTTTTCATTGCAGCCGAGCACTCCTCCAATCTGACACCTGTGTCTCAACAGATGGTGTTAGTTTCAGGTGCCCTTCCCTCTCTTTGCCAATGCGATGGAACCCACAACACTACGTCGCTGTGCTTAACATGAGAAATGCTGCACTTAACAATGGTGGCACAGATAGGCAACGCGTGACGCGGCCGCTTCACAAATCAAAACTGTAGCGTTTCTCTCTTCTCTCTTGTGAAGTCAAAGACACTGACAAAGCTGGTTTGCCGTCATTCACTCGACACAAACCTGAAGACGCAGTGAGAGGACAGCTGCTGTTTGCCGGGCCCACGAGGCTGGTGGAATTGAGTCAGTCCTGGCGAAATGCAATGCGTCCTCCTGGGACTTTTAATCTCCGTCTGACAGGTAAAACACGGGGGAGGATTCGTTTTGATGCAGACCCCTTTCAACAAGTCTCAGAACACTGAACCTGGGGACCACACTAGCACTACAGGATTTTGTGTGTGTGTGTGTGTGTGTGTGTGTGTGTGGTGTCTGTACCCATGTCTCTGTGTATGCATCCTTGCCTGTGCGTGTGTCTCTCTGTATGTATGCATATACAGGTAACTGCCAAAACAAAGGAAACTATTTATTTATTTATCTCAATTGGGTTCAGAGCTGGTGACTGAGACAGTCATGGCATATGGCTTACATTGTTTTCATGCTCGTCAAACCATTCAGTGACCACTCGTGCACTGTGGATGTGCATTGTCAGCCTGGAAGAGACCACTCCCTGTAGGGTTCTTTTGGCGTGCGCCGACACATGTACTCATCCGTTTGTTGAGAACAGGGTGAAGGATGATTCATCTGATTATATGACTTTTTTTCCACTGTTCAGTATACGACTTCCTGTGTTCTTTGCACCACTTTACTCACAAACATGAATTTTTAGGTGGAATGAGAGTTTTATGCACTGAAACCCAACCATAGTATCCCTCTCTGTGAAGTTCTTGACGGACTGTCGAGACTTCCATGTCAACACCACCTTAACCACTGCTCATCGTGAATCATCAGCAAGTTGAGCAGTCTTCCTCATGGAAGCTTCTGACAAACATGCCCTAACAATCACCCCTCTTTCAAAGTCACGGAAATCTCTACGGTAGCCCAAATAATGGGCAACTGGGCTCGCCCAGCATGGGGATGTTACTTGTTTAATTAACTCAGGAGCAACATCTGTGTGGAAGCACCTGCTTTCAATATACTTTGTATCCCTCGTTGTTTCCTTTATTCTGACAGTTACCTGTATGTGTCTTTGTGCGTTTGTTTCTTACAGTATGTGTGTGTGTGTCTGTCTGTACGGTATGTGTGTGCCTGTGTCTGTGTAAATATGCGCTGCCAACTGGCATGTTAAAAAAGTAATGGCCCACTACGACGGTACGTTCTGTCTCTGCTCGTGTGATTTGGTTTTGTGAGCCACACAGCTGAGGAAGTGTCCGCAAATAAACTGCGAGATTATAATACAGCAAAGAAGTATATGATTCGCGTGCTATTATTCTCATGCAGCTAATCTGTACCCATGCAGGTTCTCCACAAGACTGACCGTGGAGCCGTTTTCCCCATGGCCCAAATATATTGCCCCTATTCATTTATTATTTGTGCTATTTATTCTGTTCCTCGTATAATTTTGAAAACTAACGCAACGGCATAGGATTTGGAAGGAATCCATCACCTATATAAATATGAATGCAATACGGGGGCTTATAGATTTGCTGCTACAATGGAGCGGTCAAGTCATGATAACAGAGATTGAGGTTATTACCGTGCAAATAACCATATTCCCCCAACCTCTGCTCCCCCCGCCCCTCCCCACGTAAGTGTGATCTATTACTTTTGCCTGGGCTGTGACTCCGCGGCTCTGTAAATACGCCGCAATTGGAGTAGGTGGCCTCCACGGTGATTTGTTTGCATGGATTAAATGTCAGATTCGGAAATATGTTATTACCTCTGCAGCAAAGCACAAGAGACCTTCAAAAAATATATATATATATATTTTGACACAAAGCGCTGAGTTTCCGATATCGTGTGTCATACTGTGTTATGCTCCCGGAAATGTATATATTTTATAATCTCTTTTGTTGATTTCCTCAACAAGGAGCTAAATATATTGGACAGACCTACCAACAACAAAGCAGCAACCGAGAACTTGAACCCCCACACACGGATCAGGTCCGGCCAGCTCCCTCAGCGTTGTCAAAAGGCATTAATGCAGCTTGAGTGTGAGTTGAACTGTGCACTTACTTTAACGACTTGCCTGTTGCATCATGACATCTTAATGGCTATTGTTTCTGGAAATAGAGTGTACTGAAGTGAGTGCCAGTCGTAGAGGCTGCCTTTTGTTATTTATTTCATAGCAACTCTGTCAAGCAGTTGGTTAGGGAGCATGACTATAAGGTGACAGGTTTAAATGCTGGCTGGGACCAAAGCCGTTATGGCTTTCATTCCAGGCCGAAATTTCGGTATCAAATAACAAGCTATAAATGAATGACTGATCTGAATTATCCTTTAAAAATCCCTTTCTCCGTTACAACATAGTATGTAAAAAAAAAAAGATAGTTGTGTTGTGAATGAAATTCAAGGGTATTCAATTCAAGCTGTTCAAAGACTTGAAAATCAATCATTTGATTAACTGACTAATTTATTACTACATTTCATTATGGACATGCGGTGCTTGTGAAGCAAATATTTCTAGCTATGATTTTATGAAATGGTTGTACCAATGTCCTAGTGTGCCTCAGGACTTCCTTTGGTAATAGACTAAACAGTTTCAAACAGAAATGATCTGGGATATTGTCATATGGATTTATCCTGATCTTAATGGCTTCCTGTTTCAGAACATACATTATTCAGTAGCTAAATGGGACCTCGCAACACTGGCTTCCATACCATTGAAAACACTAGCCCTGCTATTCAGGGAGATATTTTTGGTTTGAATTAAGGATACGACTTGGAGTGTTTTGAGAGCCCATTTGTGTTTGACCTGTTTTTTGTGTGAGAAACTGATTGGATAATGGGTTTGGATTATGGACTGGAACATTGAAAACAGATTACAGATACAACCTGGATTTCCCCTTCCCTCTTGTGCTAATTCCCCAAAATAAATATTCCTGTTTTTGCATTTTGCTTGTGTGTGTGTGTGTGTGTGTGTGTATTACATACATACAGTTGGTAGACAAAATAATGGTAACACCAAACACAATTGTCATATCACGTGCAACAAAATCAGGATTGGAACCGATCAGTCTGCGGACCGGAATATTTATTACTTCTCCCACGAGGAGAGAGAGAGCCACACTACACAAATAAAGAAAACCTCAGCTGTCCCCCACATGGGTTCCGGGCAAAATCAATAAATCAAAATAACAAACTAAATAAAAGCACCTTCTGCCAAAACACGACAATAAAGGTGATACAACACTGCACACAGACGTTTACAACTTTTCAGTTTCACTCCGTTCTCTCTCAATGCATTTTCTGGTCCCATGTTCCAGCCACCTACTAAGAGAGCAGAGCAATGTTAAACACACAGGTACAATTAGACAATGCTGTACAACTGTGTGCCCTAGCTGCCCTGCCTAGACCGACGCCTCCCACAACGATATATGAATATTTATGAACTCATAAGGAAGTGGGCCACCCTTTGCCCTCAAAACAGCTTCAGTCCTCCTTGTAATGCTATATAGTTTTGAACTGTTTCTCATGGGGTATTGAACCATTCCAACCAAGCCTCCAGTTTTTTAAGAGATGAACTGGGAATCTACTCCACACTCTACATCCCAGAAATTCCAATAAAGGTTTAATGATGTTTAGATCTGGTGATTGGGGAGGCCATGGAATGTGTTCAGAAAACCACTCTTGTGTCCATTTAGCAGTGTGTATGCGGGCATTATTGTTTTGGAATATGGAGGCATCTGGAGAAAACAATGTTTGCACCATAGGGTGCACCTCGTTGCCTAAAATGGCTTTGTATTCCTTGGCCATAATTCTACCATGCAGAGTAATAATTGAACCCAATGACTCCCATGAGATGGCAGCCCATACCATGACAGATCCACCACCATGTTCAACAGATGGGGACAGGCAATGTGGGTTGAAGGCTTCCTTTGGCTTTCTCTAAACATAAACCCATCCAGATGTAGGAAAAAGTCAAAGATGACCCATTAGCCCATATCCACTGCTCAGGTGTCCAGGTTTTGTGGCCATTACACCAGGTTATGCATTGCTGCACATTCGCCTTGCTTACAGGCAGTTTTCAAGCTGTTTCAACTTACAATCCAAGGCAACTTACAAGACTGCATTCACATGGCTAGAGATCATTTCTAGAGCTATCAAACAGTAGGCTACGGTGTAATCATTAACACTGCTGACATTTATGTTTCAGAACCTGTTATACAAAGGAAAACGTTCATTATACATACTTTTTCATAAATTGAGATGGAGTCTGATGAAAAGGTGAGTTTTCAGTCTTTTTCAGAAGATGGCTAAAGAATCTGCTGTCCAGTCTGAGTAGAGAAGGTCATTCCACCATCTATAGACCAGGGCAGAGAAGAGGCAGGGCTGTGGGGAATGGCTACCAGGGGCGCAGAGAGACGGAACAGTCAGCAGGCCAGAGCAAGGCGATCGGAGGGATCTGAAAGGAGTGTAGGGTGTGATCATTGACTGAAGGTATGATGGGGGAGTCCCCCTCATGCCGGTATGCCAGCACCAATGACGTGAATTGAATGTGAGCTGCAACTGGGAGGCAGCGAAGGGTGGTGAGGAGTGGAGTGACGTGTGAGAATCCTGTGGCCACATTCTGGATGACTTGTACTACAGCAAAGAGGTCTAGAAGCATGAGGAGGAAGCTGAGTGACTAGACTATCCACATGAAGAGCCTCTGTTACTGCAAGGAGGGCAGTCTCATTGGAATGTTCTGCCTTGAAGCGCGATTGGTTGGGATCCAGAAGGTTGTTCTGTTGAAGATAAGATGAGAGAGCTGGTTTGATGCGGCACGTTCAAGGGTTTTGGAAAGAAAAGGGAGGAGTGAGGAAAGTCGGTAGTTATTGAAATCAGCAGGGGTTTTCCTTGTTTAGCATATGCCCTAATGATTTTCAACACTCTTCCCCTTGGAATTTTAAATAATTTAGCCGTTTCTGCGACTGGCGCACCTACAATTTGGACACCAACTATTTGACCTCTTTCAAAATCTGTTAGATCTCTCATGTTGCTCTAGAAACTCACATACTAAATTATCAATTATAAAATCAACTTTTATAGCAAAAACATATTGGTCATTTGTGTTTGCATTAGGCCTATTATGAAACATATGTAAACTCCTTTTTAATTGTGATTTAGTTACTTGAAAATATGAGTCCTTTTTCATTTGGTGTTTCCATTATTTTGTCTACCCCATATATATGTGCGTGAGTGTGTGAGTGTGTGTGTGTTTCTATATAAAATAAACAGACACACACACATACACAATTTACATTAATTTGCCTGTGGGATTGGGAGGACATGGGAACGTTGCACTACAAAGGGCTAGAAAGGAATACCCTAGGTACTGCAAGGCCCCTTTTCTGTCTCTCAAAGCTTTCATGAATGACTGTCGTCAAGAAAGACCTTCAAGTTATTTTTTTCATGTTGCATAATTTGCCATTCATGCCACATCTAAAAGCCACTTTGAAAGCAAAAATGAAAAAACGAACTGAACTGAACTGAACTGATAGCAAAATGAAACTATTTATTAGAAATAATTAAAGTTATCTCATCATAAAAATACATAATTTAGAAATTACGTTCAGACTGTTGACAGGAAGGAATTGCATCTACTGAGTTAGATATAACATAATTGCCATACAATCTATTTATTCTTGAAAGATTAACAAAAAATGTGTATATATACAGTCAGATGCAAAATTATTGGCACCGATAAACAATACATCTTATGAGCTACACTGTATGCTAAAAAAGGTAAAATTATATCATTTTCTACTAATACAATTGTTCAGAGAAAAATATTATCTGTAACAAGTAATGTATCACAATTATTAGCACCCATAATAATTATGTTAAATAAAATCCAACAAAAATAAAAATGTCATAATCTATAGTGTTTTATGATATAAGATATGTTCTGTCCAAAAATTACACATTGTATAGGGTTTCTGTCATATTTATATTTTCTGTCAAAGAGATTGTTTCCTAGTGCAGTGCTTTTCTATTCCGCAATGAAGGGGATGAGTTGACGATTTACGCTAGACCAATCGTTGAGGCAAACAATTAGAAAAGGTGAAGCTGATTTAGAAAATGTCACACTAATGCTCATGGTCTGAAGTAGCCCAGTATATGTCAAAGGGAAACATGAGAAGAACCACTAGTTAGCTAGCTAGTTAACCAGGCAGCTACATAACCATCAATCAAACTAGAAGGATAATAATGGCTTACTGTATGTTACTGTTGAATGCTAGCAAGCTAGCTAGCCAGTTTTTTAAATAAAACGTTGTGTAACTAGGTTACTAGGCAGCTGTATAATTGAAACCTGGCTTTGTACCTGGCTACACCAACATATGTTTAGTTTAAGAGTAGAAATTTTGTCCAGGCTCATATGGCCTTGTATGACTTGTATTTATGCACTAGCTATCACAAACAAATATGTTGCAGCGTTTACACATGACATGATAAGAAATACATCTTATTAATATATTGTTATTGGCTACATAAATTATACATCTCTATAAGCAATAGTATTAATCTTTTAGTTATTGTCATCTCCGCCTACTGCAGCATTTACGGTAATGCTGGACCATGTGGTTGCTAGGCACACGGTAGTGGGTTTTTTGAACAGGATCTATTGGCTGAAATAGCATTACATGTGCACATCCTTATTTGTACAGTATTGGCAAACATTTTTGCCAACATGTTCTTACTGGTAGAAGGAGATCCAAAGAGATTTGGTTATTGGTTGAAGTAGTTATTGCCCAATGAGGAGAATACATAAATTGGGACATTGGGATTTTTTAATGATATAATCAGCAGGGAGAAGAAGGGGAAGAAGAAGATGAAGAAGGGGAAGAAAAAGATGATGAAAGAATGCACAATAGCTCTAAGTTTGGGGCTTTATTGTGTATATGAGGTCAGAGGATATAGAAGTTAATATTTGTATATGTATGGAGAAGGTATGCCATCCGCTATCCCGTAACTTGGCGGATGGCATACCTGCCAAACCAATATGAATGGATGAAACCAGAAGAGTGTGAATCAGGAAGGGGCAGCCCCTGTCACCAGGTTTCAGCAGGTTTTAAAATGCAGTTTTAATGTCCAACCAGTTGAGCCGTAGAGCATTGCCAGAACAGGAATATGTGAACACAAGAAGCTGTCAGACATGACTGTTTTAGTTTTTGTATACCTGTCAGGTTAACCAAAGGCTCTGAGTTTTAGAGGACCTCTGTTCTTGACCCCTGACCATTGGTCAGCAAGTCAACAACAACTGACCTTGTTAATTCCTTGCAAGGTTTCGCAATTCCTTAAGGTACACATCAACATTTCATGTTCCCCCTGATCTTATCAGACAAGGGGGCGTAAGGTCAGACAGCTAAGTTCACCATCGCTAACGGCAGACAGGGCCTCCTGCCATACCATCTGACAGGCCTTTGAAATCGCACAACACCCCCATCTCAAGGAGTGCTGACCGCTCGTCGGGGGTCGGAAGATTTCCTGCCTGCATCTGCTCATCTCTAATGGACCGATGTCTGCGTGCTGAACCTATCAGTCTGCGGCGGCCTTTGAGCTCCAGGTCTGCGTCTGAGCCGGCTTCCTGGCACTCTGATGAAAAAAAAACCTGGATGTACAGCAACTTCCTCAGATATTAGGTTCGCATGGCTTCTGCGACCCCACGGATTGAGCTGCACGGAACTCGAACTACAACGGTAATAAATGCGCTTATCTGACAGGCAGGCTTTTCCTTATCTCTAGCCTCCTCTGTTGAAGGAAGGACACCGTACGGCTTTCTTTTGAGTTTATGTTGTAATATCTGGTACTTCACATGCATTTTCCACGTTACATACAGTGGTGATAAATGATTTCTTTCATTCCTGCTTCTGTCATCTTCCCACTGTTTGTGCCCGGAACCAAAAATGAAAGGAATTCAAGGCTTTGACTACACAGCCTGATAAAAACAGTTATTGCACCGTAATAGTCATGAGGAGGCAAATCTTTCAGAACATCACCAGTCTTCATAAACCTGTACTGTACAAAATGTCCTTCTCAGGGGACAGTTTATTTGCAGTGTGTGTATATGTGCTGCCATCACATGGAATTTCATTATAAAGACAGTTAAGGAGAAGAAATGTGGACCCTGAATGATTTGATGAGCAATAAAAGAATGTAAACAATATGCCATGGCCATCTCAGTCACCAGATCTCAACCCAATTGAACAATTATTGATTCTGGAGTGGCGCATGAGACAATATTCCACCACCATCAACAAACACATCAAATTATGGAATTGCTGGTGGATGAATGGTGTTACATCCCTCCAATAGTTCCAGCCACTTGTAGAATCTATGCCTAGGTGCATTGAAGCTGTTCTGGTGGCTCGTGGGGACCTACTAAGACACTTTATGCTGGTGTTTCCTTTGTATATACAATGGGTATAAAAAGTATTCATCCACTTGGATTTCTTGCGACTTATCAACACAAAATACTATATGTCAAATAAAACAAAAGATGTAAGGCTTCTTCTTAAATAATTACATGTAAAAAAGACAAGTGTATTCACCCCCCCTTGACTTAATACTTGGTAGAAGCACCTCTGCTGAAATTATAGCTGTGAGTCTATTTGGGAAAGTCTCTACCAGCTTTACACATGTGGACACTGCAATTTTTATACTTCTTTACAAATTTGCTCTAGGTCAACAGGTTGGATGGGGGCCATTGGTGAACAGCAATTTTCAAATATTTCCATAGATTCTCAATGGGATTTGAGATCTGGGGTTTGACTGGGCCACTACAGGACTTTTTTTCTAAACCACTTCAATGTGGCTTTTGCTGTATGATTTGGGATACGTTTACATTTGACATTTTAAGCATTTAGCAGACACTCTAATCCAGAGCGATTTACAAGACGGGTTATTGTCCTGCTGAAATATGAATCTTATCCAAAGTCCCAGGTCTCTTGCAGACTACAGCAGGTTTTTCTCCAAGATTTGTCTATATATTTATATAAGTTTCCCAGTCCCTGAAGCAGAGAGGCATCCCCATAGCATTAAGCTCCCACCACCATGTTTCCCGGTAGGGATAGTGTTCTTAGGATGATGTGCAGTGTTAGGCTTGCACCAGACATAGCGTCTAAGATTTGTGAAGCTCCTGGGTTATTGTTGTCTTCAGACTATATAGATGTCTTATGTTTTTTGACAAGCTTGAAAAATTGCATGAATAATTGACTAGGTTTACGGTTGTCACATCACTATTATCACGGGTGTTGGGATTGATTAGGGTATGGAGAGCTGAGTGTGAAGAGATTGAGACAGAATGGTGTGAGGTCTAAAGAGTCAAATGGAATAGGACAGTATGGGTTCAAGGACAAGGCAAGTCCCACAGCATGTTAGTCTCAGAAGATTACATACTTGAATTCATAGATGCTTTAAAATAATGTATTTTGGACAGTTCATAACGGATGAGCAAGGTCAGAATATTGTCAAATGTATGGTCATAACAGGCACCAGTGTTCAATTAGTATTGTATGCATATTAAATGTGACAATGACAATATTATCGTCACAATTACAATAATGGAAACATGAGGCTTTATTTTTTCAGATTAAGTTTTTGTTTAACCCCCTGAGGTCGGCTGGATCGGCGCCGATCCCAGCAGCAATACAAGTATATTACTATTTCTAACTTCGCGATATTTTATCATACACACGCGACAAAAACATTGACAGAAACCTTAGAATCGCGACTTTCCGATTTGAGCACTGGCAAATCAAATGGGATTTTAAATTAGCTTAATTAGACCAAAAGTAAACCTTGCTTTTTTACTCTGTTTTTTACCTTTTAGTAACGTCCCCTTCTATTGACATGTTAACGAGGTGCTAATTTCGGGAGGTGCGTCGGGCCATGTGTGAAAGCCGCCGGCATAAACAACACAAACTGAAGAGGACAGTCTATGCTGATATTTATTTTATTTCGCTTGTTTTCAAATACTCGTGAAAATATATATAAATTCCGCGTCTTGTGACTACATATTCCGCATGTCGCAATGTAACAAATTGCAATAGGCACAGAAAATACTTTTCAAACAGCGTAAAATGTTATAAAATATATCGTGTGTCTGTGTTTACGCTTGCAATCTGCCAGTAACAGTCTATGCTATTTATTTAATTTCGCTTGTTTTTTTTTTTTTTTTTACATCTTGTCTGTGTTTACGCTTGCAATCTGCCAGCAACAGTCTATGCTGATATTAATTTTATTTCGCTTGTTTTCAAATACTCGTGAAAATATAGCCTATGAATATCGCGTGTTGTGACGCCAAACATTCCGCGTGTTGCAACGTAACAAAGAGCCAAAATGGCGGCTGCTGACAAGAAGCGCTTGTCGTGAAAGGAGAAATGGTAACTCAAATATTGCTTAGCCATTTAAAATCTAAATGGTTGTTTTAACTCTAAAGAGGCATGAAATCACAAAAAGTTTAATTGGAAGACACTTTTTTCCTTGGGTCTCAGGATGGCCTTTGAGAGAGAGAGATGGCCCATCTGACAGATCTTAGAGGTGTGGACAATGAATAATGAATATTCAGGAATTTAGCATTTAGCCCTCCCACAGCCTGAAATAAATGTGACCAGTTCTGATAAAAACAGGTTTTTAGCTATTTAGATCTCAGATGTGCTAAACTATTTTCACACCCTTACATAACCAAGACCTTGGTGAACAAACGCACATTGGCAAAACAATTCGTCACTATAGTTTAGTGTGTGCTTTCACATCTTTTGTGACAGCAGAAAAATTTACTATTTTTAACTTGTGTGTTTGTAGATCTATTTACAAGCTGCATATGATACTGACCAAACTATTGATGGCATACAAATGTAGCTGTGATTGTCCTTCAAATAAAAATATCAAACACTTTGGAGTAAGTGTGTGTTAAATTGATGAAATTGAGATAAATATCAGACCATGCCAAAATCAAAAAACATCTAAAAGCTTAGCACGGACCTCAGGGGGTTAAGCAGCAACACCTTTGGCCCAGTGCAAACAATTTGAGAAGCAAAAACTGTAAAATATATGCATCTTAAAAATAAAAATAAACTCCATTTCATGCCCAATTTTTGAATGTGCACGCTCATCGCTGCAACCAACTCTGACATTTTGGGAGAGCGCAGGCAAGCACACACTCTCCTCCGAAACTCGTGATTGTTCAGTCACTGCTTTTTTTCACTCTGCAGTCCATCAATTAAGCTCGCAAGGACATCAGTCGGAGGAGGACACTTCATTTGTAGCTTGTGCAGGCAGGCTGCCACAGGGGGTAAGCAATGAGACATGGTCGTCGCACCAACCTTCGTCCCTCCCATACCAGGGCAACACTACAGCTAATTATGCAACACCCTGCGGTTCTGCCAGCCACAGACCATGGGGCCCATCCACACACCAGAACAGGATGAGCCACCCAGCAGCCCAAACAACTGCATTTTTAGTCATTTATGTATGTTATAAAGTCTTCCAACTAAGGTCTCACAATACTGATAACAGCATAAACCTTTTTCTCATTTTGGAAATGAGAGAATCTCTCTCTAAATACGAGGATCTGTAGTGTGTGTATGTGTATGTGTGTGTGTGTGTAGGGTAAGGTAGGGGTCTCATCCGGATTCAGAGCATCTCATCCAGGATTATCCAGGGATTGTGGGCACTCAGTTCCCTGCCGGAGCCAGGCTCATCTGAGCCTTTAGCTTTGCCTTTCACATTCAAATACCACCGTTACCCAGAGAAATGACGTTGAAAAGCTTGGTGAGAAAGTCTTTTTCAAGCTTTCAGGGAAAAAAGGAAAATACTACTGGCAAAAAAACAAGTTGGATGCTCAGAAAAACACCAAATGCTATTTAATGAGAAAATAACACCCAGGTAAAGGGTTTTGTGAGACATGTCAAGCATTTGCAAACCTACTTTATAAGGACTGTTGACAATTGCTACATCAAGCACTTCCAATATTGACTTTCTCCAGAAAACGTCAGATTAAATTCAATCTCCAGTTACATATGAAATGATAATTGAAAGGGAAACTAGAGACCACTTTTTGAGAGAACAGTCCTTTGTGTCACTGAAACAATACTAGCTCTTTCAAGACACTGCTGAAACATTTTTTTATTGATAAATCATGACATTAACCTTTCCTTATTGTCCAGCCCTTGTGATCGTAATCCTCAGATGTGCTGTGAAATCACACCTTCGGCATTCTGGAAAAGCATCCTCTAGTTCATGGCTTAGTTTACACTTTAACCCTGTCTCAAAATCCATGATAAATTCTCATTGCTATCGTTTTGCCATTTTAATTATAAATTATTTTGGACCAGAAATATGTAGAGGGAGGAGCAATGACAACCCACATCCACATGCTTCTGAAAATAATGTGTAAGAATATATGTATTTATATATTCTATGCAAAAAAAAAATTGAGGACGCTAAAAGAATAAATACACTGTACAATGTTGCATTACAAAATACTTGCTATTCTGCGATAGAAGGGGCCCTTACTGAATTATTAGGCAGTGTCTTCCCCATTGAGTCACCCAAGGAGCTTCGACAAACAGACATACAAATAAACACTCGAAGCATGGGGTTGGGTTCATCTCAGTTAAGTGGGCAGTGCACTGTTGGTACACAAGGCGCTAAATGCTTAAAGCACGTTGAAGCTGTGCTTGAACTACACCAGGCTCAAGGATTCAGATAGGCCTAAGCCTTCATCCTGTGCTAAAGCAGATTAATGAATGAGGCCCTGCTGTCTGCTCAGAAGGTACAGTACAACCGCTCCACCCCCCCATGCACATCTCCTGTACTGTACAAAGTCATTTTAAATTACATGGCTACCAAAATGACATCTTTTTATTTTACTGATTAAATATTTAAATCCTGAATGCTCCTTTTGTTAATAATTCATAAATACCTGTAGTTCAGCTTCAGTGGGCATACAAATAACAGGAATGCACAATGCAGTTCAGCCCCACCGCTCAGCTGTGTGATGTCCTTAGGATGTTTGTCCATCTCATGTCCTTATCGAAATCAAAACCTCATTTAGTCAGACAAAGTTTTGAAGGATATTTGCAGGATGGAGATTCACAGGATTTTGTTTTTTGAAAGATGATACTTCAGGATGTAGTGTTGCTAGAGGGAATTTTGGATGAATTAAGGAGGATAAAAATAGAATCGTCTCTGCCAATAATGTTTCTCCTGTGCATAAAGAAGAGAAAACTTCTTGCTATCGTCTTTCGCCATGTTCCGGCGCAGTTACAAAATTTTAATAAAATGTGATTCTCTTTTTCAATGTTCCTTAATGACAGATAATTTTTTTGTACTGTATAACACTGAACAAAACAAGCTAAAGCCTTACTTAATAAAAAGAACTGTGTATCATTTTTAATCTTTCAAAACTCATCAAGTCTAACTGGCATTGGACAGTCCCACATCTATTAAAGTCATCAAGCATTTATAACTCACGGACAATTAATATAGGAACAAACCGCAGACCATGTCATCCTGAATTGCCCGATTTATTGGGCACCCAATGGGATCCATGGTCTGTCGGCTTTGGATGACGACACGGTGACATGGCTGCTGGAGGTGTGCCCCGAAATATAGCCCGGGTGAACCCCCCCTAGGCTTGAGGTGGTAAAAGGATAGCCCCTCGGCCCCGAGCCTAGGGGAGCAGGAAAATAATATACCCAAACGAAGAAGAAGAAGAAGAAGAAGATTAATATAGGGCAAGGCAGAGCGAGTAATCAGAAAACTACTGTACATGAAACCAATGCTTTCTTTGCTCTCATTCCAGGTAACAACCACATCAATTAATTGCACGTCTTCCTCCCAACGACATTGAAAACTTAACAGAGCGGCTCTTTTGATAGCAGCTAACAGTTAGTCAATCGATCACTTTAGGTTAGTTCTGGCAAAGGATAGATTTTTGTAATAGTTTTTTAGTTTTGTGTTTTGGATTGTTCATATAGTAATTGTTGTGGACAGAATTGTTCACTAGACAAACACTCATAATGGTCACAGTCTGTCAGAAATAAGTAAATATTGGTGCTAGCTAACGATAGCTAGCTAAGATACAGCTTGCTGCCTAGATACTTGGTTAGCTGGCTACCTCTTCCGTTTGTGTGGTCATCCACAGAATAATACACCAACATGGTTACAGTCCCATGGCAGGTATCAAAGCATTGGGCCAGATGCAAGAACCACTTTTACGCACAAATTCGTTCGTAAGTCACTCTGCGAGTGAATTTGCCGCATTCACCAATTTTCTCGTATTTAAAATGTTCTCTTAGGTACGAACACATTTTACGAGTGGTCCAGAGCTGTCGTAGGAGTCATACATACAATTTGCCTGCCATTCTCCAAAGCAAAACAACTTTGTTTTTGACTAATGGATTGTGTCTATTTCGTTACTTAGAAGAACTGTTGAGTTTGAATATATAAATTACATGATAAATCATAGAATTCATAATGTATAATCATTTTGAGAGTATCCTGTTTGACAATTGTAGGCCTATATTTGACTGTTTTCTTTTCAAATTGTAGGATAATATCATTCATAATTCATTAATATAATTATATAATTATCATTCGTTTCAATTGTGGCTATTGAGGCTACGGTATAATACTACAATATCTTGGAAGAAAGCACGTCTTTAGAGAGCGCGCTGATCTATTTGCAGAGACAGACAAATGGCTAGTGTCGCGTTTTCCGTTACCACGGGCTGTGCTTCGCTGTCAGTCGCTGTCCAGGGAGACATCCGTTGCAACACCGGACAAGGCAACCTCGCCAATTATGGCACGTATTCGCTCGTCGGTGTGTGTAACGGAGACTTCCTCCTGACCCCCTCCTGTTGCAGTCATGGATCGCCTTGCTTTCGCGAGACGTTTCTTTGACTCCAATTTCATATCACACCATTAAAAAAAAAAAAAATGTGTGATGCTACGGGCAACAGATGATACTGCGTTAACTGCACAAGTAATTTTTTCCCGCTCCTTGGTTTTAACAGGTCCCTTAATTCCACTGTTGACAATCTTAAATAGTATGTGCTTTTGGTTACTTATTTCAGATCAATCTCCGAGCCCGTACAGTTTTTCTTCTTGGTTTTGTTCGGTGCCATTGCTATGAATGACTTTCCTATGAAAATGGGGCGGGACGCCTAACCTTATATAGCATTACTGGGGTGTTAATTATGCTAATTCACAAATCACATGAACGCGCACTCATTTAAGAAGACATAGCATTCAGCATGTTTACGTTGTGATTTATGACAGTTTTCTGAAGTTATGAGCGTTTGCTGAATCTGACGTGGAACATTCGTAGAAGTCACCTCATGAAAAAAAATATGAGAAAGATATGATAAGAATACGAAAATGTTCTTGCATGAGGCCCATTGTGTGTTGGAAGCCTTGTGCACAGGTCAAGATGATGGTTGTGATGCTGGTGAGAATTTCCCATCTTTTTCAGCTTTTGCCAACCATCATCTTTCAGTTAAAATGTTATTTTGGGGGTTTAATAGTACCAGGGTGGGAAAAAAGGTATATAGATAACAAATAAGGATACAAAATAGTGACAGAGAAGAAAGACACATATAATTATGGAAAAAAATGAAACTAGAAATGTAAAGGTTAAGGAAAGGCAAACGATGGAAAGTTTCACTAATTCTATATTTACCAAGTACACTTTTTATGTAAGAGCTTAAGAATATCACAATGAATATGCAGGTCTGCATATTTATTACAGTTTTTCATTGTCAATTCATGAAAGAGAAGCAACCTCAGCAGGGAGACAGTTCACATGGGCATCATACAGTATGGGCATTATACGTTTGCAACCCCACAAAACAAATCACTCTGTAACACACAATAAAAACTGTTGAATACTAAAATTGTCCATACTTTTGCCCTTTCATTGATTTATTTTTAAATATATTACTGTTTATTTCCAATGTGTCTGCCTAAAGCAGATTGTTAGCCCGCTCTGTTGCTGCTCTGTCGTCCAACAAAATGGAGAAAAAAAGAAGGTGCTGATTCGCAGTTTTTTTTTTTTAATAGGTCTCATTGGTTGAAAGAGTAAACTGAAACACTGTCATTAAACACTGTCAACAGTAGTGTTAATTGTAGTCACAATATCAGCCCCCCCTCCATTCCGCGAACGGCCACTGGGGGGTGGTATCGTGCCCGGTGAGAAACCCTACCCTAATGTGTTTAAACTGAAGGGGATGAGATGAGAAAGCAAGGAACATAGATGGCAGTCTTAGTCATCCACCATTTCTGAAAATAAAGTTACGTTTGCTCTCGGGTGCGGATGGAATATTTACTTTATTTTCTTTGTGTACTTTTCGTCTTAGTCGGCGTTGTGCTGCTTAGTGCAAGGGGGAGATGAGCAGACGTTTCTCCACAGAGTGCGGGGGATCTGTGTCCACATTAACAGGGTAGAGAAGGAGCATGTCTAACCGTGGATTAGAGAGTGCTCTTTTCACAGGAAGACCTGAGGCCTGGAATGGATTCATCTTCAGCAGCTCTCTTAGTAACTGGGTGAGATAAGCAACAATGCTGGTAACCGCTGTTCCCTTACGATAAAGTAACACACTCCAATACATGATACATGAGGTATGACATACTGTATATTCTATATATTCTGTCTGTGCAATTCATATGTTAAGGCATAGAAATGGTGATATTCCATTACAGATGACTGCTCATTACTGAACCCTCTTTTCACACTCAAAACCTTTCTGTCCAAAAAACATGGGAATTAATTGAATCCTCAGAGCATGAGTCACGATGACCAATCCCCTTTTAATTGGCGAGTGGTCTCCCCCATTCAAATTTTCAGTGTATTCCCTTATAACTTGGCCTAGTATGAAGTGGGCAATAAAAACTCCTCCTCAACATTGTTTATGAGGAGTGAGAATCATGCATATTCAAAGGCTGTGTTTAATTTACAGCACGCAGGAATGCAGGGAATGTTTCGGGCCTTGAAGACATCATAAGGCTGCTTCTCAGGTTCCCCCACCTCCACAGTTCTAGGCTTCTCATTCAATGTCATGAGCCTGTATTGGTAGAACATTGGTTCTTCACTCAGATAAATAACCCCCTGCCCACGATCACAGTTTGGCAAGTTAATTTCGGTGATCACTCCAACTTGACTTGACTGTGCTGGTGAAGATAAAAACAAGCCATTACATTTAATTCTGAGTCAAGGTTAAGGGCAGGTATTGATTGAATCCAGACCACTGTCTTCTTGACATCCTGCTGTGATCAGACCAAGAAAAAAGACAGCCCCAAGTGGTCACAATGGCTCCGCTTAAGGACATTGAAATGGCACAATCCATTCTGCAGTTCACGTTATGCCTATGACCTTTTTTTTCTTTTTGTAATAATAATGAAAGATTTCTCAGAAGCATGTTCTGATTACCTCTGGTAAGAAGTGCAGCCACCTCAAATAAGTGGCTACTGCATAAAGAAATTATATGTGAAATCAAATTCAATTTGCAAAAGTCTCGAGTTTTGAACAGAGCAAGCACAGCTCTGATATTCTGACAAGCATAGTTGAACTACGGGTGCTCCTTCAGAGTTAAGTTAAAAGTTGAATACAATTTCAAGTTCCGAGATCACTGTCAGGACTTTTTGTTGATGATTTTCAGAGGTGATCCCCCAAATTTCCTTCTGATTACAGTTAAAATTGGAAAAGTACAAAACTGCACCATCTACCAGTGGATTAAAAAAGAGTATTAACATTTTTGTGGCATGTGGAAAAAGCAAGTTGGACAAAACTATACTATACAAGTTTATCTTATGTATTTTTTGTAGGAATTAAATGTAGGTAGTGTAGCCGAAATAATCACCTCATCAGCAGATACATTTGTGCATTCAATAGTCCATCGGAACACAAACCATGGTACCACAACAGACATAAATGGGGGAAATCTATATGCAAGGTCATAGCATAAATAAATCAGTACACTACAAGATACGTCTATAGATACGTTTATAATACATCCGATAAAAGTATGCGCTGTAATGGTTATACCCAGGGTTGGGAGGGTTACTTTGTAAATGTAATTAGTGCCTGATTACTGATTACACGGCTCTGAAAGTAATCCGATACGAATACAGTTACATGTCTCAAAAAAGTAACGTAATCAGATTACTTTTAGAATACTTTTGGATTACTTACTTTTCCATCACAGATGGGTATGTTTTGGGGTACAGGAGACATTGGGAAGCTGTTATATAGCCAAAGGTGGTGCTACTTAGTACTAAAAGGGTGCTCAAACTTTTGCACACGCCATGTTCACTTTTTTATTTGATCAGTAATACATTTAAATAGTTATTATGCATTACACTTTGAAAAAGGATGTCATGTTCAACTTTCCACTGTGTTGAGGTCAGGTCAGCTTCTGTTCATTTAATAATAAATACTAATAAATTTGAGATGTCAATTTAGCTAAATATATGCAACATTGTATCTGCATTTTTTGTTGTAGTCGTCGTCATTAACATGTTATGGAATTAGAATTTTTGGCACTGGAATAACAGCGACTTGTAAGGGATATGGCTTAGAAAAGTGCCAGTGTTGGCGGGCTGTGTAGCGGCGAATGCTCGGCAGTGCATAACGTAATTGACGTATAGTAGAGTACAATTGTCTACCAAATTGGGAGAAAACTGGGAAAAATAAAAAGAATAAAATAAAATGTCATCGTTTCAACAATAAAGAAAGCAGTATAAAATTAGCAGAGCAGTTAATGCGATGCCTCAAACCGTAGGCTAAGGTCAGGTAACAGCAAATTACTGCAGAACTGTGTTCATTAAACTGACTTACTCCAAGTGCTTTTTAAGATTCGAAGTCGAGTCCTTTGATGCCGACAGTATCTTTATTCCTGGAAGACACAAGGTACACTGGACCGACAGATTTTTCCCATGTTCTTCTTTCAACTGGAAATTGTGTCGATAACGCCACAAACTAAAAGCTGACTTTTCTTCCATCTTGTCCCTATCAATGTTTGTCTGAGTGTGGGCGTGCGCTTTTTTTTAAACGCATTTTTTTTAACGCAGTTTTTTGGTTCTGTGCAGCGGCTGTAGTTTTCGTGAGCTGTGTGATGATAATCATGTAGGCGTGATCATTTCATGCTGTAACTTTAGTAATGAATATCAGCTTATTAATGTTTGTAAGGAAAACTTTCCACCAAGAATTCCAAGAAGTAATCCAAAATGTATTCACTTCAGGTTTATTAAAGTAACTGTATTCAGATTACTCGTTTTTCAAATGTAACGCGAGCTGAATACAGTTACTTGATTTTTGTATTCTGATTACGTAACGCCGTTACATGTATTCCGTTACAACCCAACCCTGGTTATACCTGAATGCAGGTATAACATCCCACTCACTTCCTACTAAAATAAATCTCAATGACATTCTATTTTATGCCAGGTTACAGAAGCAAAGGTTTTAGTCCTGACATATCCATTATATATACACTCAGTGGCTACTTTATTAGGTACCCCTGTACACCTCGTTAATGCAATTATCTAATCAGCCAATCGTGTGGCAGCAACTCAATGCATAAAAGCATGCAGACATGGTCAAGAGGTTCAGTTGTTGTTCAGACCAAAAATCTGAATGGGGAAGAAATGTGATCAAAGTGACTTTGACCGTGGAATGGTTGTTGGTGCCAGATGGGGTGGTGTGAGTATCTCAGAAACTGCTGATCTCATGTGATTTTCACGCCAAACTGTCTGGTGTGAAATGGTGTGAAAAAACAAAAAACATCCAGTGAGCAGCAGTTCTGTGGGTGAAAACAGCTTGTTAATGAGAGAGAATAAGGAATGAGAGGAGAATGGCCAGACTGGTTCAAGCTGACAGGAAGACAGTAACAAATAACCACGCATTACAACAGTGGTATGCAAAAAGCATCCTTGAAGTGGATGGGCTACAGCAGCAGAAGACCACACCAGGTTCCACTCCTGTCAGTTAAGAACAAGAAAGTGAGGCTACAGTGGGCACAGGCCCAGCAAAACTGGACAGTTGAAGATTGGAAAAACGTCACCTGGTCTGACGAATCTTGATTTCTGCTGCGAGATGCAGATGGTAGGGTCAGAATTTGGCGTAAACAACATGAATCCATGCATCCATCCTGCCTTGTGTCAACGGTTCAGGCTGGTGGTGGTGGTGTAATGGTGTGGAGAATGCTTTCTTGGCACACATTAGGTCCCTTAATACCAATTGAGCATTGCTTAAATGCCACAGCCTACTTGAGTCTTGTTGCTGACTATGTGCATCCCTTTATGGCCACAGTCTACCCATCTTCTTCTAGCAGGATAATGTGCCATGCCACAAAGCACACGCCATCTCAAGCTGGTTCCACGAACATGACAATGACTTCAATGCACTCCAATGGCCTCCACAGTCACCAGATCTCAGTCCAATAGAACACCTTTTGGATATGGTGGAATGGAAGATTCGCAACATGAATGTGCAGCCGACAAATCTGCAGATGCTATCATGTCAACATGGACCAAAATCTATGAGGAATGTTTCCAGCACCTTGTTGAATCCATGCCACAAATAATTCAGGCTGTTCTGGGGGCAAAGGGGGGTCCTACCCAGTACTAGAAAGGTGTATCTAATAAAGTGGTCACTGAGTGTATACTGTACATATATATGGAGAATTAAAGCATTTTATCTGATAGGAAAGCTTTACAGTAGCTATTGGAGAATAGTGGATCCCATTCTCCTTGCACTACAGGCCTGGCTAAAATACTTATAAGAATAAGTATTAATAGTTTAATACTTTTAATAGTTTGTAGCTTGTCCACTTCCCTTTCTCTGCACGATAATGTAAGGTCTGAGAAAAATAGAAGCTGCTGCCTGCTGGCCCTTTTCATTGATTTTGACTCTGTCGACCGTGAACACATGTTCCGGGCCCTCCGAGCACACGGTGCCCCAGCTGCTGTCGTCGAGGTGCTATTAAGGTGATGTATGACAGCTACTGGAGTCCTGTCTCTGGTCAACGACGGCTCGGTGTCCGAACCTTTTCCCCCATTACCGCGGCCGTGCTGTGGGGTGACACGCTCGCCCCCCATTCTGCTCTAAAAGGGTTGGAGAGATGGCACAGGAGCAGAGAGGGCCGAGCTCTGGCCTCTGTTTTGTGCTTTTGAGGATTTAAGGACCTGGGACAGCTGCAACCTCACACACAGCTGAGGTTGATTGGTAATCTGCCCAGGTGTTCCTGGTTGCCTCTAGGACAAGAGGGTGTATTAAGTTTTGATATTTTCTGGCAGTTGCATAGACATCCTCTCATTGGGACATTCTCAGGAGGTATATGGAGTTTCCCTGTGCATTTATACTAGTAATGTGAGAATGGCTTTTATTCCAGGAACACCGGCATAGATTAACTTGAGAGATTTGTCGATCACCTGACTTCTCTTTCCATTAGAGTTAATCTATTTGTTTGAGATAAATGTTCTAACCAGTGATGGATGACACTCACTGTTACATCAATGCAGCAAACTCTGCAGTTGTAGAAAGAGTGCATACATTTGAGGACGTAATGAGGTAGGACCTTGGCGCATGCTATCCCCAATGTGATTAGAAATGCAACAGAGGTGAATTTCTGTGCATGTGCTGAGGAAACTGCACCTTTGGCCCTCTATACCTTTCCACTCAAAAACAAAAATCTGAAAGGGACTGCCAGCTGGCTGCCTTTGTATTCACTCAACAGCTGAAAGCTCGGGATCTGCGTTTAGCAAGCCTGCAATGAACAGAAAAAGGCATGGGACTTAGCTGAATGCAAGGATCTGTCTGAGTAAGGGGCTGAACGCTCAAGAGCCGATTCTGTGAGCCGGATCTGCTTACTGGATCCGGGTTTACGGAAACACTGAAGCGGTGAGCGGGCCCTGATGCGCCATGCAAAATTATCTTTGAAAGGATTCCTCTGGCTCTCCTTTTCGACCCCGCCGCAGTTACAGAATTAAACAGTCTGGGGCTGTCATGGCTCAGAGGGCTGCACTGCGTGACCGGGCTGCAGAACAGCTGACGAGGAGACCGAAACTGCCGCTTAGAGGGAAAGTTTGTCATTCGTTTCCCAAAACACACAAGTTAACATAACCATGGTTCATTGTTTTTATACATATTATATACACAGAGGGTAGACAAAATAATGGAAACACCAAACACTATATGAATATATGTATTACCTACTAACGAGTTGACTGTCGTTTGACTTCAGAACAGCTTCAACCCTTCTTGGAATGCTGTTTGAGCTGTTTCTAGTGGGATATTGGACCATTCTTCAAGAAGGAAGGCCTCCAGTTCTTTGAGTGAATGCAGTGAAATTTTACTCTACATTTCAGAACTTCCCATGAAGGTTGTTCCCTATGATGATCTGGTGATTGGAGAGGCCGTGGAAGGTGTTTGACTTCATCCTGGTGTTCATGAGACCATTCTTGAATCCATGTAGCAGTGTTTATGGGGCCGTTGTTGTCTTGGAATATTGGACCATCTTAAGGAAACAAAGTTTGTACCATAGGGTGCATCTGGTCATCTGAAATGGCTTTGTATTCCTTGGTCGTAATTTTACCGTGCAGAGTAATAATCGGACCCAATGACTCCCACAAGATGGCTGCCCATACCATCATGTTTAAGAGTTGGGAACAGGCAAATGTTGGTTGAAGGCTTCATTCGGCTTTCTCCAAACTTAAACCCATCCATATGTACTTCAGGTCTTGTGGTCATTACACCAGGTTATGCTTTGTTGCTCATTGGCCTTGGTTACAAGCAGTTTCCCAATGGCAGCCCTACCATAAATTTGAAGCTCATGACATACAATTTTTGTTGAGACTGGGTAACAGGAGGTGTAGGTTCAGTTCTGTGGTAATTTTTGAGGTTGTTGTTTTGTGTTTTTTAGCAACTCTTGTTAACTCTATCCTGTTACGCCTATCCCTGTCAGGAAGTTGGACTTGACACCACTGTTCCTTTTTCCTGATGCATTTTTTTTAGATTGAATTGATTGATTTGATTGAATTTAAATGGTATACTCCACAGTATTCAGAGCAGATGCCAGTGTATGATCAAGTGGGGCCTTTGGGCCACACGGGATTGCCACAGGGGTCACCTCTTACAGTGCACAGTGATGTATGATTTCTGACTAATAAA
Source organism: Aldrovandia affinis (assembly GCA_029706075.1). NCBI lineage: Eukaryota > Metazoa > Chordata > Actinopteri > Notacanthiformes > Halosauridae > Aldrovandia > Aldrovandia affinis. The sequence goes on along the minus strand of JAINUG010000163.1, from coordinate 1,887,297 downwards.
ATCATCATGCTAAACAAGCATTTGCATCATATACCCCAGTTTCTTTGCATAAAGGTTGGGCTGAACCAAAATAAATAACCAAATAAATAACACCATAAGATGTACTAAAAACTGCACCGGAGTAAAAGCAATCCCCTTCAAGGCTTGTGTGGGCCAGAGGCATTTGGAGTCTAGGAAATCTCCTGAAGCCTAGAAAATGAGTTACCGCCTGGGATTTCTAAGAAGTAGGTGCCAAATTGTATCATGGAGTGTTAGAAGTTGCTGTAGGGAGGTAACTTTAATTGCCCTGGAAAGTGTCTGAAGATATTTAAATCTCATCTCAGTTTTGAACCATTTTTAGAGTTTGTGTCCCTCAAAGGGTGCACTAACCTTTTTCAGTGAACAACAGTTACTGCCTCTGGACTGTCATTGGAGATGATGGGTGCACGGCTCTCCAACAAACAGCCACGGCACAATACCGGGGGGGGACTGCCACAAAAAAACCCACACACAACACGCATAGGAAAGGGTCGCTGCCACTCCAGGCTGGTCTGCAAAGAGCTGCGGCACCACCTCCACTCGAGTTGTCCCTGGCTTGCAGTCCCTTCACTGCTCCGCCATAGCTCTTGTCACATCCGCCCCAGTCAGCTTTGTGAAATACCCCCCAAATTAGCTCCAACACCACCCTCGGTTCATTGCTTCCTGTCTGCTTTGGCTTGTACCGCAGTCTCTACCATCGCTCCACCACAGAAACGAAAGTAACGCTGCCTTTGTTTTCCCTTTTCATTCCCAGGTCCCTTAACTCTGCCATGCACCCGCCATCTTCAGGTAAGTACCCCGCTGTCACACCAACCACACAGACATTTGCACACATACACTAATAAAACAAAACAAAAACAAAACTTCCCCAAAGCAAACAAAACAAAACTAACAAAAACCAAAGAAATTGCCCAAACAAAGACAAACAAAGGGACCACATCCTTCCACACATGGCTTGCTTTCCCCGTTTCCTCCCTGTTACCCACAGGTCAGCTGCTTATATAATACAGCCCAGCCCCAATTACCTATCCCATAGCAGGTGCCCTTAGCACCACTGCACAGCACTCCAGGGACTGTCTCAAAATCACACTCCAGGAAACTCGCAAAAACTGCTAACAATAATATAAAAGTCAAGTTTTGAAGATGACCTATGCTTTTAATGCAGCTGCACACCAAGTCCACAATTTGATTGAAACATTTTTTCTATGTCCAACCAAACCCCTTTGCTGGGTGTTATGATATCTTTGTGAACAATCTTTGGTAATGCAAAGGATACTAATGGTTGTTCTCCTAAATAAATCAGACATTTACCTAAATATCATGCTTTAAATGAAATATTAGTGCATCAAAGTCCCTGCTTTTTCATGGATTGAGTCTATTGATTGTAAACAAACAAACTCAAGGTTATTTTTAAGGCTATTTGTTGCTTCTGAATCCAGTGATGTTGTATAATATAACCAAGATATTTTGAGAAAAGACTACTTAGTTAAACACATACACCCATTTGAATACTCCCAGGAAAGAATCTAATCTAGCGCTTTTTTAGCATCCATCATTTTGTCAGATATTCCTTTGGAGGCATTTTGAATAGGGTGCAAACAAATTACACCGCTTTTTCTCACTTATCTGTTCCGCAATGGCCCTGAATAACCCCTTCCTGCATGAGTGACCAGAGGGATTTGGGCCGGCCTTGGCTGACAAAGTAAAGTACCAAGATCACACCTGATTAGTCCCAGGTGCACGTCACTCAAAGTTCAGACCCTCCTCTCACGAGTAAAAAAATAAATAAAAAAGTGCTCGCTTTTAAAATGCCTGAGATATTGAACCGGGTGTCACTCGGGTTGAAGAGGTTAAACAGTTTGCACTTGTATATGTGTATTTCTTTCATGACATGCAAAAATAAAAATAATAGAAAATATATCACAGGACTAGTGCACTAGTGCAAATGCAACTCCATTTTATTAGGATATAAGAATACCGTCTACCATGAGGTAATTTACCATGTTCACAGAAATAAAGAAAGTCAATAAATATAGACAATGAGTAATGTATATCAAAAACACATTAAAGCCCTGTGTTCAAAGAACCCTTCCCACAATGTCTCAAGGCCCTCCGTTAGACTGTCTACCCTTCCTATCCACAGGCACTGTGAAGCCACTGCAATATCCCAGACCCTTCTGATGTGGGTTTAATTGGGAAGTGTGAGTCAAGGCTGCTGCACAATGCAAGGCTCTGAGCTTAAATGGCAACCTGCTATGGATCAAAAATGAAACATTTTGGCAGTTGTTTTTTCTACAGTCACAAAAAATAAATACGCTTTGACATGCAATATGTTTATGCAATAAAAAAAAATTAAGTTTGTAAAATGTCTATTTATTTATCAATTACTTTTTAAATTTAAGATGGGCTTCTTAAAATGTATGCATTATTACGTTTGCGTCACTTGCAATACATTTTATTATTGTTTTCTCATTTTTTTATTTTGAATACTCAATGAGCAGTGTCAGTACATTTAATGCATTCCTGAAGTTCTCCAAATGCAGTTCTGAAAACATTGCTCAAACAAATATTGCTGTGAAGTCAAATTGGTTGTGAAGCAAGCTGTTTGAAACGCGCTCTCTGTTTGACATTGATAGGAATAGCTTGGAGTGACTTGAAAAATAGGTTGATTCATCCCCCCTCTTTCCTTGCTTTTTTAAAGTTTCCAAGTTTTCTCTGATCTCAGGCTAATCCCGAACCCCGATAATTCCTGTGGGGGAGGGAAATGACTCCAGCTTGGGGGTAGCACAGCCTTTAAAGGGGGTACACTCACACCTAATTTCTGCTTCTGAGTGGAGGGGGGGAGTTAATGCCCCCTAGAGGCTGAACTCATGTTGTGTTCATGCGCGTGCATGCAGGTGGTGAACTAGAGCAGTGGTTCTCAAGTTCATTGGCACCCACTGTGTATGTTTATCAATTAAGGCTGTTGGAAACATGTATGTAAGTTCTACCATCATTTTTTCCTTAAACCTATTTCAACATTGTTTGGCTCAATGCCAATTGCTCTGTCATTGAACTCATTAAACACCACTCGGTTTAGTTTCAGTGACCAGGTGTCCAGACTTTAATCTATTAGCCCCCCACTGATTTAACCTGCCAGCCTATAATTTAATACATTAAGAAAGGGTAACCTCTTTCAAAACTAATCATGTATCTGACTGATTTAAAGTCATGGGATGTGAATATGGGACATTTATTGTTCATGGCATGCATAGCCATTTCTGACATAATATAGCCTTAGGGTAGATTACATTAAACTTTAATAGAAAAAGTGTAAAATAAAGTAAAGAATGAAGTTAAAATAAGTCTAATTAAGAACAGTTAACAGCTAGTTACAATTCAGGTACAATTCAGACCGAGGTTGAGCACCACTGAAGTAGAGACATTTAGAGGATCCAGATGCTTTTAACTTGTCATCCTGACACGTGTAGAAAATATCAAACAATGCAAAACATGAAATGGGACTCACTGAGATCTGAACTGACACAGGGCTGAACAAACTTAAAAACGCAGGGGCAAATCCAGGATGACAAAGAAGTGGCCATGCAGGAAGTGGTACCAGCTTTGGCTTTTAAAAAAGGTGGGCTTTGCCTAATCTCAGTGGAAGCTTTATAGGAATTATACCACCACCAGCAAAATCTGCTACTTATACAGATATCACATACAGCTCAGGTTCGAGAGTACAGAATCAGAACAGACTGTTGGGGGGGGATGCATTTACATCAACATTACAGAATAAATGTTATACTTCTCTCTAAATGTGCTTTCACCATTTTTTTTCTTTCAAATTGAGTTCCCCTTATAGGTGTTCTATTTTAGGTACATCATGTCTTCAGCGATGATCAAAATTGAAGGGGCATAGTTGAAATATGCTCTTACAAGAAGTGCAGGTGTTTTATTTTTCATTTTAAAAGTTTTCTGCTGGAAACTTGAAGTTTCCAGAGGGACCTGATACGTGTCTCACTTCGAGCCGCAAGGTTAGCCTAGCATCACAGCAGAAACAGCAGTTCAAAGGGATCCAGCTCTGATTCAAAAATACCCCGGAAAGCACCTTTAGACAGCTTTTGGGAACAATTTAAACCAAAAGTAGGCCTTACACTCTCGATTCCTTTAAGTCCCAAAACTGCCATAAATTACTCTTTTATGAAGGAAAATCACATCTTCTGAAGCAAGCGGCAAGGGTCAGGAGACAAAGAGAGATAAAGGAAGTGAGAGAGAAATATAAGCCTTTCCAAAAGAAACCTTAAGATAAACTTTTTTTAGTTATAACAGTCTTGATATGTCATATGAGTAGGGACACCAGTTGTATCTAGGGCACGTAACCCAAAATGATTTCAACATGAATTACCATCTAAATCCCTGTGGGGTCACTGTAGGCATTGGATTGTCATAATCACCTGACTAATTATTCAATTGTGACCCTCATAAAAGCAATTAATTGATGTACCAAAATTCTGATTGAATTGATGCCAAACACAAAAAAGGCTTTGAGTGACCGGGTGCAACAGTACCCTCCTGGTACACTGCACACCGACTGAGTCCGTTTGTTTTTAACCGGTAGGAACGAATCCGTACAGGCACAAAAACAACAATAGACCAGTATTTACAGACAAAAAAAATCATCAATCACAGTCTTAAATATACAACCAGGGGAAGTCCTCTGTCAATGAAAAAAAACTGAATTGAATTTTTTTTAATGCAAGCATTCCACTTTAAAACGTTGACAGTCCTACATTATGTGCATTTTTTAAATATGCATACAAGAAATGGTGGAGCTATTCCCTCTGCGAAACAACTTTGGCAGAATTACATGCCAAATGTTACGTGCTATGTGACGTGGGCCAGTGACAGTTATGGGGTTGACATGTAATTCTCATATTGTGGCACTGACGAGTGACATTTGGGCTAGCAATTTCCCCAAAGTTGACAAATTTGTGGAAGTAGTCCAAAAGATTTTCAAGCATTGTCCAAGCAGAAAGTTGTGCTATGCTGTGCGTCTAAGGGGCATGATGGAGCAAGGTTCAGACTTGACCATAAAGCTCCTGCCTGAGCCTTGCAAAATGATATGGGGCAGTTATATTCTGCTGTACTATGCCTTTACCAGTACTTCTACTCCAGATCTGTGGACCTGGAAATGTACATCACACCAAATGCTGCTGTGCTGGCATAGCTGTGGGAGTTGTTGCACAACAAGGGTTTAGATACACAGCTCAAGTTGACTGAGGAACATGGCAAAAGTCTGGTCGAAATGATCCACTGGTTTGAGAGTAGAGAGATCAGAATACATGAAACATACATCACATTCAAATCAATAAATACCCAAAGTTTCAAAGACATTCAAAGGAGTTGGTGAGAAACTGAAAACATGTTACAACCCCGAGGCACCCCAAAAGAAACCGTGATTCTTTCAACCAGCGCACACGTTTCTTGAGGCTGAAAGAGTTTTCCACCTCCAGCACGTCTGCAGATCAACTGCTGGTGGACTCGATTGCAGGGTTTGACAACACACAGTGGGTTCTGGGACAGAGGTGACAAAATAGTTCCAAATATTGAGCAGATATAGGCTAAACGATACTTGTCTGTTCCAACCAACTCCATTGATGCAGAAATATGCTTCTCTTCCTATGGATATGTTTACGCTAAGCACTGCCAAAGGATGACAGAGGAGACTGTTAAATGATTGACCAAAACTGACCAGAGTTCATCTGTTTTAACCTTTCGTCAGCCTACGCCACTGTAAACTATTTAAATGCTATGATTAGCCATATGTATTTAGTCTTATTATCTGTCTTATTTATATTATTTCCCATTGCTTAGAAAAAAATAAAAAATAAATGGTTTCAAGTTTAAAATATTGTAGTATGTGGAATCTGTTTATTCTGTAAATGTCTGGGATTGACAGACATAGCTGCAAAGACCACTAAAACAGTTTAGCACTTTTACAATAACACTGGTAATGTTGGACTTTATTGGACTGATATATTTAGCTGAATCTAGATATATTTTGATGCATTGTCATACTGAGGAGGAGAAAAAACATAATAATCATTGGTTGATTAAAAGGTTAAGTTCAGCAAGACGTATAGTTCGTCTGAGGTTTTCTTCTCTTTATTGTGATGTGTATAAGGTACACATTGTGAGCCAAATACAATAAATACAATGTTTTGTGACAATTATTCAGTCTTGTTTTGTGTTGCTTATTACTACTAATAAGTAGACCGATTACAAACTCAAATTAAAGGTAGTTTTGTCCTAAATTATTACTAATGGTCAATGCTATTAACCGATGATTGGAGGAAACCTTGATCCACCTCTAGACAACTTTTTTTTTTTTTTTTCTAAATTTTGTTTCAGATTTTCCCAATTTAGTAGCCAATTACACCCGCTATTTTTATGTCCATCCCCCCTAGTAATATGAGTTCGCTGCCGTAGTCCTGCGACCAGTAGTGACGAAGGCGAAGTAACACCTCCACTGAGACGGCACTCGCCAGGCCGTCAACCGTTACCCGGTACTACAGGGCCACTCTTATGCGCAGCGAACGTCATGTTGGCTTTCCTCCCCTCTCCCTGGGGCAGACAGCCATTCGCCGCCCCTGACTGTGACTCTGGCATATTTGGCCAGTGTCGAACGTTGTGACCACTGGACCACACGGGAGGCCTAGACAACAAAGGGTGATGTCATATTTAAATGCAATGTCACTACAGATACATTGTTCAAAAAGCACCTGTAACCTATATGGAATAACATTTTGAAGTCTGGCTTTATTCAATATCTAGATTTTAGTTTTTCTATATATGCAAATATAGGCATATTTAATTAGATGTTACCTAATTTACATATTTAGATATACATTTATCGATACAAACTTGTAATACAAACTTTTTTCATTTCATTTCTGTCGACCATAACTCCGGTACTCCAGAGCCACTCCTGCGTGTAGCGACCTTCCTGTTGGCTTCCCTGGTCCCTGAATTGAACCTCGGTCGCAGTGGCCAGCGTTGAACATTGTAACCACTAGACCACATGGGAAGACTGTGTTAAGTCCATCATAAAACAATGTAGAGAATATGGCACAACTGTGAATTTGCCTAGAGCAGGCCATCCTCCAACAGGAAAGAAAAAGGTTAGTGTGTTTTTTTAATTTTTTATAGTGTAGAACAAGTAAACAGTGGTGACAACAGATTGACTAGATGGACAGTGTTCAGTGGTAGTGGAGTCTGAAGAGGTGGGTTAGTTGGACTAGTTGCAGTGGCTTGATGGCACAGGCCGGAAGGCCTGCCAGCAAGGAATTGCAGTAGTCCAGACGTGAGATCACCAGGGCCTGGACCAGGAGTTGAGTGGCCTCTTGGGTGAGGAACGGTCGGGCTCCAAGGCTGAGCATCCACCAAGTGCAGGAAGATTCTATGGTCTGATGTGACCAAAATTGAACTTTTTGGCGTCAACATTAGTCGCTAGGTTTGGCAGAAGCCTAACACTGTGCATCCTCCCAAGAACACTATCCCTACCGTGAAACATGTATATACATAAGCATAAAATCATCACATATCATAGCATTACATTCAGAAATTAGCACTCATACCAAATCATGCAATTTGCTACTTCTGACATACATTGAAAGAAGTGTCATACACATTATTTATTTATGATAAAAGTATAGGCATGTAAACTATAAAGTGGACCACTCAAGAAGATTTGAGACACAATATAACATAAAAACACATTTATAAAACCCAAACTTAATTAAAACAGTGGCAGCAAAGCATAAACAGTGGGCATTGCCCCTGTCAGTGCATGGGATAATGATTCCTTGAAATGCTGGGTAGGTAGCAAAGATTTTCCAAGAGTTGTTCTGATCGGTGCACGCCCAGCACGTGTAGCGAACACTTTTAAGCTCCCTCCGAATTATTCCTTTATCTTAGTAAGACTTCAGAAAGTCGGAGCTCAGACCCAGTAATGCAGAGCCGGATCCTTCTAGCCAGGCATTATGTGCAATTCTATTTCACGTGGAGAAAAAAAGAAGCACTGGAAGGCTGTCTGAATCAACATGTTTTTAAGAGAGATTTGGAAAAACTAGGACACGAACAGCATCGCTGATGTCCCCCGGCGATGCTTTCCCGCAATCGTGGGACATAACAACCGAAAGGCCCTCTCACCCTGGGGAGGCAATTTTCAAAAAGCTTAGAGGATTCTGTTGAGGAAATCTCCATACTTAAAATTCTGGAATTAAAGAAAAAAAAACAGGCAAGTTTATGCTGTATTTACATAAACCTGTCAGTTGAGCGAAACAGGCTAGGAACGTTGGATTTGTTTTTCTTGGTTGTTTTTTGGGGGGGGGGGGGTGGGTTGTCAGGCTCGAGGCTTTCCAAGTGAGTAAATGGTCAACGAATGTCAGAGTGCTTCTGAGCTTGAATACATTGGTAAGCATTCCAATATGAATTTTCATTCTTGCTCAGAAGGGTCATTATTTAATGAATTTAATCACAGGCTGTCTGCAAAGATGTATTTTGGTATGGCCACTGCATGTTTCCTAAATGTGTTCTGATCTCAAATACTCAAATGAGGGTGAATATTGGGATGGAAGGTATGCCATACGCCAAGTTACAGGTTTGCCATACCCCACTCATATACAGCACAGAGAGTTTGACGGTCTTCAGGGTCTCCCACAGAAATAACTACAATGACCACAGACTCCCAGTCCTTACAAACATCTGTACCCTTACCTCATGTAAACACACAGAATTCAGAAACAACAGCCACATAATAAACCCAATAAACCCAAACTTGGGTTCTTTTTTTGTTTCTTCCTTACCTTCCTTTTAGCTTCTACTGCTTCTCTTTCTCAATTTTATTGTGAATTACATCATAAAAAATGCTCCATGCCCCAAATTAATAATTATTTCCATTGTTAAATATTTACTGCTTCAGCCAATAACATTATCTGTTCAGATTTACTTCTTCCAATTACATCATCTTGTTCTAATTGCAAGCCATGCAGCAGGTGACATAATTTAGACATGCAGTATAAGGATGTGCACATGTGGTGCCATTTCAGCCAATAGAACATGTTAAAAAACTGAATAGATGCATATTGCTTTTCTATGGGAAGTAGTTTGATAATGCTAGTCAAAAGTTCCATGGTATCACTTTTATAGATTTATAATTTCTCTGTAATAGTTAGATTAGTTAGTTAGAAGACCATTATTATCCCAAAAGAGGGGAATTCCTTGGCAGCTTCAATACACAATAAGATAGAAACATCAAAGAAAGCACAGAAAAAATGGCACATATTATAAAAATACATGTGTTACAGTGCATAAGTGGATCTAGTCCAGTCAATTTAGGGCATTAAAAAGTGCCAACATGCATTTAGTGCAACTACACAGAACTGTTATACAGTTTGATGGCAGCAGGGATAAAAGAATCACCCCGCCTCTTTGTCTTGATTTTGTGCTGGAGGAGACGGCTGCTGCCCCTCCTGATATGTCTACAGAGAGTTACCCGTGAAGTGGGTGACTCTCATCTCCCATGATCTGCTTTGTTCTGTTTGCCATCAAGTTGGAGTAGAGTTCGACTACAACCACTTGATGGCTGCCAATGATTTGCCAGCTTGTCTAATATTTTCTCTGCATCATATGCACCCCACATGACTACAAGGTAGACTGAAAATGCATATTCTTAAACCAATAACATATTGTACAAATATGTACAGAGAGTCCTTTGCATATGTGAGAGAGAGGAGAGAGAGAGAGAGAGACAAAGAAATGATGGAGATGTAAGATACTGGCATCTGGGTTGAATCTTCTTTTGAGCGACAGTTCCTAGTAGTGCCATAAACATCGTCATCTGTGTCCGCTCTGCCACGACGTGCAGAAATGCCGTCATGTGTTATGTGTACACGTTAAGACCATGGCTCAGTAAGATATGGCTTTCCTATTTAGCTTTAAATATCCAATCATGCCACCACCTCTGCCCCCAGTCTGTCCCCTTTAATAGCGCCAACCCCAGAATCAGCATTAAACCCATTTCATGTCAATTTTTTTACAGGAATGGGAACATTTTTCATCATTGTCCCTTGAATACAGCTGCCCAATTTTCTGTTTAAGTAGATCACGCCTGTAAGAAACACGTAGCCACCTCCCTAAAATATACCCTTTTCACCTTTATCTTTTATGAATAAACCTTTAATCGATCATCAAGACAGCTCAGTTACGACAACATAAAGAGCTGAGTTTTACATGAAACAATGAATCACCGTCTTTCAACATCCAACACATTAGGGTAGTTGCACACAAAGGCCTCTTGTCTGGAATGTTGGGTTGGCGATATTTCCCCCACCTACGCTGCTTTTTGGGGGAATTCCTCTTTCATGACACTATACTATATTATATATTGGTGGACAAGTTAATGTACAGACCTTTTTTTCCAGAGGCAGCTGACAACTGAGAGGACCAACTCTGGCAGTTGAGAGCAGCAAATACCTCTTAGCGTTGTCTTTATTTACGAGCAAGGCACGTTACGCACTCGTTTGAACCAAGACGGAACAGGCACACTTCAAAACGATTCAAAGCACGATGTTAATTATAAGGGTTAGCCTACCTCTTGTAAGTGAAATGAATAGGGAAAAGGGCAGCACTCATAGCCAGATATTAGAAACCATTACTTTTACTTACGATGTGTCAGTGAACTCTAAAAGGATGCCACTATCATCCTTAAAAACATGACAGGCTCGTTATTCAACATTGGTCTTATGACTTATAAGTTCATCTCTTGAGAACGCGAGGACATGCTCTCCCTATTCACTGACATGAATTTATTTTGGCTCCCATCAGATAGGCGCTGTAGATTGTAAATGTGTCAGCAATCAAAATTCAATTTCAACCGACAAAAAAATACTGTGCCCGTCTCCAAACATCATAAATACCCGTGCCGCTGTAATTTTATTCAGTTGCCAATGTATTATATATTGAATCTGTCAGAATTATTTTAAATAGCAGGTTCTTCAAGCGAGTGTTTGAAATGTAGAGATTTATCATGTGAATATGCCGATGAACGTGTTGGAGGTGCACCAAAATGTACACCTTTAATAACTTTGACGTACAAGACCATTGAATGAATCAATGAGAGCCTGTTTGGTGTAGGCTGTCCTGTTGCTCTTCCTCATCATCTTCCAGATTTAAAAAAAATAGGCTCGTCACTGACAGATGATTCATCCATCCTAATCCGAATGGCCTGTTCACAGATCACACTCACAAATAATGTGGCATGAAACCAAATGTAATTTAAATTTAAATTGAATCTAATTTAAACTCGTCATAAGAACAGTGCAATGAAACGTACGACACAATGAAACAAGGTTGGGGCAAATATCGATGGCTGCACAGCAGGTACGGCGGGGGAAAGTCTGAACGCACCACAGCGCTCTTTCCTCAGTTCTGGCGCCTTGGATCAAAACCGCGGGATCACAGGCTGCAGGATCTGTAAGATCCTCGGCGCAGAACGGTGACAAATGAGCAAACTTTAGAAAATAAAGACCTTCCAAGGTTGTCACTGATCTGTTTATGTGCCATAAACCCGTTTGAACTGGATCGTTCTCGGGAGTCAGCTGCACAATGATTTGCGCTTTGCTATGAAGGGAGCTGTCTTGGCAACGTAAGAAAAAGAAAAATCGTTGAACTTTTTTGATGACAATCACTTTGCACAAATGAGGGGGGTAAGAGAACCAAAGAACATGCTCTTCCTGTTCACTGACATGGATTTATTTTGGCTCCCATCAGATAGGCACTGTAGATTGTAAATGTGTCAGCAATCAAAATTCAATTTCAACTGACAAAAAAATGCTGTGCCCGTCTCCAAACATCATAAATACCAGTGCCGCTGTAATTTTATTCAGTTGCCAATTTATTATATATTGAGTCTGTCAGAATTATTTTAAATAACAAGTTCTTCAAGTGAGTGTTTGAAATAGAATAGAAAGATTTAGTATCTGAATTTGATTTAGTATCTGAATATGCTGATGAAAGTATTGGAGGTGCACCAAGATGTACACATTTAATAACTTCAAAATACAAGACCATAGCTTGTCAGTTAAAGAAAAAAAGCAACTGAAAATGTGGTGTGTGACTGGTGTGTTTATATTTGTGTTAGAGTGTGGGCGCATATGAGTGTGCATGCGTGTGCGTGTGTGTGTGTGTGTGCAATTGTGTTTGTATGTTCATGCGAGTGCGTGTGTGTGTGTGTGTGTGTGTATGCATGTGTGTGTTTGTTTGTGTGTATGTGCACGCGATTGTGCTTGTATGTGTGTGTGTGTGTGTGTGTGTGTGCGTGCAAGTGTATGTATATGTGAGTGTGAGTGGATGTGTGTGTACGTGTGTGTAGGAGGACAGGGTCCAAATCATCCCCAGGGCTCAGAGGCCTCATAATTCAGGACACAACCCTACGACTCTCCATGAATAAACCGAAAATAAGGGGAAATACTTCACCAATAAACACTTATGTGTGTGCCATTTCTATCACGCTAAATTGTTCTACAATATAAACAAAAGATTTAAACTGCACAATTTATTATAACAAGAAGCAAGGATGGCTATTTATAGTAGTCAATGAATATAAACAAGACTGAAAAGTCAAAATATCTTGATCCTTATCCAAGTCTGACATTAAAATAATGTACCTAAAAAATAGTCCGGAGTGGCTGGAGCTCTGGCCGTGAGTGCCTTTCAGGAGTGGCGTTTGGCTCTCTGCCCCCGGGGGGAAAGGGGGAGGGAAGGTGACATGAGTTCAACGCATGCACAGTAAAGCATCTCTGTGTGTATCGGAAGCACAGTTGATGGTTTGCAGAGTTCCGTCTGGAAGGAGGCAGTTAGGTGCAGCTGGTTCTGTAGTTGCAGGCGGCGGGCTCGTGGGGCAGGGTAGTTGAATCAATAAAGGAACTGGCTACCAAATTTGGAGAAAACATCTGAAATATATATATTTTTGTAAAAAAAAGAACAAGGCCTCGAGCGAGATTGATCTGGATTTGATTTCCTTTTTGATTTCCTTTCATAGCTGAAACCAAATGGATGTAGCCCACACAGTTGGTGGTATATTCACACATGGACTGTTAGTTGTGACTAGCCCACATCAAACCCAAAGTTTTGGATAGATGAGACTGATGATCTGACCTCTCTCACCACCTTTCACTTTGGCGTGTGTGTGTGTGTGTGTGTGTTTATTATTGAAGGAACCTTGAGTAGGGCATGCTTTGCGTGGCATCGAGGCAGCCACAATGAGCTCCCTTTAACCGAACAAGAAAGGCAAACGGGAGGAAACACACCGGGAAGTCAGCGGAGAGGATAGGTCCCCCCCGCCGTGCTCCATCAGATGTGTTGTGGTGCAGATGCGGAAAATATAACGGGCAGTACAAATGAACCCCCACTGTTCACAGCGACATAGGGAATTCCCAGTGCCGTGGCAGGAAGGGGGAAGGAGGGGGGGCTCCTTGAAACAGCATGACCACACAGGCCCTTTGCTAAAGAGCGGAGGTCTGTTCCTCATTACAGCCACTCAGAAGCGGAGCACAAAGGGGCTTAAGAGAGCAGGGGAGGTCCCCGGTGCACATGGCATTTCGGCAGACCTGGGCCTTTCCCGAGCTCTCTCAGGGGGGACAGACAAGGCCTCCATCCATAATGTAAGTCCCCGATGCTAATTATAGGATGGGGGCATATTATAAGTGGATGCTTCTGCTAAGTACTGCATTAGCCTTTGAATAGAGCCTGGCCAGGAACACCAGGACATTAGGAAATCACATTTCTGCGCACGCATTTAGCGCTGTGCTCTCTGTCATTTTATTTCCCTAATGCATAATAAGGTCAGAAGGTCAAGTATTTCCACGGGCCACTTTTTTTTATTATGAAGCTCTGCTTTACTTAATTTGCATTACTGCAGTAATAATCATTCCGAGCATTCTATTTTTCTTAAATGATTGGCCTCTGTGGACATAATGCAACAAAACATTTATGGAAATAGGTTCCAGTTTTATATGGTACATGATTCAAATGCCGTATGGTATATTAGAAAGGTGTAGGTAGTATGGCATGCCAAATTAGGGAATTGCAGTATATCAGGTTATGTTTTAAGGTAGACCACATGAGGGAATTATAGCACAGGAATATTTGCGTTCTCCTCTTGGCACAGACCAATGCAACCAGCTTGGTTACCCGGATTCTGACTGTGCCACTCAATGGGCCTGCAGTAACTGTCGGATTCAACAGTGAACGGTGAGTTTCATTTTGAGTTGTGATATGTACCCTACAAGTTACACCTTTTGTTGTGCTCAAAGCAAATTTAGCATTGTTTTTCCATAATTATACTGTATGTGTGCAATGAACAATAGATAAACCACATCCATATACAGTATTAATCTCAAATACACCGACAAGCACTCTCTAAAGTTGAATAAATATAAATGTATTTAAAATTGAATGTATGTTTCCCTGTGTATATTCCTGATATACTTATTGATATCTCCTAGATAATGTCATATTCATTTCGATTAAGTGATCATTGAAATGTTAAACACTAGTCATTTTACACATTTAAAATATAGGCAATGAAATGCTTTGGCCCATATTCTGCATGATACGACTAAAGAGCTGTTTGGGGCTCACTGTCAGATTTTTCCAATAACAGTATTATTGTCATGAAGAGATTGCATGTGACATATTAGTCAGTTAACTAAACGTGCTATCTCAAAGATACAACGTAATACTGAATAATGTCATGCATGCTGTTCAGATTATATATTACATTAGCAGATGTCCGTATCCATAGCAACTTACATATCCTACCTAATACGTATTATTTGTATAATAAACTCTTTTACTCAAATTGAAGTATTTGATTTTCACTCGGCCAAACATAACTGCTAAAGAGACTTTCAATCCAGACCTGAGCATTGTTTCTATATGTTACTGTAGGACACAACAGATGTGTTGGACTTTGGTGCCCAAATGAGAGTTCCTCATTTTGGATTGTTATTTACAATATTTATTATTTATTTATCCAGCCATTATCTACCAGGTAAGGCCAATTGAGAACCAGTTCTCATTCACAATGATGACCTGGCCAACAGCCTTTGTATTAGTCTTGATGATAGATTCAACACTCCCCCTGCATGGAGCTGCTCTAACAGTGATGACTGTTCTATGAGGAACTGCTACTTAATGGGTTTGTCATAGCGAGACTCGAAACTAAACCATGTTCATACTACATCCAGACAAACTGTGCAAATCTACTAATGTGACGAGTGTGAAACACAGCTTAAGGAAATGGAACAGGACCTGTGCTGCAGTTTCAAGGACAGATCAGCAGGGGTCACATTGTGCAAGAAAAACAAAAAAATAAAAAAATGTGCATCTCTTTATGCTCAGTAATAACATTTGTGCTTTTTTTCTTCTTTTACAGTTATATACCCTATGAAGTTTTACTTTTATTTACTAAAATTTAAATCTACAATATGCAATACAAACGGCATGGTTGCATCTTCCTCCACATTTTCATCAGCTTCAGAATCAGCCCAATTTAGGAACAGGGCTGATTTACTTTCAAAGCTGGTACTTCAGCTGAATTGTTTCATATGATGTGGCCAAATGTACATTTTGCACAACAACAAAAAAAGAAGAAGAAAAACAAAATGTCAAATTCAAATGTAATGATCTTTTTATATACAAATCTATTGACTATAAAAGGAATATACGATTTTTTTGCAACCAGTTTAGGAAAAACCTAGAGAAGAGTGGAGAAAAGAAGCAGGATCACTTTTTTCTCATGTCAAAATACATTCCCTAGGCCCCTGGGTGGAGCAATGGTAAAGGCACTCGCTCAGAGTGCAGGTTACCCACTACAGTCAGGGTTTGAGCCCCAGCTGCGCCAGGAGTCCCGTTCGGGGTGACAATTGGCTATCCTCTCTGTGGGAGGGGGGAGTGAAACTGGCATGAGCTCGCTACATACAAGAGTGGTCTGTGTGTACCAGAGTTACAGTTGATGGCTTGGCGAGTTCCGTCTTGGAGGAGGTGGTTCATCACCTTTGTCACTGCTGGTCCCAGAGCTAGGGCAGCGAGCTCACAGTACAAGGGGGGGATAGTAGACATGAAAAGAGGGTACAGTTAGCTACTAAATTGGGAGGAAAATGTGCAAAAATCTGAAATAAAATACATTCATTAGAATGAAAAGGGGAAAAGGGGGTGAGCAAGGGGGTGAAACTGAAGAACCAAATGAGACTTGCTATATGGAGGACAAAGTTCAAAATTGGGCATAATTGTAAATTTTATGAATGCATAACTTTAATAACATTACATAAATTGCAATAAATAATCTTTAACAGAACATAAGTTGCATGCAATTTCCAGTGTTTAAGTTTCCTCTCAAACTTGTTGCAATATCCTTGTTTTCTTCTTGATTAAATACAACATTGTGAATACTGTGTTTTCATTGTTTTCATTAGGAACCGGTAGTGATGTGTGTAGGTGTAATCAAGCCATCTATTGGATTTCATTCATATTTCAATAAAGAGGAAAAACCATTTGAACATCCAAAACATTTAATGACTTCAGGTGCAAGAGGATATGAGATTCAATTGTGTGAAAGAGTTCCACGCAACACTGAAATACTCGCAAAAAGTCACAATGATATCAATAGCTGAGCTTTTGCTCCATAGACATTCGTCAGAGCGTTTAGAACGAGATTGGTTTAGGGTAAAGAACATAAAGGCAAATGCTCCACCCAGAAATTTGTGAACACCAATTGGGTAAAGCACATCGCAACAACATATTCCCATGAACCCCACTGTCTGAAATGTTACCACCACCATCACCTCAGACACTCATCACACCTTACACCCCAGCCAGACCCCTCCGCTCCGACACCTCTGGCAAATTGGCTGTCCCATCCCTCCGGGCGCCCGGCAGCCACTCCTCGCCTCTTCTCTATCCCGACCCCTTGGTGGTGGAATGACCTTCCACAATTGGTCAGGACTGCGGAATCACTTGTGATCTTCCGCAAGAGACTCAAAACCCACCTTTTCAGACTCCACTACCACTGAATTCTGTACATCTACCCAATATAGATGTACAGAATTCTCAGCTGTTGCTCCATGACTTTGGAATAAGCTACCAAAGGCTATCTGAGATTGTGGTCTGTGATCAAACAAAAAACATATTTTTACCCCAAATTATATGATTGTGTAGATTGTATGTATTCTATTTTTTGGATATACTACCATGCATTCGCTATTGCATTTTTATTTTATTTTACATAAATGATATGTGCAATGCTTTAAGGTGTACCCACTGTGCTACAATTTCACAATTCAGATGGAATGATGCAATTATTCAATAATAGCAGGGGCGCTATTGTATCCTGCCAGTTTAGAATCTGCAGTTGCCTTTGTTGCATGCTGGGATACCACGAGGCTAAGTATTTGCACACCGTAAACAACCCCCTCCCCCGCCCTTACAATGTCTGATGTCTCTCACTCACAAGAGACAAGACCACAGGAAACCTATCCGTGGTGCTGGGATCAAACTGTACAGCCACCAAAGGCAGAAACACAAACAACAAATGAGCCAGAGGTAACCGGAAGCGCAGTGCCTGTTTACCTTGCTGGTGGAAGCCCACTGTGTTTGCACGCGAGGCCGTATCCTGAGTCAACATGCCGTCGCCTTACAGTGCATTAACCTGGTATAATTTGGCAGTTTTCATGATGGGGATGTGACATGGAAAAAAGAGTAATGCTCAGACATGTTCAGGTATCCTACCTTTTAATATCAGTAAAGCAGCAATATTAAGTAAAATTATAGCTAACATCAGTATGTTGGCGATATTCAATATACAGTCTATAATTTTACACATATGCATAAAAGGTATAATCATATATTTGGATTTGATATTTTACAATATAATGACTTATATTGATTTTTAAAGTAACACTTTCCTTAATGCCTTTATGGGTTTAAAAAACCCCATTGATGCTATAATTCAGTTCATTGTGAAAGGCTTGCGCTGATACCATGGATGAATTAACCAAAAGCTAACCATGGTGCAGAGTGCAACAGAACATGAATTGTTATAACAGTGCAACAGTATTGCAATGTTATAACAGTGTGACAACAGTACTGTAATGTTATAATAGTGTAACAGTACTATAATGTTATTACAGTGCAACCATATTGCAATGTTATAAATTCAACAGGTGTGATACAATGGTATGAGGTATAGTATGAGGGGGTATGCAAAACTTTGAAGTCTAACTCAAAATGGAAATATAACCTCAGTGATGTTCTGGCTTCTGCTTCCCCACACTTCTCATCTCTGTCCTTCCAGCATGCCTTAGCAACACCAGTCAAATTATAACCAGAAAAAAAATCTTCCATGTCATTTGCTATCTGAGTGAGGAATGTGGACTTTGCAACTCATAAGCATTTGAACAAAGCCATAATGATCATGTGTTTGGTATTTTTTAAATTCAAAATGGTTTCATGAATGGTTCAGCTTTGTTTCCTTTTTGTAGTGAAACTTTCACCACAGGTTTTTTTTATTTCTCTTTTCTTTCCCCAAAGACAAGCTTTTTTAAAGTATTCGATAATACAATTCACCTCTGAAGATTTGTGATCGGGGAGGAGTGTACTAAAGGGAAGTTTGTCTGTGCCTTTGAAGCATGGAGCTTTGGCTCACAGTAGCCTCTGTGTCAAGTGAGTGTTTATCTCTTTCCTCCTCGGAATATCGGCTGCTTCAGAAGACAAGGCTCCCACTCGCAAAGACAATTGGCTCACAGCTGGGTAGCTTCAAAAAGCCAATAGTGCCAGTCTTTACCGACGCCTTCGTTGGCCGTCAGGGGCCATCATTTCCTGAAGTTAAGTGCGCCATTTGGCTCATCGTCATTGATTTCTACCTGCTGCATTAAACGCCATCCATCAATGAGCAGTGGCTCAAATGAGTTTACTCATTGAATTGTAAAAGCATTAAGGAAGCGTTTGGATAACGTGAGAGAGAGAGGCAAATACTGGCAAGGGGAGTGGTTCTCTCCCCAACCCCTTTCAGTTTAAAAGCATCTCATTTATAAAACATGCTTACGCACAGATTTGATCTTAGAACGTGCGTACGCTCAAATCCACGCCCAAGTTCAGATTTATAAAAACGGTCTTTGACGTGGAAAAGTACTTAGCTCCACGTCAGGTTCCAATTTGGCATATGCACGTTTCCTTGTGGCAATGTTGGAATACTGAAGGTATTTGCGGTCTCGTCTCGTCTCTGTCCTAACCGCTGGTGGAACTACCTTCCGCAATCGGTCAGGACCGCGGAATCACTTGCGATCTCCCGCAAGA
Source organism: Aldrovandia affinis (assembly GCA_029706075.1). Lineage (NCBI taxonomy): Eukaryota > Metazoa > Chordata > Actinopteri > Notacanthiformes > Halosauridae > Aldrovandia > Aldrovandia affinis. The sequence continues at coordinate 1,867,881 of JAINUG010000163.1, read as the reverse complement.
GACTCAAAACCCACCTTTTCAGACTCCACTACCACTGAATTCTGTACATCTAGCTAATTGTCATCACCACTGCCTACTTGCTCAACACTATATACCCCTGCTTACTCCATAAAAAAAAATGTTTACTAATGTATTCGGAAATCTAAGAGCGCCAACATGTCGTCTGCTGCCTAATTGTTTCCTCATTATTATTATTATTATTATTATTAGTAGTAGTAGTAGTAGTAGTAGTAGTAGTAGTAGTAGTAGTAGATGCTGTAGTAGTAGTAGATGCTGTTGTAGTTGTATTACCAGATTGAACACATTGCTTAGGCTATACGTAATGGTTTGCACAATAAAGTTATTAATACATTATAACAACATAAGCTAGGCTAATTGTGGAAAACAAAACAAAAACACACATTGGTTTTCCAAAATGACCCATATTAACATAATTGACACATCCTTGAAGAAAATGTATTTAATATACATATTATGGTTCCACACGTGTAAAACATTTTGGTCAATCTATAGGCTATAAAATGTCCAATAATGCAGTGGTTTGCAAGAGGAAGAATGACAGCATTGTCACTTCTCAAAGATATCGCCAACCGCGCAATAAGAAGGGAACGAGTTATTAGAGATTTTGACCTCAGTTTTAAATCAGACCATTTTTTTCTTGCAGCTCGTCATTATCAAGTAGAGGATTTGTGTTTTGATTCGAGCTACTTTATATGCTAATGATATTAATTAGGGGGTGTTTACAAGGTGGAGATCTAAAACCATTCAGCTATGCACAATTTCAAGATAATTTGTGATTTAGTAGTTTTTTTGTGCGTACGTTAATTTTCTCTGACTCACACGTACGCACATTTCAGAAATGATCTTAGATCAAATGTAGAATGGTTTCTATCCATCCATCCATCCATTATCTAAGCCGCTTATTCCTGGTCATTTTCCCAGCATGCTGACTCACCCTGGACAGGTCGCCAATCCATCACAGGGCACATTTCACTCACACACTCATACCTACGGGCAATTTAGACTCTCCAATTAGATCTTAGATCAAATGTAGAATGGTTTCTACCGAGACCTTCTTTTGAGGCGACAGCGCTATCCACTGCATAAATGAGGAGGCCCCTGTTTTCTATATGGGAATTATATATAGAGAGTGTGCTGACAACATTTCAACATTTTATGTTACTTGTTACCCGCCACACTGTTCAAAATATTTCACACCCATTTTTGATTGTTGAGTAATAGTAAATTTTTTACAATGATTGGGGGAAACCAGCAAAAAAACTCAATAACAGCATGGTGTATATAAGGTTTACCAAACAAACAGAACAAATGGAATGTACACAGTGCATTAGCCCTCATGTGAATGTCATTTTAAAAACCATTATTAGCAGGAAGATCAATAAAATATTTATTTTTCTTTTTATAGAGCAATATGTATTCCAAAAAAAAATATATCCATAAGTCCATCCCATCACTGCCCAATGTCCTCTGCACAGACAAACCCACGCTTCCTCCGAAGTGTGTCCTGCCAGCCGCCACTTCATCACTCAGCAGTCCACAAGCCTAGCTGAGCTGTCATTGCGTTGGGGGGGGGGACACTTCATTCTGTGGACATCGGGAGGAGACTGTATGAAATACACTGAGGTGGGGATAATTCTGCAGAATTGATGCCTCCGTCCCTGGGAAATGCTACAGCCAACTGTATCCCACCCTGTCATTCCACACTGGCATGGTCAGGATTCAATATCAGCTCCACTGAGCATGGAGCTACAGTGTGAGTCTTTGCTTTAGCACGATGCGCTACTCAGGAGTGCCCCTAAAGGGTATTTAATGAAGTTCAACATGTCATGTACTATATCGCTTTATTTGCAGCTTGCATTGCATGCTGCTGACATGATATTATCCTGTTGAATGTGCAAACAAATAAAAGAATGTGCCAAATAATATCCAGTTTATTTTTCGTAACTTGAGCCTTAACCTCATCGTTGTTATGGAAACACTTGCTTCAGCTGACATCCGTTGCTTTGACTGAGACAGCTACAGCATTGCGCCAAATTGGTGTTGTGTGGTGTTAGAGTAGATTTAGTCCAATGGTATGAGATAGAATAACATGTCTCTTATCACTCATATCCCTGGCCCTAAAGGATTCAGACAGGGTGGTAGATCTGTTCAGTTTTCCTTCAATTCTATACATTTCCGTTGGCAGTTCACTGCTCAACTAGCAGTTTAGCTCTGCTCGTGTGCTTGCAGTTTTTTAACATTTCAATATGTAATTACTGCCACCACATTGTATACACCCAGTTTTAATGCAAATTGAAATTCATCTATATTTTCTCTGCAGTCCCTTAAATAATGTGCTTTTGCGTTGACATGTGTTGCATGATTCTGCCATAGTTCTAGCTTTGAAATAATTAGTAAAAAAGAGTGTTGAGTTGTAATTTACACGCTTCTAACTATATTGTTTATTCCTATTCCTGCTCTTGCTTTTTGTAAAAAATATATTGTATAAAAAGTAAATAAAAACCATCTAATTATAGTTTGAGTGAGTGCACATGGCATTTGTTATATCGATCGATACATTTCTGACCTGAAGTCCTATATGATACAGCACAAAACTGCTTGTTCTTGAAGTGAGTGACTGCAACACGTAAGCATTTCTCTGTGTGTAGCTTTAATTGAAGGAGCTTGTGAGCTGCTGAACCAGAAAATGAGTTCGCGCTTGTTAGATTAGTCTCCACTCAACCTAGACTGACCAGCACTAGATGGCATTCTGCTGGGACCTCTGGCTGCATTGGTGAATGTTTCTGGCCTCACTCAATGTTTCGAATGCACCTTTCAATAATGTGTGCGCGCTAATTGGTCTGCTTGCTGTCGCTCCGTGTAATGCATCACGCTGACTGCATGACGGACGCATTGGTTACAATCAAATTTGTTTGATTGGGCCTGAAATCTTGAGAATGTGGTTTGTGGAGTGCAGATTGTTTCTTAGAAACAAAATCTGATGAGTGTAACGAGTAGGGCTCAGAGAAAACCTTGCGAGCGTGACCATCCGGGCTATCAAGCTGAATTTCAACAGTTATCCTCTAGGTGTCACTGTAGGCACTCCAAGTTCAGCGATGGTTTGGAAATGGGCCTGGGCCCACCCATTTGGAACCCAAGCCATTCCAATCAGCGGTGCTTAATTCCTTCTGTATTGCAGCAACAAAAGCTGATTTGTTAGGCGTGAATTCTTGTGACTAATCAAAAACCGTAATCAAATATACTAGGCGTGCTCAAGTGAGCATTTTTAACAGGTACATACACAAGAAATACAGACACAGACAAGTCAGTTAACAAGCGATGGATGGCCTTGCCAACAAATAGACAAACTCATCCTAGCATTGTAAGCGGCTTCTTGTTACAGCCGTACGTGCTCTGGCTCCGGTGTCAGAGTCGAACAAGTCGTATGAACCCTCCTTAACTAGAGGAACAGAATAAACCGGAGAGCAGGTGCTTAAGTCCGTCAACTCTGAATAGAGCCCTTCATTTCTGCAAAGTATCCGGAAACAAGGCCAACAAAAAATGTGCATTAAAAAACTTGATGCCATAAATAAAAATACTCCCACTGGCATCACCGCAGCGTTCTGATCCGTTGCTCTCCTCGCTGTGCTGTGGCACCCATTCAAACATACATCAGGAAACGGAAACCTGCACCAGGGAACTGTTGTAGACATCAGCATTCCCTCGCTTACCCTCCCTTCATTTTAACAGCCGTGCCCAGCTATGGGCACCGACTTCCGCTGCAGAGGAGGCAGAGTCGAGCGGCGTCCGTGCCAGCTGGCTACAAGAGGCTCGCAGGTTGGCACGGGCCAGAGCTTCCTACCAGGCCACCTTCTGTTCTGCCGTCTGTGCCTGCATGCTGAGGCTTAATTGACTGGTGTAATACCATACATTTGTTGTGCCCCTAATAAAATCTAACAAACCAGCATGCCAACTCCAACATAGGACCATGAAGATGTGGCAAGTGGGTCTGACTGAAACCCTGGGAGACAACCTATTAGAGAAAGCAAAATGGCGCCATGGGTGTTCCTTCATATATAGACGTTTTCATTATTTTCATTGATTTGTTTTACATTCGTGGACACGATGGGCATGTTCATGCTCTTGTGAATGTGAAAATGTACAGACTGTCAGTGTCACGCTACATATTAATTCTGCATGTATACAACAGCTCATGAAGTAACCAGTAATGCTTGCATGTTTCGAACGCCATATGGATGAAGTAATGCATCTTTGTGCCTTTCATAGCTACAGTGGCAAGCATCGTACAAACCCAGGCTTGTCAGCCAGCCTGAATTGAAAATGTGAGTGAATCGGGGCAGATAATACTCCAGGTGCTGTAATAACTTTATATTTTTTGTATTGTTTTTATTGCTTGATGATTTACCCTCTAAAGGTAATTTAGGTCAGAAATACTGTAGGTATACATGCCATGAAGAATAAAGGTCCCATATTCACATTCCAGGATACTTAATCAGTCAGATCAACTCATTCTTTCATTTACTGTAGTGTGCTAGAAATAATTCCTTTAGAAAGAATTACATTGTTCAATTGATGAAATTATAGACTGACAGGCAAAATCTGTGAAAGTATGGACACCTGGTAACAGAAACTAAACCATTTGTGGAAATGAAGATTTTAAAGACAAAGAAGATGGCAACAAGCCAAACCTACAATCCCAGTTTGAGAAACCCTGCTCAAGGGGGCATCAAGAAATGTAAAGAGCGTTGCAAGTGGGACTAAAATATAATATGCAGGTGGATATGTTTTTGAGCTGAACAGATTTTCTACATGACCAAAACAAGTCAAATGTTGGTTGCAGTTGTTTTTAAAGCCCCCAAAACATTACTAGATACTGGTAGTGGTTGATCTAGTGCTAAACCACAACAAACAAGCACAATAGGCTTTAGTTTAAGGCATATGTTTCAGCTGACAAATTGCTTTACCCCCTTTGAAGAACAATGCTATACATAATAAACACATTTACGAGAGAGAAAAGGACTGCATGAGAATTATTGGCAGTGCCTTTGGAAAAAATCTATGCCTCGCATGCATACAAAAATAGTTATCTGATTGTGTCTCATGTTTTCTTTTCAGAACACACAACTGATATGCATTATCAAGCTTCCACAGATGTGCTAGGGCGCTGGAAGGAATAGTTCTTGTACCAATAAATATCTTTTGAACGTTACCTGTCTGTTGACTCCAGTCCACATTCACTGCCAGCAGACAATGATAAAATAAGTGTTGAATGGCTCACTTTTGAAGGTCAGACAATTACTTTAAATATGCTTCTGATCAGGTAAATCAACAGCCAACGAGCTCACACATCCCCGACAGCAGAAAACATCTTCTTGATTTCCACCTAGATTAAATAATAAAACCTTGATTTGGATTCGTGTCTTTACTTGGTTATTGAGTAATAGACCTGCTTCAGATCAATACAGGACGAAACAAATGTGGAATTGTTGAAAATGAAACGCTGTGAATTTTAGATGCTCCTCCTTACACCGGTTTTTATTTTCTTGTGTATTTATTGGCCAACACCTCTGTTTGTTGTCCATTTGTTTTTCTGGCGTCTGGTGTTATTTTGTGGGGTTTGCCTCGATTTTGTTATTCTGACATGGGTCTTGTGAAATGGTGTCGGAGGGAAGAATGATCTTGCATGTAAAGTAAATGGGAACAACACCATAATTGGGGACTCTTACTTCAACAGTACATTATGCTGAAATAAATGTAAACCTTTGCATACAAGAAAAAAAAGGCTAGTTATTGGTTGGTCTTCAATTGTGTCAGTAAGACTATATTCCAAACTTTGATGATCAACAGACATTTTTCAATTTTTCCATACTGAAAACTATTTACATTTACATTTACATTTTAGGCATTTAGCAGACGCTCTTATCCAGAGCGACTTACACAGTTTACATTTCTTTACCATTTATACAGCTGGATATTTTTACTGAAGCATTTCAGGTTAAGTACCTTGCTCAAGGGTAAAATATCCAGCTATATAAAAGAAATTAACTACAGTGCTCGCCTGGGAATTGAACCTGCAACCTATGACTTACAAGCCCAGCTCCCTAACCATTACATGACTGCCAAACTGCTTATATTAAGAGTTTGATTTAAAACTTACAGGAAACAGAATTGGTAAAAGGGCACAAGAAAAAATGTTCAGGCCTTTTTGATCTTTGTAGACTTAAGATCCTCTGCTCAGCACCTCAACTACAGAGCATGTGCATGTGTTCACCTTTGATAAACCTGGAGTCACAACAGCTCATTTTTAACTTCAGTGACATCACACAGGGGTATCTCTTAATGGCGTCTGATGCGTTGTGATAGCTCGTTGCACAGCATGACCTCTTTGTTTCTGGGGGATTACGGGCCACTGGTCTTGCCATTGTGATCGTTCGCTGTGTTTACCTCCCATTACTCTCTGCTTTATAGGTCTGACCGAAAGGGACCATTGACTGATCTCTTTCTTAAAACCTCACCCCTACTTTCTGTGTCAATGGCGGGATACTAAAAGCCCCTATATGTGAAGGTGAATTGCTCATTGTCCTGATAATTATAATCACAACAAAAACATTTTCAACGTAAAAAAAGCCAAATTACTTCCAAAGCATATATTCTCTGTACGTCTATAAAATACGATTCCTATATTCCCTCTGCATACAAAATGATTGATATCAAAATTATGTTGCAGCTAAACTTTCATCTGTATATTTCACAGAAACTAAACAAGCGTTGTTTCAAAGCAATGCTTCCCATATTGTCCTACACTCATTCACGTTACTTGGCCCTGTGTTTCTTCATCAGGGTGATCCATCAAGGTGATCCTTACTTATGTAACTTGATTAATAATTGAAAAAATTATTTGTTAATTATATGAATTGATTAATATAATGTTAATATATTAATTGATTAATATTTGGGGGGGAAACTCAATAATAGACAAAATATTTGGGTGTATTTCTTGTCCTTTTTTTGCCCTCACACCATTCCATCTGCCTCATATTTAGATACTGAATATCTGAATATCCCCTCCTTCTTGCTCCTCCTATGATTTCCTTTCAAATGTCTTTTGTTCCTCTACCTAATCAAGTGTCACCCTATATAAGCCTCACCCTATATGGCTACGCTGATAGTGACAGAATTCAAGAACAACGATGCAACACTCGTTTGTCATTTCTGGGTGCTCTGTGACACCTCGACTTGAAATCGGCTGAGAGAAACCTTTTCTCGTTGCTTCAATTGAGAATGATTTTTATTATGCCTTCATGTTGTTTATTTGTGTGAAGTAACGCTGGATTAGATGACACCCCCCCCTCCGCCACAGTAACATGGCAAGAAAGCACAGATGATGAAACACAATGGGACAGGAAACTGAACAGGGTGCGGTGTTTACGCTTGGTGAGATGAGGAGCTAAAGATCTCTCTGCCAACCTCCCAATTAGCCCAGTCCCTGCAGAGTCACAGCAGTGTTGGAACCAGAGTGGTACTGGGAAACAGCACAGCACAGCTGCCTGGGCTTCGGCACACTGGACATCACTGGCGTTTGGCTCTGGGCGAGGGGATGACTGGGAGTACAATGCTGTTTTACCTCCTCAGCAGTGAACCTCGGTTGCTCTCGTAACAATTCCCTATGTGCAAATGATGCACAAATGTATGAATTATTAAAAGCAATTACAAGCACTGTTCTCTAAAAAAGGCCTCTTTAAAGCATTTGATAATTTTGTTTGTACATATTTTAGTTCGTGTGGCAGACACCAGATAACAACAACAAAAATGTGTTGCAATAAAAACAAAATCAAACATACTGCTCCCCTCAATCCTGTTCTGACTCGTATCGTCCTTAAATATAATTACTTCTAAATAAAACTGCATGTGTCTGGCTATGCTGATAGATACCATTGCATTGTTTACATTGTGTGCCAGTCAGATTCATAAAATAAGTACTAGACCACAGATTTCCCCCGATGTCTGCATACACGAAGCGCCGATTGCAAGATGGTGTCAAACCTAGATCCATCACCGGCGAGGCAGTGGGGTGATGAAATTTACAGCTCAGCCCTTTCAGCACACACAGGGCCTGTGCGCAGAGCATCTCGTATGGTCCAGCAAGTAGCTGCTGATTCTCCTGCATTAATGTTGCATCCACGCTGGAACATTATTACTATTTAATTCAAATCATGTCCCCGTATGTACAGTCATTTAAGAGAGATGCACTCTTCCACCATTACTTGGTACAGAAGTCATAACCCCATCTGAATAAAACATTCAAATAATTCATCTTAAGTATTTAGTCATCATTTATTCATGCCTCTTAAATCAATGCAGCCAGACATAACTGTGAGTGTTCTTACTTATTTTATTTATAATTAAACAATTATTAGTGCCTCCAGACCAGAGTTATTGGGGACATGCGTAAGAATGGGGTTGGGTGTCTGGCTGGTTTTCACACAAGGTCATTATGTTCTGAAAAAAAGACAAAGTATTAATTAATTAATTAATTAATAGAAAAATGATTTCATATTTTTTTCATATAATTGTCACAAACTAACAACAGATGTTGTTTCTAGCTCCAATTCTTGAGCAGTTTCAAAATATATTATATATATATGTGTGTGTGTATATTCCAAGTTTATGCCTGCTTCGAAGACCAACGACCATTGAGCATCTCAATATGTTGTGGTGTCCCCAGGGGTTGGGCGACACTCACGGACCTTGCAGAGGGCGTAGGCAAGTTTAACAACACGGAGGAGGCAGTAATATAAGCAAAATGATGCTTTATTAAACAAACAAACACAAAACAAAGGGTGGGGTCTTCAGGGGAATACAAACACAAAGTCCGCAATCCTTTCTCTTTGTCAATGTCCGTTCCAATCCAAAATCCAGGTCCAAGTCCACAATCCAGTCCGTAGTCGTTATCCAAAGCAATCCAATTTCAAACACAAAACAATTCCACAAACACTCTCTCCAAATCCTTTCCAAAACACTGGCTGGTCATACGACTTCACAGTTCTCTCTCTACAAATACACTCCACCAACACTCCGCAACTCCTTCCCACACCCGTTCCGACTCCTCTCGATAGGTTCTGGGAGCGAGACCTTTAAATAGGCCTTGCAATGGCCTTCAGCTGGTCGTTAGCTCCCATTGCCTGACTTCGTTCAGGTGTTTCTGTGGTCTGCTGGGAAATGTAGTGAAAATGGCTGCCATGTGTTGGAGGCCAGGCAACCATTTTCTGGGGCAACCCTTTGGGCTGCCACAATGTATATAAACAGCTTCTCAGCTGCTTATTTAATAAGCAAGGTATGCACTCCTCTTAAACTACACTGTTTTGAGTTTGCCATTCACAAAGGTTTACTGGCACGTTTCTCCAAAATAATTCCACAAAGTTTCACCGCTCTCAGGTCCACTGATAGAATGCAGGAGCCTATACACGTTTCATCAGCACTGTATGACATCCCCCTCTTCTCTGATAGCCATGGCACAGCATGTTGGCTAAACTGGTGCAGAAGACCCATCTTCATAACTGGAGGGTCCCAACTCCATTTAATGAGTAATGAAGTGCTTAAAGTAAGAGCTGCATGGTGCGTGTGGAATATAAAACATGGCGGGAAACCCCCCACATTGATGCTGTTTAATTTATATGGATTTCAAACAGCACTGGGCATTGAAATGGCACAAGTATTGATAATTTAATGTAAAGTGCATTCGCTTCCCTGAAGGAACCCTAAAGATATTTAAAAAAAGGGTTTGCGCTATCTGCGTACCGGCCTGGAGAACACGCATAGATCAAACAGTTGTCTGTCGAGGCTGTGTTTCCAACGCCTATGTTTACATTCTCTGGGTAGTTGACAACCGTGTACTTTGATGAGTTTGATATGGCTTCAGCATGCTTATAATTGTAGATTAAAGGCCTGATTGATAATTTAGCCTGTGTTTATATTTGCCCTGTAGAACATCTAATAAACATTCTGAAGGGTGTCAATGTGCCTGATTCAAAGGCCTGCATGAGATTTTCTCTGCGCTCCTCTGTTTATTTACCATGTAAGCCCTCACATAGTTCTGATGGATTAAGAGATGGATTATGAAATCCACACCGTTATCGTTAGTACTTCATGCCTCTGTACGCAGGGATTCAGCCAAGATGGCAGTCCAAGAAAGAGGCCTGATCACATGAGCTCATATTGCTCTTTAAGGCTGTAAATCATGAAGTGTAACCCTTACAAAAGGTAAAGTGTTGGCCTAGATTTGATGGGTGATGTTTTTACTGATTAAACTAATTAGGATTTCTATTTGGTTTATTCTTAGTAATGAGGCCATGATTGTGAGCACTGGTGATATTGTAGTGTATAAATATTTAACAGGATTACAGTTCCAGAAGGCATCTGCGTGACTTTCTGCGGAACCGATCGACTGTTTCCTGTGCACATTTGCAGCAGAGTCTGTGCGAGATATTTTTTTTCTTTGAGTGGATGTATCATTTTAAGAACCTCACACTGTATAAACTGTATATTTTGTATTGGATGAAAATGAGGATATATACAAATATTACTCCAGAAAAGCAATATTTGAAGCAATGAGTAACATATTAATGTCTGCAGATGATTTGTCTTATATAAATGTGCTCATCTGTGGATTTCAGGGTTTTGTTGATAATTCAAATCCACTTGGACCAACTTTTCAGGGAGTTTGGGGTGAAGCGGTGAGGGCAGGAGGATAATATTGAGCTTTTGGTTTATGGAGGGTTTATAGTCCTATTTTACTATGATGTATGAAAAATGGTTGGATGCTGTACACTGCAATATGCTCTCCGATAATAAAAATTATTCTTTTGAGGCACAAAAATAAACGGCCATTAACTGGCACCATTGCTCTCAGCATGAAAACAAACTTCATCATCTGATCAATCAACTCTTCCCTGGGCCAACGAGAACTTGGCCCGAGGCAGCTCCCTTTATAGCTCGGATGGTGTCACACCCTTTCACATTACATGCGCCCTTCAACATGAAAAAATCAACTAGGGAGACAAAGGCAATTCATTTTTTCAGGAGTGCACAGGTGCCAGACATCAACCACCATAAATAATGGCCACTAAACAGTGTGCACACATTCTGTAAAAAAATAAATATTCAAAGAGCAATTTTACACAAAGAACAGCGAAGCTTCTACAGTTCCTCACTGACATTAACCGAGGCTTCACAGAGCTAATTGAGCAATTTTTTTCTTCACAATTTGGAATCGCAAAATGCGCCTCTTCAGCCAATTCTGGGCCACCTGCACTGACACAAGCATTGCACCTGAAATGCACATAGTCTTCTGATGCACTTGCCTGTGAGCCAGTGGATGTTGTCCTCACAGCGGGCCACCCAGTACTAAAGAAGAGGCAATGCCAATTGGAGGAGAGATGCATTTCTCACTGAGAATCACTGAGTAGGAACAAATGCTGCAGGAACCAACGGAACCAGACTTAACCCACCTTACCCCTGACTGGACAAGCCAAAATTGTGTTTTGCTGCTGCCGACTCCTGGTTATAGTCTGCTACTTCTTCTCAAATGCACATTAGGATTTGTGGATTATGCAGCTGGAGTGACTGCAACCATTAGCTTAGATATGCAGAAAAAAATACAGCCAATCGCTGCCCCCCCCCCCCAAGCGGGACTTCCAGCCAGAGTGGAGCAGCTAAGGTCTGAACCCCAGCCCTCCCTCCTTTATTTCTAATCTCGTTTAGCCAACCATTTAAACAATTCTTTGTACCTTAAACTTTGTTGGTCTTCATTCAAACTAATACATATATATATAATATAACAGTTGATTTCACGAACATATTTATGTTTTTTTTCCTGTTTTACCCAGAAACAGATTCTCCACAAGCAGTTTGATTTAAAAAAAAAACTTTTTTCACATTCTTTTGTTCTGTTTGGTTTAATACAATTCCATAGTCTTTCACACAGGCAACCTTTGTGGTGGGCTCGTGTTTATGGCTGAACACGTACTCGGACACACACCCTGTGGCATTTCATTACTTTGACTCGGCACATCAGTGCTGTGTGACACACCTGGTGTATTGGCAATGTCAGCATCATTGTCCATTTCAATCCCATAGTCCATGTCACCTCCTGCATCGGAAGAAACCACACCCTGAGCAAAAGGATCTCCATATCTCTTTTGCTTTACAGTAAGCATCTGGTTCCCATGTCTTTTTGCACAGTTACCCTTTACACTAACCAGGTACGTGACTGGACCCAAGATATCTTGTGCCCTCTTGTGCCCTCGACCCTATCCCTTCATCCCTCCTCCAGGCGATCACACCTGACATCCTCCCGTTTGTCACCTCCCTTGTGAACTCCTCCCTGTCCTCTGGTTGTTTCCCCTCGCCCTTCAAAAGGGCCCATATCACCCCTCTGCTGAAAAAACCCACTCTAGACCCCTCAGTTATCCAGAATTATCGCCCAGTATCCCTCCTCCCCTTCTCTCTAAAACCCTCGAAAGAGTGGTATCTCACCAACTCTCTGCTTTCCTTACAGAAAATAACCTGCTGGACCCCTACCAGTCCCCTGCTTGATCTCTCAGCTGCCTTTGACACTGTGGAGCACTCCATCCTCCTGTCCTCCCTGGCAGCAACAGGGATCTGCGGTACAGCCCTCGCCTGGATCGAGTCCTACCTCTCCGGTCGCTCCTTCCAGGTTGCCTGGGCTGGTAAAGTATCACCGCCTTGCTCCCTCCCCACCGGGGTTCCACAGGGCTCAGTCCTCGGTCCCCTTCTCTTCTCCCTGTACACCCGCTCCCTTGGCTCTGTAATCTCTGCCCACGGCTTATCTTACCATTGTTATGCTGATGACACTCAACTCTTTCTCTCCTTCTCCCCATCAGACACTCAGGTCTCTACCCGCATCGCTGCTTGCCTGGGGGACATTCAGAGCTGGATGGACAGTCACCACCTAAAGCTCAACCCAGGTAAAACAGAGCTAATCTTCATTTCTGCCCTAAACTCTCCCCACCTTGATTTCTCCATTTCTCTAGGTGACACCCTGGTGACATCATCACCCTGCGCGAAGAATCTCGGTGTGGTGATGGACAACAGGCTGTCCCTATCAATGAACATTGCAGCGGTAAGCCGGGCGTGCAGATTCTTCCTGTATAACATCAGGAGGATCCGTCCCTTCCTTACCACGTACTCTACCCAGCTCCTGGTCCAAGCAATGGTACTGTCCCGCTTGGACTACTGCAACTCGCTCCTGGCTGGCCTTCCCGCATCTGCCATCAGACCCCTGCAACTCATCCAGAACGCTGCGGCCCGTCTGATCTACAACCTTCCTCGACACTCCCATGTCACCCCCTGCTCACTACCCTCCACTGGCTGCCTGTTATAGCTCGCATCAAATTCAAGACATTGGTCCTAGCATACCAGGCAGTCAAGGATCAGCCCCAACATACCTCACCAAGATCTTCAAACCCTACACACCTGCCAGACCTCTCCGTTCTGCTACCTCAGGACGCCTAGCACCTCCCCCTCCGCACCTGCGCTTCCCGGTCACGTCTCCTGTCGGTTCTGGCTCCACGATGGTTCTATTATGACACCATTTAACCATTTCTACCCTACCCTGTAATTAACACTTTCGGACCATAATGTCTAGGGACAGCCTTGTATAGCCCTGTCTCTTTAAGAGCAATTCCCCAGGTGTCTTGCGGGTGCTAGTATGAGGTGTGTTGCAGTAGCTCTACAGGAAGTAGTGACATATTACCTACCGCTCTGCTCTTGGCCAGTTACTTCTTGAGATTCTCAGCTAACCCACCACAGGCAGGGTGATAAGTGGGTGACTTAGTGTGCTTGACATTATTGTAGGCAGCTGCATACCATACCTGTAACACTGGGAAGGAAAAGGTTAGTACATTTATTTTTTATTTATAATTTTTTAGTAAATAATTATGAGGAGTAAGCTAGGATACATATACAAAAAATATTGAACAAGTAGGCAGTGGTGATGGCAATTGGCTAGATGTACAGAATTCAGTGGTAGTGGAGTCTGAAAAGGTGGGTTTTGAGTCTCTTGCAGAAGATCGTAAGTGATTTTGCGGTCCTGACTGATTGCGGAAGGTCATTCCACCAGCGAGGGCTCAGGACAGAGAAGAGGTTGGGGTGTAGGGTGTGATGAGTGTCTTGAGGTAAGAGGGAGCAGTTCCTCTAACCGCTGCTTGCTTATGTTACACTGACTCAGTTTCTATATCATCAAGGGCAGGCTCCTGGCCAACAATTTCATATTAACAATCCCCCAATGATTATTGTGTACCTCTGACAATAGTCCACTCTATATTTTTTTTCCTTTCTGGAATAACAACCAGGAGCACTCACAGAATACCATGTTCTAAGCAGCATATTCTGAATGATTAAAATTCAAATGATTCATCTGAATGTCACTGTTTGGAATATAATCTTGAAAGAAAACCCTTTAAAATCTGTTTCATAAACTGATTAATTCAGCTAATAGGAAAAAAATTATCAACATTTTTTTTGTTAGACTGACAGCCCTAATTAACACCAAATGGGTGGGCTTGATATTAGTCAGCTGCTATCACAGCTATGTCAGTATCAAATTGTCCTGTCCGTTCTCCGATTGTGAGAAAATTCGAGCAGTTCTTGAGAAGTTGAGTGCTCCTGATTTCCACCTGATAATGTATTCAGTACTGTACTCAGGTGCAGGGAAAGATTGGGCATTGCTTGACAGTCGTGTCGAGGCAGGGAGGGCATGCGGGAGGCATTGGTAAATACGGAGGCGCGCCATCATTCCCAATTACCGACCTGTCACAAAATGGCATCTGCTTCCGTGCACATTAGGACTGACACATTCAGGTCCCTCTTCCTACACCCCGATCCCGTTCCATTTCTGCGGCAGCACATGTGCCAGGACAAACAGACTACGGTGGTCGTTGTACGCAGGCATAATGTTATAGGATGCACATACCTTATAGCCACAAACTCAAACTGTTTTAGATGGATTTAGAGGGCATGCCGTCTCTGCACTGTGTGTGCCTAACGGGCAAAGCTTTGGGTTCGGGACTGGATATCAAAATGTAAGGACAATTAGTATTTAGCACTATGGATACTATTAAGGACTGCTTGATTCAAACCAGCCATGTCCACAACATTAAACACATTTCATATGTGTTTTGGCCACTGTACATTTTCTGAAAATATATCTTTTTATTTCATCAT
The DNA here is from genome assembly GCA_029706075.1 of Aldrovandia affinis. Taxonomy (NCBI): domain Eukaryota; kingdom Metazoa; phylum Chordata; class Actinopteri; order Notacanthiformes; family Halosauridae; genus Aldrovandia; species Aldrovandia affinis. The sequence goes on along the minus strand of JAINUG010000163.1, from coordinate 1,852,617 downwards.
CTAATTGCACAATGCAAGTGTTTATCAAAGGGGAAACTACAGCACACTATGCTTGAAATGATGGCAACCAATTATTTAAAAAGTTAACTGCTGAAGACATAGTTGAATAGATACAATAGTCTCAATGGACTTCTGAACAGAAAAAAAAGAAAAATATCAAACGGTCTCTGCAAAAGATTCTGATTTAATGAGACATGTTTTACGCCTGGACGTGCATTCAACTCATATACAGAATATACAGCAGATCATATATAGCAGATATACAGGTAGTGGCCAAACACCAGTATGATACAACTTTGGTATCCTGCTCTGTAGAGTTATTGATGAAACCACGATTGACGCTCACACCCTAGATTGAAATTTGCAGTCAATTGATTTAGAGTCACAATCCAGGAGTATGCGCTTCCGATCACAGCTGCCGTTTGTTGATGAGGTCTGTCCCTCAGAGGTCCATGACGACAACACCTTAGACAATGTTCCTTGTGAAACATCAGCAAGTTCAACCATCTTTTGAAAACGTCCTATTATCCATACAGAATTTTCCTTTATCTAATTTCCACCTGTGGCCTCTTATTCTGATAACTGAGCTGATCTTAAAAATCGAATTCCCTTTGTTAGTCCCCTTTTGCTAAGCTTAAATAGATTGAGTGCCTTACATCTATCCTCATAACTTTTACCTTTCATACCAGGTACCAATTTAGTTGCCCTTCAATTAGTTGACATCAGTTATATAAGCTGATGGCAGCCCCTGGATTTATGATAACAGATCCCTTAGTCCACTGTACAAGAGACCGAGGGGTCTTGAGTGCAGTGAATCAATCATGTCTGAAAAGTGCTGTGATGTTGCCGATGTGAAAGATTCAAAGGGCATTCAGGCAACACCAACTTTGACTACATTTGTGATATATATAAAATGACAATACATGCATACAGTGCCTTGCAGAATTCTTGCCCCAGCTTCAGTTTTTTGGGAGACTGAAATAGGTTTTCTTGCAGTATCTGCCTGTGCTTTGCTCCATCCATTATTCCTACTATTCTGGCAAGTTTCCCAGTCCCTGCTGAAGAGAAGCACCCGCATAGCATTATTCTTCCACCACCATGCTTCAGTGTAGGGATGGGGTTACGTGGGGCATACATAACACTTTGCATTTTGGCCCAAAATATCTATTTTGATTTCATCTGACCACAATCGTAGTTGGATCACTCATGCACTCTCTAGCAAACTCCAGACGGGCTGTGAGATGCTTTGTTTTAAGTAATGGCTTTTTTCTTGGCACACCGCCATACAGGTCAGTATTATGCAGCGCTCTTGATGTTGTTTACTGTTGCATCATTACCCCATTCTCAGCCACTGAACTCTGTAGCTGTTTTAGAGTCATTGTTGGCTTCTTTAACATGTCCCCTCCTTGTTTGGTGACTGAGTTTGGAGGGACAGCCTTTTCTAGGTAGGGTCTGTGTGGTATGGTCCAGCTTCTACTTCTTGATTATTGAGCCAACAGTCATATTCAAACTCTTAGATATGTTTGTGTATCATTCTCCAAATCTGAGTCTTTTCATAACCATATCCCTGGCTTCCTGAGAAAGCTCTTTGGCCTTCATTTTTGTGTCTTTCTTTCAAATTCACTACCCGACCAATGATCCTCACAAAGACAGGTGTTTTTAATCCTGAAATCATGACAGTCACTGTTATGGCACACAGACGGAGGCTAATCAATGCATTGTGTGGCTCGTCAAGGTAATGTTTTACATCTGCATTAAATTACAGTTGCCAGCGCACAGGGTATTTTGCAATCAACATTTGTCCACTTTTATTTCATTATAAGTATCAATATACTTTTTTCACTTTTTTTTTTTTTTTTTTTTTTACAAATGTGTGGAGTAGTTTGCATTTTTAACAGATATTAGTTCTTAAATTGAAATGTTATAAATGACAGCTTGACAGCAACAAAATGTGAAAATTGTGCAAGGGTCTGAGTACTTTTATAAGGCACTGTATATATATATACTGTATATGCATAACAAAACAGAAATAACACTACAATATATTCAAAACAACCCCAAGAAACAGGACACTGCCAACTTGTTTTTTTCTTAAAAGAGGGAGGATGATTCTCTTCAGCAAAAACATGTTCTCTTCTTTCTTCAAAAGTGTTCCAAGGTATGTGTTCAAGTATTCCTTTTTCAGGGAATGCCAACATGATAGGCGCTTCAAAATCTAGAGGAACTCATTTTCCATTACAAAGCAAGTTGGGGAGCTTCTTTTTTTTTGGGGGGGGATAAATAAACAAATAAATAAATAAACTGCCATAGGATATGTAGCAGCAGCACAGATTCATTACGGTTTGGGGGATGACGCCGATTCTCCGGAAAGGCACGTCAAGCCGAAGCAGTCAATTAGGCCTCTGCCACTCGAGGGAAAAGAGCTCTTCCAATGCATCTACCTGTGTACCTCTTGTTCTCTCTGTTTGAGTGCCTTCGGCGATGTTCAGTACTAAGCTAGTCTCTTCTAAGCAATGTGTGTCACATCATCGCCCGAGCTCCCGCCGTGTGTCATCGCGCCGTCACATGGAATTGAAAGAGGCCTGTCGCAGCGCTGGAAAAGCATCTGACATTTTGAGCATTAGCGAAGCTCATTTGACTCAGTTTTTTTTCTTCTTTTTTATGCATCTATTGTTTTTACCCGGTGCATATTAATGGGAGGGAGGCTTTTATCAGCGTTGCTTTGCGCTGTGCACCGTATCGCGGTGTCGATTTTAATAATGGAGGCGTTTTGTGTGCGTGCGCTGTCTGTGTTAATCCGAGCGACGGTGAAGAAGATGTGCTCTCGCCTTGCATCCACCCACGTGCTAGCTTCCAGTATTCCTGAGATGTATGAGTAACCACGGATGTTGAAGGATTTCACACACACTCACACACAGCAGGAAGTGGGCTATAAACCCTTCACGATACTTAAGGCCAATGCACAAATTATAGGCTGATATTTTGCAGTAATGCATTGTGGATTGTGGATCCGTACCTTGTTTGTTTTTACTGATTGGTATGAATTAAACCCCTGGTCTAATAATGTTGCCCTAGTAATGGAAAAAGGGTCAGTTGCTTGAAAATGAACAACAATTCAGATCATGTGGATCCAGGCTATACTTTACAGAATTGAAAAAATATATGTGCTATATATTCTGAAACATGTATTTAAAGAGATTTGAAGGACCGCACTTTTAGAGATCTCTGGTTGATGCCAATGCTTTGAACAAGCAATACAGTTTTATAGCACTTTTCTCTGGCTTTCCTCAGCAAAGTCATTGCCATGAAAATGAGTGAATTAATGACTGCGCTTGGCACCCATGAGGGGATGATTTTCTTTGTTTTGTCTGGAACTGTTTCAGGTTGAAACATTCCAGAATATTAAAAAGAGAGAGAGGATCAGTAGGAGGTTGTGTGTGTGTGTGTGTGTGTGTGTGTGTGTGTGTGTGTGTGTGTGTGTGTGTGTGTGTGTGGTGATTGTGTTCTGTTTGTTAGTGTAGACAACGATTGATAGCAAGCAATGTCTCTGCTATATTGGTCCATGGCTTGGTTCCCTTCTAACAGATTTTGTTTTTGCCAATCCATTCTGTGTGTATATATATATATATATATATATAAAATATCTGGCAAATATTAAGAAAAAGTGAAAAGAAAGAGGAAAGAAGAGAGATACCTCTCATGAGAGGCCTACTTAAGAATCAATTTGAACTCTGAGGGAAAAATGCTCTTCATAAAACAAGATTTAAACCTAAAATAAATATAGCTTGACAGACTCTTCAAAAGAAAAGAAAAAAAGAAAGAAGAGGCGGATGGAGCGGGAGATATGTATTTATACATTCATTCTCCCAAGGTTAAGAGATAAGCTGTTCAGATCTGTCCTTAATTTATTTATTTTAAAACCCAAATCATCACAAAATGTATCTAAAAAACGCAAACATTTTATTTTCCGCTGTTTATCACATTATCACATAAAATTACCCATCTCCTTCACCAAGCAGAAATATGACAACTTTCATGTTCACAGTCGCTGTCAATCTTTCAAATGTCTGATGACAGGCGGACATTTCACGCGAAATAAAACATTAATTTACACTCTCGCGGCCTTCTCTACAACTTTACCAATGAGCCCACAGTCAAACTGTTAAACCTGTGAAAAGGTGAAGGGCTCACTGTTACATATATTACTCATATCACATAACTTATGTAAAACTTACACATTTGTAAGCAACGCTCCTTTCGAGAGAAAGGAACACACTTTTTTTCCTTTTTTTTTTTTGTGTTTTAACTTTGAGTGACATGCACCTGGGACTAATCAGGTATGATCTTGGTACTTTACTATGTCAGAAAAGACAGGGTTTATTCAGGGCCATGGTGGAACAGATACAGTAAGTTAGAAAAAACAGTGTAATTTGGTTGTATCCTATTCAAAATGACTCCAAAGTAAAGGTCTGACAAAAAGATGGATGCTAAAAAAAGCACTGATTCGATTCTTTCCTCCAGTGACGGTGGTGACGGATCTGGAATGGATATGAAGAATGATATTTCTTTGGCACGGATCCAATTGAAGAGAATGTCAGGTGAGTTTATTTTTTAAACGATTACATTATTCTATGCGATTGCTAAACAGTTTCATTTTCAGTATTTGCGTTTCTCTGCCTGTGAAAATAGGTTGGTATAATAAACTGTGATGGTACACATTATGGAATTCGCGTGTTACTGCTCCATTGTTTCATTATTATTCAATATTATTGAAAAGTTAATAATCCCTTCAAGGAGAGCTTAATATTTTTCCTCTGCCTCACCTCACCCAGAACCTCTCCAAAGGTAAAAGCAAAAGAGGTGTGTGTGTGTATGCATGTATATTTATATGTATGTATGTGTGTGTGTGTGTGTGTGTGTGTGTGTGTGTGTGTGTGTGTGTGTGTGTGTGCATATCTACATGTATGTATGTATATATGTATGTATGTATGCATGTGTGTGCGTTATGCGTGTGTGGAGAAAAATATTATTTTCCTAAATTGTAATGTTTGTTTCTGTGTAGGGTACTATGGGGTGAGGAGGGAGCACCTCCTCTTCCCACAAAAAAAAGAGAGAGAGCGTTAGCCCAACCCTCGCATCCAATAGTCACGCAATTCAACTCCAGCCAGAAGAGCACTCTGAGAGAGCCAGAGAGAAGAGGGTCACAGCTTTGAACCCATACACAACATATTTTGCACTTTTTTTACATATTTTCCCCACACCAAATATGTTTTATTGTTGTATATAATTGTAATTGTATGCAATAATTGACTAAACAATTATAATTATTTTACAGGTTTATAGTTCTTGCTTGTTATTTATATAGAATTTTGTTAGTTTTAGTTGATCTTTTAGATTAAAAACGTATTCTGTCAAAATGTTGGTGAAAGGCTCACATGGGGGCGCCTGGTACTTCTCATGGTTATCTTCATACTACAAAGCAGTGTTAACTCCTATTGACACAATTTGGTATGGATAATATATACCTATATCCTAGCCTGCAATTACATTGTCTTTCCATAGGGATGAAACATCCATTTTCAGAAATACCTTACAAAAAACAAATTATTTTCATAAAACACCTATCTTTTTATATTTATTTTTTATTTTGAACTGCTATATGTGATCATATACCATCTAGGAGCAGAATCTGCTGGCAGATTTGGGTAGCCAAGAAACTTCTGATACAACTGTAATTCAACAACTGGAGTTTTGTGTTAATATTACCATGAGTGAAAAACAGCAAGAATCCCTTTGGGTTCTAAGGGTTAATGCACACTTTCGATCCATTCATGTCACAATGCTCAAAACTCTTTCAAACAATTTATATGTTATGAACATGATTGGTTGTTGATGATGAAATGAACCTGTCCAGGTTTGTTGATGCTCACTGTCATGATTGCTCTTAATTTGAGGAATAATGTAATTATTGCAATGACTTATACACTTTACTCTGTATTATTATTATTATTATTATTATTATTATTATTATTATTATAACCACAGATGAGGGTACTTCCCACACTCTCAATTATGTTCAATGATTTGTTTTTTAATATAGAAATATAGGATTTGTTAAAACAGTAGGTGGTTGGGTATAGATGGAATTGACAACCCAGGACCTTGGTCTATTTTTGTTCCTTTCTTCGGTTCTTGCCTTTTATTCCTTTTCTCACAGGCAAATCAACAGCAAATGTACAGCGCCATAAAAGGCTTTTTGTCTGTAAAGATAAATACCAGCACTAATTAGCATGGGGTTATGCAACACCGGTTTTCATGCAGGAAGTGCACAGGCACACGTCTAAAAATAATCCAAAGTTCAGCTCAAGTCGGAGCGCTAATAAAGCTTGATAACTTCCCTGCAGCTTATTAAAAAAGCCACAAAAGACAGACAGATGGAGCACGTTTTGAATCAGAGAAAGAAATAAAGAAAGTGGTGCATTCCACTGTACTGCAGAGCTGGTAATTTTGTTTTTTTAAACCTGCAAATCTTGGCACATAGGACTATCGCTGAAATATTTCTGCTTGTTTATCCTAATTTGTAATCCAATTATCAGGTGAAGGTTGAGAACGTTGCTCAGGAATTGGGCAGTTTTGTAATACGTCTTTGATATGTAGCGCATGTGTTCCACAGATGAAAGCTTCTGTCTCCGCTTTGATTATTACGTGCGAATGTGTAAAATGTTCTCCTCGGTTAATTTCACCGCCAGCTGAGCTTTGGGGGGGCTAATGGCTAAATCGGCTAATGTGAGGTAGGCTTACTGTGAGCCCATGTGGATACCGTAGGTGGGTATTGCTTTGTTGGCAGAGCTGGATTAAACGCATGCCGGATCGCGCCGTGGGAGAGGCAGTGCAGTGAAGTAATTACTGTGGGGAATGGGGGGCCTCTGCCGCTGTCACATCAGCCAGACTGTAAGCTGCTTTTTATGGCTGCAATAATGAAAAACAAAAAGTGGGGCCCTGTGGAATCTGGAGTGCGGGAGAAAACGGATGGAACTGCAGACTCCAGGAACTCCAGGGGGGTGAAAACGGTTGGGGCCATTTTGGGACTGGTGGGCACTGTTAAAGGGTTCGCTGTCGGAGTAGAGACAAGGAGAGTGCCAAAGTCAGAGTGCCAAACGGAGTCCTGGTCAGGGGGAGGCTGATGTTTCAGAGTGCGTGAATGTATGTGAACATACACATTGCCGCCTACGCCACAACATACAGCTCACAGGCGACTGAGAAACACACATACAAACTATAAGCAGCAGCACTCAACAGCAAATGGAAATTAGGCATCATCTACCATCTTAAATCATGAATACATCTGGCCACAACATACAGTTCACAGGCAAATGAAAAAACACACACACACACACACACACACAGTAATTCATATCCTAAAGTGCAGAGGACGTTGAAAGGGAAACTATGCATCATTTATCCACCTATCCATCACCCGACCATCAGGTGTGTTTATGTATATACAGTATGTATCTCTTGACATGTTTTTCTATCCCAGCGGATACAAAACTGTGGGCTAGGACCCAATTGTGTGTCATGGGAGAGATTCAAGTGGGTCACAAGATAGCCCACCAGTTACAAACACAATACTAGGAACGGTGTGCACACAGTTGTTTTGATATACGTTAAAAACGTTTAATTCCATATTTAAACACATTTTGTGTTTCATTTTCCAAAATTATCACAACCAAAAAAATGCTCATTATGTGGGTTGCACACATTGATGTACACTTCATTGTATCTTCCTTTTTCTACCTTTGACTAAAAGGGCGCATGTCGAATCAGAGTGTATCACCCAGATGGATCGGGCTCGGGAATGCCAAGTATGGGACCTCAAGCTTTTGCAATCCGCTGGCGTGGACTTGGTCAAGACATTTAGTGTCACATTTAGTTCTTAATTACAGCTTCCTGTTCCTGTTGAGGCTGACAGCGCATGCATGAGTGGTTGGTTGTGCGTCCATCCACACCTAAAATGAAAAATCAATTTTGTGTTTTGTTCATACAAAGCAATAAAGTACAGATTTACAGAGTACAGAGTTAGAAAAACAAGCTATTTTGAGAAAGATTGGATCACAAATGATGTTTTGATGTCGGCGCTTCTGTTCTTTGATTCCAGCAAAGCAAAAGCAATTCTCAAACGTGCTCATTGTATTAAAAACAAATCGTTGCTTCTAAGGCCACTAAGCAGATGCAGTCAAATTGTATTGAATAGTTCTATAGTTACCCTTGGGTTGTAAGGATTATTACTTGAGATACCAAATTTCTTGTGTGTTTTCTGAACAAAAGTGACCAGAACTTACATTATGCTCTCCTAAGTGGACATAAGTCAGGGGTGTCCAATCTTATCCGAGAAGGGCCAGTGTGGGTGCAGGCTTTTGTTCTAGCCCTGCACTAAAACATCTGATTCAACTAATTCACCAATCATGGTCTACAATCAAGACCTTGATTAGTTTAATCAGTTGTTTAGTGCTGGGCTAGAACAAAAGCCTGCACCCACACTGGCCCTTCTCAGATAAGATTGGACACCCCTGACATAAGTGGACAATGTCCAAGATTTTGGTAGTCTTTGAATTTTTTCTTTCTCAATTACAATCATTCTAAAGAAACATTTAAATGCCTCTGTTCTTTTTTTTTTTTTTTTAATGAATTTAACTTAATGCAGGTTTGGCAGCTTTGGCTCATTGGCGTTTACTTTTTCCTTGTTTTCCTGCAGGCAAGTGGCCATTTCGGTAATCAGGTGGTGTGCAGACTTTCAGCACTTAAGACTTCAGTGCAATTGCCACTATCAATCAACCAATCGAGAAAATATAACCTATTTTTCAAGGAACAGGAATAGGCCACATCCCATTAGTTACCTGAGCACTGATCCAATTGATTAGCAGGTCTTTGAATAAACATTGTACACATGTATACTTAATGTGGCCTTAGAGGGTAGTTCATTGAAAATGTCTACTTCATGCTAGAGATCAATTGACAGGTCATTACTCTTGGGGAATTGCATTTTGGTTCAGAATGAAAACCGGCATGCACAGTAGATTCCCATGACTCCTGTGGCTTACACGTGAAGAGCCTATGGCATAAAATTATAGGCAGCCAAAAGAGGAAAAGAATCACAACAAAGAGTATACATTTGACAAAAAGTGTGTTTTTGCCTCCAGGACTGATTATACGAACAGGATAAAAGTATTGTAAGCAAAGACAGTAACAGTCCAAACATGCCCAGCCAGGTTTATGAATTGTTGTTGTTGGCAAATCCTTTAAAGAAACATTCCTCAAGGAATTGATATAGACAACCGTAAACAAGCGTAGCCCACCTCGGATAAATGATAGCTTTTGATTCTAATGAGTGTAAAACTGAATGCACCTTCAAGACAGAATAAAAGCCACTTATACGTTAGCTTTGTGGCAGTCAGCCTGCTGCGCAGACGGAAAAAAAGAGGACGCATGACACAGGCCGCTAATTTAAGGGGAATGTGGAGAGTTTCCTGATTGACCAGTGCAGACAGGTCACACCTGCAATGAGGTGTGACCTGCCTACCTGTACATTGTGTTGCACATGATAGCACCACTAAAATAGCACAATTGAATCTGATAGGCCTTTTGTTATTCTACCCTTACATTTGTCAACTGTGGTTGGGCCTGAAAAGTGAGATGGGTGGCTTGACAAACTTTCAGCATCATTTTTGTCTGCCATGTTTGTGTACAACAATGGACATTGTACCAGTTACATTATGTGATGTAATGTAGCCAATGCCCTTTTCCAGGGACACTTGGAAAATATGAGATGATTACAATGCAACTGTGAAAAGAAAATCATGGATGTTTATAACACAAATAAAACAATCTGATAAAATATAAAATATCTGCAAGGGGAAAAATAAAGTGGTTGTAATGATAACAACAGAGGCGCTGTTTAAATCGGTCTGTCTACAGGAGCTGATGGAAGGTAATACCTTATCAGTTTACAGTTGTCCAAATGCCTGATAGTGGGGGGCGGTAGGGATATTTTGGTTCAGATTCTTCCAAAAGCACCAAATTTGGCCCAGATGTTGTCCATACCATACTTTATCAATTTTTGCCGGGCGCCAAGACGGGCGCCCACGGGGCCGCCATATTGGCAAAATCAATATGGCCGCCACCAAAAAAAACGAAAAGGGCTAGAATCATAAATGATACCACTTTTTAGGGGTTTTTGGGTTCGGGTAATCTGATTCTGATGTTATTTCAATGATTTGAGGTCAGGTTTACCCCTCAAAGTTAGCATAAAGGTCATTTTGGGGTCAAATCCAGTGTTTCTGGTCCGTCATCCCAGATTCTGCCCCAAAAATGTATTTTCCCATTATAAACTGTACATGAATATGTCACACAAGTTTGACATCTCATTATTTGACGTTTACCCCTCAAGGTCACTAAACAAATCAGTAAAGATTTTATTCAGGAACAACTTTTATTAGAATAATTCTGCAGATAATATATAGATAATATCTGCAGTGACAAAATGCTGCCGCTGTGTGCATTTAAATGATCAAAATAAATTACAAGGATCTGTTTAGCAACGCATACCAATAATTACTAATACATTCTGGTTTGCGCTCTATGATGCCAGCAATACGTTTTACTGGCTATCACCTTCGTTATTAAGGCACCCGCCTTCGCATTTGCAGAGGACCGTGCATCGGACACCGGTACGGTTGCATTTGCACCTTCCCGTGCATGCCTTGAGGCAGCCGCAGTGCAAGAGAATGTCACATGCTGCTGAAGCGTCGCTGAGAGTGGTCCATAGTGGTTGCCATGCGGTGCCATCTTTGTGCCAGCCCCACTCACTGAAGTCAGGAATTTCCTGCTGGACCGAGGTGGCCTGACTCCAGTAGAAACTTGCCTGTAATAGCGCTCGCTTTACATGCTGGAAAAGTGCGGCTTGGGTAGGTGGGATGCTTTCCAGCGATCTGCTTCCAGTGGTGAAGAGGCGATGTCTGGCCTCATTCACACCAGCTGCACCACACCCCTTGCTGTACATGAGTATGACGAAGCGTTCGATGCGCTGCATATGCACAGACTCAAGACTGAATAGGTCAGGATTATGCATGAGAGCCACTAGTGTGTCGGTGAGGTCCGGTATGCTTGTCCCAGCTGCCCAAGCTGTCTTCTTGCCACATCCAAGAAACTGTGAAGTCGTGTCACACCCTGTTAGGCTGTGGAAGAGGGGTAGTGCCAAGGACTTTGACGGGCCAAGATCAGAGTAGATGGTATGGACTGGTATGTCACAATACTTTTTACCACTACCGAAACCTACCCAGAGCTCTGATAGGCCAAGCATCTTGAAAAACCGGATTGACAAAACTACGACATCGCTGTCTACTGTGCGAACATAGGCTGTTGTATGACCCTGCTCTGCCGCATGTGCCAGATGCAGGAGGATCCTGGTGTCTGCCTCGGAATGGTTGCACGGCTGAAGTTTTGTGAAATCACAATGCTTGTTGAGAGCACGGTCTTGAAGTGGGTAGTCAGAAGGAGCTTTCCGCCCATGTCAGGCTTGGAGATCTGTGTGCTGATGAATGAGAAGAGGTCCTTTTTGTTCTCCTCGTTTTTTAGGAAGCCGCTGTTCCATTCATGCTTCGGGATTGGAGTGCTGCCATCGCCGACTTTTGTCCGTGGGCCATTCCCACGTCGTTGCTGTCTAAGCGCTTTGAGGTTATTTTCCTCGGGGTAATTATCCCACACAGCATCGATGCGTTGGGTACTATCGGTCATTTGGGCCTCCAGAAATGGTATAATGTTGAGCAAGACATACTCGCTGAATGTCTTTGCTGTTGTGGGGCGCACCATGTGGATAACTGCTGCCATATCCAACACCACGACTGTGGCTTATTTGGCAGAAGCAGTGCGGCCAGTGGGTGCATTGAGGCATTGAAGAATGTTGGACTTCGTCCCAGATCGCAGAGACCCTCGATCCGCCAGGCTCAGTGGCTCTCTCTGATTTTCGAACCGAAAGAAGTCTGTCATGTTGGCATTTGGACGCGACTAATCGAGCTGGAGTTGCTGATGTGTCGCTTTGTGCGGTCCCTGCGGGAGGGGCACTTCCCACTATATGTGCAAGCATGTGACGAACTCTGCGGCTGGTTTCACGTCCTCGACCACACAAACTACGCGCGTTGGCTACCGGTCCATGTGCGTGACATGGTCGAGATAGCCGATAAACACCCTCAAGTACATGCTGAATTCATGAAGGGCAATTTTGTTGTGCAGAAATCAGCTAGAAAGTTCAGCCTCATGGCCAAGGACCAAGCCTATGAACAGTCCAACAAAAGCCTCCAGGCGCATGGCGGAGCGGTTGGACTCTATGAAAATCCCGAAGCCCTTACACTGTTTATGCTGACTGGACCTGATTGCATGTGGATAGTTGAGGAGTTTGAGGCCATCAATGACTCACCAACGTCATCCACCACTCATCACGAGCAAGGACACAGCCTGCAAGTAAAGTTTCGAAAGGATGTACTATCGTTCATCAAGGTGGTAGAGCAGCTGGGCAACCCTTTCCTTGCTACAAATCAGGAGCTTGTAGTACTCGATACACAGAATGTCATGGAATAGGCAGTTGTTACTTCTTTATATCAAAAACATGAAGCTGGCCAAGCCCTTCATGCAGCATACGTCGTGGAAAGATTGGAAAAGGCTTCAGTACCAGTATCTGATGCCATCAAGCAGAACAACATGCTAACCTTCGCCAACCGAACTGGTCCCAAGAAAAAAGGTGCATTCGATGCATCTTGTCTTTGATGTGCAGCGCGCCCATCATAGCAACCAGCTTGTCTTCTCCCAAAGTGTCGGGGTATTGCCATTGGAGCAGTTTGATGATAGCATACAGTGGCTGATCTGCACCGAGGACGCTAGTCTGGCCTGGGTTGAGGAACTCAGTGCCCTGCATCGTCAGCTCCATCGCATGCTTCATTGAAGATGCGGATGCGGCCTTGTCTGGGAACAGGGGGTAGACGCCGATCTTGGCTGGGGGCTTCACTGACACGTTGCTTCCTAGCATCGAGTTGAATCCCGACCAGGTGATGACATCACCCTCTGAAAGTGTGCCTTGCTTCAGTACACTGTTGACGTATGCCATCCATACCTCATCCTTGACCTTGGCACCTCGCACATCTATATTATCCACATCGTGGGTGGTGAAGACATTGAGACGGCTGTTGGTTGGAAGCACCACTCCATCTTGAGCGTGGCGAGCACACACCACACGTGCAATACCTCTTTTAACTTCCATGACACGTTTGTACGATACTGAGATACCATGTGCATGGTCAATCCCAATCTGTTTTTGTTCCGTCCTTGTCCATGCAGCTTAAGACAATGATACAGGGGGAAGGGGGTTTCTCGCTCCTTGTTGTGGTGTACTGCATCCGTCTTGACTGCATGGGGCGTACCCTTACTAGTGTTGTAGATAAGCAGTTGTGAGATGTTGCATGCAATCCTCTCCTCGCATCCAGATTGTCGTCTTCACTGATCTTCTCACGTCCATGAAGAACTGATGGGCCCAGGAGCACTACGTTGAAGAAACTCCTCATCTCCTAATTTACTGGAGCCGTGAGGCAGTTAGGGGGGAAGGAGCCATCGAAAGGCTGTTGACTCTGTAGACAAAACGCGTGCATCATCACGGCAGCCCGCATGAACATAAGTGCATCCTCTTGACCAATTTGTGACCTATATGTCTTGGCAAGCTCATCAGCCACCTGCAATTTGTGAGATCGGTAAATATCCTTCCTGCCTTTATTTTCCTTGGAAACCTCAACCCATTCAGGTAGGAAGTTGAGAAGGTGATCCTTGAATCGAGTTGAGTGTGGCTCTTTTTTATCTCGGCATGGATGACCTCGATCACTCATAAGCTTTTGATACATCTCGCGTAGCTCTGAGAGCTTGAATAAAGTGTTGTCCGAATGTTCGATCAGGGCTATAATTTGAGCACTGATGATGGTATCGAAGGGCGGAGGTGCGGGACCCACCAAATCACGTCGCTCGCCAGCGGCAGCGGAGTCTCGCAAACGTACATAACACTGATGGTGATAATAGGCATCAGCCGCATGCGCATCAGATGCTGTGGCAACTAGTCAGCTAAGTAAATGAAAGTTTTTGTTGGTCTTCGCCCAACTCTTTAGGTTGGAATCTACGACTTTGGTTAGTACCTTGTGGAGGTTAGCCTGGTCCACGCCCTCACAGATTATACAACACTTGACATTGCCCAGATGCTGAAAATCCCTGGATGACCTGAGTTTTTGGGAGTATTGTGAGGGCCAGCTTCTTTGTTTTGCTTCTCTCTCGCCCGTTTAACTCGAGAACTACTACAATAACTCCTGCAAATTTTGTGATACATAGCCTTATGTGATGTAAGAGTTGCTGCAATGCCTGAACCATCATTCATCATTCAACTAATCGTGACGTTGATACCACAAGGAAGATCATTGGCATTGATAGAATTGAAGCCTTTGAGATCCCTCTCAAGTGATACAAGTCCCTCCTCCTTAGGAGTTTGCCAGGCTTCTTCAGGTTTGTCTGTTTGACAAAGACAACAGAGTTCCCAGTTCATAATTTTGGTAGTAGAAGACATGCTTGACTCTTGACACTCATGTACTACTAGTCCATTATAATTATGTAGGCTTGTCGTCACAAAGAACTTCCACTTGTCATCGCAGGTTTTGGATCAGCTCTTAACCATGCAAGACGGACTTCACCTGAAAACAAGGTGTACACCGCCCCCCCCCCAGATGACAGAAGGCAGGGTTAGCTTGCTAGTTAACGCTAGCTAATTAGGACCTCACCTTAAACCCTGAAGATTTTATATATCAACCCATTTTATGTTTACTCTTGCTAGCAACCTGACTGCTAGCCTACAGATGACAGAAGGCAGCTTGCTAGTTAATGCTAGCTAACACGCTCGCTAATATAGTTAGCTAGTAAATGCTAGCTAACTAGCAGCTTGCTAGTAACGCATAGCTAGCACACTAGCTAATATAGTTAGCTAGTAAACGCTAGCTAACTAGCAGCTTGCTAGTTAACACATAGATAACAATTTTTCACAGTGGAAAGGCTGGTGATGACGCGTTAGGTAGCTAGCAGGTTTTCATTTTAAATCAACATGGCTAGTTAGTTTACTATCACATATCCCAGCAGCAATATAAGTATATAACTATTTCTAACGTGGCAAGATTTTATCATACACACGCGGCAAAAACATTGACAGAAACCTTAGAATCGTGACTTTCAGATTTGAGCACTGGCAAATAATATGAGATTTTTTAAATTAGGTTAATTAGACCAAAAGTAAACCTTGCCTTTTCCTCTTTTTTACCTGTTAGGATCGTCCCCCTTCTATTGACATGGTAACTAGGTGCTGGTCTCGGGGAGGGGCGTCGGGCCATGTGTGAAATCGCAGCGTAAACAATGTCCCGACATTATATCGCATCTTGTCTGTGTTTACGGTTGTGATCTGCCAGCAACAGACAGTGTATGCTGATATTTATTTTATTTACCGTGTTTTCAAATACTCGTGAAAATATATGAATTCCACGTCTTGTGACGCTATACGGAAACGCTATGGACTGCTGCGAATAATTAACGGGAGGATATTTAACCAGCTGGCATTCTGTTTCGGCGCTTGGACATTATCTAGCTTAGCTTGATAATACCTATTGTGATTAATGTTTCTTGCCTCTCGAGAACTTGTTTGTGTGCTTATTGTTGTTTAGATTCCCAGCGTTTAGTTTATTCCGAGATTTTGGATACGTTTGGTTTGTTCCTGATCATTGGTTATTTTGTTTTGTTTACTTTATGTCTTTCCGTGTTTTCGCAGACACGGATTTTGCTTTCGTTTCCTACAGACGTTTAAAGATAAATATCTTAAACCCAGAAAACGGGCTACTTTTTGATCATGTGCCTGTGCCCACTGCCAAACAGACTTTGGATGTTGGCAAACTGGCTTCTGTTGGTCGCAAGAAATGCATACTCTGCAAGATGTCTTTGTCTGATGGCCTTTGAGAGAGAGATGGCCCATCTGACAGATCTTTCAGGTGTGGATCATGAATATTCAGTAAATTAGCATATAGCCCTCCCACAGCCTGAAATAAATGTGACCAGTTCTGATAAAAACAGTTTTTTAGCTATTTAGATCTCATATGTGCTAAACTATTTTCACACCCTTACATAACCAAGACCTTGATGAACAAACGCACATTGGCAAAACAATTCATCACTATAGTTTAGTGTGTGCTTTCACAACTTTTGTGACGGCAGAAAAATTTACTCTTTATAACTTGTGTGTTTGTAGATCTATTTACAAGCTGCATATGATACTGACCAAACTATTGATGGCATATAAATGTAGCTGTGATTGTCCTTCAAATAAAAATACCAAACACTTTGAAGTAAGTGTGTGTTAAGTTGATGAAATTGAGATAAATATCAGACCACGCCAAAATCACAAACCTTCTCTGAGCTAAGCACGGACCTCAGGGGGTTAAAAAAATGACCTTTATTGTAACTTTGAGGGGTAAACTTGACCTCAAATCATTGAAATAACATCAGAATCAGATTACCCGAACCCAAAAACCCTAAAAAAGTGGTATCATTTATGATTCTAGCCCTTTTTTTTTGGTGGCGGCCATATTGGATTTTGCCAATATGGCGGCCCCGTGGGGCGCCCGGCAAAAATTGATAAAGTATGGTATGGACAACATCTGGGCCAAATTTGGTGCTTTTGGAAGAATCTGAACCAAACAGCCCTTTTTATGCCCTACCGCCCCCCACTATGAGTGATTGGGGTGCTGGAACACGATGCTGCCATCTTGTCGCTACCGACAGATTTAATGTGCCGCCACAGATCAATTTGTGCTGAAATTGTACACATGGCCTTGTAAGAGCTAATGTCCAGATATCATCACACATCCTGTCTTAGGAAATTACTGCAAACTGCTATTGACAATTTGATCCAATTCATCAGCACTGGTTTCGGAGAACAGATATCTCTTTGACGGCTGAAAAGAAAAGAATCACTCGAACGCTGCCTAATTGTGCCAGGGTGTATGCCAAAGTATGTGGGAAATTTGCACAGTGTTAAAATGGAGGTCGGAAACCACATCTGAACATTTATGCAAATGAAAGATCACTTTTATCAGCACTAGCTTATGGAATACATTAGCATATATGAGAAAATGCTGTATCATTGCCAATACATTGATTATGCACAGTGTCTAGCAAGATTTTACTTACTCCAGGCCGATCGCAACTGTGCACTATCCAAAAGGGGGCCTTAAGCAAATGTCATGGTAGACGTTAGACTATCAGGAAACAGAGAGTAAAGGGAATTAAGAGCCAGGAAATGGCCTGTGGATGTAGAGGATGTGCCCTGTGAGTCAGTCTGAGAGGGATGTCGTCTCTTCAAGGGAATGCAGAGGCACAAGCGTTCGTCTCCATCTGTGCGTGAGTTTGCAGGGGAAAAGAGTACGTTTGCGTGCATGTGTGTGTGTGCGTGTGGGATAGTGTGTGTTACAGTGTACTAGTTACAGTGTAAACTCATTCCATCGTGGGCCGATATAGGTTTTTGTTGCAACATGTTAAAGATTTCAATTAATTGAAGAAGGAAGCTTTTGTGAAATCTGGTGTATATTTGAATGTAATGTATATTTGACACCCCTGCTGTGTTTTTTCAACATGTTAAAGACAACAATCTTTTTGAAATCTATATTTGAATGTAAGTCTTTTTAATTAGGTTTGGATCATACAACATATATTCGCCTCTCATGTTCGTGTTCCCGTAACTTGTTTTAGTTTATTCCATGTTTTCCTGGTTGTCCGTCCGTCTTTGTTTCACTTACCTGTTTCCAGTCTTGTCATTGTATTATTGTTTTCACCTGTTCCTCATGTGTCTGATTGCAGTTAGCTGTATTCGTGTTAATTCCTGATTGTTTCTTGTTATGTCTGATGTATTTAGCTGTGTGTTTTCCCATGTTCTCAGATTGTCTTGTGCTTTGATCCACAACTTTCCAGCGCTCTCTTTGTTTCCTCGTGTTCGGTTCCTCGTGTTCCCTGCTTCCTCGTGTTCTGCTGTTCCCTCGTGTTCAGTCTGTCTCAGTCTCGTTCCCGATCCACCTGTTATCTCCTCGTGGTTCCTGCCCGGATTCCTCGACCTCCGCCTGCCCATTGACCACGTCTTGCCTGCCTCTGACACACCTGAAGCCTGGAACGAACTTTGCCTGTCCCCGACCACTCTTTGGATTCCTGTATTGCCCTGATTGCTCCCGAAAGAACATTATTGCATTCTTGGGTCCACACCTGGTTTTCCTACTCCGTTCCTGACATATTCGCTTGTTAAGCGGTTCATGGGGAACCACTGTTATAGAGAACTGAAGAGATGATAAGAAACTTGTGTAAAAATAATTAACCCTCATCCATAAGTAGTGATATCACCTTACCGTACATTTAAAAAATAATGATTCATATTTCAAGAATTAAAGTAACATACACATTGGTTCTTATGGCACAAACCAGCACAAATTACTTTTAATGACTTTACAGATTTTTTACAGATCAGATCCACTTCATGGAGTTCACTTCGATATCCTATTGAACAACTGTCCTGACCCCTCGCTGGTGGAACGACCTTCCACAATCGGTCAGGACCGCAGAATCACTTGCGATCTTCCACAAGAGACTCAAAACCCACCTTTTCAGACTCCACTACCACTGAATTCTGTACATCTAGCTAATTGCCATCATCACTGCCTACTTCCTCAACACTATATACCCCTGCTTACTCCATTTAATTAAAAATTAAAAAATTAAAAAAGTTACTAACCTTTTCCTTCCCAGTGTTACAGGTATGGTACGCAGCTGCCTGCAATGTCTATCGCTGTATTACTGCATTGATCTCTTGTGCGAACTATGATTGTTCCTACCATGTATTAATGCACATCTTGTAAGTGGCTCTGGATAATGCTTAAAATGTAAATGTAAAAATGTAAGACTATGCCATAGGTTCTATGAAAGACTATTATGTGCCATAACATTTATAGTTGGCAGTAGAATTGCTGAAAATTTTTAATTTTCTGCTTTGAGAGTGCTTACTGTCTTATTTCCCCCCATATCTATTGCTAGTGCATAATTTTCCTTATGGGTGTTTTTTACATACATAACATATGCCATTTAGCAGACGCTTTTATCCAAAGTGACTTACAGTAGTGAATGTATACATTTTTCAGTATATGTGGCCCCATTGGGAATTGAACCCACGACCTAAGCATTGCCAATGCCGTGCTCTACCTACTGAGCCACAGAGAACCATATTTTTACAATGTGTGTGTGTGAGTGTGTGTGTGTCAGTATGTTGGTATTTGCTGTTTCTGGTGAGCACAGATCAGCTGAGTTTATAGTTTTCATTGACACAAACATCTTACTGTCTGCTGTCATGCAGTGGCTCAAGTTAATCTGTGAGTCAGTGCACCTAGATTGTCTCTTCAAGGGGCTGCTTGCGTGCGACGCTGCCACAAGGTTCTCACTGTTATAATCTAGCTCTCCTCATTACTAATTGAAAAGGGAGTTGCCAAGGCAACTAGAGTTATTAGCCCATAGGAAGTGGCAGAACACTGTATCTCACGGGCATGTTGGGCATAAGGTCAGTACGAGAGTGAAATTCCTCTGAAACAATAACAGATGGCTGTAAGATAAAAGAAGGGATGGGGTCTCACAGAGAGCATTTTTAACAGGAAAATTTTTTTGGGAAGCAGACCGTTAAAAGCAAATACGTTGCCAGGCCAAACCTAACATTTCCCTAGTTTACATTCCAGGGACAAAATCTTAGTTTGGTGGTATGAAAACATCATTTGTCTAAAGCTGTCAAGAGCTCTGTCTTTAAGTGGTGCAGGATACGCTTTGGCAAGAGTGATCGGAGATAGATAAAAGGGTTCCGGCTACCAGAGAGAGCCCTGTGCAAGATCCCAAACCAGAAGAGGTTAAGAGGATGTTGCGCAGCACTGTAGCCACAAATGCTTTCCTGACAGAACTCCAACCTCAACATCAATTTTTGTTTCCACAGAGAAACCTTTTTATTTTGGGATAAAACTGTGTATACTTTCCTTTATGACACATTCATACAATTGGGCTTGACTTGACTTCTCTGGTGCCGTGTTTATTTTCGGAGTGAAATATTCCAAAGTAAGAAAGTACTTGCGTCAGCCCTCTTTCTAGCTAAGCCATTTTGGCCATTCTGAACTACTCCTAAGAACAAAGCCTGAGCAAGAGAACTTTGGCAATGTGATAGTCACTGCAGGGATTGAACTGAAATTTGTGTTGTTTGTCATCTCTTCAGCTTGCTCTGTTGGGCACTGAAGAAAACATACGGTTTGCATTCTGAGGAAAAACATACTTCGTTCAATGTTTTCTCTTTGTAGAAAATGATGCTCAAACATATACTTTTTGATTGATTGACTGACTTCTCAAAATGCACATGCATTTGCCCATCCATACCCACCATCACTTCTGCCTCCTAAGCAGATGTCTCCTGTTCTCAGGTGGCCGCAGAAGGCCAGATGGGGGGGTCATATAAGGTATCCCCTTCCGCCGTGTGTCTATTGTGAAACATTAAACCCTCCACTGCCCATGCAGACTGAGCCCGTTCAAGTGAGAACAGGGATATTGATTGTAAATAATGACGGGTTGCAGGGGGGCAGTTGCTTCTGCCTCCTCCCCCCCCCCCCCCCCCCATCTCAGAGCTCAGAGCCCAGTTCCCCAGTCACTTCCACCCCAACACAAGACAGAGTTCCATATGTCCTAGACACGTGCTGCTACAGCACTGATATTAAATATTGATAAAGTGCTCAACATCTGCAGCAGTCATGAGAGGGAGGGCGTAACGTGTCTTATAAAATTTCCATGCCAGTTCATAATAGGCAACACATTTGCATTGCAAACCAGCCAGCCAAGCAAAGTCTCCCTAATCTTCCTTATGCTTCTTATAAAAATGCTTCTGATGTCACTAATGATAAGCAATCACTGGCAACAACAGCAGATGTTGTTCGTATTTTTTTTCTTTCCGCGTGTGATTAGTTACACATTTTTCATCAAATTATAGCCTAAAAATGGCTTTGAAGTGTCTGCAAATGTTATCTCCGGGTTTTAATTTCTTGGTCGTCTACCAATGAATGCAATAACTCACACCGCATAAATGCTTTCAGGGAGTGAGGAGAGAGCATAATACGCGACTGAGATAAAGAAAGTTGAGGTTCCGTCCCAGACTTCTCATCCATCAGCTGTCTGCTAATTCTGCATGTGGAGCATATCACGTTTTGCCGTGGCAAACCGAAAAATCCATTCTGACTTTGTGAGACCAAACGTGCTTTCTTCTTCTCCTCCTTCTCCTTTTTCCTCCTTCTGTCGCTTGGGGATTTAGACTAAACAAAATCAATTAAGCAGTGATTGGGGAGGGATCAATATTAATGGTTTGATGTCCCCCGGGAGACTGAGTTTTCTGTTTCACTTGTTTCACTCATTCACCCCCTCGACTTGGATAAACAATTAGATTCTGGTGTGTATGTTGTTTCCTGTTACCCGTCAAATCGCGCTGCCAGGCAAACACTTGCACAGAGCGACACCTGCTTCATCAGAGACTGCCGATACGACAACAGCCCCTTAAATAGACCTGTTAAATATTTTACTGTAATCACTTATGGAATAATCGTGTGAATTCTGCACATCTGAAACACATGTTTTTTGACATTTCACGTGATTCACACGTATGCCACACATAGCCTATACCATGTATTGTCACGGCTCACAATGTTACACTGTCACATTGACTTCAGAAGTATTCACGTGTGAAATTCACATGAAATTGATGTGATTTCTCATTTGGGACTCTAAATTACAGAGATGCGCACTCATGTCACTTGGACCCAAGTCTGACTTGAGAATTGACTTGGTCTTGGAACTTCAAGACTCGGGAATTGAGACACCATGACTAGAAAGACTTGTTTAGAAATGTTACGTTTGCTACCGATGTTGCTAGTATAGATTTTTGGGGTTTTTGCATGGACATTTCTCCGCAGCTAATCCATAAAAAAAGTAGATGTGCTCGTTTAGCTTGCCTGGAGCACCGGACGGGGTTGGGTTGCACATTTGCTACCAATGCATTGGCACTAAAATGCACTGGGCAACTCCACAGGGCAAGCTAAAACGAGTGTATCCATTTTATACGCCAAATAGACAAACGACCACCGATTGGCCAACTAAACTGTCAGTCAAGTTAACAGTCAGCTTTCGTTTTAATACGTGTTGTACCGGGCACAGAGATGGTGGAGAATACTGTTCAGCATGATGACGCCAAGGGCGATCGCATTTGGGTTTAACATTTTTCAAATGGAAGGAAAAAAATTATGGAAAATATACAATTACAAGATGTTTGACTCCCAGTCGACAACCTCAAACTTTGTTTGACATTTAAAAACGAATTCGGTAGGTGTGTGATAAAGCTAGCACAATGACAAACTCTGTTAGCTAACTAGATTTTCTATGGGTAGCCAACACTCATATTTGTAGTGCAAAGGTGATGAGCGGCTAGTTTGCTGGCCCCTTTGAGGTATGTTTTATCCTAGTTATTTGATCATGGCTAACTGGCTATCAGTTGTTAGCTATTTGTTTAACACACAATCTGACTAGATTCCTAGCACATGTCATGCCCTAGCAATGTATAGAAAACCCACAATTTCGAGCCAGACGACCATGTAGGTAAGTAGCCTTTTTTGCAATCGTGCTGCTGTCTATCTCAAAAGGTGATCAAATTACAAGTATGTTCTTCTATAATGTAAAACACTTTCTATTGCTTTATCAGATCAGAGATAATCTGCACAGCAGGACAGCAAAAAAGAAACTGGAAAGCCACAAAGGATGTTGAAGGAGATAGAAGGGGAACAAATAAGAAAAGTTAAAACTGTTATTGTGATGAGTTCCCATGGTGACCTTTCTACCCTGGTTGTAGCCTACCATGTTATCAGGGATTCCATTAACCATTTAATAACCCTCATGTTTCTTTAAGTATAATATACTATGTGTGTGTGTGTGTGTGTGTGTGTGTGTGTGTGCTGGTATACATAGCATATGCTTCAGTACACACTAAAATAAATGACCATAACAAGCCTCATGTTCATGCGTGTGTGTGTGCACATACAGTAGCCTACATGTACCTTCCTCCAGTTATGTTAGTTAGTCTCGAGTATCGGTATCAATGAAAGGGGAAAAAAAGGCATAAAAGTGATCGATCTACACAAACAAACAGGATCATGTCCTGTCCGCGAATCTGTCACAAGCCACTTTTGGTTAGCGGTCAACGTCCAGCTTTTCCCCGGTTGTCACTCTGAGGGTTCAGTCAATGCTTCAAGCCACAGAAGCAGAGCCGTCAAATGAGGGCCTGCGACGCGGAGTTGAATGTGAGAAACTAGGAAGCGGAGGACTGGAGAGGGCCATGTGTGTTGTGGAGTCAGCCCATGTCCCTCAAAGAGCAAAAAATGACACCCTAGTCGAAATAAACACAAAATTTCACTGATGCAACCGTGTAGTTTCAATCGGTAGGGACGAGAGTGCGCTCGTTAACAAATGGATATAATATAAGATGCCGGCAGATGGTCAGTTTTGCTCAAGGGTGTGAGTTCTGGACGTAACATGTCAGCAGTCAGCCATTTGTATCCAAAAAGGCATTATTGTCTGTTTCTGTGCTGTACGGTATATTCCCAATCCATTGTCAAATGTTGATTTATTGTATCTAACATGTATGTAGGATTCCTGTTCTCACGCACTAATCGCTGGTTTTTGCTAACATTTAACTGAATTATAGAAGTTGTCACATCCTACTGGGTATGACTGTTGGTGTTACATAGAGTAGTGCAAACCAAGAAACGGATCAATCGTGAGATGTACCAAAAATAGATTTAATGAACGGGGAAATACGCTCAAAACACAAAAATGGGGAAGGCAAACTCAAATGGCTTAAACATTTAAATAAACAGTCAAATACTCAAAGTCTTTAAACTGAACAAAAAGATTCTTCCACTCTGGGGAGCTAATCCTTTACCCAAATCTTCTCCAAATCCTGGCTGGTCAACAGACACAGGTTTCCTTTACACTTTGCAAAAACTTTCCTCCTCTCGCTGTTTCTCTCCCTTCTCATGAGGGAGAAACCTGGCCCCTTTTATTCCCTGTTGATTGTTGGTTAATTGGGTAATTAGTCGCAGGTGGCAGTCGTTTTGGTCCTGTGAGGTAGGAGTGTGACCAGTAGATGGCACCATATTAACCACTCCCCCTGGCACTGCTTGACAGGTTGCCACAAAGTATATTGGGGAAAATATCCAATACTGCCAATCTACATTCCATTCCATAACAGGTACTAAATGTGTGTATGTATGCATATTTAAAAAACAAATGCGTATATCATTGTACTGTATGTTGTGTTAACATGTTTCTAACATAATTAGAAATTAACATAGTTCAAATTAGATTTTTGTACATTTTTTTGTCACCCACATGAAGCATGCAGATGAGGATTTAATAAATTAGGAGATTTTACAGATAATGCTGATATCAACATTTAGGATTAGTGTTTTTACTTATTCATATTATTGTTATTTGTTATATAGACAGCATCAGTATGCACATTCAACCTTCTCTGTTTTTCCTTGTAAGAAGTGAAAATCAATAGTGAAGCTTAAAGCATTATTTTGCTTTGTTCTAGGAGACACACTTCACAACAGATTGACAGCAGCCATTCTAGTCATTGGGGAACAAAGCTTCTAATTTCAGATTTATCTCACGGCTATTTTGTCAAAGAGACATGGATATCTTTCATTTGATTTGCGACAAGGTTATAATATTCGAATGAAAAAAGCTGGTGAAATATATGATGAAGCCATGTTTGGCTGCATTTTAGTGACAATTCTTCAACAATTTTAAAATAGGACATAGACACGTGATATGTCTTAGAAGCTACACTTACATATTTCTTGAACAAAAATAATTAATATATACAAAGAAATTTGAGATTATTGCAAGGAAACAGAATCATTTTAACTGATTGCTAGATTCTGTTAGCACTTGACACTTGGAAGTTATGCAAATTTCTAAATGGGCCAAGCTCTTGAAAAATGACAAATGCAAACATAATATACTGTAAGTGAAATTGTGAATGTCTGTCAGGCTTTACTATGATTCTGCTGGTTAAGATGATAAGGCATTTAAAAATTTGTATTGTAAGTAAAAGTACAAT
This sequence comes from Aldrovandia affinis, assembly GCA_029706075.1. Lineage (NCBI taxonomy): Eukaryota > Metazoa > Chordata > Actinopteri > Notacanthiformes > Halosauridae > Aldrovandia > Aldrovandia affinis. Next base: position 1,827,278 of record JAINUG010000163.1, on the reverse strand, counting down.
GCTGCTGTTGGGTATGCTTGTTACGAGCAGGGGCTAAATTGAGTTACCGTAACTAGGTATGGTGCGATTCTGTTGGTAATGGAAATGTTAACAGAACCTGGGATCTCGTTTTCAGGGTACAGTGCATTATGGTCCATTGGTGGAAAAATGCTACCAGCACTTACTTTAAAAACATGTTTGGCCAGGGTTCAGTTTTAATGTTCAGCTCTCAGGTTGCTGCACTGACCCAATGTATCTTATATTGACTCTGTTTCACAGTTGTGTTCCCAGACTCTGTTCCCCATCTCTTCAGATAGCATCCTGGCTCCCTGAACCCAGTCCCTCTTTGTGAGCACATCCCCAAATCCTAGCCCCCAATTCCTGCATTTTCTGTATGATTTTCTGCTGCCATTGATAATCACTTGGCTTTACAATGAAAAGTCCTTATCATGTATTATTAATACTGGATATCTTGGCAGGATAATTGACTATGATTGGCAGGACAGTCAATTTTAGCACTTCTTGTTGTGCCGTTAAGAGCGTTATCTAAGAGTGTTATCTTAACTTTACCTTTTCTGTAGCTACTGCTCTTGTAAAACTATTGAATGTATTTATATACTTCACTTTGCAATTCACTCTGCTTAAGAGCATCTGCTAAATTGATGTAGTGTAATGCAATGTACATGCTCATTCAAAAATGCATAGCAAACTGTATTTTGTATTTTTCAATACACTTTGATCATATTTCATTAGCAAAGGTGTGATATTGATATGGCTTGTCTCTGTAAGAGGTTGCACATGCCCATTCAGACAGGGGATCTTTAAAAACGTAAAAACCGTTGGTCTTTACATTTTACATTCTAAGCATTTAGCAGACGCTCTTATCCAGAGCGACTTACAAGATGTGCATTAATACAAGGAACAATCATAGTTAGCGCACGAGATCAGTGCAGTAATACAGCGATTCAATGGTAGTGGAGTCTGAAAAGGTGGGTTTTGAGTCTCTTGCGGAAGATTGCAAGTGATTCTGCGGTCCTGACCGATTGCGGAAGGTCGTTCCACCAGCGAGGGATCAGGACAGAGAAGAGGCGAGACCGCGAGGAGCGGCTGCCAGGCGCCCGGAGGGAAGGGACAGTCAGTTTACCAGAGGAGGCGGAGCGGAGGGTCTGGGAGGGGTGTAGGGAGTGATGAGTGACTGGAGGTAAGGGAGAGCAGTACCTCTGGCCGCTTGAAAAGCAAGCACCAGTGATTTGAATCTGATGCGTGCTGCGATGGGGAGCCAGTGCAGAGAGGAAAGTAGAGGTCTTTGTTGAACCATCGAAAAAGAGGAAGGAATCCACACACCGACTGGAATTGACGACCACAATTTAAAACGGAATACATTTACTGATAGCGCTTCTTCTTGCATTTCGATTTTTGAGGGTGAGGGTCTTGCGTTTGATCTGGAATCTGATTTGGATTTAGTCACGTGACTTGAGTTCTGTGGAATTTGCGTCCTCCTTCACACAGCCTAGAAATCGATGGTGGCATTGATTGAGCAAAGGAAAAGTTAACTTGGAACTTTCAGGAAGTGCCTCCTATCTTGCTTTCATGCATAGTTAACATGCAGTGTTGTTTTAATAGCTTAGCCGGTTTACAATCATTGTTATTTGTGCCATGTTTTCTACACGAGCACTTCCATGCGATACATTTTTTCTGAAGCAATGCGCAATTAAACCACCGCATTTGCAAAGCGGGAGCGCAGATGCCGAAGACCAATTAAAAAGAAGAAGAGGCCACGTGCAGGTTATCTGTGGCGAGCCACGGGAAAAGGCTTTCATCAAAAGGGAAGACATTCTGCTTCTTGTGGTAGATGAATTCCAACCTCGGGTGATTGCAATAAAATATTCATCTGGCTGAGCCTTTTAAGATGTCTTGGAGTTAAGTATCAATTTAAGGCCCTTTAGATCTCCTTTCCGAGCCTCTCACAGCGTCGCCTGGTGGAATTCGGGGGGGTGGGGGACCAGGCAAGGCATAAGAGAAGGCGGAGGGGGGGGCAAAGCTGGAGAGCAAGGGGTGAGAATGGGAAGTTTCATTTACAACACAGGAGTCATGAGAAATGGATGGGATGGGGAAGCACATAAAGTTTATATACAGCATTAACAAGTTAACAAGGCCATTTTAACAGAAAAGGCTGTATTTTCTTCTTCGGGCTTGCATTTTTCTGCCCCAGCTTTGACAGACAAAATATGTTTGAAAAAAAGGTCCTAGAGAGCCCTCTTTTGAAGCGGTTCTACTTTGTGAACCAATAACACACGTGGGGGAGCAATATCTACAGCTGTCAGTCATTCAACCATGAAAGCAATGCTTTGCAGACGACCTTAGGCTTTGAGTGCGTCAGGTTTGCTTTCCTCTGCACGCGCTCTGATCATTAGATTCTAATTGGTCCGGACGTACCACGCAGGTAATGTGAGTCAAGATGAGCGGGTGTCTCCTGTCTTCTCTCATGCGTTCGGAAGTTTATTGCGTTCGAGCTGTCGAGTGCTGCAACGAGGTCAGCGAATTAAGATCTCCGTTTCTTCTAACATGTCAGAAGTTTTTTTCCCGCTCTAATTTATTGCGTAAAAGATCAAACGTGGAGCTAAATTTGAAGAGAGGCAAGATAACCTGCCTCGCCCCAGGGATAGACATTGTGGCTTGGCCTGCTGTGCAGAGACCGTGCTCAACTGAAACGAATGCACAGGTGGAGGTGGCTGAGACAGGGCTAAACGAGTGACACACGTTTCTACAGCTATTGTTTATAACACTACCACATTCAACTTAAATACACTACCGGTTACCAAAACAAAGAGAAGCATGGTGGCAGTGTAGTATAATGATTTAATAAGCAACTGGTCTTATAAGGCAGAGGTTGAGAGTTCAATTCCCAGATAGGTTGGGTTACACTGTTGTTGTACTCCTGAACAAGGCACTTTACCTTAAACGTACGCTGTGTAATGTCACTCAGTCACTTAGTCACTCACTGCAAAACAGCAACTGCTGAATTTAAATGTACGACAAGGTACAAGTATGTGTTTTCACCACAGAAAAAGGTGTTAGGGTTAGGTGTATACGCTTGGCCGTGATACACACATATAATATGCACATCAAGCATTTTATAGTGCAGAATTCCACATTAGTTCTGTCTTGTAGTTTGTAGTAGTTTGACCATGCGTGGGGTTGCAGCTCAGGCGAGACGGACGCTGTCCGTGGTTCTGACTCCCAGGCGAGACGGACGCTGTCCTTGGTTCTGATTCCCAGGTGAGATGGATGCTGTCTAGAGCACTTCTGCCAACTCAAGCAAGCGTTGCCTGCTTGCACATAGCAGGTGGCAGGGCTGCAATGTCATGGCCAGTGTCTACTGCACCTGGGCTGCAGGAAGATGGCGACGCCTCAACACAGTCAATTTGTGGGTGGCGCGTTGGTGTGGATGCATGTAACACATCATCTAGTGTTGGGTCACAAGATAGGTGAGACACACTTGGAAATATAGCACACATTTTATTGTGTATATTTGATGTCTAGCTAGCAAACTAGTGGTCTCTTTCATTGTGAAAACAGATAGCCCAGTGATTGATGAGGGTCAGATAGTTTGCCAGACCTATATAAAATTGATTTAAGTCATTTTTAAATCATCAGTAATAATCAGTGCAATTGGTTGTTTTTTCTTCAATATGCAGAAATATGTAGCTTGCTCCTTATGAACCTGAAGTACCTATAACTACCGATAGTGTGTAACATATTTTAAGAAGCATAATTTCAGAGCCATGAATTTCCATATTAATTTGATAATTTAACGATTCAGTTGAAAAAAAACCTGGTAAGAATACCTGTATATTTATAGCACAGATAAACAGATCTCTATCTCTTTGATTGACCAATGTATAGAAGTATATCTATGGTCTTACCAGGTACATTATGGAAATATGTCAAATAAAATGTATGTACTGTGGATTATGAATAGCCCTGGATTTTTGTGTGATGAAAAATCACTTCATTTGGATGCTTCTGTACATTCTGTACTGTACAGAGAAATTATGGTAGTGCAACGTTACATACTCTAGACTGGGGGGCAGTAGCTACCGTATGCATCCGGCAAAATTTACAAATAGGAAAAAAAAAGAATAAAAAAAGTTTGATTTCTCAGCTGAAAGGCTTGAGTGGCCCAGATCACGTCTGCTTTCCCCGCCTGTCAGAGTGAGCTCTGCATCCACGTACATTAAAAGCCTTGTTTACGGCTCCGCCTAACACTATCCTTGAAGTGCAAAGCAGCGTCGCGTCATTGGCGCTGACAACGCGCTTTTTGAAGTCAAAATCACTTAAAAGGCGCATTTCTTTGGGGGTGGGGGGGGCGGAGGAGTGTAAAGATCTAAAATCTGTCTCTGGGCCCGAAAAAAAGGGAAATAGTTATGTGCCATCATTGTTTGTTTCCGACAGAGGTGACAGTTTGCCCGGCTCTGAGTGGGAGCCTTGCTGTTGCCTGCCATAAGGCTTCACAGTGCATCTCCATCATGCGACTGAAAGTTTACCTGAAGGGACTCCACTTCCCTTTAATGAGGAGCTCAAAAGAAAGTTCAAACAGATGTAGAAACCACTGGCAGGAGAACAGGCACAAGCTGTACCTACCTTTTCCCTTGGCAAGATGGAAATACTCACGAAAGCAACAGCGAAAAAAGTATAATATTGTTGAATAGGGAGTGTCATGGCAAGGAAGTTCTGAACAGCGCTCTTCTGTGATCATAGCTGTTGTCATAACAAGAGAGACAATGGAATGGGCCTTGGCGACTCGTGTCGGTAGGCCTTATTCTAATTTATGTTCAAAGTCTTGTACAAAGCCCTTTACAAAATGGACAAGTAGTATCTCATTAACTTTGAGTTTCTTGTTTTTTTTCTTGCGCAATTATTTTGGTTAATTCTAGAGGCTTCTGATAATTTAGTGTTAGTAACATCTTAATCATCCAGGTTGGTGCTACAAAATTGGGGCTGGCCGAGGTGACTTTCCTCCTTTTTACTGTAAAGCACTCTGAGATTATGAGATGAAAGGCGATATGTCAAATGCAATCCATCCATTAAAAAGTGTTCCTCAAAAGGGCACAGTAAAATGTGGTTAGATTGAAACTGGGCCTCAGCTAGCATGCAAAGCCAATGCTTTTAGGAGTTCACCTGCAGACCCAAGAACATGTACTGACAATAATACCCATAAGGAAAAATAATATCAACAATTTCCTCAGGGAATGACAAGCTGAGTCTAGTGGCTGACGATGAATATGTATTTTTAGCAATGAAATCTGCAGGATGTGAAACCCAGAGGAATGACCGCCTGTTCCTTCTCAATTGAAAAAAAAACAGAGAAGCCAGCTGTGGAGGCAAAGTAACAACATTAAATAACTCTTGACCGTAGCCACTTGACCCCCACATCCCCCGTGGCTGCGAGTACTGTATTGCACAAAGGGAGGCTTTTATGGTTTATTATTGTGACTGCCATATATCTGTAGAGAAACATTTTTTTTCCAATAAAGCTGATATAACACTGGTAGTTAGGGAGGTTAAGGAGCGAGATTTACATCCTGGTTACGGCGGAGGGCGCGGGGATGTCCGTCGCATGTCTGTTGCAGGTGTCAGATCTGTCTGAGCTTTGTCGTTTCTTGCAAAGGGCACTTTCTCCGCGAAATTTATCGCGTCTCGAGTCTCGGGGCTGATTAACTGGGCTGACCTGTGTCAGCGCCGGCCAGGGTATTTATTTAACGCTCCTCATCAGAGCGGAGATCTATGGGTAATTACTCACTGAGAGCGTCACAGAGGGGAGACGAGGTCTTTTGTTGCCGGAGAGAGGCTGAGGCCCGCACTTCCCAGCTGTTCCCGCGGAGCCCACAAGGAAACACAATTCGTCTTAAAAACAGACATGAATCAACTGCAGGACAGCCAGGAATGGGGGACGAGAGGAAGCCGGCAAGGGGGGTCGACGATGCGGACCGTTTGAGCTTCCCGCTGAAGCCTTTGGTTGCATTTACGTTTTCATCGTCAGGAAAGATGGTGAAGTGGAATAGGGATAAGAAGATTGGCTTTGGCAATGCCAACAAAGTGGACCTACGGTCAAAAGGCACCCTTTTGATTGTCATCATTGAGGACTTTTACAAAATATTCTCTTTATGCATTTAAGTTTTCTATAACTAGTATCCAATTTTCGTGGCCAAGCCGCAATGAGAAAAGTTACAAAGCCTGCTCATCTGACCATTTTCATAAAATGTGTTCCTTTTGAAATTTGGACATACAAAAATGTCCGAAATTGTTTTATATTCAAATAAACAAAATAATGCTATGAAACCTCTGCCCCCATCACTTAGTTTCAACGGTTTTACAAAAAAGGCAACTTTATAGCGTATCAGTTCGGCCACAGGCAACCTTCAGGAGACCATTCATTTTAGTTAGCGCAGGCAGCTAACTATAGCATGGCTCTCTCTCCGATTTGCAAACAGTTATGCTACCGTTTCTCTCAGCCATCACTGGTCCTGTTAATTTGACAGTGGGGTCAGGTGGTGTAGGGCAGAGACCTGCTCTGAGTCTTGTGATGCTAACCGTGCGGGTGAGGTGTGCACCTGGAATACCCCAGATGACCCGCACTGCTGCAGAGAACCCCCTCAAGAACCCCCGGTGACAGTCAGACCCTTCTGTTTTCTGCTGATTGGTCAATGTTATTCTACCTTGTGTTATAAACTGGCCTAATAAGGAGCCCTGGCCAGCCAAACCCACTGTACCACACTGGGATGAAGCCAGTTGTGTCCTACCACTGTGGGTTCACAGTCATAGTCGGCTGCAATGGCTAGACCATAGGGCCCAGCCTGTGCTGAAAAAAAGCACTTTTGAAGGCTGATCCTCTCAGGAAGACATGTAGTAATATTTGTACATTTTATTCAGAGAAGTCACATTGTCTTGGACTTGACTCATAAGAAGATTGAATAGTGAAGCCTACGTTAATGAATGCTTCCCCATTTCTACCACTTTCTTTCATTTTCAGATTTTCACTGACAGCATCTTGAACCTATTAATTGACTATACATGGCTGTCAAGTTCACGAGCACAATGGCATAGCAAGCCATCATTAAAAATGTATTCAATGTATGATTTGATGGAGCCCTAACCTGAATTTAATATTAGCAAATTGGGCACCATTGTGTAAGGGAGAAAAAGAAAACATTTATATGCACAATAGTAAAAAATAAATTTAAAATGCTGGTGTATCTTTCTTTCTTTTGACTCATCAGAAACGTCGTCCTCCATCTTGTCTTCCATCCTCAACATCCACAATTCCAATGCGCTCTCCATCAGAGCATGTGCTGCAAGCCGCTGCTGATTTTCACTCTGCAGTCCGTCACCTGCTGTCCACAGTCATTTCATAGGAGGGGTGCACTGCAGTGTTCTCGGTACCACTAACAGTACTGCTATTGAATGAAGGGTAAACTGACATCTTGCAAATGGGAAGCTGTGGGCTGCCACCCAACTTTTAATTACATCAGCTTTCAGCTGAAATAAAAAATGTATCCTTAAACAGCATTTGAAGTTTATTATCAGTAAAGTTCAAGAGAGGCCGCATCCAGTCGTGAAGTTTCGTGCTTGTGGATTCTCTGCAGGCGAGCTCGCTTTCCCCAGCGCAGTTTGCGTTAAACGACGGCAAGAGAAATAAACAGAGAGGGGGCGCTTTATGAGGATGAGTATATGGCATGATTCTCTGTTCTCACCCAACTCTGGGATGGTGGCAGACTGTTCGAAGTTGGATTTGGGTAGGGGGGAAGCTGAGGAGGAGCTGACACAAAAACAAATGAGTCACTGTGTCTGGTTAAGCCTCCAAAAAGAGTGTGTATGTATGAATGCGTGTGTGTGTGTGTGTGTGTATGTGTGTGTGTGTATGTTTGTGTACGTGTAGGGGGTTTGGGAGTGGGGGCTCAGTTATTAGCCCCCCGGTCAGAGCCGAGCATATGGAGGCCGGCCGTGGGCGAAATCCCCAAAAGCTGGCAGGAAAAGATCTGGCGGCGCCCACGTCATCCCCCAGTTCACGTGTAGTAGAGATGGCTGAGCGTGCGGTTGAGCCGCGGAACATGGTAGTCGTGGGAGCTGGTGAACTGCGCCCATGGGGCGTGGTTCCATCGGGGGGGCAAGAGCAGAGAGGTCACATCTGTCAGGCCACATTCCTGTGGAGAAGAACCCGGCAGCTTTGCCCCGCAGGCCTCTTTGGTAAGCTGTTCCAGCAAGTTGTGTGAACCAATACTACAATAAATAAAATAATACTTCATAAAATACTACAATAAAGTTATATCACCTGAAGGCTCAAGTATTTCTCCAGATTTCAGCCACACAGCTGATTTTTTTGGTGGTCTCGCTATGGAAAACTGCTGTAGTTACAGACTCATATGTCATATGTTTGAAACAGTGCCATATAAAAAATAAAAATAAATTGTTTCAGATTTGATCCCATTTTTCTCACTATTTGGTAGCCAATTACACCCGCTATTTTCTGGTCAATCCCTCCCTCATAGTTCACTGCTGTAGCCCTGTGACCGGCGGCAATGAAGGTGAAGTATCATTTACCCCGAGACGGCACGCGCCAAGCCGACGACCGTAACTCCGGCACCCCACAGCCACTCCTGTGCGCAGCGAATGCCCTGTCGGCTTCCCTCCCCCCTCCCTGGGGCGGACTGCCAATTGCCGCCCCCGTTGGCTCTCCCGGCCAGAGCCGACTCTGGCACGGCCGGGGAATCGAAACCCCGGTCGCGGTGGCCAGCATCGGACGTTGAACCACTAGACCACACGGGAGGAAACAGTGCTATTTTTAACAGTGGAAAATCTCAAACAAACTTTAACCAATGTTTGTGTCATTTGCAAACCACACACAAAATTAATAATAACTTTGTTTTTGAATGTCACATTCCACATATGTTTTCCTGGATTATTTATTAAAATTGGAAATCGAAAGATATCCAGTCGAGTTGACTTTCGGTCATGGCAGGTGAAGTTAAGGACTGGCCGTTTCTTATGTTAATGTCGGCAGTAAAGAAGAACACTGGCAAATTTTGCTGTCCATTATATTAATGATCTCAGTTGGCTCTTGGAATTGGTGGTTTGCTCCCTCAAAGCCAACTTGGCAAATGTAATAACATGACTAAACCCGCCTCTAAAGATCCAAGCTGCCAGAGCTGGAAACAATATTTGGACAAGTACGCCAAAAAAGGGTCCTATTTATAAAAAGAGAGAGATGGATATCCTGTCATTTTGTATCATTTCAGGACTGCAAGAAGTCTCTGCAAATTCTCTGTCACAGCCACCATGGAATCAATTGCAAGCCGCAACAGCAACAAAGCAAAACACCCTGCCAACTGGTTTGTTGTTGCTATTGTCCATTTTAATTGTGTGCAATAGGAATTGCTGTTCTTGGAGAGCAGAGCCATTTTTGCATGTGGAGGGTGGGGGCAGGATACCAATGAACCATGATCCATTTGTTCTTGGAGGAGCTCAGCTGGAACAAGAATTTGTTTTAACTCAATTTCCCGAAACGTGGCAGAGGAGCCGACTCACGCGTGCGGCCTTGTCATGGAAAATTACAGCGGATTACCACAGTGCCCCTCTACGTGGAGCGATTCTACAACAAGGAGAATTTCAGCCCCCCCCCATAAACACCAACAATTTACAGTTTATTAAAATGTAAAAACCCTGTGTCATGCACAACATGAAAGCAAGTATCTTCAATGCGACAAACACGAAACACCCAAAAGATTAACTTTAGGGGAAATGGTCAAGGTCAAACGTAACTTGAGTCCTTGAGAAACCTGTAGATACTTTCACCGTCATGTCTATTTTCCATTCAATACCACACACTGCTATTTCCATATTTATTCACAGCAGTCTTTGACCCAAGAGTCTAACCCCTTCCTCTTTGTCAAACTACTCTGCCCCAGAAGAGATGGCTCTAAACACATTAGTATCAGTATTAGTCAAAACTTCTCCAATCTTCTTCTGCAATCTTGCAGCTTGTCCTCAACATCAGAGATCAATTATGAAATTGCGTTTGACCCATTACGGATCAATAAGAACTGAATATTGCATACTGTTGAGTGTCCATTCTTACCCAGGATACATTCATAAACTAGATTAATAATGCACACATTGAAGAAGGGTAATAACTATATTAAATGACCTATGATACCCAGATATGCAGCTACTCAAAATGATATGAATACAAACATATCTCATTTTTTATCAGTTTACATCTTACTTAAACACAGTATGTCAGTACAGCATCAAATTATAACATAAAAACTGTATGAAAATGGGTGGTAATACTATACAGATTTATAAAGTTAATCAAAATATTGTATCATTAAAAGTAATTTTAGTACTAGCTGAAATGATTTTTGCCATAGCCAATAGATTGATTCTAAGTCACAATGTTCCCCACATAAACTACCCCTAATGTACAAAACAGGGCTCACGCCCCTCAAGAAATATTTCTGGTAAGCACTGGTTTATTTTTATACATGAAGTCTAAGAAGGGAGTGGAGTCTATTCAATAGGCAGTATATAGTGGTATATTACATTTTGTCATTTAGCAGACACTCTTATTCAGAGCAACTTACATAGTTTACATTTTTCTTTTTACGTTCAATCCATTTAAACGGCTGGATCTTTACTGAAACAATTTAGGTTGAGTACCTTGCTCAAGAGTCGAACAGCAGTGCCCCAGCTGGAAATCGAACCTGCGACCTCTTAGCCCAGTTATACTATACTGCCGACAAGAATGACATTTTTGATAGATGCCAAATAGTTTAATGGTGTACAGTCAAAGGTAATTTTACATTACAATAAAATATAAACTTGATTCAAGTATGAGATGCCTGTAGTGTATGCCTATACCTTTCTATGTATAGAAGGAACGATCTATTGGTAAGCCTGTTAAGGATGTTATCACTGATTGATTGGTCATGCCTCCCTTTGTACTTGAGCCCTGCTAAATTCAGTAAAAAGCCACCTGTTCAACTGCACTTCAGACTCTGATTATTTGTGTGTACTGTGACATTAATACACAACAATGCTCATTTATAAATACCATTATTAAACTAGCTATTTTTAACTTTGAAGTGCCTGAAAGCCAGTTGGCTATTTGGCTATTTGACTGGCTATTAATCCATATTCATTTTACAGGGTCTTAGGTCATTTACCAGGTAAGTCATTTAGTCATTATATATACTATATAACTATATACAATGATATTACTATAATGGGGTCATCACAACACTCAACACTGTTCTGAAACATTGTACGACAATGTTGTGAGATGTTGCCAATTGATCTCACTCCGGGAAGGCACTGTTGTTAACATTGCACAAGTAGTCCTCGACGGAGCATTCAATTACCTTCTGTAGGTTAAAACAACAGGAGCCTTTATATCTAAGGGCTGTGAATTAAATACTGCCATCAGATGCCTCCAGTCATTCTTGAATCACCCCAGTGTCATTGGAAAGAGTCATTTGTGAGTGCAGCAGGGGGAGAAAAGTTTAAATAAGGTCAAATAGTCAATTTGATGTTTTCATGCTCGGTGGACTGCTTCATTTTATTGCATATGGAGAGAGAGAGAGAGTTTTACACTCAAACAGAGGAAGCCATCTATTGCTGGCATTACCATTTAGAAAGGCAATGGCCGTAGCAATTCAATCTGAAGAACAGCGAATGGGTAAACGGTGTCTACCTGAAGCTGAAATTGGGTTGTTCACAGCATTGGTAATTGGAAATAATAACTGCTAACTAAAGCCTCCTGTGGGCTTTTTTAATCTCAAGCATGACAGCGGACCCAGATCGAGCCTCGCTGCTGGAACAGAGGCACTGCTGAAACTCCACTGAGGCAACATTTGTAACACTTTCTCATTCACCAAAAAACTGTAGACTGCAACTCATCGAATATAAAATATTTGCACTAAACTCGCTAAATGCAAAGGAGACAGGTCCTCTGCAGTACATTCCATGACATTACAATTCATAACAAACCATTAAGCTAGCAGATATTACTAGCCAGGGTGACTTACAAAGCATAGTACACAAATCAATCAATCAAATTGTATTTATAGAGCACATGCACAAGGAGGCAACTCAATGTGCTTTACACACAAAAGATTACATGCATTAAATAAGTTTACAAGAGCAGAACAAACTACTGGAAAGTATAGTATAGTATAGTATAGAAACCGGAATATAGAAATAGAATAGTATAGGAGTATAAAAGTATAGAAATAGAAATCGGAGCTGTTAAAATTGCAACAGTAAATACTAGAATCAACCATCCTGTCAACATAATCAACTGTCCTGTCAATCATGGTCAACTATCCTGCTAAAATATCCAGTATTAAACCAAGCACAAGGATTTGGAAAAGGAAAGGGGGATGAGGTTGAGGGGGACTACATGCAGTCTGAAGAAGGGGAGTCTTCCTGATGGGGAAATTAGACAAACAAGTGTGTCAACACTGCACAACCTAAAAACACAGGCACATGTATATGTATTCTTGTTTAAATCTTCCTAAAAAAAATAAAAAACCTTTTCCTTCCCGGTGTGACAGGTATGGTATGCAGCTGCCAACAATAATGTCTATCGCTGTATTACTGCACTGATCTCTTCCGCAAACATTGATTGATCATACCATGTATTAATGAACATCTTGTAAGTCGCTCTGGATAAGCGTCTGCTAAATGCTTACAATGTAAATGTAAATGTACATACACTCGCACTCTCGGTCCACCGGTGAACCTGTTCTGGGAGCAGAGCGCATCTACTTTGTCATGAGTCCAGTACCACGGACTCCCATTCAAACCCACACCTGTACCACCTCTCTCGATTTTTGGTGGATCCGGGCAACGTAAACCTCACACCCGTGCAAAAACTGCTTCTCCTGTCCCTCGCCCTAGCTGAAAAAATGCATGAACTGAACAATTGGGAGAGTAAAATCAATACCGGTATCAAATACTCGTTGATTACATTCACCTGTAAAAAAATATATATATATATGACCGTCTCAGCCAGGCAACGCTTGATCGATCAAATATGGAACCGTCTCCTAAATCACCTGAATATCGACTAAAGCAGCCCTCACCTCACAAGTATCTTGTCACGCGTTATAGCTCTCCAGACCCACAATGCCATCTGCCTTGGATAAGCAATCATTCCATCTATTCCAGTTCCCTTGGTTTCTTTGATCTCTCAGTCCTTGCCTTCTTTCTGTTTGCTACCAAACTATCCAGTGACGTTATTTTTTATCAGTACTATTTCCAATTATCCAATTTCACACTTGTGTTTTTGTGGATGTGTGCCTATCGATACAACGTAAAATCTGTACATCTGTCTGCTTCACAGATATCAATGTGTGTGGGTGAGAGGGTGTGGGAGAATGCCAGGGTTTAGGGGTGAAACTTTATTTCAGATTTTTTCCAGTTTTTCTCCCAATATAGTAGCCAACTACACCATCTATTTATTTTGATGTGCCCTCCCCACACGAGTCCACCACTCGTCTCTACAAGGCAAGCTCATTCTCTATGGGCAGTGAACACCACCTACTTAGAGACGGAATTTGCCCACCCACGTTCTGGAGACACCCTTACGTGCTTCACGGCGAACTCGAGCTGGCTCACCGCTCCCCCTCCCCCTGGGGCGGACAGCCATACGCCGACCCTGATTGGGGCTAAGAACCAGGGCTGGTCTGGTAGAGATGGGTTTCGAACCGCATCCCTGACAGGCAGCGCACACCGTACCAGACCAGACAAAATACGGTGCGTTAGACCACCATCGCTATCCTATCAATAGGGTGCCTTTCACCAAAGGTTTTGCTTCCCTTACAATACATGAAATAATGCATTTCTAAAGTAAATATCCAATCTACCATTCTTTTTAAAAAGGCATGATACAATCTGTTGCGATACAACACATAGTTAATTGAGGTGGGAATTGTATTTCCTGTGTTCTGCCTTGTAAATGCAGCTACTGTATATATCAAGCACCTGCTTGAAATGTATCCCTAAAGCATCATTTATACCTTGCCATTTCTCATCTCCACTGTGCATTTGTGATCCATACAGGATGGTTAGAGGTGGCTTGATGATGAGCAATTCAGAAGCTATGTAAATGCCACCGACAAGATTGATCAAGTTTTTTTCCTCAGATGTTTAGGATTTTATTCAACTCAGAATGTGATAAAATGGCTAATACTCCTTCTTCAAAACTAGTCAAGGTATTTTAAAACAGCTAAACAATCCTCAAAACATAAGCAGTGGAAATTAAATGAGAGAAATGACATGAAGGAATTGATAAATATTTGTAAATAATTCTCACAGGGAGGTTCTAGTATAAGCCCCTGCGGGCTATAAGCACGTATTTGCCTTGAGTCGTGCGTAGGTCTCTTATAGGGGCATACGACTGTGATTGAGCATTCCAAACTGCAGAGAAAAGGCGAGGGCTAAAAGCTGTCCAGCAACCTTGCAGACAATGCATTGTGCCTTAACTGTACATAGTGTTCAACTCTGACACCTCATAGCAGCTGCGGAATTAAATTAACACCTGATTAACGCCCCTGAAGAGATGTAGGCCTCAAATAGATGCCTCACAAATAATGAAGCTTTTTCAATAAGAACTGGCCGTGGTTATTCAAAGGGATATGGAACTCCTTTCTGCCTCAAAGTATGCTCCGATATTCAATTGGAATAAGATGTGTATGGATGCTTTTATGAGTTCCCATTGATACAGAAGCTTCTTGTTCAAAGGCTTTATCTGTCTGTAAAAAGCAAAGGAGTGCCCGCACACTGTTAGATTTCTCCCTGTGAGATTTAATGTGCTGGCACAGGCAACGTTTCGGCCAGACTGTGGTCTTTGTCAGGTCTACATACAGATGGCTGGCAGTGTAGTGTAATGGTTAGGGAGCTGGGCTTGTAACACAGAGATTGCATGTTCAATTCCCAGGTGGGGCACTGCTGTTGTACCCTTAAGCAAGGTACTTAACCTGAATTGCTTCAGTAAAATATCTAGCTGTATAAATGGATTGTATGTAAAGAAATGTAAACTGTGTAAGTTGCTCTGGAAAAGAGTGTCTGCAAAATGCCTAAAATGTAAATGTAAATGTAAATATATGTGGGATCATTTATCCTTCATGAGGATGTTCCCATATAGACCCAATGAAGACCATACTGTGGTCGAAACGCTGACTGTACTAGCACGTTGGAAGCAATCTAAGGGCATTCCTTTGCTTTTTTACGTTTCTTTTTACGTACCCGGCTTTTTTGGGGGATGTGCATATGCCTATCTGAGCCGATTTATTTGTCTGTAAACCTTTTGGAATGCCTCAAGGCAAGGACCCTCAATGCAACTTTCCATCAGATCCAATTATGTGAGACTTCAAAACAAATATGGCAAGAATTAAATATTGCAAGGGTAAGTATGTTTTTCACACCACATTAGTCATGCCAGATAACAAGCAAGCTACAGATTTAGATAATAAATGTATTCTTTTAATAAATAGCTGAGTTTTTTCTTGTTAAGAGAGCAGATGCTCTGAATTTGAAAATGCGTTTTCTTATCTTCCAAGAGACCAAGAGAAAGAGAAAAAAAAACCTTATAAATGGGATCAAACATTAGGGATCCCTCAAAAGGCTGAATCTCCTGCAGTTTGAGCAGGCTGCAAGACGCTTGCCTGTTCAATTCCAAGGGACTCCCTTTAAGCTGGACTTTGTTTTGTTCAGAGCAATTTGCTTGGAATTGTGTGTGTGTGTGTGTGTGTGTGTGTGTGGGGTACTCATTTTTTTAGGTACACTTTAAATGAATTGGGATAGCCATAGCGGTAAAATTGGATTGTAGATGGTTATAATGGACGGGTATAGAGGGCTCCCAAATCCCTGTGTCCAATCTCGTGAGCCCCGGTATAGATCTTCTACTATTCCAGCGCTGCTCTATCTGCCGTTGCCATTCATCACGAGAGAATGGAGGGCTGGAAAAAAAAGCCTTGGGCGTATCGATTAAAAGAAGAAAAAATCTGAAGCCCACAGATAGCGCATTGTGCCAGTGAGGATCGAGGGGCCAAGGCGAGGTATATTTCAAAATGTGGAGCGACAGTTCTATTTTGACCCCCCTCCCGCCTGTTGGGATAAATTCTGTCAGTTGCGTTTATTCTTGATCCCCGGTGATTTCTGTATCCCGCCCCATGCCCCCCCTTCATGTATTGAAATGAACTACAGGGGCAGTCAAAGCACCTGCTTTGCTGACAGGGCCAATTGATGGCAGGATTTATCCCTGGTAGCAGGAGATCCTCTCCTCCGCTCGGCTGCTGTCATTACCAGAGGCCCGAGTAGGGACATAATTCACCCTGTTTTTCACCAAACTGTTGACATCCCCCCCCAGCGACCCTACCCCTGCATATCCTCAGCATCGCTCTGAAAGTTCACACAATGGTCATCATATACTCGATAAACCAGGGTGGACCACTCTACTGCATTCATTCGGTCTGCGATCACGTTGAGTCTTCAATAGGTGTGATTGGGAACGTTCTTCGCGGGATAGTTTACCATTTGCAGGGCCGAGTCATGCAGTCGGTGGCGTCCTGCTGCATGCCTTTACGTAAGGTTCACAGCGCAACACAGGGACCATCGTTGACTCCGCCCTCGAGTCGGTGGGAGACTTTAATGATAAATGTAAGCGTGCCTATTGTTCACACGATTGCGTAATATCTCATTTGTTTTTTACCAGAGAACAGGCGGGGAATGGGTTTAAAGAATCAAGAAAAGTACATGTCAAAAATGAACATATCTTATATCCACATATCCATGTGTACTGCTTTCCTCTCATCTTTGAACTCTCGGACCTCAGATTGCTCCTGGCACACTTCACACTGTATCTGGCACATTGTTTTGCTATCCAATACATAATTATGAAAATGTGTATTAATCCACTACTATATTGTGAACTTTAGTATAAACATATAGTGGAATCATCAGTCCCACTGAGGGAACTTATTGGATCGAAGACTTCTAATAAGCTGGCTAAATCATGCAAGCAATGATACTGATTGAACCATATTTACATTTACATTTTAGGCATTTAGCAGATGCTCTTATCCAGAGTGACCTACACAGTTTACATTTCTTTACATACAATCCATTTATACAGCTGGATATTTTACTGAAGCAATTCAGGTTAAGTACCTTGCTCGACAGCAGTGCTCCACCTGGGAATTGAACCAGCAACCTCTGAGTTACAAGTCCAGTTACCTAACCATTATACTACACTGCCGCCCCGGCCAAAAAGATACCATACCAGGGTTCTGGGACTCATCAGTCGGTTCCTTTGGCCTCCCGTCAGGATCAGACTGTGACAACACAGCCCAAATGGCTTACAGGTGTAGGAGAACCGTGGCTGTTGAAAGCCAGAGAGGCAGAGGAGGAGGCAGAGAACATGCATCGCTCCCACGACCAACTGACTTTCCCACTGTGAGCTTGTGTTTTCCTCCCATTTCAGTAATATTTATTCAATCTTTTTGACTGTGTATTCTATGTCTTCACTGGTAGCTTGCAGCATAGCTGATGCTTAAGTGGGATATCTCATTTAAGCTCTTTAAGAGAGTAAAAGCATTTTAACTTCAAAATTCAACTTCAAAGGTAGTTTTACCTTTTGCTAGTTGTTGTTGTTGTGGTTGAAGGTCTCCTTCAGGGAGTTTTACCAAAGATATATCAAATCATGTACATAAGGCGTGTCCAACCGTATCTGAAAATGGCTGGTGTGGGTGCAGGTTTTTGCTTTTGACCAGCAAAATAACTGATTCACCTACTAAAGGTCTTGATTGAAGACCATGATGAGTTAGTAGGCTAGAACAAAAGCCTGCATAAGAAGAACCCCTTCTTGCATAAGATTGGACACAACTGACATAAGGGAGCAACCTTGTCTTATTATCTGGTTTGTAAATCAATGAATCTGTGATTTGCCAAGATACCCTGTGGAACATTGCCCAGTTAACATGCTAAATCTGATGATCCAAATCAACGGCACAAATGTTTGCTATTTTATGGGGGGGGACGGAATCCCTCTGTTGAGAATCCCTTCTCAAACACTTTAAAATTTTGGCTTCTGTCTTATCTAGTTCCCCCAGAATGCAGATACTTTTTCAAACATTTTAAAGAGCTTCAAGCTGTGCATGACTGAAACCAAAAACATTATTTTATATTTATTCAATTCCTATTTTCTACTTTGCAAACATGGACTAATTCATTAATTTAACAGGGTTTTTCTTTTTCAAGAATGAATAAACAGTGCTCAGAGAAGAATTTTGCATATGATCACTGCCAAAAATTCTTCTTTAAGTCAAGATTTTCTTTTTTTTACCCTAAAATTCTAAGCAGGTCAAACCGCACAATAAACAGACAACAAACCCAAACAAGCACAGCATCGGTGGAGAAAATAAAAACAAGACCTTCTTCGACAGACTGCAGCTCTGGACAAGAAGTGCACATGGCATTTACCATCTTTTCTCCATGGCTGTGGGGTAGAAAAACAGAAGCGCTACAGAAGTTGCTCTCCTCTCCTGTCAAACGTGTCAACTGACTGCTGCTAGTGCTGCCAGGCTGCCGCTCACCATGAGCAACTTCAGATTTGCCAGAGAGCGCATCCCGGTTCACGGGGTGTGATGCTGTGTGATCTGCCTTTTCAAGATGTGAGACGTGCAGCTTGGTTTCGGGCTATGGGCAGCTGAGGCGAATGCGCAAAGAAATCCAATTCTGTGCAATCGCGTGGGGGCGGGTGTTCGGGGGGGGGGGGGGCAGAAAGGCACAGGGAGAGAAAGGGAAGAAGGCAGAGCAGAGGGAGATATAAAAAGAAAGAGAAGAAGGAGAAATAGAGGTACCTGGCAGAGAGGAAAATCGTGGGTAAAGCAGTGAGAAGGGACAATGAGAGAGATGTGCATGTATTCATTTTCGTTTTATTATAATGGAGGAGAAACGTAAGTTGTGAAGGTTTTTTCTTCATCATCATCGTCCCATTAGCATTGTTACTTTACATATCATACGTATTGCTTTAGCAATAAGAATATAAATTTTGTCAGGCTAATGAAGAAAACTGAATTGAGAGAGAAATAGAGAGAGAGAGAGAGAGAGAGAGAGAGAGAGAGAGAGAGAGAGAGAGAGAGAGAGAGAGAGAGAGAGAGAGAGAGAGAGAGAGAGGAAGAGGGAAAGATGCAAAGAACAGAAAAGGAAAGAGAAATTGAGAATTCCATTAGAAGCCATATCTTAAAATAAAGCCGGTCAGGTGACTCAAGCAAGGAGTCAAGCAATATAATGCTTTTTTCCTCTCGCTCTCTCTGTCTTACTCCACAGTCTCAAATAAAGCAGATAAAAATAACTGAAATGGATGTTTAAATGCATTTACATATGTATTAATAACTGGTCATCCACATTAAGCAGGTATACAAGGGATGAATACCTATGAAGCTACAGTGCCAGACAGGTGTCTTACACATAGAACTGCGGGCAGATCTTAAGCAATTAGCTGTCCATGTTTTCAAACTCTTTTAAGTCCTAAAATGACCTGCAACACAACACATGCAGTTGAACATTCAAACAGTGTCAAAAAGAGCTCTTCCAACAGCAGTGAAATTTGTAATGTACGATCAACAGGTTGATTTTATCTGTCCCTTTGCATTATAATTTGTTTCATTTTAACATTAGTCAATGCTGTCCAGTACCTAGATATAAAATGTGTCATCATAAATTGATCTCCGACAGTAGTAGCTAACATTACTGCCACTACTACAAAATGCTTGGCTTGCATTGATATAATGATCATATCAATGTAGTAATCATGTAATGTCAATTTAAATACATTTTTAATTGTATTTGATGCTACTGTATGGTATGCATGCAATGTTTTTCCCATATCATATTTTACTGGATAGCTAGCAAGGTTACTCAACATTATGGTATCGTTTTAAGTTGATCCATCAAATACATTTAAGCTTTGATTATTCTTTGATACATAATCCATTTTCGACAACTACAGTACACGGGAAACCAGGTTTTTGCAGCCAAGTGGGCCAGACACAGCAATGAAGAGGATTGACAGGATCAAGTAATCAAATAAGTCAGAGTTGAAGTTTAGAATCAAGGAGCTGCTAAATATGCAACCAGTGTAAGTAATGAGGCAGAAGAAAGTCCTACGAAGGCTAGTAATGATGATGATGATGATGATGATGACAGTCCTGGGAATTCAGAAGATGAAGAAGGGGCTCGAGATAAGGAATGCAGTTGGGAGACATCTGCCTAGTTTCTGGACAGAAGATCAAGGCAAGTATTTCAAAGAAAATCCATGGCTGAATGCCAAAAATGGGAGTTAATGGTTAGGGGACTGGGCTTGCAACTGAGAGGTTGCTGGTTCGATTCCCAGATGGGCAACTGCCGTTGTACCCTTGAGCAAGGTACTTAACCCAAATTGCTTCAGTAAAATATCCAGCTGTATAAATGGATTGTATGTAAATAAATGTAAACTGTAAGTCGCTCTGGATAAGGGCGTCTGCTAAATGCTGTAAATGTAAATGTAAGGTGAACTATCCATTTAAGGCTGCAGGTTAGAGGGGTGGGATTAACCATCAAAAAACCATAAAATAAACCACCGCTTTCCACTGTTGTGTCAATTATTAGGAAGTTTAAGGCTAATGGAACAGTGGCTAACCCGCCAGGTAGAGGATGCAAGGCTATCTTGCCCCCACGTGTATTG
Organism: Aldrovandia affinis; assembly: GCA_029706075.1. NCBI lineage: Eukaryota > Metazoa > Chordata > Actinopteri > Notacanthiformes > Halosauridae > Aldrovandia > Aldrovandia affinis. Next base: position 1,806,511 of record JAINUG010000163.1, on the reverse strand, counting down.
AGACGGATGGTTCGAGAGGCAAAAATAAGTCCAAGAGGCACAGTTCAAGATCTCCAAAACAACCTGGCATCTTGGGGTTACAAGGTGTCTAAAGCTACCATTCAATGATGCCTACATGACAATGGTCGTATGGCAGCGTTGCAAGAAGGAAGTCTCTTTTGAAGACAATTCACTAAAAAAGGCATCTTGAACTTGTTAAACTACATCTGAACAACAATTGGAACCATGTCTTGTGGCTGAATCAAGCTTTTTGGACATGCACATCAGCATTATGTTTGGCATCCAAAGAATGCAAGTAATGTTGAAAAGCCTATGGTGAAACATGGTGGTGGATCTTTAATGCTTTGGGGTTGTTTTGCATCCACAGACCCTGAGGTCCTAGATGGAACCATGAACTCCAGCATGTACCAAGACATTTTGTCCAAAAACCTTGTCCCCTCTGCCAGGAAGCTACACCTTAGCCGCAGATGGACCTTCCAACAAGACAACGATCCCAAACATATGTCCAAAGAAACTAAGAAATGGTTTACAGAGGACAAGATCAATGTCCAGACGTGGCTATCTCAGCCCCCCGGACCTGAATCCAATTGAACATTTGTGGTTTGAACTCAAAAAAGCAGTCCACAAACGTCAACCCAAGAATATGAAGGAACTAGAACAATTCTGAATGGAAGAATGGTTGAGGATCCATAATCTCATGCGACACTATAAAAGGTGACTACTTGCTGTTATAATGGCCAAGGGAGGAACCACAAAGTACTGATAACAGGGGTGTGATTATTAAAAAATCATAATTTGTGAACCGTTCGAATGTGGTTCATGCCAATGCATTATTATTAAAGACCATCATTTTCTGAATTTATTTTTTGCATAAAATATACCTCATTACTTATATAGTTTATTTTATACAATCTCTTTTGTTTATCTTTACCAAGGGTATGAATAAAAACGGAGCCTACTGTATATTTTCTGCTAAAACAGCAACTTTCGCTGAAAGATGATTTTATTTATAAAATGTTATAACACATAATATCATACACAATTAAGTTGCAAATCTTTTGAAAGAATGAACTAGAATGAAGCATTTTGCTGTTGCATTTGCAAAAAAATCCACCGGACCCCCCTAGGTGGGTTCCCCCACTGGGTTCAGCAGCCCTCCGGCGCCTGGCGGCCACTCCTCACTACCTCAACTCTGTCTGTCCTGACCCTTCAGTGGTGGAATTATCTTCTGGACTTGGTCAGGACTGTGGAATCACTGGTCACCTTCCACAAGAAACTGAAAACCCACCTCTTTAGATTCCACTGACTGACTCTGTACATTTTGACTAATTGTCATAATCACCATGGCTGCGAGGAATAGGCTCTGTCTTTCTTTATTTTTTTATAGTGTATTTTGGTTGTCTTGGTGAGAAATTTGATATCTGTTAAGGGGATTCGAATATGATAACTGTATTATATTTTGTTTGGGCTATCTAACTGTTGCAGTATTACATTCCACCAAAGGTGTTTGCTATAAAAATGTTTTTATATATTTTGAAACGGTGGTCTATTGTCTTTAAAAAAAATATATAATAATAATAATAGTCTAACAACGGCGCAGCCAGTCATGTTTGATTCCTACTCTGTGTAGTCATCGATTTTTGTTTTGTCTGTTTATATCATTTTATAATAAAGAAAACATTTGAAAAAATCACCATTGCTTTCATGTTTAATACTGCATTTTCTAATATGTATCTATGTTGATGACTGTCCAAAAAAATAAAAAGAATAAAAAAGTACTAACTTTTCCTTCCCCCTGTTACAAGTACGTTATGCAGCTGCCAATCTATTACTGTATTACTACACTGATCTCCTACACAGACTATAATTGATCTTAGCATGTATTAATGCACATCTTGTAAGTCGCTCTGGATAAGAGTGTCTGCTAAATGCCAAAATGTAATGTAAATGTAAATGCAATTCTGGCCACTGACAGCACTGTGTATCCCACGCCTAAGCTTGGGCCTGTGAGAAATTGATACCTGTGGAAAGTGTTTCCAATAACATGTTGTAAGTGCTCTTACGGTAAGAAAACGGACAGTGCAGTGAATGTCACGTAGCCCATATGTTCATGGATTACTACACTCTTCCCCGTGTGAGATAACTCAGCATCGTCGATTTGGTATGCCTCCACTCCATCTCTGATTCAAATTGGAGTGAGTGTTCCAGGAAAACAAGTTCAGCTTCAAGTGGGCTGAGCTCCTCGCTATAAGCCACTTGCATGGAGTTGTCCGAGAGCTCCTCAGTGGCAGGGTAAACCTACAAATAACAGCTTTGCAGCTCCGCTCAGAAGCTCACCACTGGTAATCTTCCCCTTCCTTCCGATAACCATGACAAAAAGGGAATAGAGGCCTGTTTGTAATGCAAATTCTTGCGAGGAACCAAAAAAAAAGCTAAATTCTGCTTTTTTTTTGCCACATAATTGCCATTGCCGTGTGCAAACAAACCACTGTCCTGATTTCTCATTTAGTCAAATGTACTTAGGATGCATACTAATTCATCCCTAGGTTCTTCTTATACACCCAGAAAGTAATCCAGCATCCATATTTATGTGGTGGCAAAATTGTGTTATTGAATCTGGCTTTGCTGGTACCTGTGAATGAATGTGCCTGTCATTGTTGCCCTTTCACCAATAAGGAACCCCCCCACCCCCAATCAAGTAAATGCCTCTCTCTTTCACTCTGCCCCTGTGTCCTTTTTGTTTTATGAATGAATATATGACTTGTTTGAATATTATGTTTTTAATTTTGCAGTGTGTCATTTGCCTTCAAAGAACAAAACTGCTATCCTGCACAATTGAAAAGGTGTATAAGAACACTTCATCCATTTTATACATTTATATTTGGTGTGACATGAAGTCCTGAAAATGGACACATGTATGAACACACTCGATAATCAGATGTCCATCAACGTTTTGGTAAAATCTTAGTCCAATTGATGTGGTAAAAATGTAATGTATCTATATGCAAACCTATGAGTCTCAATACCCCTCATGGTGTATTCATGATTATGAATATTCTTGGCAAAAATATGTTTATTGCATATTGTGGTGAGAGGGAAAAGTAGGATGATTTCTCTTTGGGAAAACTAAAATTACGGGAAAGTGCTTGGATGGTCAAACCCAAATATGTATTCAGTCATTGTAATGCAAATTCTTGCGAGGAAACAAAAAAAAAAAACTAAATTCTGCTTTTTTTTTGCCACATAATTGCCATTGCCGTGTGCAAACAAACCACTGTCCTGATTTCTCATTTAGTCAAATGTACTTAGGATGCATACTAATTCATCCCTAGGTTCTTCTTATACACCCAGAAAGTAATCCAGCATCCATATTTATGTGGTGGCAAAATTGTGTTATTGAATCTGGCTTTGCTGGTACCTGTGAATGAACGTGCCTGTCATTGTTGCCCTTTTACCAATAAGGAACCCCCCCACCCCCAATCAAGTAAATGTCTCTCTCTTTCACTCTGCCCTGTGTCTTTTTTGTTTTATGAATGAATATATGACTTGTTTGAATATTATGTTTTTAATTTTACAGTGTGTCATTTGCCTTCAAAGAACAAAACTGCTATCCTGCACAATTGAAAAGGTGTATAAGAACACTTCATCCATTTTATAGATTTATATTCGACGTGACATGAAGTCCTGAAAATGGACACATGTATGAACACACTCGATAATCAGATGTCCATCAACGTTTTGGTAAACTCTTAGTCCAATTGATGTGGTAAAAATGTAATGTATCTATATGCAAACCTATGAGTCTCAATACCCCTCATGGTGTATTCATGATTATGAATATTCTTGGCAAAAATATGTTTATTGAATATTGTGGTGAGAGGGAAAAGTAGGATGATTGCTCTTTGGGAAAACTAAAATTACGGGAAAGTGCTTGGATGGTCAAACCCAAATATGTATTTAGTCATCAATCCTACACAAGCCATCACATACAGTACGACCAACCAAACACTTTCCCTGTGGTTCAGTATCAAAACTACCCACAGACTCTCGCTCCGTGCGGCGCAAAGGCCCCATGTCTGTGGCACTACAGATGGCACAGGGTCCCCCATGGCTCTGATGCGAACCGCTGAACTCTGAGGAAACAAGATGAATACACCACGCAGAAGGAGATCGATATCTTATCCTCTCTTTATCCTTTCTCTTGTGACAGTTGGCTCGGAAGACCTCAACATTCCACCTGCAGCGTGCGCAGAAGCAGCCCGGGGGGGGGAGGGGGTCATGATTTCCCGGGCTCAATACGCGTCCCTCCGAGAGAACAGGCATCATCTGGCCCTCCCAGACAGCGAGCTCGACCTGCGGGCTAATCGGACTCTCCAAACCACATATTAAATGGGGAATTCTCACTCCTAAAGCTGCCGGTTGTTTTTTTTGTTTTGTTTTTTTCAAGTTCGGCAGCAATTCTGGTCCCCCGAGGATGTTATGGAAGATGACAAACATGTTTTAAAAAGTATGAGGAAGAGAAAAAAAAAAAAAGGTTCAAATCTAATTTGAGTAACCCAGATTTGAAATATGACGGAGCATACGGCTGACAGCACAATCTGTCTTCGGCACGTAACGAAAGCAGAGGGAAGCGAAGCGGCCACTAAGATTAAAGGCAATTTTGCAGCACTCACCCTATTAATGTTTAACAAAACGCATTAATAAGGCCGGAGCTTCTCCTCCGCCTTTGAATTAGCGGATGAAGCGCCACAAATTGACACATAAAATATTGACAAAATACAATAATCTGTTGATTTCTGATGTAAATAATTGTTATTAATGTTTTATTCATGCGGCGTAACTGTTTGTTGCATGGCTCCATTTTTTCACAATAAAGGGGGTGATTATGGTTTAAGGGGAAGCGCACTTCAGCCTTGTTTAAAGCATCCAGAGATGCCAATTACTTCAGTATCTTTTTCAAAATTACAGTTGGGGAAATGCTAATACAGCCCTGTTTCATCCCAGAAACGTGCAGTGCTTTTGACAAGGTTTATTCATCCAGCAGTTTACTCATTTTAATTGCCTGATGCAGAGTCCTTCTTACAAATCAGAGAAAAGGGGCTAGGAAGAACTATAGTGGAATTGATGTAAAAAAACTTTTGAAGATTCAATTCCTGACAGCAATGGGAAAGTGGTTATATATTTTTCCTACAGTACAGTATGCCCATGTCAGATACACAAGTGAAGCTATTCCGTTTCTTATGTTCCTTAGCTCACCACAAACAGGTGAGTCATTCGACACAATAACCCCTTAAGTGGACCTTTAAATACCTCCTGTAAGGCAGCTGGTAAAACAGTAGCATCAGATTAAATCACAACAAAATCAAACATAAAATTGAAATAATTGGCTATTAGTAGCTTTATTACATTTTAGAAGTAGAAATGGTAACCCAGATATGAACTGTAGCATGAACCAATAATCAGAGGTAATTGATGAAAAAAAGAATTAGAAGATTATGCCGAACTGTATTTAAATCTGACCTTCGGCATATGATGAGTGTACAGACACACAAGTGACCGCCTCTAAGCCAATAACGAGTGATGGAATGGAAAGTGACACAGAGAAGGAGACGTGACTTCCATGGTTGAGAATAAGAAACGTGGGAGGATTTTTTTCTCCTTTTCTGGGATTTTAAAGGGAGTTCTGCTGGAATCCCTTTGAAATTTTCTCCAAACTTTCTAAAAACAGATTTATTTGAAAATAAAAGTAGTAATAAAGTAGAAATTTAAACAAATAAAAGGAGCTGTTGATCCGTTACCAACTTCAATGATTCATCCCATCTTTGAAATTCTTTGGATTTCATTATTCATTTATTTTTTTGCACTATTTGGGATTTTTCTGCTAGAAAACTGCTAGACCGAAAAGCACTCACTATCAGAGTCAGAGAGCGAGAGCCCTGTCTTGTAAAAATGATGGAAAACATTAGGCCAGCTAAAGAGATGAAGTGCTTCAATGGAAATTTATAAAACATTACTGTACTGCGTACTTTATTTTTTTTTACTCACAGGATTCTTGCCATGCATGAAAGCACCATAAAATAGATTTATACAACACAATCAGAGAGAATTGGCCTAAAGCCTAGAACACACATTACGATTTTGATCCCAATTTAGCCCCGATAATAGTCGTTCGCCACAAGTTCTTTGTGCAAATGTGTCGTGTTTCAACAAAAGTTGTAGCAATGAGAATGCTCATAGGCTTAACAGTCAGGTCTGGGGTCGGGTACTTGTGAGGTATGATCCGTTTCTTGTGAGCACCTATGGGGTGCCCAGTCAGATTGGTGCCCAGTTTTTGCCAGAATCATGTTTGGCTTTGGGTTTGACAATCAATGAAACACACCCCATTCAACAGTCTGCTCTTGTAGCTGTGGACGAAGACACAATGGCAATAACACTAGAACGCCAAGGTAAATGTGTGTAAAAATTTTTGCAGTGTCTGCAAATTGTAGTCAGATTGTATTCCATCTGGGAATTTACTGCTCATTGATTCTATTCAATCAAAGACAATCCTGTTTCAGTGGCTTACTAATTTGTGTTGTTCCTGCAGACTAAATTAGTGGACGTGGACACTCACTCCACCTTAATCCTCTCTGTCATCGGCCTCTCCTCTCCGGTAAACCTAAAGCAAAATAAATTAATTAACCAAATTGATGGCGGTTCCACCCAGCCCCTCAAGATTGGTTTCTTCTCATGTAAGAATTTAGGTATCATCCCCAAAAAGGAGCATCCACTGGCATGTGGAAACATCCACAACCGTTACCAGGGAAGCACATCATCAACAAACTTCCACAAGTAGAAGGTTAGATTATGGATGTTGGAATACATCCGCAGACACCTCACTACCATGGATAAGTATGAAATGGTGGTTTGGTATATTGTCAATAAACAGCATCTATCCATTAGTAAGAATAGCTCAAATTACAAATCCAAGCGTGAAAACATGCATACCGTTGCTCAAGATAAATAAGAGCAGGATCCCAAGGTGATGACACAACTCCCCAACTTAAAAACTTGACTCACCGTGACCTGTGGTTACACATTAGATCTCTACTTCTTCACATATTTATTGACCTCACACCTATGTTCTGTTAATTGGTGGTTGTAGTTTTTTTGTGCTATTGGAACTTGTATTTCACAAGTCGTTTCACACATTTACCCATGCAATGTACAGGTAACTGCCAAGTGGCTTAAAAAGGGTGCTGAGCCACCACGAGCCACCAGAAGAGCTTCATGGCGTAGATTCTACAAGTGTCTGGAACTCTATTGGAGAGATGCAACATCGTTCTATCATGAGAAATTCCATCATTTGATTTTTTGTTGATGGTGGTGGAAAACTTTATCTCAGGCACCGCTCCAGAATCTCTGTTCAAATGGGATGAGATCTGGTGACTGAACACATCAAACCATTCAGTGACCAGTCTGGGGTGCCCTGTGGATGGGGGGAAAGGTCATCCTGGAAGAAACCACTAACCATCACAATAGGATGAAGGTGATCACTCAGAAAAGGTTTGCCCTCTAATGGGTTGAGTGGACCTAAACCATGCCAGGAAATGCACCCCACACTATAACAGAGCGACCAGAACCCTTAATTTACTCAAGTGTTTCCATTACTTTGGCAGTTACCTGTCTATATGCTTATCTGAATGTTGTCCTTCATATCCATATACGGTCTGCTTAACTTCTATATCTTATCTTGGGTTACATTCTAGCAAATCTTTCGCTTTATTTTCCTCTACATAGTATTTTTCCCAAGAGAACACTGGCTATGAATTTGGTAAAATTATTCATACCTACAGAAGGCCGTTCAAAAGGACTCTAGAGGAACGTGCAATGATTACTTTGGAAAGAGCAGAGTTTCCATTACAGTAGAACAATACAAAAATCACTTATCATTCTTGGTGTTGGCCAGGGCTTACAGTTGGCACCCAGTCCACAAGATGTACCTTATACGAAGCAGACCTAAAATCAATGGCAGAAGAGGGTCAACCAAGTGACACTATCCGATGAAAACACATTTTTTTTTTTTTTTAAGTGAATTTTACTTAAAAATGTTATCCATGCACTCTCGTCCTAAGTTCACTGCCGATCTCAGCTTATAACCGTGCACAAACCGATTTGGGCTGTGAACCGAAAGAAAGGTGTCCCTAATGCGGCGTGCAATGTAATCAAGTGGGACATCTCGCTTTTCTAATCATAATCTTTCTTCTTTATGAAGTGTAGGTGTGTAATCGCTTTAAATGTGCTTTAGATGAATCAGTTGAGGGTAAATTTCCGCCTCGGGTGTGAAGGGGGAAAAAAGACACGGAACATTAAAACCATAACATCGCAAACCTGTACTGCTGAAGTAGATCAAAGTAGGTTAATTGAAAATTTACTTTTTAAAAATATCTTCCCATACCCCTCTCCCTGTATGGTAGTCGTGCGAAAAGTTGAGTGAAACGGCATTATGTGTGGTGCAATCTGTCAAAAGCGTTGGTGGAAAATATGGTGTTTTTGACGATATAACCAAAAAAGCATGAAAACATCAAAGTACATCGGTCTGTTGAAGGAGATTTTATGTTGAGGTTGAGTTGTTCACAGAGAAACATGTCCTGGTAATGTCTCTGACATGGAAGGTGGCAAGATAGGAGTTACATTAATTGCTTCTTGACATGCCTTTGTAATAAGAGTACACACATTGTATGGCTGAAACAATGGCACGTGTGTGTTTGGGTGTCCGCGCGTGTAGAGCATACGGACATGCAGGCATTTCACGAGATAACAAATACCAAAGGACAATGGACAACACCCATATCTATTCACTGGACTGAAGATCAGCAACAGCGCCGACCATCAATTTACATTGTGTGTGAATACTGTACGCGTGGACACAGACCAACACAAGCGACATTAGCACTGGTGACTGCAGTGATAAAGGGCTATACCCTTCTCCTTGTTCCTGGATGAGTACTTTTATGCATTTATTCACAAGACATCCGATCCCACAACTCCTGCATTTGGCCCCTGATAATAAAATCAATACACTGATTTAAGGCCCTCTGAACAGCCCAGATTTTAATCCTTTATGGTAAAATAGCAGTGCCGGAGAGTTGTCAAACTGCATTGTTGTGGTCCGGGACTGGAACGCCGGTTTCTGACAGGACGTGGACTGAAGCTGCATTTCAATGGCAGCCCAGGCCTGGCCCATGAATTATTCACGGCTGTTGGAGGAATAGCTGTTTTGGCCGCCTTTACAGTCTAGGTGGAAGTCTGGGAGACCACTCTGGCCAATGCATGGAGGAAACCGGTACTCACAGCCTCTAAAGCAATGTACCCGACTATACCCAAAATGCTACCCAACTTTTTGCTGTGTCTACTATGACTAACATACCACTATCTAGTGGTGGCCACTGTCTATCTGAGCATCATCTATCTGCCTTGAGCGTGTGTTGTTCTGCATGGTCGATCCCTCTGTAATCAGACACATTTACGTATTATTCACATTAAACCCCAGGGCAATATTCAGTATGGGCATGGATGGTTTCATTTCTGTCCAATGTAATATGTGCTTGAAATTCAGATTACAGGCACAAAAGGTGGTGTTATTTTTGCAAAATTGGTCTTTAAAAATGAAAAAATGTATTCCAATCTTTTTAATTCACCTTTTGCATTAATATTTTACTTACCTGGAGTGCAATATCAAACCATATTATTAAGGTGCCTTAAGATATGCATTGTAAGTCATTAAGAAATATTATGATTATTAGTAGTAGTATTGTTATTATTGTTCTTACCATTGTTCTTATTATTATGATTATGATTATTATTCTATTTTATTATTCATATCCATATCCATATCCATTATTATTAATATTCATACCCCCAAATGACCTCCAAGTTCAATAGTTTATGAGTCAAATATGATTTGTGTGTGACATTATTTTGCTACTAAAATAGCTTGGTTCTGTAGTCAAGTGCAACCACAAGGTATATTTCTCTATTCCACAGGACCCCTGGGCAGTTGTCAAACTCAATAGAGGAAGAGAGTGATGATATTCAATTGTGTCCTGTATATCCAGAGCACTTGGCCGCTTACAGTGCAAAACCAGACACATGCTGCAGAAGCCCAGGCGCCTCCAAGACATATGATATTTGTTTTACTTAACACCCTCAAGGCAGGAACATGCTTTGACATTCAGATAAAAGGCTTTCCGATGTGTGTGTCAGTCTCAAACACTTTGCGCCACAAAGAGGCTTCTGGACATCCCCTGTTTGTACTGTACTTGCCTTCAATTCTCAAGAATTCAAATGGCATTTATGCGTAATTCCAGCAGCATGATGCTCTGGCACTAAATCTATATTGCCAAGAATAAACCTACTGCTGATGCATGATGGAAAAGTCCTTTGAGGATCTCTTAAATGGAACCTCCATTGAAAACCTTGACCACAACATATGAAGGATGCTAAATTAAGAATATTTGTTCATATTCAATGTCTACCATTCTCTTCAACAAGCTAGCTAGCAAACCTTTTTAGAGTTGATTTGTCCATGTTAAATCAATTCAACTATAAAGTTTGCTGGCTAGCTTTCTCCACCTTTTCAAGATGTGTGGCTCCGTGATTGGTTTCGTGTAACTCTTAGAACATCCTCTTCATTGTGAAACTAACGAAGCACCAGAACACAACGTTAGGTGTTCTCTGACAATAAAAATAGCAATGAAGAGGTTTTTGTGCTCGAAATGTTAAACAGACACAGATATGGGAAGAAAGTCCTTCACCTGCCGAAAACAACACTCTATTCGATTAGTCTTTACGAGCCATTGCTTTTAGGTGTAATTTGCTGTCATTCAAAACTTTGTCAGTGCATGATATACACAGGTTAAATACTATTTTATTTTTTCCTCCACTGTGAAAACAGGAAAGTAATAGTTTCAGCCGTCCTACCGGTGAGATTGTGAAAATAAATCGAATTTAACGCCATCATTATCTTTGTTCCGGGAAGAAAGCCTGTTAAGTGCAGCACACCAAAGGTGATTCCTTTGATATTTTATGTTTTGTGGTCCAAGTTCACTCCTTCTTTATGTTCCAACTAAATTAGGTGATTTGTTTCCCCGTTGGCTTTTAATTAATGCATCATTGTGGTCATTGCGCCATATAATTTTAGCTAAGCAAACTCGAATCCGCTGGCTTCAAGTCTGTACTTAATCTCCCTTGCTTTGATGAAAGGCTTTGATCCCACAATGAGACTGGCTACTCTGTAATTGCGCGTATATCTCAAGATATATTCTCATATTAGACATTTAATCACATAAACTACAATAAGAAAACAAGAAAAGTGTTGTTATAACTTATAACTAAGGCATCAATCTCAATTCAACAAGGTAAAAATGCAGGGAAAAGTTGAAGCAAAATAGACATGGAATTGGTGCCATTAAAATATCATCTTACAGCAGGCAAATATTTCCATGGATGAATCTGGCTGCGGGAAATGGAAAAGCGCCGTAGCGCTGATGTAATTGAGTGTTTCGGTGCAGACGTAATTAAATAGCTGTGCGACTGCGAGCGTGTGCAATGACACTTTTCCTTTACCCTTCCCCCGGAATGATTTAGGACCCGTGGAAAATTATTTTACAAATATCAGTAATGTTACAATAATATTGGACTTGATACTTCTGGTAGTTTTCCAGGGTCCGGGTTCCATCCTGTCACATTTGTTTTAGTTGGATCTCTACAGTCGGCCTGCATCATTGGGGCAGCGCCACACTTTAGTCGTTTTTGGGGGATTCATCATTCAGTTACGGTTGTCATGCCTCCCCGATTGTGCACAGGTGTCTCTCCTTGCAGCCACCTACCCGGTCTCATTTTTGAGGACTGCTTTTCTTTTCAAAGCACACAATTCAATATTTCATGCTATGTGGACAGCACAATTCCCAGAAATAAATATTCCATGCAAAACTTGGGATACATCACTGGATTCGATATGTATATGTTCCTGTATACGTGACATACAGGTAGTGAGCAAATACATGGAGACACCACTGTTAAGTCGCTTGTGGCCAGTATGGCCTGTATGCACCGTGGCATAGAGTCTGCCAGTGTCTGTAATTCTGCAGGAGGAATAAAACACCATTCTTCCACAAGAAAGTTAATGGAAGTATAAAACGTTGTATCATGCTGTGTCCAGAATATCCTATAAATATTTCCTTGGGTTCACATCTGGTGACTGAGAAGGCAATGGCATATGAATAATGTCAGTGCGTCGTGCACCTCAAACCATTGGTTGACTACTTGTGCTCTTTGGGCAGGAGCATTGTCATCTTGAAAGGCAACCCCTCTCTGCCCTCTCTGTTAAATCTCAAATGATTTAACATGACTTAAAATGTATATATGTTTTTATATTTATATATGTGAAGATCACAACAGTTATCAATATGTAATGATAACTGTTGACCTTGCCTTCTAAGGCACCCCGCACCATTACAGAACCACCAGAACCATCCAGGGTTGGGAAAATGTGCTTTCTATTCAGTTATGTTTCATATTTGTACGTGCTGTAGCTACATATATAAATCTTCATTATACTCTATTCATCTACTCTAACTATGTCATTATATATTGTTATGCATTTAAACAGTTTGGCCCCTCCCCCTGCTCCTGTGCCCACTTTTCGTCTCAGTCTCCCACTGCTTGTCCCTCACGTCCCCCATCCTGTCAAAACAATCACACCATTTATCTCCTGGCCTAAAATGGCACTCCCCACCACGGTTGGTTCCTTGGTGCTCTAAGGTGGAGACTGACTGGACCACACAATCTCCCATCTGCGTTGTTGTTATAACCCATGGGAGTATAGTCTGTGGGTGATGTGTCACGTGGGAACAATATCGACTCCTTCAGCCGCGAATTCCAGGAAGTCATATGGAGATGGCTACGCTGCTTCCTGGAGGCCCGCAGACGGGCCGGAACCAGAGCAGTGGGGGAGGGGGCCAGGAATGGGATCAGCAGCTTGAACGCACCCGCAGCGCCCGGATTTTCCAAGGAGCCGAGAAGCATCCATAATTCAGAGGGAGCACAAAGATCCCAGTGGGCGCTCTCTGCAGAGCCTCCATTCTGGGGAACAGGGGGGAAATGGCAGCACTGTCCTCCCTCGCTATTAATCCCCTCATTGAGACCAGTGGCAACAAAAGCTAGGCGTCCGATTCAGGCGCACGATGAAGGCCCTGGTGACTTGCGGGGGTTTGCGAAGAATGAGCCCGCACTTCAGCCGCTTCTCATAACCCACTCGGTGAGCTCAAGTTATTGCTCTGACCATAAAATCGTTGTGACCGCTGGGAGAGTTTTTTGGGCGTTACACTTTGTTTAGACTCAAGATTTACATTACAAAAGTGGCACAGTGGCAATATATGTCAAGAAACGTAGTCAAAAGAGGCAGAAAGTCCTTTTGACTCTGACTATTACTGGACTTAGATCTGCCTTGGGAATGAACAGGGTGAGACAGTAAGGGTGAAGGGGGGGCATTGACCCGGAGGCCAGTCTTGCCGCCAAGCGATAGGCCTATATACATTATGGCGGTTTGCAGATCATCAGCCTGAAAATGATTTCAAAGATGAATGATGACATCTTACAACAAACTTTTAAAGTCAAAAACATGCATACAAAGTCTCTTCAGGAGTACTCAGTCTCTCCCCAATCTCGAAATCAAATACTCACACAAATAGTAATTACACACAAAAAATACTGTGGATTCAATCAAAATGTATTCACTCAATTGTCTGACAATTAAAAAAGTATTTTTTCCTCAGTTGAGGAAAATTGTTGATTAACACTCCAATGTGAAAAAGTATATATGATACACAGTGTACATCAGGTCATGGCAGACAAACGCCTCCAAACAGTGGACCCGAGTTAGCCTGCTCAGTGCTTACATTTCATCACATTGTTCTAATATGGCTCCAGTGCGCCTATTTGCATTTCCTGCCAAAGCCCGCCTAATTGAATCATGAACGCCACAATGACAACACCACCCATCAATAAAAGAAACAAAACACCGCTACCAGCACCCCACCCCGCCCGCCCGCCCGCCCGCCCAAAATCTCACACACAAGCACACACACCACCCGACTCTAACTATGCTGTCTCCAGGCCTCTATTGTTCCCCCGCCGTCTGAAAGCGGGGGCCCCGACAAAGCGGGTTGGCAGTGGTTGCGTTTGCGAACGGGTGAAAGAAACAAAGGCGATAATGGGCTTGGGCCAGTTGCTCGACTTACACAATACACTACTTAATTGTGGACAATCGCGGTGTGCGGTTTATCATTTGTTCTTTCGGGCCTGAGAAGAGAGAGACAATGGGTTACCGTGCAGAAAACAGTCTGGAGCCAGGCCGCCATGTTCCGCTCTAACAATGCGCGGCTCAGTGGGCCTCGAGTTTCAATATCTGTGTTAGGCAAAGTTATGGAAATGCACTTTTTTTATTTCTAGGTCCCTCACGAAATATGTAACACAACCTGAATGCAGTGCCGATACAGGCAATCGGGAATGTGACTGATTTGCAGTGACCAGTTGAATCAGTAACTTCGGAATTCTGATCCCTTCACGTCGCTTAATACAATATCACAATACAATGAATACAGTGTGCGAAACAGTTGCCATTATGTGTTTTGGGGTTTTAAGTTAATAAATGATAAGTTTTCAAGGAACTGTCATTTAATCTCTCTATTTTGAGTCTTGAAATCCCAGAAAAAAATATATTGATTAGGCATTATAATAGATTATTAAAATAGATTATTTTCTTTCTGTTCTGCTGAATATGGTCTCTGTAATAGATATATAGCTCCTGCTCAGTGTAATAACTATGCCATATGCTGAACCAGCATTGTGTTTACAGTAGTCATGGTTTTCAGTTTCAGTTTCAAGTTGTAGACTTTCAACCCTGTGTGTTATTTGGCCATATTTTTCCTTCTTTGGCCTCTCACTTCACTGTCAATTTACCATGTTCACATTTTTAAGCTGCTTTCCATACAACATTTTAAGTTAGTGAGTCATCTTCACCATTATAGAAGTTGTGAATTTGTTCTGAATTTTGTATGAGCCATATTTGTAAAACATGGACATCCATATATATGATCTATATACTGTTCGTACATACAGTGCCACCAGTCAAGTATATTGGCTGATTTTTATGCTTACATAACTGGTGCTCGCTTTTCAACAGCAATGTCACTGTGTCATCGAGAAACTGACATGAATACTGAAGACGGAAATAAATAAAGAGAGACAGAAAAGAGAGAGAGAGAGAGAAAGAGAGAGAGAGAGCTCACATAAACACCATTAGTGCAAACTGAACTTTTATTCAAAAATACATTTTATTTGTAAACCACTTAGCAAAGTACATTACAACGGATGAACATCATACAATAAAATGTGTACATTTGAAAGCCCCTGTTCCAAACAGTGTCTGTCTTGCTTTTCATATTAAGAGTCCTCCCACCAGCTAATATTCAGGCCCTGTAAGCTTCTCATCTGACAGAGACTCCAGAGGGATGAGGCGAAGGGTCCGGCGTGGCCGTGCGCCCACGAGACATCAATGCCGTGGCAACCAAGAGTCTCATTCCTCCCTCCAGGCCTCAGGGCCACAGTCAGCATTAATGATGGCGTCTAATCCTCCCCATGCCCCACAAAGCACAGATGGGCATCTGCCAGGGCTCTTGGGTGGGTGGGAGGGCGTAGTACGGGTTCACGCCATGGTAACAGCCACACGCTGTTAAGTGCACGCTGCCAACTTTTGTGCTCCCTTGCCCTTAATTTGCAGCGCGGCTCGCTTCGGCGCGGAATCAGCGGCGGCCGTTTACAGCCTTGTGTTTACCCAGCGTGGCCGACGTGAACTCCGAGGCGAGGTGAAGATGTAAGCCCGGACAGAAGAAAGAACATCTTTGTCTGAGACGAGGAAAGACAACAAAAAGACGTCCAGACAAAGCACTTCCATTATTGCTTGTTTTCCTTAGACTGCATTGCTGTGTGTGGCGTACTTAAGATGATGCAAGCCCTTCGCTTTACCAGAGAACAAAAGCAGGGAATCTAGGCCAGGGCGCCTAGACAGCAGCATCTTAGACACTTAGACACTCCTTACTCCTCGCCTTGCTACCGTACACAACGATCACGCGCCATCAGATTTTTGATAAGTGGATCAATTTGCATATATATTGTGATGCCCGTCTGCCTTCTCTGTAGAGACAGTGGTCTTATTATTTTCACTTTCTCAACCGGTATCTATAATTTTGGCAAACACAGTGAATATGTCTGGCATATATACATATCCTGTCTAAAATCAGTGAATCATATTTAATGTATCTGCAGTCTTAACACATAACTGTTTATTATTGCACTGGTCAGTTTTTCCTGGTTTTGTTAGTGTCTTGAATATTTTGCGATAAACACTGTCCCGTATGTTTAGTTGTGTTGCAGCTTTCTGTCATAAATGTCATGGAAATATGTAATAATTTAAACATTAATCAACAACCAGTTCTAACAGTACCACTGCTGAAAATGGTATTGTACACTGCAAAGTGGGTTTTAGTACTGCGATCCTCATGCAGTATAGTTGAGAAGGCAAGGTGAAGTTTGTCAGGGTAAAAAAAAAAGTAGATTTAAAAAACGTTCAGTTTTGGCTTGAGAATCCATTTATCACAGTGTCATTCCAGGCAGTGATCCAGTTCAGCAGTTCAGATTTGGCCCGGTGCAGTGAACTGACCCAGAAAACTAACACCCCCCCCATCAGATGGCTTGCCTAGTTTTCTGAGAGACGAGAGACTAGGAGTGAGTCACCTGTGCGAAGCATTCAAATGTTTATCTGGGACTGCTGCCCTTAAATAACCAACTGTGTTTTCCACTGGAAGCAATAAAGGTCCAAGTGACTACAGCAATATTTATGTATATAATATTTATCAGAACTGCTGCTGCCGAAGAATGAATAGTCAATCCCACCCCAAACTCTGCTCCCCCACCTCCCCTCAACCAAACACACGCACACACACACACACACACAAACACAGTACAATCAATCAATTCTGCCTGTTTTACAATGGCACTTATCCACTCTTTGACATAAGGATATATTTAAGAGAAGGGTAAACAAGTTTTGACCCTCTGAGCAGACAATAACAGACTGTGGAGGGGGCAGCTATCAGTGTTCAACAAAAATATAATTTGAGGTTACTTCTGCTTTTAATTTCTGTTCAAGCTGATTCAAGATAACAAAACGACGAGTTTGGCTGCGTTTCCCACGTTCGTGCCCCCCAGGACCCTGCAAATCCACATCCGCAACACCCAGATACGCTCGAGACTTCGTTAAGTTGTGAGCTAGTTCAGAAAGCTTTGGGTTGGACTCATTCCCTTGCAACCCGGGAGTTTTTATTTAATAAAAGCTACGGAATGCTGATGCAATTACAAGAAAGAGGTGTTTCCTAGCCAGCAATGCTCAACTGTGTGCTACACATTTTGGCCCACGCATTCTCCTGGCTGGAACAGCGGTAACTTTGCCTCGTGGACTTACCATGTGATGCATTTTACCGTCGTTCTATTCGTCAAAAAGTTTCGGTGTGTGTTCTGAATTCAGATTGTATGCCTTTAAGCATGCATTCATACTTGGCTGCGAAAAGGGCACTTCACTTCCTTCACCTGGAAAAAAAACCCATTTGACTGATGATTAGGTTTGTGTAATATCCCTGTAACAATTGAGTATTTCTGAACTATAACCAGGACCTGTAAGTACTAAGCACACACCAATGGTATAGCCATTTATAGGTCTGTTATATAGATGCCTGCTTTATCCAATCAAGAATATATACCAAGAACAAGAATCCTGTGTGCTCTCCACCATGGTACACAGAGGGCATAAAAAGTATTCACCCCCTTTGGCATTTTTCAATTTGCTTTGAATGTTCTTTGGTCTTCATGATTAAGCCCTTGTTTTGAAATGCACTAACCAACTGTGGGACCTCTCACAGACAGGTGTATTTAATTTGTGTGACCTCATAAGACACTTGATTGGACCAGTTGGAGTTTATTTAGGTGTGTCTTAGAAAAATGGGTGAATACTTCAATCAAATATCGTAAAGTTTTAGATTTTTTTAGTTTTTTTATTTGACTTTATAAAATATTTTGTGTTGATCAATGGCAAGAAATCCCAATTAAATGTATTCCATGAAGTAAGAAAATAATCCTTGAAGGTATATATATATATATATATATATATATATAGTGAATCCTTGTTATACCCACTGCATATATACAGTACTAGTCAAAAGTTTGACTACACCTGCTGGAAACTAGGTTTATTTCATAATTGACAATGTTTTACACCTTCGTTAACTTGCTAAAGAATGAAGGAATGCCCGATTAGCTGTATTCCAGATGGAGGGTGTACTCAAACTTTTGACTGGTACTATATATATACATGCATGTGTATCAGGGTATCATATGTTAATACAGTTGTCCGGGTTGAGGAACATTATTTTAGTTTAGCTTTTTTCTACCTAAGCCTCCTATGTTAAAACCTGTTTAGTAACTGTATTGACTACGTTTCATTGATGTGATGCTCGGGTCAAAAGGTCCTTTCTCCCCTATGCCTCACTCCAACCTCCACAATCGCTCAGGATATTGGCATTCAACATGCAGTCCAATTATGTACTGTATTGTATTGTAGTGAACGTTTAATATTCAACATGACAACAACCTATATATATATATATACACTACCGGTCAAAAGTTTTAGAACACCCCTATTTTCCAGTTTTTACTGACATTTAAGCAGTGAATAACCTGAAATGTTACATTTGAAAGATTCCTGCAGGATTTCAATGTATTTGGCAGTGGGAAAAGGGTCATATTAAATGAGATTACATGTGTGGAATGTACAGTAACTCTTAAATGGCTTTATCCCTAGATTTTCTTGAAATGTATGTTTTGCTTCAGCTCTTGGGGTATCAAATTATGAGAGCAATCCAAACAACATGTACGAGTCAAAAGTACAAGAACCAACCCAATCTTTTGTGGAAAAGCGAAGAGGAAAAAACTAAATTAAAACAGTTCACATCAAACCATAGGAGTCTGGTAAATCATTATTTAATTTTCAGGAAAATGACCACCTAATATCTTAATGCTGGGGTGCTTTAATTATCCCACACACTTAGCGGATTAGGCTAGAAGAAACCAATAATTACTGTCATGAATATTCATTGGCAGCAGCATTGAATTCGTGTCAAGGGCTCGATCTTCTCGGTTCGTGCTTGAAGTGACGTAACCTCGGTTCATTAAGCGGAAGAAAAAGTTTGGGTTTAGCCTGGGGGTGGTTTCTTACAGTCGACAAACAGTAATTAGGAACAGTTGATCGTTAAATGAGGTGAGAACAAATCCAGCGGAGACGCCGGCACATCAACGCTGAAACTCTGCTAAGGTGGGGTGATTGCAGGCTCAGTCTAAACTAATTGGAGGAGAAACCACCAAGGGCCAAAAGAAATAATGAAATAAAAGGTTGTTAAATGGATTTATTTGGAAACTTGAATGAGGAGAGCAACTGTGGACCTTGAGAAATATACTCTACAAAACATCAAAGGAAACTTTATATTTATGAATGTATTTTTAAAAAATATGTACATAAATAAAAAATGTTTTTGCTACTGATTAAATACTTTTGGTTATTTCATCAGTAATAAAAGGCTATGTTTCACTTGACTGACTTTGGCAACACAAGCCCAATATCACAATATCAGTAGGCGGTTGGGCAGACATGATTATGTGAATTAACCTGGTCAGTGGCACGTATGGAGAGCTATGCCTTATTGGCGTTGGTATGCTGTAGGCTAGATTAAAGCTAACACAATGTCTCTGCGTTTGTGATTAAATATATTGCTGATTGTTTATGATGTCTGCTTGTGTTTTGAATACTTGTAAAGATTTAGCCTTAGAAAGTGCCTCCGCAGAACTAGCCCTGACAGTTAATGCAATGTTATCACCTTTTAGAAATAGTTCTTAATCAACTAAAAACATGAACGCTGACTCCCAAATGCTTAATTCATTCATTCATTCACATCTGTGATGACTTGATGAGCTTCATCCAGCATTCCCTGTCAAGCATTGCGTTACGAAGAGATGATCCGCAAAGTCCTGTCTCCAGTTCGATGGATGATTTAAGGGTGATGTTAGGTTGACCTCTACGACGGGGAGAGTCTGGGGTCCAAAGGAGGACACGACTGGCTGGCTCATTGTGCCGAAGGATATGTCCGGCTAATGCTTAGTTAAGCAGAGCATGTAGTCTCCTCATAGTATAACAAGGTGGTCCATGTCTTACTCTGATAACTAGTCAAGCGTTACAAGGGAGAAGGGTTGCATACTGGGGAGGGACTGGAGGCAGATAGGAACAAGTCATAAGACGTATCTGAAATTTCCAGAAATATCAAGATTAAATATCAAGAAATATCAATATCAAGAAAGAAGTCAAATGCTTAGACGGTATAGGTCATCCACCACTGGCACTTGATTTCCTGGAGGGCGGAATTTGAAATCAAATGTCCATTTGTACCTCATTCATTAGCGAGCTGTATGTGTCATGCTGACGGTAGAGTGGTTTGAGATTTCACTGCTCTGAAAACAGCTCCTTATATTGCAACATACCTACTGCAACAACCGAGGCAAGAAATAACAGTGCATTTCAACAAAGTGTATCCTCCAAGTACCAATGCAACTCCCTGGGAAAGCAACTGAAACAACTTAAGTCATACGGTTCAAAATAACAACACTAAGAAAGCAAAAGTTAAATCCCAATAAAAAATAGATTTGTGGTCGCTAATGTAATCCTCCTGAAATGCATATCTTGCATGCACATCTAATGCATGCACAGGGAGGCCTCTCAGTCACGCAGATAGGAGAGCTAGATGTGAGATGTTTGTGAGAAAAATGATCTTCATAAGTTATTGTGTATTTTTGTAACAATAACAGCACTGACGACAAACACAGTCAAATCTATTATTCACGGTATAATGTTAAATTCCAGGGGGTCCATTCGATCCAAATGAACATTATGGCCATGTTCCATTTCTTTTATTTTTGCTTTGCTTTGATCCCTGGTGATTATACAGTGCCGCGTTGTTTATATCATTTGGATTCTAACCTCCAGCTGTTTATTGGAAATGCATGCTCGTATACACGGACTGACCAAAATAGAAAACCGATCCCAGGAAAAAAAGCTTGTGGATTCTGCAAGGGTTTCCTGCAGTGAGATTCAGCACCTTTGAAGTGGTCGCTGATCTGGGACATTAAATGGATGACATTCCACCAAACAATAGCTGAAATAAAATTTTATGCAAATACCCCAAATCAATCAATTTCACTTCTGGGTTTCTGACGAGGCACCAAGCATCCCAGGTCCAGCCGAAGAAGGTCCCGAATGCTGTGCCTTGTGAACATCTGCATCCAGTCCCATGGAAGAACTTGTATGTTGAGGGAAAGTTCAGCTGTGCCAGCTACTCCACGACCTGATCCGTAACACTGAGTCCCACATCCATAGACATGAAAAAGACGTATCTTGTGTGTTCTGAGAATGTTCTGCTGTGCCAGGCACTCAACAGCAGATCAACGGTCCCGAGGTCCTGCTACCAGCCCACAGAAGGGTAACTTACTCAAATGTTCCAAGAAGTTACACACCCGCTCAAAGGCCGATCACCAGATTACAGACCCCTCACATCCTGGTCTCTTGTAAACCTCCACCACTGAGACTGTCTAATTGGAATCCAGAATTGGAATTTGGAAATTGGAATTGGAAGTAGAACAGAGGGCAGCAGTGTGGTATAAGGTTTAGATGTTTAGTTTAACTGTTATTATTGTTTATTTTAATTTCTACAGTGTTTACTTAGTAAGTTAATTAATATTGTGTGTCTTTAGTGGCAAGTTCAAAAACACAGGCAGTATTCAGAACAAAAACAATAATTTAATAAATAAACTTGAGCTTCAAATTGAAAGTATATATATATATAAAATCCAGTTCCAAGTCCGCATCCAGTCCGTATCAAATATATATATTTAATTGATCTTTTATTTGTGTTATTTTCATAGAACAACTCCTTTCCAAAACACGGGTTCTACTGGCTACCACCACGCCTACTAAGTGTGATAAATATAAAATGGAATCGAGTCCCGTTTGCTCGACTTCTTTCAGGTGTTACGTTGGGAAATGCTACCCATGCTAAGCGTTACTGCCACAATATGATCTTTTATTTGTTTTTTTCATAGAGCTGGGTCGAGTGATGCTAGCTTTGGCGTTATAATCCTTGCATTAGGGACTAATGTTACAGTCTGTGTGTAAGTGTTTGTCATGCGCTGGCCCACACTCCAATTCAGACTCGGCCGCCTAAGGCCGCTCTGTTGTGGGCCCGTGACCTTCATCGTGGAGGCCTGGAGCTTGGCTGTCACCGCATGGCCATCGCCGCTCCGAGGGAACTCCTCCAGTGAGACAGATGGGCACCTCGGGCTCTGGGCCCCTGGAACCCACTCCAAAGAAAGCCCCCTTCCCCCCACAAAGACTGACAGGGACAGGCGGGCATGATTGGAGGGGGGACTGATAAATGAATTAAACTTATGGTGATGGGACTTAATATGGAAAAATTATGCACTGCAATGGTGGTAACTATTAGAGGCTCCGTAACAGTTGGTATTGAAAGCAAGGACAGTTCCAGGCTTTGCAGAGCCATGTATGTTTGTCCAGCATGTGAAGGGCAAACACACTACTCCTTGGTTAGAAGTTCAGTTTGCAGCATTGCTGTACACATGAGGGATACATACATGCAGGATAAACGAACAATAATGACGTGCATTTATACAGGTGTCTTTCATCCATTGGTCTGGGAGCGTGTTCCAGTGAGGAAGGTCATTCATTGAATCCACCACCAATGTGTAGTGCCTGGGTTTGAAAAAAATGACAGCTGTTGTGGCACCATCATGTCACAACTATTGTGTTGCAGTTGGAAAGAAAGGCATTTTATTGAAGGCCTGATTGTCACTGTGCAGTATGTGGCAGCTCCTCTCTGAATTCAGATAGTGACTGTATACTGTGTGTGTGTGTGTGTGTGTGTGTGTGTGTGTGTGTGTGTGTGTATGTTGTATATATATATGTAGCATCTAAGACCACAATCAACTGGATTTCAAAATGACATAATTTACTTATCAAAGAATAGAATGTGATAAGCGACTGACCAGGCAAGGGCAATTGAGGCATTTAATGCCATATTTTAACTGATCTGTGCTCTTTCTTTATTATCTTTTTATCACTCACTCACACACACACACACACGCACACACACCTCCCACGATTTTTTCCCAAGCAGTTGAAACGTTTACTGCATACTATTTATGTGCTTATGCATTTATTGCTGTTACCATCTGGCTATTAACAGCCACTGAGCGGAACATGTAGATTGCCCCCGAGTGATTTGTCAGGAAACCGAGTTCATGAGAGAGTTCAGAGTTTAACCCTGTGCTCCCCGCCTTGGAGAGACCTACAAAGCCAGTCCCAGAGCATAGAGAGAGGCTGACGGCTGGCTTTCCGATTAGGCCGTGGTTTCCGACGGCTGCCGTACGCACCCGCCCCATCATCTCTCCGTCAGCTCAAAAACCAGACTAGCAACAACAGATTGTTACGTCCAAGAATGTTAAAAGGGAGCCCACGCAGGCTCTGATAAAAGCAAAGAGAATGGCAACCCTCCAAAGGGAAGCCACTCGCTTTCGAGTCTTAAGTTTCAAACTTGTGCGTTTCTCTGTGCTTTTTCCCCGCTGTTGACCCTGCCACTGGAAAAGACATGTTTTGGGGGGTTTTTCTCTCTTTTCTTTCTCTTCTGTTTTCAGTTTCACTGAAGGCGACTGCTGAAGTGTCTCATTTGGGATGCTGTAATTTTTTGGAGGCTTCTTTAGCCTCTGTCCTTGCTAGTATCCTGCTCCCCCCCAGCTCCCCCCAGCACAGAGCTGCAGCTGGTTGGCAGTTTTCAGGCAGTTCCATTACTGATGGACATGTCCTGATTCATGAGCCGGTGTCCCTGCAGCAGCTTGGAGAATTATCTTTGGCAAAGAGGGCTCTCGCTCTCTCTCTCTCTCTCTCTCTCTCTCTCTGTATATTTACATCTAATATAGTGCACTCTCTCTTCCATGTATATGTACACTGAAATATATCATTACTTTCAAAGTAAATATGATATAATATAACAATATATATGTATATGTATATAACAACAATTAATTGGCAAAAACAAATGCCAATGGAATGTGAATGAATGACATCACAAAAAAATGTGGAGTAAACGGCACATTATATTTCTAAAACCGTCTTATTGTTTGATTTATCCTCATACTTTTCAGCATGTTGTCTCTGCCCCTAAGAGGATTTAATGTGAAGTGCCATGTTTCTCCCTCCCCCTTTCCCTCGCTCTGTTCCTTTCTCACTCTCTCCATGTCTTTAAGCTCCCCCCGTGCCTCATTCTTGCTTTCTCCCTCCCTGACACTCTCCCTCTCTCTCTCTCTCCATGTCTCTTACCCTAACCCCCCCTACCCCGTGCCTCTCTCTCTCTCTCTCTTTCTCTCTCTCTCTCCATTCTGTCCTCATGTATCCCTGTCGCCTTACTGTGCAGGCCTGGAGTAGGCCCAGAGAAATTACAGAGGAACAGCTGCTCGGGATTACATTACCTACTACAGACACAATCGGCCCACTTTCTTTGGCTCCACAGTCTGTTGAATAAGTCATTTAATAATTTGACAAAAATATTTGTGGTGCACTCAGCCATTTGTTTCTCTTTAGTCCGGGTTCTGTCACTGCATTTTTTTTGGCAAGTCACGCACCATGTTTAAAAACCTTAGCCATCTTAATGACAAAACCATTGTTGGTACAAAGGCATTTCTATTCGTCTCCTCATGTTATCTCTTCATTCAAGAGTTCATGGGGTTTTTTTTAGGTCTGAAGGTTTCGTAGAAACTGTCCCTCTGCCATTGCCTGTCCCGTTTGTGACTCAGGTGTCTCGCTGAATGCCATGGTTTTAATGAAAAGCACATTTCCGAGAAGGGCTGCTCATGTCAGGCCCCTGTAGGATACCTAATCCAGTTGTCATGATAAAATATGAACTTGTTATTAATATCGATAGGGCTACACTCACGAGGCACAGATTTATGCATACTGGGGATAATTGCCAATGACCTGGAAAACTGTAAATGAACACTACATGGAATTCTTCATCACAATGAAGTGGAATTTGGCCTCCAATATTCAAGAACCTGAAGGTTGTATTTGGTTATTTTCTTATATTGTTAACTCATACACTGTATAGTGTTCACCTGTAAAACTGTATTTGCAGATTTTTTTGCAGTTAAATAAATTGACAGGAAAGGTCTATCCGATTTAGACTCAAATGTATTTTTCAGAGCAGGGAAGTGCTGTGATTCATCCGCATTATAATCTTTGCACTGATGTATCTTCATGGCCATCAGGGTGAATTGATCAATTATTCACCTTGTACATTCTCCAAAAAAATATCACCATATTATCAAGATGTTTCGCTGGTTAAGGACATTTCAATAATTTAGCAGCATGAAAGCATCTAAATTTTAAAAAGTCAAAAGGCTTCCCTTTGAGGCCTTGACAATTTGGAGGCAGAGGAAGCCAAAGCCTATTTTCTCAGACCAAAAAGCCACAAAAATGTCCTCCCTCCCTGCCGAATCCCCCTGGTCCATTACTAGAGTCCCAACGCCCACCCTTTCCCACAATCCACGTTTTCAAAGAAAAGAAAGGACATTTTACTCATAATACCACCAAACAATACAAAGTGTGTAAGACATAATAGTATGACCGAACGCAGTACTGTACTGCCTATAAATACATATTCAGCCATACTATTCAATCTCTTGATACAGTTTGAATAAACACACTGGCTAAATGTGGTTAAAATTACATTTCAGAAAATTACATTTAAGCAAAATGTGGAAATTCCTGCAATAAGCACGTCCAGATGTGCCAAAGGGCACCTGACACAATATTTGAAATGAAGGGGAAATTATTTTTTCCTTCTCGGGAATAGCCAAGGAAAAAACAAAACAAAACAAAGTATAAAATACAGTCCGGGTGCTCAATCATGTCAGTCTGGAAATACATAATGAATGTGCACCGCAGCTGTGTATGAAAGCATAATTCATTTCCATCGCGAGTGACCTGCCATTTGTCCTGGACATCACTTCTCCCGCTGCATTGATAATGCGAAGCGCTGCGGATGCTTTTAACGCACTTATGGTTTGCGTTCCACGGCGATTTTTCACCTCGCTGCGCATAATTAAAGCACGGGTCTCCTAAAATAAGCCAGAGTGATTTTGTTTACAGTCCTTGAGGCTGTTAGTCATAAACTATTCTGTTTTACAAGACCCGCGTAAACCCGAACTGAAGACCAAGAAAACATGTTATTTGTCGGTTTCAAACTCTGAAGTTCAGTCGTCTTCAGATTCCATGCAAATTCCCTCATTGTAGTTGTTTCTACAGAACTGAGACTCTCAATAATGCATATTTTAAGAACATATTCATAAGCTACCTATTTCCCCATGACGTAGAGGGTAAAGAAAGGGGAGAATATATTAAAAGCTGTTCCTAAAATGGTGTTTTAAACATAGCTCGTTTACAGTATCTGGTAACCATCATCAAACCTATCTGCACATCAGATTCAAGGAGGAAGCTGAGGAAAATGTTGTGATGTTCATATTTCCTGCTTCCTGGATCAGAAAAAGACTATATACTTGAAAAAATGACCCAGTGATTTGAAGATGAAATTTACTTTGTGATAACTTTATCATAGTGAAAAAAAACAAAACAAAAATGTCCACTTGCCAAATGTGTGTGCCCATTGTATATTCCAATTTGTTTGATGAAGGATGTAGTGGCCTGAATACTACACTATCCTCCAACACATGCTAAAATAAAAGAAACAGACATATGGACAAGTGTTTTTATACAGGATATGAGCACAGCAAAATCTGTTTTTCAAACCTTGTGCTGCTTCATTCAGCAAGCGACACATATTAGTTTATTATTTAGAAATTATATTGTAGCGAGCGTGTGCGAGGTGATGTATCAAGAAATAACACAGAGTCCTGCTGTGTTGCAAAAATGGCTATGCGAATAGCCACTTTATTAAAAGGTGATAAATATCTGTGTTCCATACACTGCACAACCCTGGATAATATCTGGCGATAATTATCCATGTTCCATACACCGCACAACCCCGGATAATATCTGGCAAACTTTGCTGGTACAAACGGGTCCTGAAAAGGACACGCCAGACCATTAAACTTCTTCACTAGTCAGCACAACAACCAGGAGTTTGCCCTGAAACTCAAGGGACTACACTAAACAATACAGGTATACTGGTCGTGGTGGCTTCAACATTTAGCACACCGCGACCAGCCAGCTAACACATAAACAAGGTAACATTAACACATATAACAAAGTTAAACAACACAAGTAACTCAATTACACAGGGGAATGAACAAACACATAATAACGTTCCCCCATAATGCCCCACGCACACATTTCAATTAGCGACCCACTGGATCGCTACAATATGTTTTAGGTCATCACAAAAATATTATAAACACATCTGTTACATTTAACCCCGGAGGGGTTTATGGGATGTCTTTAAGACTGGATTGGATGATGGAGGAGGTACCTCACAGCTTAATGCCCTAAAAGAGGATGTTGAAGTGTCCCAAGACCATTATTTAAATGATTACTTGACAGACACCATAATCCAGGGAAATTTGCAGACCATTAGAAGATACAAGCGGTACACTGGGTGCTGCATAATAACATCAGTAACATTCGTTTTGTAATTTTTTTTCAGTACCTATTATGCGGCTCTTTCAATCGGCTCTTTGCAATTCGATTCTTTCCTTAAATTGCACTTCCACCTTGATTCCCCTTTTGTCTCTGCATCATTCTCAAAAGGTACATCTCGTTGAGTGTGGTGGACGCTCCACAAATATTCTCAAAATGAAGGCAATGCATTACAAACCGAAACACACATGTACAATAGAAGCTACTTGCATGAAACTACATGTCTTGCTCTTCCCTATGGTTTCTTATTTAGTAAAAGCAAAGCCTATGACAAGAGAGACAAGTTCTCCTGCAGTTCTAAGCCGCAGTTCAGGCTATCCACAATGGATTTTTTCATATAGTCCTTACTGAACATTTTTAGTTACATCTAGTGAATGCTGAACTCATGATGTTGTGTAAGAGAGGAAACAAAATGAATACCGTAATACTTGCTTAAATCCATTTCTCCAGGTAATGAAGAAAGTTCACACAGTTTAACTGTCCAGAGGCCTTCTGTATAGATATAGAGATAGATATGTTTTTTTTTTTTTTACATTTGAAACAGGATTCACATGGACATAATCTTCATGCTTTCAGGCCTTCTGCACACAGGGGGGTAACTCGTGGCATGGAAAAAACCTTGATTTATGAAGAGTGACAGAAATAGTAAGCCACACTATAGGCCTACTGTTTGATACAATGTGTTTGCTTATTTTTCCACCCTTCTTTCAAAATATATTTGACATAGGCTATCTGATGGTAGCTACCTTCAAGGACTCTTCATTAGTGTATACTTCTACTTTTTCTTGGAAGAGAGACTGAACGGAGTTGATTATCGGGTTCATACAGTATTTAAAGGGTGACAGATTGCGCTAATACAGTTCTTGGCGTGGAATGATGGAGCGGACCCACGTGCAATTAATATTCATTAATGTGGAAGGGGGGGCGCTCGGAAACTGAAAACCGTCTTAGCTGAAAGGCATCCTGATAATGTCAATAATGGTAATTCAATACAGATCCTCCAAGTCATGAACCCTTCACTTTAGCCTGTACATTATCTTGCTGTCCACGTGCCTTATTTCCTTGTAGGAAATCCGTATTTGTCATCCCTGCTCTGAGGACTGTGCCTTCCATTGATAGAATCTCAGTCTATGAAATGTGCCTTCTTCCACTTTGAAATAAACTAAGAGCCTTCTGTGTGTGTGTGTGTGTGTGTGTGTGTGTGTGTGTGAGAGTATGCATTTGTGTGTGTGTACTTATGTTTTTAATTAATTATTTGTTCAAATTTTTCCCCATATTTGGTAGCCAATTATACCCTCTACTTCTTTCAATTCACCCTCCCCCACAACCCCGGCACGTCGTCACTACGTGCCCACGGCCGTCGATGACCCACCTCTTCCGAGACAGAACTCTCCCACCTACTTTTAGAGAAACCCTTTGCGATTCTTGGCGAGCTCGTGCTGGCTCACCCTCCCCCTGGGGCAGACAGCCAATCGCGGCCAGGGCTGGTCTGGCGCAGCCGGGTTTCAAACCACAGCTGCAGTAGGCAACTTGCATCCCGGGCGGATGCCTTGACCGTTACGCTACCCAAGGCATGTACTCATGTTTGAGTGCATGCATTAAGTATGTGTACATTTCAGAATTTGGGGATGGAGCAGAATCAGAAGTTGTTATGTACCTGATCTGATAATTCCCCTCAGGAACAAGAGGTAAAGGGGCTACGCAAAAGGCACCAGCATGTTCACGCTGCACTGCGCGTCGGCGGGCGGGCATCACTCCCGCCTACTCAACAGAGCGATGAGCGCGGGGCTCGGGGATGCGAGCCCTCACATGCAGACAGGGTATGCTGCTCTCTGTTCTGACGATGGCAACGCGCAGGGGGGAGGCATCCGTCTCTGCCTCCCTTTGAGCCCGTCCTTTGCCTTCGAAGCCTCCGGCGCTCCCTGTGAAGCGCGGCGGCGGTTGGCCCGCCAGCGACAGCCATTAAAGCGGGAAGACGGGAGCAGGTGGGGAGAAAGGGGTGCTGGGAGATTTGGCCTCAGGTTTTTTTTCTTCTTCTTCTTCTTCTTCCTTTTTTCCTCTGGAACATAGGCCTAGATGTTGCAGATGTAAATAGGAGAAAGAGAGAGAAAGAGAGAGAGAGAGAGAGAAGAGCTTGAGCGACTGAGCCTGTCTGGAGCTCTGACAGTTGTGAGGCCCGTCGGGGCGGAATCGTCGGCGCCTTCGCTTGGATGTCAGCCCTCCGAGAACGTGAGCGAGCGGACGCCCGCGGTGCAGGCACTCACTCCGCCGGAGCGCAGCCCTCACAGAAATGGAACACGGACTGTAAAGTTCTGAAATTCAACGCATTTTTAGCCTAGGGCCCTCGCGATGGCATGGTGGGCGGTCTTTTGGCTGCACAGCTCCGGGTTGTCGTGGGTTCAAAGCCCGCTGCCCTGCCTGCGTGTTCTCCATGCAGGTTTCTTCTGGGTACGGTGGTTACCTTCTGCAGTCCAAAGACATGCTGTCGAGGTCAATTGCTCTCGCTTAATTGTCCTGTGTGTGCGTGTGTCCCACCCACAGTCTGGTTCCACCCTGTGCCATGTATTCTGTGCCAGGTTCGGCTCTGTCTTTAATGCAGGCATTTGGTTATGATTCTGCCTATCATGGTGGCACCAATGCAGTAGTGATGCTATACGATGCAAACTGTATTTTCTTCAGTGCATTTGATTCTGTGATTTCAGCAGCACACGCATCACAAGATACATCCAGATACAGTCACTGAAAGGAAGTTTCTATTCATTTTGTGCATGTGCATTTTGTTTGAGGGTTCTGTTTTTGTATCTTTTCAATCAAAGAGAATGAGTACACGAGTATGACAAAACACATCCGCCAACCCTTTCTTCTGCTTTTATTCTTGTTTCATATGAGCAGTATTGGAATGCACTGCTGAAAGAGAACGTTTCGATGGCTGATCTCCTTATTTCTGTCCTCTATGTAATGATATCCACGCCATCCAAATGATACCATATCCTCCTTATATTTCATGACTGGCACCCCCAGATGGAATTGCTTGAGTTCTACATACAAAATCATTATTTTGAAAATTTTGAAAATCTAAACCTAAATCTTTTGGTATCCTTGGAATCTTCATGTGTCAGCTTGGATTTCAAACCTGAAGCAGCACAAGATTTGAAGTGAGAGGTCATGGGATTGTCTGGGAAAGAAGGCAGACTGTCCCCTCCCAGAAGTTATTGCAACTCACAAAAATAAACACAAAGCTGTTTCATTACGGGAGGAAGAGAAATGTGTGCTATACTTAGAGTAAAACAGGCTCTGGCCAAAAACCATTTCCTGTCCAGTTATGAAAATCATATGGTTCAAAGTATGCACATTTTTTTAACAGTTGGTGTTTAGAATGTCAATTCCCATTTCAATTGACTAAAAAAGGAAAATCGCATTAAAGAACAACCTAAATAGCATAGTGATAAATAATTAATAAAAATGAATGTAGAACACAAATAAATTCTGCATAGGTGGAGTCAAATAGAAAAATAAACATTATTTTGTCTTTTCTGGGCAGAAAAACACCCAGTATGAGTATTTTTTTTTTGACTGAAGTCTAGATCTGAGGTTTGTGGGCTATTGCACCCCAAAACAAGCCACCTCAGATTCCCAAGACAAATGTAAAAACTAAAAATGGTTCTAGCCCTATAAATGAGCTGCTGGATGCATATGCTTTAAATTTTTTACCATTCTTATTCGCCCTGAATAGGAGTTTATCCACGTCCACTTAACCCATTGTATGTGCTTTTAATATGTTGTTTTCCATCCCGTATCAATCGATCAATCAAAATGTAGTTTTACAAAACATTTGTCACATTTATTTTCAGCAGATCCTGACTTGAACCTCCACAAAGGCAAGCCTGAGGTAACAGTGGCAAGGAAAAACTCCCTGGGTGGAACAAATAGGAAGGAACCTTAGGATGAACCAGACCCAAGAGGGGGAGCCCAGCCCAGGGTCTGAGTTTGTAATGACTAACAGTATGAAGAGCTTGGATTGAGTCTTGAGTCTTGCATCGTATGCCATCCTGGATTTGACCTCTCTCCATTTCTCTCTCCAAACCTTTTCCTTTGCCTGGAGTCCACCACAGGGGGTGCTGTGCCACTCACCATTTCAGTGAGACAAGGAGCTCTCTGGAGCGGCCATTTCCTCTCAGAGGACCCTTCACTACCCGTCACCTGCCCCTCTCTGACATCTGCTCCTGTTGCATGTTCCATTTCACTTTCAAGAATTGGGCCCAACCACTTCTCCCAGTGCCTTATAGTTTGCTCACGTTACCATTGTTGTTTAAGCATTTTCACTATTTGTTTGAGGAAAGCAAATACAGCATTGACTCAAGAGCTGAAACATCTTTGATTATTATAAAAACATGAATAGATTGGGAGTGCAGTTTCCACACTTCATTGGGAAGATCTTGGGTCACTGTTTACCTTCGACAGACACGCACAAACTAAGCCGGTTGTTTGGTCTTCGGAGTTTCTAGCGAGCAGTGCGTCTTTTCCTTTCTTTTTCAGTGTTGTGAGTGGGGTGACGGCGCGGGGTGATGTGGGAAATGTTTAACTTCCCATGGAGGGCAGAGGAGGGTTCGCTGTAGAACATGATGTCAGGCCTTTCTCAACCTCTGTTGGGGATCACACGAGGTAAATAGGTCGCACGGAGGTCTGTGTCTTTCGCCTTCAAGGGATTCCTGCCTCCCGCAATTTTATGCCTGTGAACCATGGGAGATTGTATGACTCCTTGCGGAAAGCCTCCCTGTGGGAAGGATGGAGGAATGAGTTTTTTGTGCTCTCTGATGTCATGAGTATCAACATAGCTCTGACAAGAAACGAGATTCACCTAAGCCAATCAATTCTCTGCAGAGTTCCTGCGGGACACCAGCACATTCTCAGAGGTGTTGAAGGGGCCCTGTCTCGCACCGCTCACCCCTGTCCTCGAGTGACCTTCTCCTGAACTCCACGCTTCCTAGTCGCATTCCTGGCACACTTGTCATGCAGCTGAGCCTGCGCTTCTCGTGAATTGAATGCACAAGGTCACTAATCCTTCCTTCCTTCGGACAGTAGCTTCATTCTTGGCATGCAGTCGCCGGGAGGAAATTGTGGAAATGAATTTACCTGTGTGGCTTAGTGAAGGATCGGTCAGAGGTGCCGCAACCCCAACGTGCTTAGAATGTTCCTGACTGCAGTCTAGTCCACGGTGAATCCAATTCACCCCCCCCCTTCCCCCTTTTAAAATATTTTAAACCTGACGGCATGGAGAACAGTCATAAAAACACTATTTTTTTCAAGTTCTCCTTCAGACCTAAGGAATTTGATTTCATACTTTTGTGCGGCAGTGGGACTCTTTGTCGAGCATGATTGATTGCTGTAACATTTCTAGTGAGTGTGCTGGGAGGATGCAGGGAGCAGAGCTTAAGACGACCTCTCAATATCTGCTGTCAAAGAGTATTGGTATTCTTTTTTTTTTTAAGAAAAGAAGTGCCAGATTTTGTACACTCCTTTATGAGGAAATGGGGTAAAAATAAAGAAATATGCTATACCTTTCCTCATTGTGTATTCCACAGAGAAAGTACAACGTTGTTTTTTTATTTTGTTTGTTCTCACAAGACGTCCTTCGCAAGTCTGCTGGAGTTTGTTTACCTAAAACTCCATCTGTCCTCCAGTGACACTGAACATCTGCCCACGGTCTATGCAGAACTTCCTTTGTGTCCTACACAGGGGTTAAAATTAGCAACCAGTTTAGCAATATCGATGTCCGGAAGAGGATGGTTGCAAACTGCTATGCATGTGAAAGGTCCCCCGTTCTCTTGAGCGGGTCAGGTTTAGCCTGGAAACCAAAATAATGAAATTAACAAGGAACCGATGGCTTTTGCCTAAACCCCCGGACCGGATGCCACATCTTGATCATATTCAGATGCCTCACATGGATTCTTTGGAAGCTGAGGAGTGAACCAATTTTCTCCAGAAACCCCATAGAACCAGAGCGTGTTACCTCTCAGCACAAGTGGCCTAATCTACACAAAGGAGCGGAAGTCAGATATGTCATGCTTTCGTTCTGCCACGTCCACAAGAAAGCACTGCAGCCTTCAGAATCTGAGCTGTGGACAAGGGCAATCACAGACAAATTATGGCTGTGGGGAAAGCCAGTGTTAGAGTGAGATTCCCATAAACTTGCACTGAATCCCCTTTTTGTCAAGATTTTCAGATTTCGATGCAGCTTTTTGATCAAAAAGAGACAAGCTGTGACATCCCAGGTGACCTAAAGAGTTGCAAAATAAGATATTGAGACATGTTTTGAGAATGATTTTAATGCTGCATTCTTACTTTCCATGTTAATATTGTGTGTTTCTTTGATTCAATTAACAGTTGCCCTTAACAATTTGTTAACAATTATTTGTTCATTTAAAATAAACCAATAAAGCATTTTTTCTTCATGAACACGGTTTGGCAAGTTCAGATATCACCAAACTGTTTGTGAAGGAAAACATTACAATTGCATTTATATCTTAAGTCAAAGTAAATTCAAACCCAACCATGGTCTCAGTATTCATGGGGCACATTATATTTTCCCCACTGCCTTTATCATTCTGTGTCACTGACGGAGACCGACACAGAGTTTTAAAACTTAGGGTCTCTGTGCTTAAACCTCAACATCATTTGTAGCCCTTAATCTTTATTTAATTCCTTTTAAATGGTTGCTCCACCAAGGTTTATACTCAGAGAGGACTGTAAATAACAAACTGCTGATCACAGCGTTGTGAAATTGCCATTGACAGAGTGGGGCGAAAAAGATGATAGCTTCAATACCAGGTTCTTAAAAAGTTGTCAAAGCGATATAACCAGCTTAAAAAGCCACGTGATCCAGCTGGAAGATCTTAGCTGTCAAGATTTTAAAAATAAATAAATAAATAAACAATTCTGAATTACATGAGTGAAACTTAAATGCAAAATGAACCATTCATGTTTGAGAAGAGTATCATTATGAACATCAGCTGACCTTACTGATAGTAAACACTTTAATTAAAATGGTTTATCTGTAAAAAAATAAAAAAATAAATAAAAAATAAATAACCGGGGAAGCATTTAGTTGAATGTACAACTTTTTAAATGAGCCTAGTGAGGCTCATTGACTTGGTATGTGTCTGTTACATCCAACTAGACTTTCCCAGGGAATCATTTGTGAACTTTTCTAACAGAAAGCAAAAATTCTGTTTCAAACTAATTACATCTAGATATTACGTAATGTGATTACAGCACACTGCCGGCATTTCTTTCCGAAGCCCTCATTCCAATTTACAGGTCCAAAGACTATTTTCAAATTAAAAGTGTCCACCCTTTGCAAAACAATACCGCAGCATTACATGTTACCTTTGGGACTATGAGTGGGCAGTGTCCTCCCTCCTATGGAAGGTTTTCATAAGTACAAAAAAAGACCAACTGTTGTTATTTATGTAGTCTCCACCGTTTTGTTGCTGTTATAATTTAAGATCCTGGGGGGACAAAAGGCCTCAAAGCCGGAGTGTCTCTCGTGTTGTATGGCTGATATAAAAAAAAGGAGGGAGAGAAGGAGGGAGGGAGGCACTGGCATTCTCTAGTGGATGGGGGCCATGTAAACAGATGTGGCTTTGGAGAGAGGGAGGAGGGCGAAGAATGGCTCCATTGTTTGGCCTCCATTCTGCAGGAGCTCTGTTTTGAGTCAAGTCACATCGTCCATTTTGGATACGCGACTGGCAGCCATAGGCTCCACAAAAGCCAGACAGTGTTTGACTTCGACAGTTTCCAACAGAAATATTTGAGTTTATGCACCCCCCGAGACGCTCTGAATATGCCAGACCCTTACAAAGGAATTCCTCTTCTATCCTAGCCTTGCAAAGATGCCGGTGTACATTAACAGGAATGACAAAGACTGTGATGATGAAAAAAAAAGAAAATCTTTTCAGTTACTATGACAGAATGCTCCATTTAGACTTTAAGATTGCTTTTGTTGAAGCTTTGCTGAAAGTCCATGGGAAAACACGACATGTTTTTTTTTTAAAGTTTGATACGAGAAAATCCAATTAGACAGAAGGCAGGCTAATCTGTTTCCACTTACAAGGTACACGAGTAAATAATTGCTCGGAATCTCTGAAAGAATGGTTTTGTTGTTCGTGTGGACGTTTTGGCATTAACTAAAAAACATTACACGGCCTCGTGTTGCAGAGTGTAGAGCCATTCCGAGAGAGCGAACTCAACCACATTATACAGCAGTGAACATTCTGGTTTTGATTCAGCCGTTGGCTTTGAGAAATGCATAGCAGATAAAAAGCCATCAGATGCAGGGCCATACTTTTGTCAGAGGATGGCTCCACAAGCCACTGCTCTTTTATGACCAGTCTATAGGGTCTAGTCACCAGGCAGAGCTCCATACGTCTCTTATATGACAGATAAACAATGAGGAATGTTATAAATATGGTATGCTTATCTTCTTCCCCAAGACTAAGAAAATAAGACCAAGAGGATATTCAAATGTAAGATTCCGTAACCCCTTTCTCCCTATAGTCTAAATAAGGGTAGTATTCCATTTTGTGAAAGTTAACGTATGATATATGCTCTATTTAAGGTGATAAAATTGTAGTTCAAAACAGATGTAAAACTATTGATGTATCTATTTGCATGAAATAGACAAACAAACAAACAAAAGGCATATATGATCATCTATTAATACATGACAGTTCCACAAAGAAATATTATTGCCAGTTTGGTTAGATGGCAGTTAGTTAGCATGACGGAATGTTGTGACATTGCTGAGAATCATTAATGCAGTAAAAGAACGTCAGGTCACTGAAATAACGGTGACTGAATTGTAAGTTCCAAATCATGCATTTTTTAAATTCCAATTCATAGTCACAACATTCTCCTTTTCATAATAGAATTTGTAATTCCAAATGTCGAGAATAATTAGTAGCAAGTTGAATGAACTGGGAGAGCAGTTTTACCAGTGTTGGCTCTCAGTGGCGTCCACAGCGCTGGTCACATTAATAGAGTTAGCTAGCAGATACAAATGGGGTTTGTGTTCGCCACTTTAACCACAGGTTATTAAACCCCTTTGAATCGCCAGACCAGCTGGTGGACCTTATTTGAAATGATCTCATTGTGCGCAGATGCACGTCCAGTATGGAGCCCAATTTTGCTGCAGCTCGCAAGCTGTCAGTGGGAGGAACGCATAGTAAAATGTTTGTCTTTCACGTCCAGTGAATCAACGGCGAAGTCACTTCCGGGATGGTCCGGTCATAAGGGTGTTGGTGAAAGCCGCTAAGCAGTAAGGCAGGGACGTCAGATGAACGGCCTACAGATTGTTTGCCAACAGCATACGGCACACTTGTTTTTTGGGGGTTGGGATTTGTCATGTGATACAAAAAGAAATGTACTGATTCCAATCCATAGATCTGAAGTCATACATGTCAAAGGCAGTAGGTTTCATGTGATGTTGCACTCGTATTTTTCTAATCAAACCATCTGTTTCCAATGAAAAAAAGAAGAAAATACATAACAAATAATTTGGCACAAACATAATTAGGGCTATCAAAAAATCACACCATTTAAAAAAAATATTTGATTTACCAAAGTACGTAAATGAACAGCGATCAACAGATTCTCACACACAGGTGAAATTACGCTTGCTTTCAGACAAGCCTCACGCTGTCTCTTGGAGAGGTGGGAAAAGACTTTAGAGAGCGTGTCTCGAATGGTGCCACACTTTACTTTGCTTTCAGTGGAGACAATGAGACGTCACTGGGAAAACAGAGCCAGGCCGAGGGTGGGGTGTGGGGGGGCTTAGTATTTTTGTTCCGGGGGTGCGGAGGGACTGGGGGTGGAGAATCCAGCAGAGAGGGAACCTTCCATCCTTTTATCCCTCCTCCCCCCATGATGTCATGTGGATCATCCTCCCCCTAAAGTCAACTGTGACAGGGCTGCAGGTTCCTTTATGTTGCCATGCGTCCCCATGCATTCATGGGGCTCATTGACGGCTCGGCCTCCTTTGTTGAAAGGTGAAACCTCATATCACGCCCCGGCCCTCTCTCAGCTGCCATATGGCTGGCCAGCGACTGAAGCCCACAATGGAAGCAAAGAAAAAGGGTGGTGGAGGGGGGGTGGTGTGTGAGGGGGGGGGGGGGCAGCAGCTACAGCCACAGCAGATGAAATTGATTTACTTTTTTGCTGCCAGTGGGGGTGGGAGGTTTGCTTGAAATATAAAACCTTTTCTCTGAGGCAGGCCGACAGCCTGTTCACAGGACGTCCCCCTCCGAAAAAAAGAAAAAAAAGTCAAAGGAAAGTTTCTGAGAGAGGACAAATGGAGCAGAAAGAGCAATAACTGGGAAAAGTGCACAGGCTTGATTGCTGGGCTGATTAGCAGAAATCACAGTTGTTTTCAACAAAGCCAAAGTCTGGGGCAAAAAAGAAAGAAAGAAAGAAAACAATTAATTAATGACGGAACCCAAAAACTGTGAGAGCCATTACGGGTAAAATGTTTGCTTTTGATCACAAGCAAGCTACAATAAATGTTTCACTTTCCAAAGAAGGCTTCAGGTTTGAACTTTTATTTTTAAAAAGATAGTTAGTAAATATTATATGTTGGAAAATTACATCTATGCCCACTTTACTGATGGAGTTCAAGTGTTATGTTGTTTTTTCTTAGAATTTTGTGGATTTAAAACATTATTTTAAGTAAAATCACATCCTGCTTTTGAAGAGGCCACAGGCTTAAGGCCTCAGTCTGGGGAACACCAGCAATTTTCTCCTCCTTTTTCACATTCATCTATTCACTTTATAATTACAATCATGGGAACATACATAAAAAATAATGGTCATATCTGAAACATAAGATTTTGATTATTTGTTATCTCAAACTTCCAATTCCCAAAAATATTTATGGAGAACGTACACAGGTATTTTCAGACCCATGCACTTGTAAAATGGACACACAAACAACACATATACAGAATGTAGAGTGCATTTATACAAGGGAGATCAAACAGTGAAACACAAGACAAAATCTGTCCTGATTAAAATCACAGGATTCACTGCTGCGGTCAGGCAACCCAATCTATGCTAGTTTTCCAGTCATTTCCACAGGTCAAGACACTACCTGCAGGGAGAGGCAAGATCCTGACCCAATTAAGTCAGCTTAGATATGATCAAAACCTGAGATCTCGCTGCTATTCTTGTGTTCTCTGTTGCTCATGGTGCAAAAATTCAAAGGTGTGGGGAATGTATAAATATGATACGGTCTGCTTGCAAGATCATGTGCTGCTGTTCACAGTGGCGATGGTATGAACTAGACCCCAGGAATACTGGGAACAGAACAAGGTGCGGAGGAAACCAGCGTGATGCATTTTAGTTTGAATGAAAGCTGCAAAAGGAGAACTGTGTGGCATCACAAAGATGTTCTCTTTGCTTTTCATTCTGATGTAAGAGCAAGCCCACAACCCTTCATACATAAATGCTCCAGGGGCTTATGAGAGTGCAAGTAAATGGACTTATACTGTATGACATTTATGAAATGGAAAATCTGAGGCATTGATATGATATGATCTGACTATTGTTACTGGATACTAGTGTTTTTTATAGGTCACAAGTTAACCTAGGTATTTATACTTCAGAAAGAGTGGGACACTGCAACAACAACAACACACACACACACACACACACACACACACACACACACACACACACATACTGTCGTAGAATCTTCACACCACATTATTTGAGTTGAGCCCCGTTCACACCAGAACTGCCTCCATTTAAATAGCACACATTTTACACTGCACCGTTTGAATAGGGTGAACTGGCTGATGACCACTATTGCATCCCTGGGAATGTTCCATTTTGAGATCGAGAAATTCAATTGTTCAAATCATAGGTGTAATGAGCGTCATGTGCCCCCAATATGCCCCCACAATAATTTGTAGATATAAAACATTCCCTTTCATTATGTGATGTCACAAATGTGTTTTTTCCCCTCTTGTGTGAAGGAGTGCACTTTGGGGTACCCTGGTATGAACTTTTCAGCACTGTGGAGAGGGGATCCTTGAACAATACAATGTTTATGATATTGTTGCATATGACAGTCGCTTTACTGGTTGCTGAAACAGCATCAAAATCAGGTTATCTAAAATGTCTGTTCATTTTACGACAGATAAGTACTTCATCAGTACTGCCAGCCCTTAGAGGAAAGACTTGTATAGTTGCAGTGCATGCAATCCAAGTAATATTGATAATGTTATTCATTTTGCCAAATTATTTAAAAGTGTTCTCTCTACAGGTTACAGGAAGTAATGCGAAGTGGCAGGGCAGAAGAGGAAAGTTTTGAGAAATTGTGTTCTAGCTTCAGTATGTTTCAAGCCAATAATTTCAAACAAATGACTAAACTTATCTTATCTCAATTTCTTAACTGTAGCCAGTGTCAATAATTTATCACTTAAATACCAGTTAATTTCCTCAGAATCTCTCAATGCCAAAAATGGCAGTGGCAGTTTGGGAATTCTCTATATCCTTCAACATCCATTTGATTATTTTGAGTCAAAACATTCTCTGAAGGCAATTACACGTTTGGACGAATTGAAATATTCATATTCATTTCAAAAGCAGGACACAGCAATTGAGCTACAATGTAAATTGGGCTCAAATGAATGTCTACCCTAGACAGACTTCAATCGTTTCACCGTTTTCTTTTTTTTTTCCTTAGCAAAGACCAACATGCACGAATCCAGCTTTGAAGCTCGGCAGTAGGAAAATTTGACATTATAAAATTCCAATTAGCAAAGTCTTTTGAGATCGTAGTACAACAGGAGCTGAACCGGTGCTGAATCTCATTTTGCTTAGTTCATTAGTCAATCCTCGTTAGAACCTTTCCCAATGACAGCCCGAGATTGCTTAGTAAAGCACAAGTTTTGAGAATGACACAGATTCTCCCCACTTGTCCTTGACTTAACATGGAAGGAAAACCATTCCAGCTGAGGGGGAACAGATTATGAGAAAAGTAAGTACATGGAACTA
Source organism: Aldrovandia affinis (assembly GCA_029706075.1). NCBI lineage: Eukaryota > Metazoa > Chordata > Actinopteri > Notacanthiformes > Halosauridae > Aldrovandia > Aldrovandia affinis. The sequence goes on along the minus strand of JAINUG010000163.1, from coordinate 1,765,542 downwards.
TCTGCTCAATAAAGCATGTGGTAATGTCAAAGGAAACCAGGAACTTTGCATTTCATCATTTCATATCTGAAAACTCAGTGTACTGCTGTTTCCGTGACATCTTTTCGACAAATCGGACATTGCATTTCCGTGATAACTTCTGAACAGACTAAGTAACGGGGGGAACGCGAGCCCATCTACTTGAATTCCAACTCACATTCACTTTTGGAGGATGCTAAGTGTACGTTTTCACCGTTAACGCACAAGCAGTAGAGCCGCACTTCAGATTTCCCTTCTGCCTAGTTGAATGAGCACTACAGTGTGTGACATTTCTCTGTACACAGAATTCTGAGGCACACCTTAAGTCTAAATTCAGCATTCTCAATAAGACAGTTTTTTTTCATGATCACTTCATATTTCTGTCACTTTTCCTGATGGCTCTGTTGCCATTTCAAGAGTAGATTTCAAGAGTCATTAAGTCACGGTGCCCTTTTGCAACCTGAGAGATATTCTCAACACAGCACCTAAACTTTACAAAGTCATACAACATTAAACCCATCAGCCCAGGATAGATTCTGTTCCATTCTTCATTGTTTTATTATATATATATATATATATATATATATATAGAGAGAGAGAGAGAGAGAGAGAGATACACAGTATATACATATATAGTGTATATGAATTCACCAAATGCTCTTATCCACAGTCCACAGTTAAATACAGAGCCATCATGCCAAAGTATATAACTGCAAATCATAAGAGCTACAATGACAACGCCATGGGCATGGAAGAGCAAGAAACACACACACACACACACACACACATGATACAGGGAGCTAAACAGTGCATACGTCATATCAGAGCCAAGCGTGTACTTATTTTTTTCTACATTACAAACAGATTACTAATCACATTTTGGACAGGCCTGCTTGCTAATGAGCTCAGGAGACCTTACCTCCCACAAAGAATGTGATTATCTGACAGTGGATTCTCCTCTGTCTTGCTGTCACTCCTGAAGTGCCTAGGCCATTATTATTCCAGTGTTGGTGAGGTCAGGGGATCACTCACGGCCCAACAAAAGCAAGGGCCTTCACACGAGGCACAGAAGTGTGTCAGTGCCGGCTCACTCATTAACATACTTGCCAGCCTCCCCACCCCCCATGCGCTAACAATGACGGAGCACTATCGGCCGACAGCATCTGTAGCACTGAAGTGTCACTTATCTGGTGCCAGAAGTGGGCACACACTGATGAAGTGTGGAGACAAAGAAGGACAGAACAAATACAAAAAGGTAAAGGCCCGCTTTGCCATTGTCTTCGTCAAGATATGGGGAATCTGAGACCTTGGAATTCCCAGGACCTGGTCAGTGGCAAGATGTAGAGAGTCCCACAATAGACATTTCAAGGTCCATAAGATAAGATAAGATAAGATCATGCCACAAGTTTCCCCCAATGATCATTGGGGGGCTAACAAGCAGCCATACACAGATATGGAAATCTACACACAAAGCCTGCTTTTTCAATGTCTGGAAATGACTTGATGTGCCTAAAACATGGTGAAATGGACAAAAGATGTAGTAATTATTATTATATTGTAGTAGTAGCACTAGTGCTATCAGCTATAGCACCAGTAGAAGTAGTAATAATAGTTGTTATTTAGCAGGTGTCTTATCAAGAGTGACGCACGGAACATTAGAAGATTACAAGCGCAAGCCATGAACGTCAAATAAAGGTGCAAGCCCTCAATTTAAGTGGTAGCATAATGCATATCTAAATATTCTAAGGCTGCGCAAAGCTGCAGACATCATTTCAAACATTGGATGCTAAATATAGCAAATCACAATCACCGGTTGCTGAGCTGACCGCCTGTAGTGTCTGTAAGCCACGTCGTATATCAAAATTACACTAAGGTGTTCTTCAGAGTAACAGTGTCAATGGTCATTACTTTCACCGGTGGGGAAGGTGATTGTTTTATTACCAGGCCATGGACGGTGGTGTGTAGCAGCAGTGAGAGAGGCCGGCTTTCGTTCCAGGGGAGGACCATCGTGGCGTTACCGCAAAGGTGATAGCAGGATCACTTCAGCAGGATCCTCCTCTGCCAAAATATATCCTCTCCAGATTCAAGCAGTTATCCAAACAAGCCATGATGGGATGGGATGGGGGAGGATTTAGCTCCGAAGACTAATGAATAAAGTATGCAATTATGGAAACTTTATCATGTAAATTAACACCGCCATTGATTAGCAGCGTTTTTCGTTTGTGTAAAACACAACTATGCAAATGTGGCAATATCTTGTTTTCTCTCTCTCTCTTTGATGAGGCTCTTGTATATAAAAGTCTTCATAGCCCCAATACAAGCAAAGTTAACAAAATAAGATCATTAAAGTGTTTGAGAGTTGTTTTTATTTATTCTGTGCTGGGTCTGATTTAGATTAATAGCTCATTAGGCAAACAATGAACATGTACATTTGAGATTTTTGACAATTTATTTTAGCAAGAAGTGGGCTGGCAAGTACTTCCCAATAAAGTAGCATTTACTCATTCCACATTTGGCTTCTCCTGGTGGTATTTTGTCTCCTGAATATTGGGAACACAACAGTGAAATGTTGTGTTCATCAAATGAATGATTCATAAGTCTGACTGTTTGAATGGCTAATTGTTGAGAACTACAACATTACATATTGCGGCGTCTAATGTGTTCCAGTCAATTGACATTACCTTGCCCTGAAGTTCTTGTCGGTGTCACTTTTAGCAAGTACGTGACACATGAAGGCGATGACATATTCTACCCAACGTTATCAAACAAGGCCTGCTTTAAAACTCAGCCTTCCTCAACGGCTTCAAGTCTCACTCTAGTCTCTTCTTAAATGTAAGCAGCTGTAACATTTAAAGGGAATATTTTTCAAGGAAACTCCGGGAGCATGTGGCCTTAATCATCGGGTAACGGCGAGCTCGGATCATTTTCCATTTAGCTTTAAAAAAAACAAAAAACTCAACGTGCTATTTTTCTCAAGGTTTTCCTCTGGTGTGTTCCAGTGGCCGTTGTTCCAACGCCGTCTCGGCCATTACTTTGACGGCTGAGACGGCTTCCAAGCCATAAAACGTGGAGCGAAGAAATTGGCGGGATGGAGAGCGGTGAAGAGAGAGTGGTGTGGTCCTGGGAACAATTACAATCCCAAGGTTACAATGCATTTAATGTTCTCCCCCTTACTCGTATCATAAATGCAGTGAGAGCCCGTCTTAATTAAGGCTGTGAATCAGGCCTAGCTTCAGTCACATGGAAATCTTTTGGATGGATCATTTTAAGAGAGCACTTTAACTTCTTTGTAGGTATGGGACATCTCTTGGCATTCTGGGGCACAAGCTGAGCTCCATTTTTTGGGGCCACTTCATAAGGCATTACCATCCAAGCAATTTCAACTGAACAAATGCAACAAATCCATATCCATATTATTATGTTTTTTTTTAATTCTGTTGTCAAAATTGCACATGAATTCCCTATGCACAGTCTGGCCTGTCTCTTGTGTGTAGAGTAAGGAGATGTATTTGCCTATAGGCATATTTTGAAAACAATAGCATATTTTGAAAACAATAGCTTGGAATCTATTATTTTCTGTTGGTGAATTGTGGTTTGAATATATTCTGACTTAAATGCCACTAGACGATTCCAATGGCAGGGTATACAGCACATGCTATGGATAAATAAGACTTAGATGTATAAAAATGCATACAAATAATTATGATTATTTTGACACCAAAACTACACAAGTTGGTATTTCAAAGATGCTGTAGCTCATTTGCTTAGATATGTTTGCCAAATAATACCCATCATACACGCTAACCAGCAATGAGATTAAACAACCCAATATCTGGGCTGAGTAACCATGGATACAAATACATGGCTCGACCCAAGATTCAATATTACCATCCCACACCAGGCAAACTCTGAAATAACAAAAGTTTTCTTTAGTGCAGTTGAAAGGTAATCTTGAGCATATAGGAGTTTCCATGGCAATGTTCCAGAGCAATAATTAGAAACACGCGGTGCACCGCGATAACATCGGGTCACCCCAAAAACAGCTTCACATCTGTCTGAATTAGTAGGTAAAGAGGCTGTAAATCTTACTCCTAATAAATAAAACCTTCGGGGGGAAAAAACTGTCAGCAAGGGCCTCTTCAGTGTTAAACATTAGACAGAACCTGTGGGGTGTCCCTTTGTTCCCTGACTCTCAGCCAAAATGTCGGTACAGAGTGAGGGCTTTTTGTTGTGGTCTTTGTTTCTGTCACATTCCACATGAAACACGATGCAAGGATGCATTTTGCAAACAGCCAGTCAGCCTTGCGCCGTTCGACCAATGGGCAACGAGACCACGGCTTGTTCAATAAAACAATCCACGACAAATTAGTCAACCACGACAAGGTATTATTCAAGACTCAAAAACAAAGCTTAGTGTTACAACTTTACAGCCGTAGGGCTTTAGAATGATCAATTCTGGTCTTGAATTAAGAGGGCAGTTCTCTTTAAATAATTGTTCGTTTATACTGAGGAGTGTTATGCTAGTGAAACAAATATATCTAACATAACGCTAGCGACAACAAAAACTTTGTACTAAGAGACAATATTATTTCAAAAGAAACGGCGTGAAACCTGAGCACTGGCTGGGAATGACACAACTCGGCATTTGCTTTGCACCTGCTGTGTGATCTCTAAATTATTCCCTTGTGGAGCATACATTCAGATACAGCTATTAATAGAGAGCACAACAATTGACATGTGATAGCAAAGCCCTCCCCGTGAACATGAGAGCGAGATATTGTACTTCTACAAAAAAAACAAGTTATCAAATGACTGCTAGAAGCATATGCTAGACGCACGGTCGCAATGGTGCCAGCTTTAATCTCGACGCAAGAATTTCCAGATGGCTTGAGATAATCCTTTTATTGAATATTTACCTGATATTGCGGCGTGTGTAACCTAAACGAGGCCATCTTTTGTGGACGGAGTCTTCTTTTTCGCGAGGCAAGACAATGCTAATCATTTTTGCGTTTTTTCTTTCAGTCAATCCGACAGGGCCCTTTTCACAATATTCTCAGCACACAGTGTGCTGGACATGTATTCAAGTAATTGTATTGTAATATTCACTACCACTGTTTTAAGTATTGCAGCTTTTACCACTGTTTTTAAAGTATTGCAGCCATTTTAGACAAAAGACTGTATTGTCATCAGCGGAAGCTGTAAGAGGTGATGTCGTCCCAATGTCCTCAGAAAGGTGTTTTCATTCATTCCATGTTTTCCTGGTTGTCTGTGCCATACCTGTTCCCAGTCTTGTCATTGTCGTTTTCAAATTGCAGTTAGCAAAATTCATGTTAATTCGATTGTTTCCTGATGTATGGACCATGATAATATGAGACTGTATTGATTGCAGTCAGCTGCATTCATGTTTATTCCTGATTGGAAGCTGTAAGAGGTCTTGGGTATGTCTAAACTTTTGTCAGTGTTCGTGTTTTTTTCCCTGGACTGCCTTCTCGTTTTCGAAATTACTTGATACCCCTGGGAGGCCTAATCCTTTGGATCCATTGCAGTTAGAGGCTTTTTCTGAATGAATTTGAATGAATTTTTAAAGAAGACCTTGACTTCACCTCCCATCAGAGCCTTTGGTAGTAAGGGCGTAACCACCTATTAAATATTGGGTGGGGGGCATAAAGAAAGGGAATGTTTTATAATCTACAAATTATTTTGTTGGGGGGGACAGACATGACTATTAGGAATAGTGGGGGGACATGTCCGGCAGTGTTAGCATAATGGTTAAGGAACTGGGCTTGTAACGCAAAGGTTGCAGGTTTGAGCCCAGGTGGGGGCACTGCTGTTGTACCCTTGAGCAAGGTACTTAACCTGAATTGCTTCAGTAAAATATCCAGCTGTATAAATGGATTGTATGTAAAGAAAATGTAAACTATGTAAGTTGCTCTGGATAAGAACGTCTGCTAAATGCCTGTAATGTAATGTAATGTAATGTCCCACTGGTTCCTATGTCTAATAGACACAGTGCAACATGTAAAGGCCTCTACATGCTCGAAGGACAACAACACGACAGCAACACAACCAGGGCTCTGCAACATCAACGCAACCTACGCAGAGGGGGTTTCAGAGGGTGTCGCGCCCCTAGCACAAAAAGAGCAGCACAGCGCAACCATTCATGTAAATCTTGCGCATCATTGATTGGTTGGTTTGCAAATGGAGGCAGAGCTGTCATAGTCATAGTTCATAGGTCACAGTTCATTGAGCTAGTAGCTAATGATATAGATAGCTAGCATCATTTGTTCGACATGGTATAAAATGAACCAGCTTCAGGAAAGATTGGCTGAAGAAGTTCGAAGGTACAGGAGTTTCATGAAAACTTTATCGACCTTGTTCAATACATTGACACCTACTAGTGTACAGAAGTGTAAGGACACCATGTTGCATAGGCTGTGCATAGTCTTTGCAGATGTATATATTGCAGAGTGCTTACGACATTGTTGCATTGCGCGAACTGCGAAGAAGTCGCACAAGTTACATAGAAGCATGTAGAGGCCTTTACTCACTGAACAGATCCAAGGTTAGAGTTCAATGCAGCCAGACTGTATACAATGTGGATCATGTTACTAGCTTGAGGGACAGTCAATCCCACCACTTTGCCCTTAATTACAACCAACCAATGTGAGTATCATGTTTGCACATTGTATTCCTTCATTTTTTACTTCTTGTACCAGTGTTTTTGATGATTTCACTGACTGGTGAACTTCAGATGATGTATATATGTGTCATACTTTTTAAAATGAAAATAGAAAACCACATGATAAAACATGATTGAATTGTAGAATTATTTGATATAGTCCCAGAATGGCTGCAGTACCACTTTGGCATGATGTTTGCAATTTCCACAGGCAATCGTGTGTCACTCAGTAATTGCAGGCGCAATCTCGATCTAATTAAAACTAGCAAAAGATGAAACAGATTCATCTTTTTTTGTGTGAAGCTGAGCAATGCTCTTTAGGCGTCAGCTTGTAATTTGTGCATATGTGTGAGCGTTTGGGTATAAATAACATTATCCCCAGCGATTTTTGAATTTTGAAGTGAAATGTAATATCCACCAAAATTCCACGCAGGACTGTCTTTGCTTCAAGAGTAATCTCTCTCGGGCAAGTTGCAGTTTGTGCCGTGCAGACAGAAGCGAGAAACACCTTAGGAAGCCTAAGGATTGGAGAACTCAGCCATTCTCTTCTTGAACACGACCTGATGCTCGCAGTGTTTATATTTGCTAAACGACCGCAGTGGTTATTTGCTTTGTTCAAGGTGACTTACAGAGGTTCAGGTGCATGATGTGTCGCGCATGAACCGGTATGAAACAAGTTACCACACTGGCATGCAGACCAACGGTGTGTTATACCTGGCTGTAGCAGTCCAGTCCATCAGGTATATGTCCACTTACTTCAGTTACACCTGAACATAGCCCAATCCAGAGTTGAGGTTGGAAAACTGACACTTAATCATATTCAATTATTCAATTAAAGTGTGCTGGATAATGACACAGCATTCTGATTTCTGAACGAAGACAATGTTTCTTTTTACTAAGTCAAAAATAGCTGTTGCAGATCTGTGGGAGGTGAATATCAGTTGCATTTTTCTCTTTGCATGCCTTGTAATACAATTCACGGGTATAGCCTACAAACACTTAACACACTTTGTAATAGGCAACGATATCCTAATGTTCAAAATTACTATTTATATTTCTGTTAATACAATGAATGCGTTTCCTAAAGCGCCAGAGTAGCCTACCCACAAAGAAACACACCCTTCCTAAAGCCCGAGAGTGTAAAGAGAGATCAGTCTAACTTGGCTACGGCGCAATATAAATCATTCCTCCTCGGGGCCGCCATAAATGTGTGACCTGAATATTACGGCACCTTGTAACTGTCCTATTTACATGCCTGTCCACCACATGTGAAGGCAGCAGGAAACGAGTGCTTAACAACTTCGTCGTGTGAGACATGCGAGTAGTACACGTGTCATAAAGCAATAAACCTCCCTCGTCACTGAGAATAGTGAAAGTTCGTCTGCGGATGGATGAATAACAATGAGCATTGTAGGGGGACTCCGAGGGGCAGTACAATTGAATGACTCCACCGAGGCGCGGGATCCGCGGGAGCTAATTGAATGAATGCTAATGAGACGGGCTCAGCAGCAGATGCTCGCGTGCCTTTACAACACCAGTCCACACTACGCATTCCAGCGCCACGCACTTTAGTGGTGCGTGGGGCTCCCCGCCGTTATAGTGGGACCTCATCTCGCCTTGGTTCCACCTGCTGGGCCCATTGTGTGTCCGAACCCCTTTATTTCAGTGACAAAGTTCAACGCCCACGGTTTCAATAACTTCACGACGCCAGCAAAACGATAGGTTACACCAGTTGAGAAACAACCATGTGATGCAACGAGTCTTATTCGGAGCTTGCGTATATATGTTGAAAAAACCTAGACTTCTTTCTCAACAAAATTTGCACTTTTCACAAATAGTCCTTATACAGACTATTTGTTTATTTGTTTTGTTTACAACTATACCCGGGGTAACTATGCTGAATATTGTTTGGATACTTTAACGCAGATAAGTACCGGTATTGATTGGGCGATTTATTCCGTCAGTGCACCTGCTTTGGGGCGCTCTAACTTAAGAGGTTTGCGTATCATCATTGTTGTTTCGAAATTTCAACATATGTGGACAAAGAAAATAAAGGATTTTCTTTAAAGAACCGTGTCTAAATTTACATCTGCTTCTAGAACGTATAACCCCCGTTAGCCTGCGTAATTTCCCCAACAATGTGCAGCATTATATGTTTTAAAAAAGGCCTTGATTTACTTGTTTTAAGTCAAGCTGTGTTCGACGTCTTTGTGTTGGAAATGTGATTAGCACCAAGTCCCTACAGCAATAATTACATTATACCGCTTTCAGTGCGCTCAGCGCTTTGGAAGCAAGATCAGAGGGAGTCGAACCATCAGTCCGTATCTAACTTTCTTAAGTTTGATTAGAATTGTCGTCGCCCGAGTCCACTTATTCACTTGCTTTTCAATGTTTGCTCGCGTGAAAAGAACAAACGAAAGTATTCAAAGAAAGAGTCTGGACTGGTCAAAATCAGGGCCAATTCAATGAAAGTGTTCCCATGAAAAGAGCGCGCGATTCGTGTGACATGGGTCCTCCATTAAACAGACAGCACTGCCACAGTTTCGGATTTTGTCCTGGTAAACTATGATGGTTAAAACCAATCCTCTCGTTTGGTATTAACGTTGCACTGTTATAGTTGGGACTCAAACATGCAAACATGATTAGCAGTGCAATACAATGCAAAGCCACAGAGGGAATTTACATCCTCGGGGGCAATGTGATAACATCGCGTACTGCTGCGTCTCTATTTTGTGTAGACGAGTTCACATTGTACGTTCCTCCATAATGCGATGTGTCCAAAGCAGGTCTTTGGGGTTTACTTACCGGAGAGGTTTGGGGTAGCTTAAAGAATGACCCACCTCCTGTTCAAAGCAAGTAGCCTACCTCTGAAAGACCCTCAACATGACTGCTAACGAGCAGCACAGATGTGTTTGTGCTCTCATATGCACGCAAATGTGCCGTGTGCGTAAGTGCAACATGTCTTTTGTGTCAAAGGTTTTGGAAAATACAAGTAGTCTGGCTGCCTGACGTGTAGCCCCGATGAATCTGATATTTAAATCATGCACATTGGATTTTAATGGTATCTTATAGAAAGGCATTTGTGAACATGTATTGATTGTTTTCGTCCTTTTATCAGTGAGAAGAACTGCCCACTATATAAATTATTCTGAAATAAAATTGGTCTGTGGCGATATCATACATCCCTCCTCTCTGTGCCCATTTGCCAGTCTAAAACTAATAAACCGTTAAAAGTTGGTCCCTAAAAGAGCCGTCTCCGGGAACGAATAGTCCATTTCAGGCTGTTGCGCTAAATGCGGGTTAAATCTGAACCCTTCTTTCGATTGAGAGATGAATAGAATTTCTCCAACAAAACTGTTTTGGGGAGGTTTATCAACTCTTTTTGGAAAGCCGTGCGTGAAGAAACTAAATTAGATTATCTCTTAAATCGTGCTCTCCGCGGGCCCCTCTTGGTGTTTTTATATGGAAGTTTGCTCAGAGCTGAATTGATGCAATTATTGCGTTGGATTGTTGGATACTGGCGCCAGATGGCCATCGCCTTCCAAAGCCCCGGTTGTCCGTGTTTGCCTTTTAAACGCGCATATAGGATGCTAATTCCGAGATCTGGTGTCTGAAAGAGTTCCAAAGTTGTAAAACAGAATTATTCATGAGGGCAGAACGTTCTTCGGGGTGACCCACTACTAAATACATTCATTAGAATCAATTATTTTCACCGCGATTACCCACACGACTTGATTCAGATGGAACACACTATGACAGGTTAAAAAAAACATTTTTCAGGAAAGGGAGTGCGTGTGTGCAATGTGCATGTGTGTGTGTGTGTGTGTGCGTGTGCGTGCGTGTGTATCTATACTTTGTATGTGTCTGTAAGTCCGCGAGGGAGAGAGAGCGCGCGCGCAATGAGGGGATGCGATATTACTCCATTATTCCATATTGTATTACTCTACAGTGATTAGATGTACAAAGGAACGGTGGATTTTCTGTATTCCACACATAGAAAATACTTTATTTTCAATAGCCTACGTATTGGTCAGGGCATTCAAATATAGGGTCGTTGCTATACATTCGCTTCGTGTTGACTACTTCATTGGCGCCATTTCCCCTCAAATAAATCAAAGTAAATGGAAGTTCCCAAAATTTCAATTTTGAATTTGGGAATTAGCAAAAGAATGTGTGCCTCAGCATATTCCAAAAGAAAGCTGTTTTTTCTGGTCAATATTTAGGCTACCGATGTGACAATCAGATTTGCTGATTTAGGTATCACCATAAACTGTTGACAAAATACAAATAGCACTGTAGGCTAGTCTATTTTTTTTTTTTTGAAATAGAACATGGGAAATATAGCGTGGCCATGACGATCATGTTTGTTTGTTTTTATAAATGCTGGATTTCCGGGTCAAAATTTGAATCGTAGCCTACCTGCCCCTTAGCTAAGCAGCTGGCATTGAGACCAGTCCTGCTTTTGGAGTATGTAATTAAAGAGCATGGAACCCATCTGAAAGAGAAGTTGGTCCATCATTTGTTTTAGAATTTTTAGAGCAGGTTTTGAGAAAGGACATCCAAAAGGCGGGGTTTACTCCGCTCAGTCTTTGTGAATCAATAGCTGCTCTGTTTTGAGAGGACACCGAGAGGCTACAGGGGCAGCACTTGATTTGGGAAGCGTTTTGTCTGAGCAGAGGAAAAGCTGCAGTTTTAGTCCGGGGCGGGCTATGTGGGACAGTCAATCTGCATAGCGGCAGCACAGGCGGTGGGAGTGTTGAGCAAGGGCGCATCCAGTTTGTAGTTGCGCTTCCCACAGATGAATGTGGTGGATGTGTGCAACAGATCAGTCTGCGGGAGCAACGCTTCAATTGAGTTCAAATGTTTTAGTGGAAGCGAATCGTTAGGAAAGACAATCGTCATTTTTCAACAAAGCTTGGATGTTTTCCTGTTCTATTTTATTTCATTGTTTCACAACCTTTCTTTCAAACTTTTGAAATAAAATATACAGAACGATTTTCTCATTTCAAGAGCAAGCATTGAGGATGTGAAGGAAGGATTTAAAATGGTCATCTCTTACATTTTGTGAAAACCAGCTTTTGCGGAGCATCTTTTTTTTAGTTTTTTGGACGTAGCCTGTTATAACGGAGCGCACCGACTGATCTGAAAATGAATACAGCAGTGGGGAACGTATTCTGTAGCTTGACGTTACTGAAACTTCTTTTGTTGGCGACTTTAAGTCAACACGTTGCAGGTAAGACTTTAAAATACAAAGTTTACGAAGAACAAAAAGTAGGGACTGTGATTGCAAGGCTAAAGGAAGACGTGGCTGATGTTTTATCCAAACTGCCAAGTTCTGTTCCGTTGCGTTTCCGAGCAATGCAAAGAGGGAGCACCTCTTTTCTTTCTGTTCGGGAGGAGGATGGGGAGATCAGTATTGGTTCTAAAATTGACCGGGAAAAGCTCTGTGAGAAAAATCTGAATTGTTCAATTGAATTTGACGTGATTACCCTGCCGACGGAACACTTACAGTTATTCCATGTTGAAGTGGAAGTATTGGACATTAACGACAATTCGCCGCAGTTTTCCCGTTCCATAATTCCCATTGAGATATCTGAAAGTGCTGCCGTGGGGACGAGAATCCCTTTGGACAGCGCTACGGACCCAGACGTTGGCGAAAACTCCCTGCACACCTATTCTTTGACCACGAACAACGTTTTTAAAATCGACGTACGAACGAGGACAGACGGTGCCAAGTACGCAGAGCTTGTTGTGGTTAGGGAATTGGACAGAGAGATGCAGTCGAACTATGAGCTTCAACTAGTGGCCTCAGACACAGGCGTGCCTGCTAAATCTGGCTCAACTCTTCTTAAAGTGAGCATCTCAGACTCGAACGACAACAGCCCTGTTTTTGAACAGCAATCATATGTAATCAATCTGCTGGAAAATTCTCCATTGGGGTCTGTGCTCATAGATCTTAATGCCACCGATCCAGATGAAGGAACTAATGGCAAAATTGTGTATTCATTCAGCAGCCACGTGTCACCCAAAATTCTTGAAACCTTTAAAATCAATTCAGAAACTGGCCAACTAACTCTAATGAAGAGAGTAGACTTTGAGAGCACAGTCTCTTATGAGATTGATGTCCAGGCTCAAGACCTTGGACCCAATTCCATCCCAGCGCACTGTAAGATTATTATCAAAGTGGTGGACGTTAATGATAACAAACCTGAAATTAGCATTAATCTAATGACGCAGGGGAAAGAAGAGGTGGCTTATATATCAGAGGCTGCTCCCATGGAAACCTTCATTGCTCTAGTGAGGGTGGAGGACATTGACTCGGGCTTAAACGGAGAGGTCGTCTGCAGGCTCCACGGCCACGGACACTTCAAGCTTCAGAAGACCTATGAGAAAAACTACATGATCTTAACCAATGTTTCGTTAGACAGGGAGCGAAGATCAGAGTACAGTCTCACAGTGATAGCAGAGGACAAAGGTATTCCAAGCCTTTCCACCATAAAGCATTTCACTGTCAAGGTTCTGGACGAGAATGACAATCCGCCTCATTTTGAGAAGAGCAGGTACGAGATCTTTAAGTCTGAGAATAACTCTCCGGGGGCCTATCTCACGTCGGTCGTGGCCAGCGACCCCGACCTCGATACAAATGGGCAGGTCACTTACACCATTCTCGAGACCTTTATCCAGGGGAGCGCCATATCCACCTATGTCACCATTGACCCATCCAACGGGGCAATCTATGCACTCAGGAGTTTCGACCATGAAGACGTTGGCAAGATCGCCTTTGTCGTGCAAGCCAGGGATGGAGGCAGCACTCAGCTGGCTAGCAACACAACTGTGGTGCTCACCATCTTGGATGAAAATGACAACCCTCCTGTGATCGTGGTGCCCCAGCTGCGCAACCACACCGCCGACATCCCCGTCTCCAAGTACGCGGAGGTGGGACACCTGGTTACTGCCATCCGGGCAACAGACAGGGATTCAGGGGTCAATGCGGAGCTGACGTGCTCGATCGTCACGGGCAACGAGGATGGCTACTTTGTCATGGACTCGAAGAAGTGCGAGGTGCACGCTAACGTCAGCATGGAGGAAGTTCCCCGGGAGCACTTTGAGCTTGTGGTTCTGGTCCAAGACAAAGGGGCCCCTAGGCTGAGTTCCAGGGTGGTGCTGAGGTGCACCGTGTACGAGAACATGGAGAGCCACATCCAGCCCATGCCCACGAACAGCAGCCAGCCCACCCTGGATGCCTCCATGATCATCATCATCTCCCTGGGGGCCATCTGTGCCGTTCTGCTGGCCGTCATGGTGATGTTCGCCACGCGGTGCAACCGGGAGAAGAAAGACACGCGCTCCTACAACTGCAGGGTGGCTGAGTCGACCTACCAAAACCACCCCAAGAAGCCCTCCAGGCAGATCCACAAAGGGGACATCACCCTCGTGCCCACGGTGAATGGCACGCTGCCCATCAGATCCCACCACAGGTCACCGTCTTCCTCGCCCGCCATGGAGCGGGGTCAGATGGGCAGCAGGCAGAGCCACCACAGCCGCCAGTCGCTGAACAGCCTGGTCACCATCTCGTCCAATCACATCCCAGAAAACTTCTCCCTGGAGCTTGCTCATGCCACCCCACCTGTAGAGGTAAGAGCACTCCCCTGTAGAATTAGTCCTCTTAAACAGATTCATAAAAAAAATTGCCTGAGCATAATGCAGCTGAACCTAAATGACTGCCACTCATGAGGTTTTGGCCCTATTGAAACAACATTTTAAACTTTATCAATGGTGCAAAAGATGATGAAATCTCCATTTACCTTTTAAGTTTGTGTGCATGGTATTGTATGTATATATGTATATATATTTGTGCAACTTACTGTATGCTTAGCCCATGTCCTTTTTGAAATCATCTTCCGTTGCGCTCATGAATTCCTCATGTGTCATGTGTGTTATAGTGTCATGCCTTTCTTTTCCCTGTCATCTGCTCCATTAGCATTCATTTTTATTTTTATTTATTTATTTTTGATATAGCAAGTTTCACAGCTTCTGTCAATGCTCCATCAGGGCCAGTACCAGCCAAGACCAAGTTTCCGTGGGAATAAATACTCAAGGAGCTACAGGTAAACCCATGCTGATGTCTCAACCTAAGCACACCGTAGCCAGTAGTGACTGTTGGCCGTAACATCCAGATCACTGTCTGTCAGTAACATGTACAGATTTTTTCCCCCCAATGCCTTGAAGCTAAAACATGATGTGTATCAGGAAGTATTTTGGGCCATAAGCTGCGGTCCATGTCTGTGACAGAATGTGCAAATATCCATCTTCTTGCGTAATCGCTGATCACTTTATTTTTTAATTTATGCATCATTCTCTGGGGGCATGATGCCATCAGAAATATCTGGGCACTATTGTGATCTAAGGGGTATGGAACCTGCCAAAATGAATTAAATGACTGAATAAATGCATAATTAAAAGCGAACTCATTAGGAGATTCCTTGGTCATAATCACGTTTCACAAAGACATTTAATTTGACGATGATTCAAAATCATTTATTTTATTTCGTAATTACAAGTTTCACAATAGCTTGTTTCATTTTGACAAGGGAATTTGTCAATCAAACTGCAATTGGAGGTACGAGCCAATCAACACTGACTAATCAAGTGTTAGTTATCAGTGCTGGATAGTGTTTGATCTTTGTTCTTGTTCTTTTTGGCGGATGTTTTTTTGGACTCAGTCAGTTTGGAACTGAGCACTCTCCAATCACGTCTGGTGATCAGCATATTCAGAATATCTGTGATTCCAAAACGCTAATTAGTCAATTCCACAGTTGATGCCAGAAAACAGGGTTTAAAAGATCAATTTGCTTCAGTCAGTAAAATACTGTAGTCATTAAGGAATGAAATGTCATTGTGAAAAAGTGTGATAATTAAACAAAATAACGATGAAATGAAATGAGCCACTAGGAAATAGGGGAATTGTGTCAGCATGCAAAAGAGATTTCCTAATAATGATGTGTCTTTGATGTACTTCTTCATTTTACTTATTTCAAAATGCCATCATTCATTTATTTCATCCTTTTTTCGTTCACGTATTTAATTAATTTTGGCTGACCCACCATAGGGATGACCTTTTTTTTTCTTTACTGAAGCTGTCAGCATGCGTGCCAGAAATGTGGCTTTCTATTCTCAAACTGCCAACCCACTGTATAGTTTGCATGACAAAGGCGAAGAGTTCATGAAGGAAAGCCATGGCTACGGCTATGGAAATAGATAGATAGATTATTCACAATGGACCACTGCTGTCAGTGGTTCATTGTGAATATGGGCCACTGACAGATCCCCAGGATATCCCAGACTGTCTCTTTTTCACGCATTGTGCTCAGCAACAGTGTGGGCTATTGCTGGGATTCACTACATGAATACATACAGAGGGTTGTTCTGTGGGAAGATAAACCCCAGTGTTTATGGAAAGCAGTGTTTATGTGGATAGACCACAGCATTTATAAAGCAGGCCCACAGACTTGGTACATCTTATGGAGGTTTTCCACCACACGGTACAGTACGGCACAACACGGTAACCATCCGTACCCGTAACTATCGGGTCAGGTCCCTGTGTTGTTTTTCCATCGCACAACAGAACCGTGAAGATAGGCAGAGTTAGTATCATATCGTATCGTATATTTATTATTCGGTATTGGTCCTCCAATGTTTTGCAATTCACCAAGATCACATTTACACGTTCCAGTACAATTTCCACTTACACATGGGCACTGTCCAGTTCAGATCATTTTATTTCAAAGGCCTGGGTTGCATCGAAGCAATCGAAGCATCGAAGCAATTCCTATATCTAAAATAACCCCATGGAGGGTGTGTCTGAACCGGCTGAGATTTAGTGTGACGATTCTGTGATGATTGCACTTAACCAATCAATGGTCTGCAGTATTGCTAGCTCCACCCTTAGGTCCCTGTTTGGCTCGCTAGTACCTAAACAGAGCAGTAGCTAAATTCAGCATGGGTAGTTAGGTTTGGTACGGTCCCTTCGCGGTGGAAAAAGCGACAAAACGTGGGAGCAGGGATTGGTTACCGTGACGTGGCGTACTGTACTGTGCGGTGGAAAAGTGCCATTATAAGATGCTTTTCCAGGGGTTAATTTTCAAAATTCTAGAAAGCTAATATCAAGCTCCAAGGACAGTAGGTCTACAAATGAACTCAAGTAAAGTGTAGGGAAAATCCCAGTTTTCTTTGATAGAATTAGCCTAGGCCTCTTAAATTATACCTGATGTAACGTACCCCCTTTGATGCATGGTAAGTCAATATGGTAAGTCAAGCAGAATGGTATACCACATTTTTGTGTCATTGCTCTTTTTGCAGATTTGCTTTACAAGATATGGATAAGTTCAGCCTAAAGGACAGCGGCCGGGGTGACAGTGAAGCTGGGGACAGTGACTACGACCTGGGGAGAGAGTCGCCAATTGACAGACTGCTGGGTGAGGGCTTTAGCGAGATTTTCCTCACTGATGGGCAGCACAGACTTCACCCAGGTATGCATGATAGGAAAACCAACACATCCCTTTACAGCCACTCTTCACCATAGGTATTCTCAGACACTCTTGACCATAGATATTCTCAGCTACACTGACTATAGATATTTTCAACTACCCTGACCATAGATATTCTCAGCCACCCTGACCACAGATATTCTCAGCCACCCTGACCATAGATATTCTTAACTACCCTGACCATTGATATTCTGAGCTGTTGGCAACAAATGCAACAAATGCTTCCAGGGTTGTGGATATCACACAATAATAAAAGCAAATAAATAAATAAATAAACATCTGAAATTCCCCTCTATCCGGGCATATTGATGCAGTTTTTCTCCAGAGAGATAAACTCAGAGCCGCTCCAAGAGTGCCTATCAGTAAATTAGCATGATTACGGAAAAAGTCTGAATAATCTGTTTCCCCCCCATTATTCAAATGAGAAGACTTCATCTTAAATGCAATTATTTCTGAGACTTGATACGGACGTGGCTCTGAATTTGTATCTGTACTTTGGAGTCCTTTTTTTTTTTTTTTTTTTGGAAATGAGTGGTTTCAATCTTTTTTTGATACGGCTCTCATCAGTCAGAATTTGTTTGGCTCGTTTTCGTTTAAGTTTTTCATATTTGCAGAACTTTGTTGTTTTTTCCTGATGTATAATACATGGAATAGGCCCTTTAATAATGTACCTAACTAAATAATGCAGACTGTATTATGAATATATTATAGGCTGGCATATTGGATTGGTATGATCAGTTCTTAGGAGACGGGTTCGGATCTTTGAATGCGTGATAGACGAACATTGGAAGGAGAGGGATGGGTTTATTCTTTGTTCCATGTGGGATCTCTTACAGTGTGCAAGTCCTTCTTATTAATTTGCCCACTTCCTTTAATAGAATGCTGAAGTATGTCATGGATATCTGTTTTTTATTTCTCCATGTGGTACAGTGATTTACAAGGGTAAAGGAAATGGCAGATTTTCTGATCGCTCTTATCTTGCGTTACGCTGTGTTCAACTCATTAGCAAGATGAGGACCATATGCATAGACATATGTCTGTGTGCACTCGTGTCACTCATGTAAATGCGTTCTCCGGCTAAGATGAGTGAGAGCTCGGTGCTTTCAAGTCAACAGGAAGAAAATGTATGGTAATTGCTGTCATTATTCTGTCATACATCCAGCGGTGGCTTTTGTTGCCTCTTTGTTGCTCTTCCGTACAGTGAAACAGAGAATGGCGTGTTGCCCTGGATTTGCATCCTCACCTCTTGACCTTACCCTCTCTTTTCCTGCCCCCCCCGCTCCAGCTATGAAACTGTGCACAGAGGAGTGCAGGGTCCTTGGGCACTCTGACCAGTGCTGGATGCCCCCTCTCCCATCCCCGGCCTCCTCGGACTACCGGAGCAACATGTTCATTCCTGGCGAGGACCCCCAGCAGCCGTCGGTGGAGGAGGACCGGCAGTCCATCGACTCCAACGACCGCAAGAAGAGCTTCTCCACGTTCGGCAAGGAGCCCGGGGCCGAGGACGCGGAGGGCGGCGACCTGTGCGGAGGCGCCTCCCTCCTCTCGGAGATGAGCAGCGTGTTCCAGCGCCTCCTGCCGCCCTCGCTGGACGCCTACGCCAACGAGTGCAACGAGGCGGAGCGGGCGGGCTCGCTGGAGCGCAGGAAGGGCCACCTGCCCGGGAAGTCTTTGGCCTACCCCCAGGGGGTCGCGGCCTGGGCGGCCAACACTCACTTCCAGAACCCGGGTAGCAGCATCGGGCCGAGCACGGCCAATCACACCAGTGCCCCGCCCCCTTCAAAATGGCTGCCGGCCATGGAGGAGATCCCCGAGAACTACGAGGAGGACGAGCTGGACACCGTCCTCAGCCACCTGCAGGCTGGCCATAGCGACAGCAGGCACGAGATAATGGACGCCAGCGAGCTGGTGGCCGAAATCAACAAGCTTCTGCAAGACGTCCGGCAGAGTTAGACGTGGACGAAAATGGGCCCCCTCCCCAAAAATTCGTATCTTATTCCATATTTATGGGAGTCCAGGAAACCAAGAGACCTGCAATTATCATTCAGTTGCATTTATAATGTAAATGTGTTTTGTGAATGCTAATTATCCAAATATATTGTATTTTCTTGTTCGGTACACAGTGTACACAGTGTGGGTGTAATTATCTTTGTATTTTAAAAATACATTTGTACCCTTTTATATTTATATATGTGTATATAAAAGTCAATCAAACAGAAGTCTATTTTTGTACTCTTAATGCATGTTGTAAAAACAGCTGAAGATCTTGATGTGTCTGAAAAAATATTTAAATTTTTTGTTACCATTATTATTATTATTATTATTATTATTATTATTAATAAACATTTTCTGTGTCATTGTTAATATAAGTATAATATAAGTAATGGTTCCTTATTTTGGGTTGGGGGGGGGGGGGAATCCAATTGAACAAATTATGATCGTATCCGAATGTTGATGAACTTTAAATCGTGTACTGTATGTAAAAGTCATTAATGTTCCCAGTGTATGCAAAGGAAGGTAATCAGGTTGTTAGTAGGGAGACACGCCTTTGTCAGTCTGCAGCACATGTAACAGTTGCCTCTGTTTTTATTTGTGGGGGATTTTTAATATGCAGATAATCATGTTTAGTCCATTTGTAACTGTGGCGACAACTAGTACATACCTAGTGCTTCACAATTGTGACTGCGTAGTCTTTAAGCCTGGGGTGTGTTCAGCAGCAAGCACGTTGCAAACTGTTTATGAACTGAAACGATGCAGTGTTGTAGGTACTGTTGCAGAGGGTTGTTACTGTGATTACTGATAAATCGACTGTACTGTATGACACCGTTTCTTACATACGTAACTCGCTGCTTCTGGCTGGAGCCCCGACACGCCCACCTAACTGTAACAAAAACACGCCTTTGAAAACGGTGCGCAACGTTGAGAGCAAACAAGGCGTTAAATAGCAACCGTAGCAAAACGTTTTGCTTGCTGAACACCCTCTCAGAATTTGTTGACACTTCACTGACCAGCTGATCACTTCCACATTTTTTTTATCGTTGTGCCAACACCGTGATAAAGAGTGTGTGCGTCTATATTCTTGCAAATATATGAAGAAGGTGTTATATTAAAACGGCTGAATTTTAAGTGACTGTGCCCGTCTTGATTTCAATGAAACGTCAACTCTCTGTGAGCTCCCCCTGCTGTTCGTAAGGAAGAATTGCTGTTTGATAATGTTTTTTCCCTCTCTCCATACATCCATGTACATTCAAAGTCAATTTGTACAATGACTCAAATCTCAGGATTTATTCAACTGGACAATCAAATAATGTGCTTGGCATCTAAATACAGTTTAATTTGTATATGGAAGCTATTATATCTTACATTAGACTCGTTTACATATGGAATTCCACAAGATTGCTATACAACATTATTTGCCAACTCAAAGCAATTCGTTTTCATTATGTAGCCAATTTAAGTGGTTTATTCAGATGCACATTTCATAGCACAACTAATCTCACAGCAAAGGGTACTGTAGGTATTCAAATATAATAATGTCAAATATTCTAGTGTTGATACTATCAAAAGTACATTGAACTCTATTGAAATGGGTTATCAGTGATATAAGTTGTTTTCATGTCAATTAAACATTTAATCAACTATGAATACGTTGTTAATCACAAAATATAATAAAAATCAGAGGATCATCAGCCATATGAACATCTGTTATTAATTTCAAATACATTTGAGTCCAAAAGTAGAGATCAATGTTAATTTAACATGAGCAAAATGCATTTTCACCATTCACGTCGATAAAGCGGCAAATGTGCTGCTTGCATGCGTTCACGAAGAAGAATGCTTAAATGTAACATAAGCATTTAAAAGCAAAAATAATGTATGATGTTTGCATAAGGTTCCAAATAACATCTGCACTCCACAGCCTGAATAAATGTTCTTTGTCTACTTTCCAAGTTATACTGGTGATGATTTGCAAATTGCAATACAAATTGCGGATGATTCGTTGCATTACAACGAATAGAGAATCACACGAATCGCAATGCCTTCATACAGCAACCTAATGCCCTCATAAAACGTGTCTTTAAGTGTCTTCACTACTAAGACAACTCCAAAGTTCTATTGATAGTGATATTTAAAGCATTTATTTTTGTATATGCAATAGCACCGTAGGAATACTGAATTGTTAATTCTCCATATGCAATGTCTCTTTGCGTAATTGGTGATGCTTAAAATCAGTGTGATACAGAGCCCTCTAGGGACCATTGCACTGAATTGCATATAACTCTTTAGGGAGGGAAAGGCAGAAAAAAAGCGATCTGATGGAAGGCTGACTCACCTAAATGCGCCGAAAAGACATTACATCCTTTGAACCTAAAACACGAGAGTAGTCATATGATGTGCCACCAGAAAATAAAATTGAGGATCTGTCATGTCACACGCTTATTTCCCGTAGGAAACAACCATGGCTCATGATTATTAAACGTATTATTTCATTACCGTTTCAGGACCTGAATGAAGGAAGAGCTAAAAGAGTGAGGTGGTCCTGCATTTGTATCCACGTTTTTGTTTGAATAGTGGTGTAACTCTGACTCATAACCAAAGGTAAAGAAGGTCAGTTGCAAACAAATATGATAATGATGCACTCCAGATATTAATTTATTTGTGAATTCATAGCTATAATATATAGGACTATTACTACTAAAGGTAGAGAAAAAAATGTGAAATATCAATTAGTCCCTTAATAAGGTGTTTGGCCACCACCTGTGGCCCGTTCTGCTGTGGCATAGTCTACCAGTGTCTGGATTTTTCAGGAGGAAATATGACACCACTCTTCCACAAGGAAGTTGATCACCCCATTCTTAGTTGATGGAAGTGGAAAACTGTTTAATTTCTTCCAGAATATCCCATAAACACTCATCTGGAAACTAGCACATGGATAACATCATTGTTATGCTCATCAAACCAATGGGTAACCATTCATGCTTTGTATAATCTTGAAATACACTCCACTCTACAGGGGAAAAAAGCTTTAACATGGGGGTAAAGATGATCACTCTTACAATTAAGTAACAATTGACATTGACCTTTATTTATAAGGGTATGAGTGCACCCAAACCAGGAAAAAAGCACAAACCTTTCACTGTTGATACACTGTTGTGCTTCAAGTTTTTTTCACTACTTGTACATTATGCTGTATAGCAGTAGACATAGTTGTAGGGCCTAGTGATTGCAGGTAGTCCTAATAGTAGTAGCAGTAGTTGTAGTAGATTATAGAGATCACGTGTTCATAATAGTAATAGTAGATGTCATTTTTTTTACTGTAACTAAGCAATACTAGATCTCCCTTCTTTTTTTTTAAAAGCTCACAAAACAGTATGCATTATATGTGCCATTAAACTTCATAAAATGATAAAATGGTAAAAAATGCTAACACTTTTTAAATATTACATAGTATTAATACAGAACAAGAAACATGCAAACACATTTAAACAATGTGACACATCCATCCATTTTGGCTATGGCAGTGGGTACTGTATCCCAAATTAAACCCCTTCCCATGTGTATGCAGAAGCGCTGGGGTGAACATATTTCAATAAATGCCCTTCCTCTGCAGCACTACTTCCAAGTTTGTTTTTGATTCAAAACAACAATTCACAATGCTAATTGTGCCTAAAATTTAATTACAGCAGTCATGAACTGCTCAACAGTTTATAAGTGTGAGTCGCTGTTGTTGTTTGGGGAAATGTGTCTTAGAGAGGCTTCTATCAAGTCATTTGGAACATTTATGCCTTTGATTTTGGACTTGGAGACCAGGGATGGAATGCCACCTGGCCATGGGGACTAGGCTGTTGCCCCCAATATGGTCATCGGTGAAAAAGGGAGAGAAGACAAATGAAAACAAGGACTAAAGGTGGCGATGGGGAGGGGAAGGGATGTCAGAAGCAGTTGACACAAGGGAGTAGAGGTATGTGGATATTTATACCTGTAGTGAAAAGGTATAGCCTTAGCAGACTATGACAATAGCATAGGGGATTGTCAAAAATGCCTTTCCCGAATCTTTCTTTAAAAGCCGAATAATAACAATAATAATAATATAAAACCTATTTTTTAAGATTTTTGAAAGGGTTTTGTAATATTGTTACATTGAAGTAGACACAGAAAAACAAAAACTTGATGCGGGTATTTTGACATCTACTTCACATCCACAGGCAATGTCCTGGCATGAGGTATATTAAAGTGTTCTAATGAGCCATTTTTGTGATTTTTCTGATTTTGATCATGTCCATCTATGTGAACTATGTCAGTATTGTAAGTGTTGATAGCTCTCCCATGGTGTTGGTGTGAAAGTGGCTTGGCTTTATTTTTATTTTCTTTTCTTGCAAAAGTCAATGTTTACTTTGGTTACTATGGTTACCCATAAAAATTACATGTAGAAGCCCTTAAATAATACGTTTCGCTGTTTGCTCTGACCGTTTTGCCCTCTCCCCGGGAAAGTGGCACCGTTGAGCAGAATACAAAGGTGAACTTACGGACACGGGCTGAAGAGAGTTACTCACGCGTGCGGAAATGCTATAGGACGGCGGGGGCGGCGCAGTCAGACTGCATGTTTCCAAGGTAGGCTTCGGGAGAGATGCCGTGCCTCACTGATTGGACATCTCTCTTCACGCTCCCGGCTCTGTTCCCCCCCCCGGTACGCCCACGCTCCCCGCAGAGACAAAAACGGGCCTCCGCCTGACGTGCGTGGCTTTGCCAGGAGACGGACAGTTCGAGTTAGCGCTGGCACGCCGGTTCACGCTCTCCTCAAAGCGGCAGAGGATAAGCCATAAGTCTCACTTCCCCCGGGAATTCACTGGGGATGGTGACATCTTCATTGCACCCTGACAGACAGGAACTGCATGGAAGTGCATGGAATTTTCAAGCCGGTACCTCCCGAACAATGCTCGCGCATTGATGTGGAGCAGTCAATAAGAGGCCATTTAGGTTTATCACATCAATGGTATTGGTATTACATTAACTACCTAAATGGGACACCTTTATTCTTTGTTCCCATTTGAACATATTACCCATATTATGCAGATGGCTTCGTTCTTTTTTCTTGAACTTCTTGCATTTTTAAAGAAATTCATCAAACACGGCAAAGTATGCCTTCTGTGATAAAAATCCTAGATTAAGGGCCTGTTTTTATTAAGGTTGAGTGATTACAGGTGACCTCTGATCTGGTCAAAAAAACTGCTCAGCAATGGTTAATAGCAGGAGGAGAGGTTAGTAACTGCACTGAAGATGCTGACTGGTCATTGCTTTTTTTTTTTTTTACCGTGTACGAGAGACACCTACATTAGGATAATCTTGTAGCAAAACAGAAACCCGAGGAGAACGTTTCATTGGGTGAAGTCAGTCCTGGGGACCCCTGTGCATGCTGCCTTTAGTACCAGCTCAAATGGGCTGTTAATGAATCAGACAGACAGACAGACATAATTCCTGGTTAGTGAAACTTAACAATAGCTATGGAGAAGGGCGCACTTTGAGTAAATCGAGGACAAACATTATGGAAGCACATAAATGCAAGTCTCAATTATCTAACCAATTATGGGATTGACTGAAGCAAAAACCAATGTACACAGCGGTCCCCTGGAACAAGTTTCTGACCTGTTTCAAGGGCCATTGACTTGTGCGACTGTTACATTCAACAGTCCCAGTGTTAGTTTCAAGTAAGTAAGTAAGTAAGGTAAGTTTAAACTGGATAAACTTGTTAAATAACTGTTTGATAAAGTAAATGATATTCTGCCACTGTAAATACAGGTTAGTCAGAAATTATTAAGGTATACAGAGATACTGATTCAAAATGATTTTAAAGATATAAGAAAACGACATGAATAATGACACTTTAAGAAACTTATTGTCAAAAGTAAATGGACTACAAAAAATACAGACTCTGCAATGGAATATGAAATATGGAATATTTATCGCACAGCAGCAGCTGTGAATCTATTTAATATGTGTGAATACAAGTTCAATTCACAAGACACTTCTCCCTGTGTCTATTTTGGGATCATGTGGCAAGCGTGTGTCATGTCTGCAGCGGTTTCTGATCCTTTCCGTGACTGACTTGTTTGTTTGTTCCCTCTCAGGTCAAACCTGTATAGATGTGTGATGACATGCACTCATAGAAATACATGGAGGTAGAAATATCAGCATTTGAGACTGCTCATGTTTGGTTTTTTTTGGTTTCATAAATATATTCTTCAACCCACCTTTCAAGTCATAGCATTTAGCCTCTGGTTTAGTCTTGTTTTCTCGTTTTTAACATCTTCTCTTGCGTTCAGGAGCTATAATAGCCGAGGGGCAGTAAAACTACAAAGTACATTGGAGACTATGGTATAAGGAAGTAGGCCTAAACTTTTCCTTTCATATTTTCTTATCCTCTTTTGAAAATGAAGAGTAATACCAGGAGAGATGAGGGGGGAAACTCTTGAATACTATATTTGCCGTGTAGATGCAACCAGAAATAACAAAGCTTCCACTTTGATCACGTTCAATAATTACAACTGTTGGTGGAAATGAGATCGAAACACAGATGATCATTTATTCACTGAAAATAATACGTGTACACATGGGTGAAAATCCTGATTTGCTTTGCTTTCTTTTTTTGTGAGATAAAAAATAACTTGAATCAGTTCTTAATCTGGAGGTTCTTAATCCTGGAGGCAGAAAGTGAAGGGGGGTGCTGTAAAGCACTTCTGCCTTCAATTAGGAAGGAAAATAAAACTTGTATAGGAAGTTTGAACATTTAGCAGGAGATACAAGACACATTTATTTCCGAATTTCTTATCGAGACACCATCCATCCATTTTGTTTTACGAAGCCCTCATGTAAACACTAGGACTCCCACTCCCGTACAGTGCATGGTGCATTGCACTCCTCCGCCCATAGGCCATAGTGACCACACTAAACCCCACTGTGCATACGCACATTTGTGAGTAAACTGTGTGTACACTCAATTCCACACCAACTTTGCGATTTATCACATTTTAACTTGTGCGTACAAAGTGCGTACATGTACATCTACCCAAAATTCAGACCATGTGTATATACAATTAGTGGCTGAAAAGTTAGTTAATAACAGCCATACGATGACTAGTGCTTACCTCTATGCAAGCTTACATTTACATTTTACAGAGCGACTTACAAGATGTGCATAAATACATGGTAGGAACAATCATAGTTCGCGCAAGAGATCAGTGCAGTAATACAGCGATAGACATCATTGCAGGCAGCAGCTTCAGACCATGCGTACGTGGCTGAACAGTTTGTCAATGACATAGCATTCAATGCGAGTGCATTTACCAACTGAGCCTCTCATAACCCCAAAAATAAAAATGTCTGAAAAGCAGTAATATGCCTTGTGACACATATCTCTGCCATGTCGTAAAGTGGTGTAAACGAATGGTCACAGGTTGAATTAAAAAGTAAAGTCTAGATTTAATTATATTGGGAATTATAACAACACGCATGCATCAGATTTGTCCAAAAAATACTGCATCTATGTCAATGCACACAGCTTGTTAATATCAGTTTCAGTGGGTGGTCAACTCTAATGCTGTGGCCTTTTCACCTGCTGCATAAGAGTCAGAGAAGGGGGCCCTAGGTGGAGCAATGGTAAAGGCACTCGCCCTTGCAGGTGTTCCCTCCGGCTCTGACCAGGAGTCCCGTTCAGGGCGGCGATTGGCTGTCCTGCCCATGGCAAGCCGGCGTGAGCTTGTCGTGTACAACAGTGGCTTTGTGTGTACCGGAGACAAGGTGTGTACCAGACCAGCTAAAACAATGAGTGTTAGCCGCATCTCCCTAATCAAGGACCCCAGCAAACTACAGCCAAACCACAAGCCACATGCCATTGTATCCCACAATGCACTGTGCTTTTTCGATAGATGCAAATGAGGAGTGTGTCATAGTTAATTTCTTTAAAGTGTTAACTTTCAACGTCTGTTTAAATCAGCCGTCGCGCTCCTGCCTTTCTATCTCTATGTCCTCCGTAAGGCCGCACTTTGTCTGGCGAAGCTCATTCACCGCAAGGAACGCGGCCGGCTGCGGCAGGCTCGCCGTATGAGCAGCACTCTCAGCCGGTTGGAATCCACTCGGCGAGGCAAGTGGAAATAAAGTGGAGGACGATTATGAATCACTCCGACGACTGCTTGCACATTGCACGCCGATGGATGATTACACCTGCCTTCCATTGTTCCTCTCTTTCTGTCTTCTTTCATTTCTTCTTGCTGCCTCTCGAGAGTGCCTGGCCCTGGGTGGTTTTACAGCTTCGTACTACCGGACACCGCTGCCCCTGTACAGCTTCGCACAGAAGATAACGGGCACAGAAAGAAGAGCTGTTCAACCGGTCCTCATTAACGTCCGTTTCTCTTAAAGGATACCTAGGCCCGTTTCATGAATAAAGATCAGTCACTTGCCTTGCAACCATTATCGAGCATAACTGCCTTGTTACTGAAATATATGTTTGGGGTGCAGGAGAAGGTCAATCAGCATTTGGAAATGAGCCCCCGGACATGTATTTGGTGGGAGACATGAAAGTGTTAAAGTGCAACGTGTTTTAATGCTTCGGCTTGTAAAGAAAATAGTTTTGTCAGCCTGCGACGACAGCGTACGAGCTTATCTTTTATGCGCTCACTTTGATGTGAGAATTCAAATGGCATTTGTTCAGCCCTCTTCAATCCGCCTGACATTTTTCACCTTGGCTCTGTTTCAACGTGAACAGAGCCTCTCAGATTTAAGCTTTTGGTGGTCGCTGCACATAGGAACGAGGAGACATGCTACCGCGGACAGAATCCTCCCAGATCAACAGACATTCACACTCGCACAGTTGGAGCATGAACAGCTCTTTTCCCCGAGATTCATAATAAAATTAATTTATTATGTTTATAAAACTGATTCAGCTTTTTAACCAAGGCTATGACTTTCACTCAGGTGGTTTTGCCTGTGTGGCTGGTCTATAGCCTTCCATTTTGTTGGGTAAGTACTGACTTTTATATAGCAAAATAAAATGTAAAAAATCTTTGATTGGTAAGTGGTAGGAAGAATGGCCAAGAGAGAGAGTTTGTTTGGAGAAAAACCCACGGGTTGAGTTAACACCACTTTTTTTTTTTTAAAGTTTGTTTGTGATTATTATTTTGTGGCAATTGGACGGATTCTTTTTTGGCTAAACGACTAGGATTGGATGACTACGATGTCAAAGGATTTACCCCCGGAACGGACAACGACAACGGAATTGGATCACTGAAAGGACAACAATGAGAGCGAAAGTTTGTGGACATTGTTGAACTTTCAGTGACAATGGCTGCAAGCCGAATACTCCTACACGGGAGCGGCATTTCCGTCCGCGGAATTATCCGCTGTAATCAATAAAACCTCTTTTGATTTTGAACTGTCTCCATTTAGTCGTTGTACATTGATTAAGTTATCAATTATTGGCGGAGTGGAAACCCCACGCCCTTGGTTGCGCTACAATATATATGTATATATTCATTTCCAGAGATAGATAACTATGTGAAATATACCTAGGTGCCACTGCCAGTAATACGTGTCTTTTTCCCCTGCGAGCATTATTAAAACATTTAAAAAGTGTCTCAACTTACCCAAGTCTTACCCAACAACCTATGTATAAATGGTTGGGGCACTCTTAGTGACTTAGGGTTAGGGTTGGGGTGCCCCCTTCACTCTACAGTGAATGGCATGAAAACACTGGTGAGTGGAGGAACTGCTTCCAGTAATCATCTGGTCGTTATAATGGTTGTTATAATATTGAGATAATTATACTACACTTTTCCTATGACTAAAGTATCTCCTGTCAGCCAGTGCAGTTGGTAGCAAAGCAGCCATAAACTCAATTTCATTGTCTTCCATTTGAGCTGTCAACCAGACACCTAAGGAGAGGATCGATGTAAAGTACTGCTATGCTCAATGTCTTGCTTTAAAAGTGGAATGGAAACTTGCATTTTAGAAATACAACCTGTTATTGGTATTATTATATGCCAATCTATAGGGAACCTGAGGCCATAAATTCGAAGGCAGTCCAATTAATTACTTCCCAGTGTAATTGACTCTTTTTTTTAACCCACCTCTTGTGTACGGGTGTGTATTCTTCAATCAATCAAAAGGTATTCTTAGCGCATATTTTACAAAGCATTTGTCACGCTTTATAGCAGACCCCAGCCAGAACCCCCACAAATGCAAGCCAAGGGCAAGCAGTGGCAACAAAATCGGAAGAAACCCATCCTCACCTGGCTTTACCTCCTTTACTGACTAACAAGTGTTAATTTGTCTACACCCAAAACAATTAGGGACTTGGTTAAGTTCAAGGCAGCTGGAGGTGGTGGTCCTAGGGTGGGGATGGCAGGCTGGAATGGATGGATGAAGGGCCAATGGCGGGTTCTGAGCATGGAGCATGCTCAGGACTCGGGACAGTCGCCCACTGGTGAGAGAGGGAGGCAGAAACAACTAGGGGCAATTAGGTCAAAGCAATGCCAGTAGGAACAGATTAAAGATGGAGGCATCAGGTGACCCTGCCAGGAGCTCTCTATGGCAACATAATTACTTGGACAGAGATAGAGAATCTAAGCAGTCATGAGAGGGACAAGAAATAGACCCACCCATCAAGAACATGCCTATGAGAAGTGGGGTCACAGCTGTCACAGAGGTCACTGTAAGAAAACGTTTCTGCCCCACAGTACTCTATGACTAAAAGTTTCTCAAGCTCTGCAATTAGACTATAACTGATTGTAAGCCCAACTGTAAAGGTATGGTTTTAGTCTTGACTTAAATACTTATAGTCAATATACACAATATCATTATGAAAACACAATCAATGCAATGTTTTCTGTCACTTAACAGGCAAGCTAGACAGTGACAAAACGAATGGAGATGCTTTACAACCAGGCAATAACAATACTGGATTGAAAACAATAAAGGCTCCCCCATCCCTTTGTGGCATTTTGAAAAGGGTTAGAATCACTGGTTTACCCAATTGGGGAGTCCCATTTTGTAAAACCTCCCTTAGCCAGACAGCTTTCTCCATCAAGGGAGAAAATATCTGGAATTCACTACCTGTCCAATTAAAAACAAAGCACAAATTTGCTCAATTTAAAATTAAAGTAAAATATTTGTTAAAAGCAACCACGTATGGAATCATATTTTTTCCTGAACTGAGGTTGAACTAATTCCTGAACTAATTGTTACAATGCTATCCTGTTTCCCTTGGACTCACTACTTGATTTTTTTATTAATCCTGTCTTTTACTTGTATTTGTTTTAATTGCCCTTCGAGGGACAAGCATTGGAAATTAGCGTAAGCTATAAATGTTATGGTACAATGCACTGGATTATTGTTTTAACAAAGTAACTTGTATCCTTCCATATCAAATAAATGGAAAACAATTAAATAATATTGAGAATGTGTCTGATTCCCTTATGTGTTTTGATAGGTTGTTCCATAGTAGCGGGGCTCTACCAACAGTACAATTATTTTAAATTCTCTGAACTACTAGATCTTGGGAACAAATTAGCCTTGTAGGCTTATTGTGATGTAAGTTATTGAAATATACCAGCGCAAGACCAGACAGGGCTTTAAAAGCCCAGAGCAGAACCTTGAAATCAGCCCTATAGTTAACGGGTAGCTAGTGAAGTGATGCTAGCCCTGGGGTAATATGCTCATGCTCCTTAGTTCTGGTCAAAATACGAGCGGCTGCATTCTGAACAAGCTGAAGGTTCTTTAGGGAGGTATTGGAGCAGCCAAATAAGAGGTTATTGCAATGATCTAGCTTTGACTTGACAAAAGCATGTATCAAAAAGCATATACAGAGAAGAAAATGTTTTTTTTCCTCACTCAGGGTTCCTACAAGTTTCAACAAGTCAAATTTAAGACTTTTTTAGACCTTTTTTAGACCTCTTTGAATAGAATTTTAGACCTATTCGCGACACCATATGATAGCTTTTTGTCATCCTCGGGGTGATGAAATTAGGGATTTCACTGCCATACAGACAAAAAAGTCTGAAGGATAATTAATATAAAATAAATAAGTCTCAAAAGTACATTTATTTTTATATTTTTATTAACTGTAGAAAGTCACTTCAAAGTGAAGAGAACAAAGTGCACAAAAGCTTATAACCGCTTAATGTTACAGTATGTATACAAAGAGACACGACACTTGTTACTATGTAACAGAGCTGGGGAGGAACTACTTGGGGGCATTTCTGTGAAAACTTTGTGAGAACTGAACCAGTCCCCAACAACAAAAAACGTCACTCAATCTTTCTGAGCTCTGCTCCTTTGCCTCTATCTCCTTCTCAATTATCTCAAGCTCGCCAACTTCTTCTTGCTGCCCTTTCGCAGGATGTTTGACTTGGAGATGAGCTCGGCCATCTGCCTGGGACAAGATGAGCAGCTTCTGGCAAAAAGCCCAGAGGTCAGGGTAGGGCTCGCTGAGGACATCACGCAAGAAGACATCCACTCTCTTTCGCATGGGTTGGAAAGAGTGGAACTCCTCACTTCTCCCTCAAGGGACAGGAGTGCTCCAGTATAACATCACCTATCACAAAACATATAAAGAAAAAAATTACATAAATCAGTACATCAACAATTAGACATGTATTGGTCATTCTAGATTCACTGAAACTACACTGGTTGACATAAAAAGGTCACTGTAGCCAATATGGCTGTGATAATTGCAATATTGGCTAACAACAATCATTTCAAATGTACTCAAACACTCATTCCTATGAAGCTGAAAATTAACATGTACTGTAGCTTGTATGTTCACAGATGAGACAAGTAGGCTAAGTTAACGTTAGCCTACAATAGGCCCACTGATGTAAAGTTAGCTGTGACACTACAGCTAATGGCATTATAGAAAAATAGCTACCAAATGGAACAGATCAATAATTGATTTATGTTACTTACTTTGACATTCGCCAGCAAGTCCTGCGCTGTTGCATGTCCTATGAACTGGGACCCCAGGTACCTAGACTGGACTTTCCCCTCATCCCAGAAACGAACATGTATGTCCAGCTGCTTGGTCTTGGTCGCCTTGTTCAAACTTTCATCAAACATAACAACGAATGGTCCGTTGTTGACTTTCGCGACGAGATCTCTCTTTATATTCCACCAAACCGAACTTTGTGATATAAGCCGTCTTATCACCACCACACGCAAATGTTTTCGCGATGTCAGAATCGGGGAACATGCGGGCAAAAAGCTTGCCAATGCCTTCGTTGCTGTTATAGGACTGGTGTTTAACTACGGTTTCCAGCGTCCACATCACTTCTGCCACCAGTTTTGGTGTGGATCCCAGCGCAAGGTCGATTCTTCCTTGAGCAGCGGGAGGCCGATTAGAGGTACCAGGAGACTGGGCCGCGGTAGCGGGGAGCTGCAGGCACTGCGTCCCCCGAAGGAGGAAGCATGGAGGAGAGTTGTCTGGTTTGTTGCAGACCTCTTATTTGGGTCTCATGTTTCGAGGACTTCGCATGCGATTCCAGAGACTTTACCCCTAATGTTCCGAGTTTAATATTTTTTTGCATAAAGTGCAACGGGCTTCGTGCGGATTCCCATCCACTGCTTTTAACCAGGACCTAAACGCGCTTTTCTCTACCCATAGCTCATTAAACCTACACTTGCCCATGGCTTATCAAATTACATAGCGAGGAAACTCAAAACAAAACACGAGTAGTTAGCTAGCTAGCTAGCTCTTGTCTACGTTCAACCAACTCGAACGATACGCAGCTTCGTTCGCCAATAATTTCTCCCGGGGGCAGCGAATTTGCATTTTTTTGGTTCCAGCTAGATTAATTTCCGTGTAAATAGATAGGACTGATTTCTTTGCAGGACACTCAAAACATTTTTAACACAATAGAGAGCTAATCTCACTTTTAAGACCTAACACCTCATTTTTTAGACCTAATAACTAAAATGTAAGACCTTTTTAGGCCTTAAAAATCGGATTGTTGGATTTGAGACTTTAAGGCTTTTTAAGACCAGCGCGGGAACCCTGCTCACTGAATAATTGTATTAGTATAAAATATAATTTGACCATTTTCAGCATGCAATATAGCTCATAATCTGTATTGTTTATTTTATACAATAGTTTTTGCTCATCTTTATCAAGATAATTTGGACCTGACTTAGTATGGGCATGCTACATGTGCTTCTCTGTGTGAGTAGCTGTATGACTGCATGTGTGGCTGTATGTGTGTGTGTGTGTGTTTCTGCCACTAACGGCACACAGCTGCTGGACTGTGACCAGGGATTTTAATTTTAGGAATGAAGCATTCTCTTGGTATTGAGCCAGAGTCTGCAATTTACAATTGAGCTTGGTAAATTGAACACAGGCTTCATGGAGAATTATCAGTTGGAGGAGCTTGTAGAGGTTGACTGCATTATTGCAATAGGGTTTAATCATTTAGAATAAGCCTTTTGGGAAAACCAACGGGTAAAGTTGACAATGCTGTGCTGACACATTCCGTGCGATTTTGCTTTGGCCCATGGTTTTGTGAGGAACGTTTCATTGCCTCTTTAGTTTCACACCATCTGCGATACATACAGTCTAACTAAACATTAAAATGAGTTGGCCATGTTGACGGCGCAATTTATAATGGCACACAGACCCCCACTGACTGCTGATTGTTGTCAGAGTGGTTCTGTGTGGTTCAGTAGGTAGAGCTTAGGTTGTGGGTTCCACATACAGTAGTGAATGCATACATTCTTTAGTGTAAGTCACTTTCGATAAAACTATCTGCTAAATGGCATATTATATATATACAGTCCCGGCCAAAAGTTTTGTCGCATGAGTGGACAAAAGTGACAATTGCTAATTACCCAACTCTTAATTAGCTAATAAAGTTAGGAAACAACACAAATTAATCATAAGTGTCTAAAGTTTATTTAGATACCATCAAAACAAAAATGTAATAGATGCTTATAAGGTTTATTGCTTGATAATGATGAACAAGCCAGTTTCTACCTGGACAAAAGTCTTGTCGCAAATCAAATTATAATCAAGAAATTTTATCTTTCTCAAAAAGTAAATAAAATAACAAATGAAAAATCAGTCTTGTATTTCATCATGGCCTATAAGTTAAGAAATTAATATCTTGTATGGGTTCCTTTGGCCTGCAGAACAGTTGCCATCCGGTTTGGCAGAGAGTCGTAGAGCTTGTTGATGAAGTCGTCGGTAATGGCATGGAAGGCCATCCCAAAGCTCCTCCAAGTTCTTCGGCTTGATCCTCCAAGCTTCCTCCTTTATTCTTCCACAGATATGCTCAATAATATTCATATCTGGAGACTGTGCTGGCCATCCCTGAAGGACATTGATCTTCTTCCCCCTGAGAAACTTCATAGTGGAACCTGAGGTATGGCAAGGAGCTCCATCCTGTTGAAAAATCTGACCCCTTTTGTAGTTGGGAATGTACTGGGAGGCAAGAATCTGTTGATATTTGGCACTGTCAATGTTACCATCCACCTTACAGATCTCCCTGGCACCTCCGTATTGGACTTAACCCCAAACCATAATCTTTCCACCTCCAAATTTGACTGTCTTCTGGGTGAACCGTGGGTCCAGACGGGCCCCAGAGGGTCGTCGACAATATTGGCGGTGCTTGGGATGGAGCTCAACTGACGATTCATCTGAAAAATCTATTTTTCGCCACTTTTCTGCTGTCCACCCTTCCGTCAGGCTATGGGCCTTGGCGTACGCAACACGATTTCTTAGCTGTCTCTTGTTTAGTGCTGGTTTCTGGGCAGCAATACGACCGTGGAGACCATTGCGAGCAAGAAACCGACGTACAGTTCTTGACGAAACAGGAATTGCTGGCGTCCACTCCTCCTGGAGCTGTGAGGCGGTTGACATGGGGCTGGCTTTTGACAGTCGGACAAGCAAGCTGTCGTCAGATATGAATATTATTGAGCATATCTGGGGAAGAATGAAGGAGGAAGCTTGGAGGACCAAGCCGAAGAACTTGGAGGAGCTTTGGGATGCCTGCAAGTTGGCCTTCCATGCCATCCCCGACGACTTCATCAACAAGCTCTACGACTCTCTGCCAAACCGGATGGCAACTGTTCTGCAGGCAAAAGGAACCCATACAAGATATTAATTTCTTAACTTATAGTCCATGATGAAATACTAGACTGATTTTTCATTTGTTATT
Organism: Aldrovandia affinis; assembly: GCA_029706075.1. Taxonomy (NCBI): domain Eukaryota; kingdom Metazoa; phylum Chordata; class Actinopteri; order Notacanthiformes; family Halosauridae; genus Aldrovandia; species Aldrovandia affinis. Next base: position 1,730,104 of record JAINUG010000163.1, on the reverse strand, counting down.
TTATTTACTTTTTGAGAAAGATACAATTTCTTGATTATAATTTGATTTGCGACAGGACTTTTGTCCAGGTAAAAACTGGCTTGTTCATCATTATCAAGCAATAAACCTTATAAACATGTATGACATTTTTGGTTTGATGGTATCTAAATAAACTTTAGACACTTATGATTAATTTGTGTTGTTTCCTAACTTTATTAACTAATTAAGAGTTGGGTAATTAGCAATTGTCACCTTTGTCCACTCATGCGACAAAACTTTTGGCCAGGACTGTATATATTGTGGTGTCCCCAGGGGTTGGGCGACACACACGGACCTTGCAGAGGGCGTAGGCAAGTTAAAGAACACGGAGGAGGCAGTATTCAGAAACCAAAATTATAATTTAATAAATAAACTCTTGACAACACAAAACAAAGGGTGGGGTCTTCAGGGGAATACAAACACACAAAGTCCGCAATCCTTAGCTCGTCGTCAATGTCCGTAATCCAAATCCAAAATCCAGGTCCAAGTCCACAATCCAGTCCGTAGTCGATATTCAAAGGGGGTCCTCACACAATCTGGTCATACACAAAAAAAACACACTCCAACACTCTCTTTCTAAATCCTGTCTGGTCAAAAGACTTCACAGGTACTCTCTCAAAACTCACACAGCAACTCCTTCACAAACACGTTCCTACTCCTCTCTCAGTATGATGAGAGATTCAGCCCTTTAAATAGGCCTTGAAATGGCCTTCAGCTGTTCGTTAGTGCCATTGCCTTTACTTTGCTCAGGTGTGACTGTGGCCTGCTGGGAAATGTAGTGTTTTTGGCTGCCATGTGTTGGAGGCCAGGCAGCCATTTTATTGTGCAGCCCATTGGGCTGCCACAATATATATATATACTGTATATTATTATAATAAAGTCCATTATTGTAGAAGATAGAAGCTGCAAAGTATCTGAGAAGTGGCTATTGTGCCCAAATGTGCTTCTCAAGTAAAGATTCTTAGTATGGTGTTTCAGATATGGTACTTTCGCCACTTTCTGATGCAACATTTGGTCGTAGTGTAAGACAAAAACAAGATGTACAGTATCAGTTGCTTAAATTTGGTACTCAACATTTTGTACATGTTGAATTGGTCTGTGGTCATATGGTACTGTGTAGCTCAGTAGGTAGAGCATGGCGTTGGCAACGCTTAGGTTGTGGGTTCGATTCCCACTGGGGCCACATGTACTGAAAAATGTATGCATTCACTACTGTAAGTCGCTTTGGATAAAAGCATCTGCTAAATGGCATATATTATTATTATTATAATTGCATCAGACTGGATAGAGGCCAATCTTGATGTTGATTTTGCACCTCCATCTATCATTGCAAACTCATAGCCCAGAGTGGGAAAGAAATTACATTTACACCAGTGGGATGTAGACTTTTTTTTATTACATGTAAGTGTCCATTGTGTTAAAATTAACCTCCACATTATTTGAGGATGGCAATGAGAGAGAAACGTGACTCCTTGATGCAACGCACCCAATGTTGAACCCACTATCCAATCAGAGGGAGGGGGGGATTGAGCATGCGCAGCAACCTATGGACAAACCATACGGCTGGCAGACTGCTCGAATCTCCTGGACTCCTGACTCCTTAAAGCCTAAACAAGCTTAAGCTTTGCTTAAGCACGTGTACGAGTCACCATCACGGCTTTCCATCACCAAAAGCATGATAAAACAATCCCAATGTTAATAGCGGCTTGCCATCACCCTCCGCTTTCTTGCGTGCCCCCACGATTTATGTCGGCATTGCACCCTGTGTACGCGTAACGTTCATTCTCGAGGACGTGCACAAGATACACGCCCAACGACCGCAGGATATGCGCGGTGGCCATTTTACGTACGTGTATTTAAAGTGAAGTACATTTAGGCCTTTAAAGTCACACAACGACGAATAAGGAAGGCGGATGCGTTGGAGCAATCTCTTGCTCCGCGCTCTTTAACGGTGGGTTCCATGAGCCAGTCCTCTATTTAACTGCACAACGGGTGAGGCCCTTTGCATTCACATTCGCCCTACGCATTCGCTCTCCTGCACTCGTTACGCATGATGAGACCCGCGGTCATTCGGCGGATGTCTTTATTTTTATTGCGGCTGAGCTTTGGCCCAGGAATGCGGGCAGGACGTAAATCACTCTTCGAAGTCAAGATGAACAGTGCGAAGCTATTAATCACGGGACATGGAATAACCGACTGAGGCGATGTGGCAGCAATATAGCCGATAAATATACATACGGAAAGAGATAACTAAGAGACTGGCAGGTAGATATGTCTCGATTAACTCGCGGGAGGAAGTGGCGCATCCTTGGAGTTCCACTTGCGTGTAAGTGAGGCGCTGTCAAAGTCTTAGGAAGAGTAATCACAATTGACTTTGTGGTTAAAAACATATTTTTAAAATGGTTACTATATAGGTATATTACTATACAATTTAGTACTATACAATACAAACCCCATTTAAGATGGTTTTTAACAAATATAGTGTGGTCATAAAACGTTTTTGAAATGTTTTTTAAAAGGAAAGAGAAAAAGGGAATTTTCATTCCTAATTTCATGCCTATTCTATTTTATTTATTGTAAATGTACTGTTTAAACGGGTATATATTTGTCATACATTTCTTACAAACAGTTGATTTTCAACACAAACCAGTTCTCGGCCTGTGTTGTATCATGTTGATTTTAGCAACAGCAAACCAGTTCTCTGTGCCATGTTCTCCCGTGTGTACTCATGACATTATTTTTGTCTAAACAATTCCTGCCTCTCGCCTGGAACGCATGCTGGGAAGGCTAGCCCCCCCGCGACCCTGACCAGGAATATATCAATTAAACTTAAACTGTACCCAAAAACACGAGTAAGACAAGATATACATAAGGCCGATATCCTTAAACTGGAGCGATACCTCAGATCCGATCTCTGCTTTGAATGAAATGATGTGCTATCATGGTATAATTCTCACAACATGCAGGGCCAGAAGCAGTAAAAAACAACGCATAGTTTCATCACTTTTTCTGGCCTGGTGGATAATATTTCTTACTGCCATGAAGCGTGTTTAATTGTACTGTGGGTGGAAACATTGACAGTGTGCAGATTATATCTCAAAAAGGAAACTGAGATAATTGTAATGAAAAATAAAATAATTCCCTTGCTGATTTTTTAAATTAGAAATTGATCTTTTTAAAAATAATTTAGATAGCAGAAGCGATGTGGCGTACAACAGTATGAACAAGAGTGTTCATAATGGAGAAATTTCCTTCAGATTCAACCTCTTCCTCCAGAGATCAGGGTGCAACGTAGTTATCTTTGAATACTGAAATCAAGCATGACATTGTTTTTATTTTACCAGCACATTTTATGTTTGGTCATAGTTATAATTTAATAATTAGATTTCTTGACAATTTAAGGCAGACATCTCCTGAGAATAACAAAGAAATTATCTCTGTTCTATTTCTCAATCAGTGCAAAGTACCTCAAGGCAATAGAAAGAGAAACATGGGGGAGGGGTCTTTAATTGATTTAACAAAGTGTTACTTTTTTCATTATTTTCAGCATGCTTTATTGTTGGCAGCCACCTAATACATAACAATAAAAAGTGATTAAAAGAGAATAGTATACACCTGTATTTGTGAGTCAAAGGTCAAAGTTAAAATCTGAAGGGACGGCCAGATAAATCAAATCTTTCTGTCAGGCCCATCATAAAGTTACGCATGCACACTGTATAAACCTTGCAAAAGCAGGAACTGTATCATTAAAAACAGGCTATCCCACTGTAAAATGAAATACACTAAAAGCCAACACCTTTTGGGAATGCTTGTTGAAAGGTTGCCAGCGTTCTGCGGTTGGCATTACTTCTCTCACTTTTCTAAATTAGTTCAAAATGACGGGAATGTTTCTGGAAGAACTGGTACAGGAACCCAAAAGATCCCATTTCCCATCATTGGCAATCATTCAGGCCCTGAGGCTGTTTGGTCAGAGTGTCTGAATGAGTTGTTCATCAGCTTGGAGTGGTTTGCACTGCGCCCCGCGCTGCTGTGGCTGACTCACACTGCTTGTAATGCACAAACAACGCGGTCTGTTGTCAGGTCCGCGCTGGGTCTGATCTCACAGCTACTGCCCTGTCAAGCAACATTTTATCCACAAAAGACTCCAACACACAACATTGTACTTGCCACTCAGTTTTGTTTTCACCTTCGTCCACTCACTGAAAATAAATGACTAGTTATAAGAATGGTAATTAATAATTAGTAGTTTCAATTATAAAATCTAAATGAAGTAAAAAGATATGTAAATAGATGTCAAAATATACTGTGCTAGAAAATATCAAGATGCGATCACTTTCAGGCTTGCTTGAATGCTTTACTTGAATGCTTGTATTGTGTAATATATTGTAAAATAACACTCATGTCATTGAAATCGGCTGAGTGATACATTTGTGTTGTATTCTGTATATCATGATATGCGTTAAATGAATGTATTACTTAATCTCGGATTGAATATGTTGATAGACTGACATTTTCGTGACAAGTTTTCTTGCTTTCGGTGAGGTGCTCAGCTGGCCCCACCTTTCAATCTTTTAATGGCCTGTGATGATGTCTTTCATCAGCTTGTACCTTTTTGTTGCCATGGCAATGGTAGATAAACTGACCTTCCACTTATAGTGAACTCCATATATTTCACATTCTCTGTATGTCTCTGTTGTCTTTGTTCTAAATACCATCAAGGGATTCTTTCTTCATCCCATTTAAACAAGTTTTTCGCCTCTATTTGGGAAGCACACTGTTACGGTTAATATTTTATAATATTATTCGTATTGGCATTTGAGGTTCAACCTACATTGAGGAGGATTTTTGAAGTGAGTTGAAATGTTTCTGCTTGCATTTAAAAATTCACTCAGAAAAGTCTCTATTTGTGGGATTAAGTATATTTTAAATCAAGCATGACCTATTTTAAATTAACCATGACATACTTCCAAGTGACTGAATGCAAATTAGAAAGACCACAGTATGTGTAGAACTTTGTTTTGTAGTTGAATCAATTTAAATATCCTATGACAGGGAGATTTTACATGTTTTTAAAATCCATTTACTTAAGTCTGAAGTACATATCTATGGAATAAGAGTAACAACATAACCATATCCCATTAACTCAACATCAGATGCCTTGTAGCACATGCTATTTAAGGCATAAGTGGTCAATATTAGTTACAATATAACACAATTTTTTTTACATTTGATGTCAGTGTGAGTTGATTTAGATTCATTCATCTGAAGTAAAGGCTGTGTATATTAATGATGGGGATTACCCTTAATTAGACAAGATGAAAAGTTATATCTGTAAACATTTTACATATCGCAGTTAGAGAGTCCAGACAGAAGATTTATAAGCCTTGGCGTGGTATTGTTTTTCTTCTCCTTTTTTTAATTAGGGTAAATATCTTGGCACTGGACCTGCGCCTGGGCCTCTGATTTATGGTTCACTCAAACGGATCTCCCACAAAGGACTTATCCATCACTGCTGCAAGGTGCCTCTGCTGCTATGATTAATGGCAAAAGCATAATAAAACTCTATGTTTATATGTATAAGCAGCCGAGGGTTACTCTGGGAGACTGGGAATATTTACGGCACTGTTTATCGCCCCATTGGTTGAACCGAATGTTTTTTGGGGCCGATGGGTTCTCCTTTCGGCGTGAACTTGGGTCGTTAGGGCTCGCGCGATGTGGCGACGTTACCTCATTTTCGCCTCTGCGGTCTGTGGAACTCATTTCGCAGGTCCTGGCATGGTGCTGTTTATACGATGGTAATGGCGAAGGCCTGTTGGTCCACTCTGCTCCAGCATGCAACAGTAAGAGGTGCTACGTGCTCTTTCTGTTTAGTTTTTCCCTCGCACGGCTTCAGGTAGGTGTCTGGGTGACAATGGAACTGGGATGCGTTTGTGCGTGTGTGTGTGTGTGTCTGTCAGTGTGTGAAAAGGGCTGTGTGTGTGCATGTGTGAGTGTCTGTGTGTATGTGTGTGTGTGTGTCAGTCAGTGTATGAAGAGGGCTGTATATGTGCATGTGTGAATGTGTGTGTGTGTGTGTGTGTGGGCATGACTGCATGAATGAGTGGGTGGGTTGGCTGACTAAGTCTGTGTGTGTGTGCTTGTGCCATGTGACCTCACTGGCCACTGGGGAAGGAGGATTCTGCCATTAGAAGTTAAGAGTTTTATCCTGACATAACATGGCTTTGATAAAAAATTATTTATAGCCCGGGGTGTAAATGCTATAAATTTTTATGCGAATCTTACTCTTTTTGGTATTTTACTTTCAAACTTTAACTTGTAGGCATCAGAGGTTTACAGCCTCATTATGGAATTGTATCCTTTTCAGCTCAAGGCTTCAACTCACATATTTTCATAAATCACATAGATTTCACCCCCTGAGTTTCATATTATCTATCATTATTTACCATTAAGTACCCCATATAGCCTTTTGAAGTACCCCTGGGGTACTCAAAACCTCCGCTGTATGCTATGTGGCACTCAACAGCAAGAGTTGCCTAGTTGCCCGAGGCAACCAGAATTGAGTCCGTGGCAACCGTTTGCTCTGTCTACTTGCCTATCTTGGCAACCACTTCTCTAATAATATTTCAAGCAAGATTTTTAAAATTCCCCCAAATAAATATTCCATTCTTACCATTGATGAGGACGGACACACGGAAGCATTTGTAATATCTATAACTGAACATTCTGAATGATAATGGGACAATCTGCTTATGTTAGCTGGCTAGTAATAAACTAGCTAACCCTCAACACAAGAAAAAAATAGATTTTGAGAGAGATGCGTATACATCATAAACATTGCTCGACATCATGAAAGCACTGCTAACAGCAGGCTAATCTCTTTTACTGTGTTGTTTTTGATGTTGAGACATGACAGCAAACAAATGTGTTCAAAAAAACTAAAAGCGAATTGAACATTACATCAAACTCCAAATATAACAAGCTGAAGAGCTGTTCAAATAACATTGCTAATTTTAGCCAGCTTGCTAGGTCGCGTTCACACAAGAGTGGGTGGAGCATCACACATAGACAGTGCGTGAGACCTAGGCTAACTTTTTCAAGACATTGTACAGCACAGTAATTGATTCAGGGTAAATCATCAGCACATCATGTTGTTGTGGAAATCACCTCAGAGAAACAACCGTAGATTAAGTTTGGTGCGGGCCCGTTCAGGTTGAAACGGATGTATCATACTGGCCATTGTATTTATTACATTCATGGACATTGTTTCTTATTAAGACTATTGATTTGTACACTAATAACTGTAGTCAGTATTTAATTCTAAATTTGTCAAAGCACAAATATTCAATTTCAATTCCATGCATCTGTTACTTAGCTATAGAATTCACTAATGCTACAGTATTATGGACTGACTTGTTTAGTGACTACAGAGCAAGTAATTTCTCATGTAATTGACCTCCCCCCCTTTCTGATTTCCTTCAAACTGACAGTTTTAACATGCATATGATGGTTGTGTTTTACCTAATATTAACTGTCCTGCATTCCAATTATCAATTAAATATCAATGAGATAATATCTATATAACATTGAAACCAGTTTGTCTATTTGGTCAGCTAAAATGTTGGTAAGCAGTTCTAAACCGTAGCATTGAGCCCTGATGCTATGCAAATCCCAGATCCTTGGTTTGTGTGGTCAGTGTATATGGGGGACTCCAATACCTGGCTGCTTTTTTGTTCAAAGGAAAAAAGAGTGCGAGGAGCCTCTGTTGGACAAAATGGAGAGAGGAAGAGGTTTAACACCTACTCAGCGGGTTTTTATTCAGCATTCAGTCGGCGTGCAGTTACTCAGCAGGACTTTGGCCGACTTTTCGGGGCCAGAGGGCTCAGCGCTGCCCAGGTAGGCCGTTTCATTCCCCTCTCACTCAGCCCGCTCTGTAAAGGCACCATTACTAAACGCAACGGTATAAAAACCAGCTCCGAGTCACCCGTGTCATTTTTTCACTGGTATTCTGGCGCCCCGGGGCCTAGGTTCAGCATAACCGCCGCCTGTCTCGCACTTTGAGATACGAGTTCAAGCAGGTGCCGTTTTTTCCACACGTGTGAACCTACGTTACGGTTCCATTGGCCCCTTGAGAGTCGCAAAAGAAGAAGCAATAGCTCAGGAGGGAAGGGACAAAAGAACATTCACTTCATGTCTGTTTCTTTGAGGTGAGAAACAAATTGTGGCTAGACTGAAGCTGAGCCTGCATGTTTCTTGAAAGTTGACGTGTTTGAAGATTTGTTTGCACGTTTGCCGGTAACAGCACCCAATCTGAAATCCCCTTGCATGGTAAACAACCAATGAGAGGAGCACCAGGGAGATGGACCAACATGATGGGTTGAGTCGATTGGGGATTGGGGGGGCGGTGCGGGGAACGGATAGTGAGTCAAAGATGCTTGGAGAAAAATAAAAATGTGTCAAAAATGTTAAAAACATTGTGGGAAGGGGATCTATGTGCTTCAGACGGCCCAACCTTCAGGATTGGCCTCCAGGACTGCGGCATAGGTTAGCGCATTAATTCTCATTAGCAGCCAGTTCTTTCACGGGGCCTTAAGAGATGTAATTCTAAGCACGTCAAATTGGTTTGATTGGGCCCTCACCCAACGGCTTGCGTCATTGTGAAGCCGTGCAGGAAACAGACAGTGTGATTTTATTTAAATATTCACTTTTGGGAGGTCCATTCCTGCAATCCACAAAAAAAAAAAAAAAAAAATTATGTTCATTATTGACCCATGAGCAAAAAACACAGGAACTCTAATTTTATTTTTTTTATCTTACATTTTTTTGCCATTAATGTATCATGAATGCACAGATGTTCAAAGTTTGTTTTTGAAGTGCTTGTTCTGTGAAGCACAGCTTTCTTGGAGCGAGACCAAACTCGCGTGTTCTAAAAAAAAAAAAATTCAGCTGCTGCACTGACTGCTATGTGATATCGTTTGGTTCGGCACACGCTCAGATATTTACTCTGTGATTGCCTCCCCCAAAGCTCAGCTTTCATAGCGCCTCAATTTGTTTGTGATAATTTTTTGTTCCACTAGATGGCACTGTCTCTGTATTAGCAGTGAGTGTTGCCTGCAAGTCTTGTAAGGTCAATGGATCAGCTACTCACAGACTTGGGTGTGTTATCTTCCTACTCCTTCCCCTGTTAAAAAGACATAACCTTCTAAATGTCCAAATTTCTGTGGACAGCTGTGGCTGATTTGTGATAAGAGTCTGGAAAGTGGTTTAACAAATGGGTTTTTAACCGATAGACCCATATCTTCTCTGTTCAGTTTCCTACCCAGGTCACTGTTTGTATGATGCCCAAGTGCTTTCAGTAAGACGCAGAGAGCAAGAGGCTGCACAACCTCAATCATTTATTTACAATTTTATTTAATTCTTGGCGATCGCTTTTCTGTATTGCATTATTCAAAGGGCTCAGCGACAATCGCATATCGACGGGCGCCACAGCAATTTAAACTTGAGTGATTCATTGAGTGAAAAAATAGAGATTCGGCATGAATATTTATTTGTGAGGCATACATTGGACTTGAACATAACAATGCCTATAGCCACATATATTTTAACCATAACTGTCTGGAATAATCTCCAGAGCACAAAACATATATATGTAAAGGTTAAGAAACTGAGATGTATCCATAACTGAGTAGAAACTCCAAGCAAAACGCTTTTTTTTGCTTTGTTTCACAGTAATGATTTATTTCTGTTCCAGAGAAAATGTTGAAAGGTAGATTATTTTCTGTTGTATGTGACAGTCTGAATTTGATTAGTTTCACGCTATAGTTGATGTATTCAACATATGGTGCATGCATGTATGTATATATATATATATATATATATATATATATACATGCACATGCATGGAAAATTATTAATGCATTAAGAGTCCCAACATACATTGAATGTAATATGTGGCACTCAAATGTGGTCACGCATTCAATCAAATCAGTAATGCTAGACATAGTCATTCCACTATCTCTCACTTTTCTGCAGTGATCATTTTTTCAGTGCTAAAGTGATAGCCATGTTGCTGCTAAAGAACCCTCAACAAAGTGGTTTAAACCCTCTCCTTTATTGTCTGAACCCTAAGATCAACTCTGCCATAAAGAAAAATAAATAATTTCACTCACCATGTTGAAATAAAGACACCATGCTGTCTGTTGTAGGGGCTATCCCTTTAGAAATGAGGATTCTAACACCACAATGTAAGGACTCTTATAGTATCAGTCCTTATACTTATGTTTGGTATATCAAGAAATATACTTAAGTAGAAATTAGAAATTTTAATTAATAATTAAATACACCATTAGAATTACAAATTACAATATTAATAGTTAATCTTAATAAAATCACAACATTATACCTTCAGTTAATACCAAATTCATAATATTGTCAATTTAACTAAGGGGTTGAAGGCATCAGGGAGTTGGCTCACTCTCAGTCAGCAGAGGTTGGCTCAATTCAATACAAGTGTAACATTAAGGCAGACAACCTTGTAAAAATAATATAATGTCATTCACTGAACATAAAGCATCAAACTGGCAAAGCACATTAATTCATAGATGAATGAACAGCAACTATCTGTGTGTGAATACATGCATGTATCTGTGTGTATGTATGTCTGTGTGGGGCGCGTTCACGTGTAGGCGTTCTGAGACGCGTGGCCATGCATGAATGTGTTCTCTCACGTGTGTGTGGGTTGTGCACATGTGCGTGCATTCTTTAAGTGCGTGGTCATCGAGAACAACGAGGAAAGATGGAGGGAAGCTTGAACCTAGTTTGTGACGAAGGAAAAATTCAAGATGGCGCTTACTGCCCACATCAGAATAATTGTGCGGTTGCGTGTGTTGAGATCAGAATATCGGGTTATGACCGGGTTAGTAGAACATAATACATGCAAGACCTGGGTCTGTGTGTAATGTATTTTACTACTAATGCAGGCATTGAATGAGCAGCTGTGCCAGCTACAAAACCAATGGTAAACCATAAACCACCATGAGTGTCATGACCCATGATACAATATACAACAGTTCGTACATTCAATCATGAATGTCAGCAGTCTGTTGCTATGCCCAGTTTGCTACAGCCTTACTTTTGTCTCTTTTGCTCCGTGAATCGGCAGGTTTCGATGTGTGCTGGTTTCAGAAGAGATGTGGGAGTCCGGTCACCAGTTCTTCAAGAGTCTGATGATTCCTAACTGTGTTCCTTACACCCGTTCAAGGTTGCCGTGAAGTCTCTGGTTCTTTTTCCAGGGTGCAAAGTTGATTGTCGGCGATGAGTCTGGAGGAAGGGAGCTGGCTGCGTCTGTATCACTCAGATGTCCAATATTGCTAGTTGTATACAGCTCTTCACAAATTAGCATCGCCCGCTGCTAAGTTTGTGGAGATAGCCCTCTGTTGGGGTTCTGCTGCCGTTCAGATAACTTTTCCTCTCGCGCGCTTCAGAGAGGGCTCTTGGTTGAGGCGCTGTTCAGAGGGTGCGAGTGCGACCTCTTGCTTGATGCGTTGACGAGAGAGAAAAGCTGATAATTGTGCTTTGGTTTTGTTAGTCGCGTGTGAGTTCTGTGTTTCCCATTTACAGTATCCTATGGGAAGGTGACAACGAGTCACACAAAGAGGCATTCCTTTGTTGTAATTTCCTGTGGATCATGTTTCAAGACCTTTTGAAAAAAATGCTTGGGCATGCATTTTGCAGATGAAAAACGCTAAGCACACAAAATGACATTAAATGAATTGCACTTCAAATGTATAATTTTTCAAGTGGAATGTCCAGTCCCTACACTGATCATGGTCATGATGTGCAAATGCAAACCCCATTCACAAGCAAGGCCTCCTCTTCTGTTCTATGTAGAGAAAATAAAGGATTAAATATGAAAATAATGACAAACATGCCAGCTAATTCTACGAACCGCTGTTCACAACATTTAGTTTTTACAATATTTCCCCCAAAAACAGCTGAGCCATTTCTGCACTGTTGTGTATGCAAACAGGCACCTGCATTTGTTTGCATCCTTTTCATTGGGTGCTGGTTGCTAAGCCTGCGTTGCTATGGAAGTGACCCTGTGCTCCTGTGCGGGACTGGTGGGGTGCATGAGACGTCTGCTGCCGCTTCATTTGCTCACACGTAGCAAATACTCGAAGCTCTCATGTTTGTGAAGAGGGGAACATGCAAACTGGTTGTGCGATGTCGGGATACTGTTAGGAAGAATGAAAAACACTCAGCAATGCTCCATAATATACTACGACAGAACTCCATGCATGTCAGCAAGGCAGTGAATGTAACATTCTCTGGTAATAATGTAACACAGAATCCCCCAGAAACAACTATAAAAAATATATATAATATAATATATAGTTTAATCCTAAATAAGGTACGGAAATGTCTCCAGCATACTTTAGACTGCTCAGGGAGGCGCTCGAGTGATATATCCCACCGAAAAGGGGAGCAAAAGAGGTGGACTGGTGGTTTGATGAATGTTCCATTTGTCACTCTCACCTAATGATGAGGCGTTCGCGGGACAAATGGAGCTCGGAGTCGATCTAGACCGGCGGCCTGACCCTCATACGGCGCAATATCACATCACAGATGTGCGATATCATATATCCATAAGGGATAATTGATCTTAACAGACTGAAACAAGATCGGAGACCTTTCCCTTCTGAGGTCTGCGGGCTCCAAATCAATTATTTAATGTAAGGGAAGCCCAGGTTTGATGCGGCTCCCTGCGCCTTAACCGGCTGAGATGGCGCTGGAGCCGGGCCAGACTTGTCTGTTGCCTGCTCAGGTGCAAGTTTAAGCACTGTCCCCCTACCACCTTGTGCCAAGCTGTATTTGCGCCACTTCTCAATGCCCCTATTCAGCCCCAGGCTGAGCAGGATATCAGCCAGATGGTTGAGATAACTGAATTTAAGACCCACTCTTTATTGCCAATTCCTTTGCTCTCTGTTATTTAAAAAAAAAAATATATATATATACTGTATACGCTCAGTGGCCACTTTATTATGTACACCTGTACACCTGCTCGTTAATGCAATTATCTAATCAGCCAATCATGTGGCAGCAACTCAATGCATAAAAGCATGCAGACATGGTCAAGAGGTTCAGTTGTTGTTCAGACCAAAAATCTGAATGGGGAAGAAATATGATCAAAGTGACTTTGACCGTGGAATGATTGTTGGTGCCAGACGGGGTGGTGTGAGTATCTCAAAAACTGCTGATCTCATGGGGTTTTCACACACAACAGTCTCTAGAGTTTACAGAGAATGGTACGAAAAACTAAAATCATCCAGTGAGCGGCAGTTCTGTGGGTGAAAACGCCTTGTTAATGAAAGAGGTCACAGGAGAATGGCCAGACTGGTTCAAGCTGACAGGAAGGCAACAGTAACTCAAATAACAATGCCTTACAATAGTGGTATACAGAAGAGCATCTCCGAATGCACAACACGTTGAACCTTGAAGTGGATGGGCTACAGCAGCAGAAGACCACACTGGGTTCCACTCCTGTCAGCTAAGAACAGAAAAGTGAGGCCACAGTGGGCACAGGCTCACCAAAACTTGACAGTTGAATATTGGAAAAACGTTGCGTGGTCTGATGAATCTTGATTTCTGCTGCGATATGCAGATGGTAGGGTCAGAATTTGACATTAACAACATGAATCCATGCATCTATTCTGCCTTGTGTCAATGGTTGAGGCTGGTGGTGGTGGTGTAATGGTGTGGGGGATGTTTTATTGGCACACAATAGGCCCATTAATACCAATTGAGCATTGTTTAAATGCCACAGTCTACCTGAGTCTTGTTGCTGACCATGTGCATCCCTTTATCCCCACAGGCTACCCATCTTCTAATGGCTACTTCCAGACAGAATAATGCACCATGTCTCAAAGCACACGTCATCTCAAGCTGGTTCCACGAACATGCAAATTATTTCAGTGTACTCCAATGGCCTCTACAGTCACTAGATCTCAGTCCAATAGAGCACCTTTGGGATGTGGTGGAATGGGAGAATAGACATATACATAAGCAACATTAAAATGTGCAACCAGACAAATCTGCAGCAACTTTAGCGTGATGCTATCATGTCAACATGGACCAGAATCTCACCTTTTCTAGAGAATGTTTCAATGTTTTGGTTTGAATCCATGGCCTGAACCCCGTAATAATTCAGGCTGTTCTGGGGCAACATGGGGAAACGTCCTACAAAAATATAGTGCCAGTACTAGAAAGGTGTACCTAATATATATATATATTATTTTTTTAAGCCAAAAAAATAAGACAATTTTGGGGATTTCAGAACCAGCTCAGTTTGAGGGTTTTTTTTTTAATGGCTTCTAAAACTCTGGGAGCAACTAGAGTACAGATTATTCATTGGGGAGTTTAAAGTGGGTTGATTAGTGACAGAGCAGGCTGGGAAGCATCTGCAATCTGTCACTCATGAGTCGGAGCTTCTGAAAAGGCCCCCCTGTGGTGCCTGTCACTTTCTTGTCGTATGTCAAGGTTGCTTCACGGGGTTTCGCTGTGAATTAAGGGTGAGGCACACTGTAGATTAACCTAAATCTTGTCATATGGCATTTGCAAGTACATATTTCTACTCATATTTAGCCATCACTCTGGAACAACATATTTCTTCACATATTTATATGCACAGCGTATTTACTGGGTCAGACATTTAAAATGCGTAATACTGAAAATCAAAATCAACTTCATTGTGAGTGAGGGATTTAGTCAGCGGGATGGCCGTGTCTCATTGTGAGGGAGGGATTTAGTCAGCGGGATGACCATATCTCATAACCCCCTCTAGTTAATCGGGCGCCCACATTCTGCCTGCGTAAGGCGCACATAAAATGTGCTCCTCTGACTCTAAGTCTGTGCAAGCTTAACTGGTGGAAAGAGGCTTTCGGAGGAAAGCACATGCTTGGCTGCGCTCTCCTGAATTAGCTGCAAGTGGTTGCAATGGTGAGCAGGAACACACACAAATTGGACATTACAAATTAGAGGGAAAAACAAAAGCGTTGTTTTTATGACTATTAATAAGTACCAATAATCGGTGAAGATTATTTCATTTCTCTCTCCATAACAAATCATTGCTCAAACATCGTCTTGGAAATGTGCGTTTTTGTCGAGCGCCCTATATGGTAGTGGTGCTTATGCGCCTCTAACCGTGGATTACTCTCTAGCCAGGTAAACCATGCAGTAATCATGGTTGAAAATGAAATGTCATGATTGGGTGATACAGGGGTAGATGTAAAAAGGCCATTGGGATTCGGAGGGTAGGACTGATAATGTTGAGGATCTCCAGATCCTTTAGTGTGCACTGGTTGACAGTTTTCTGTCTGCAGTCAGGATAAAATTAAAAAGATGAATCTATTTACTGGTCTCTGTGAGTGCAATCACACTGCACCCCAACCTTTCACAGGATCAATAATGGTACCTTTGGGATCCACATATTTCCTGTGTCATGTCGTCATGACAAAATCATCTCCTGCAAAGTGCAGCAGTGGCAGTCTCCGTTTTCAAAGGCACACAGTATTGGTTGAGTGCTGAAAAATATGCACATTACCTTGAGGCAAAGATATTTTGACAGAAGCTGGAGCACAGTACAGACCACTCTACAGGTACATTCAGGTAAAATTTGTGATAAATATAGGAATCAAATGAATTCCTATTATTGTTCTAATTAGTATTACAACTACAAATTGATTCAATTATACCCCATTTGCACATGTTTTATTCAAATGTTGCAGGATGACATGCTCTATATTTCAATATATATTCGGGAATGTTTGTATGAGAATGTGAAGGGGAAAGCATAGATATTTTTGTTATACTGCATAATATATGTATAATTTTTGTATATTACATTTTTCCTTACATTGATGTGCAGCATTGTTACCTTAGAGATAGCGACATATTTACCTGCCCATCTAACTGTAGCTAGCTACAGTGTGTATTTCAATTGTATGTGATATATTGTGTACTGCATATGTTACATGTCCAAATATTTACTTTGTGCAGAGCAACATCCATATCGACACATATTGCATCTAGCTAGCTATAATAGCTTGCAGTGCTGTCAACTCTCACTCATTGAGCTCTCTCATTGAATCCCACGCTTGGAAGAAAGGCTAAACATGCCACTCTACTCAAGTTAAGTCTCAAGGCTGGCAGAAATGAGCTAGCTAGTTAACAAAATGATCAATTTACACATTGGAACTAATGAATTTGCAAATCAAAAAACAGTTTTTCCTGTGTATTATTAAACATATATCAACATACTATACATTATAATTTTGTGTAAACAGTCTTGTGCAGTTGTGCTAAAGTTTTCATTTGAAGAATTGTGCACAGTAAATAAATTACTAACAACATTTTACATTACATTTTAAGCATTTAGCAGACGCTCTTATCCAGAGCGACTTACAAGATGTTTTGAAAAACTAAAATCACTGTGGGCCTTAGAGACGCCAATTGGGCATCAAAGGGTTAATCAATCCACCGAGGGCAATATGTTAATATGCTAATATATACAATGTCTATCCTTTTCCAAGCAGGCAACACATTCTGTCCTTTCCTTGTTTTCAAATATTACGATACACATGTTGTATGCTGGCAAAACTACTGAAATGCAACAGCCTGAAAATGTGCTTAAATAATGAATAGAAAGATCATTCCAATCTATTGAGTCAGACATTTTACATACACATTCTCCATTGTAAAAAGGTTACCGAAAACCCGAAGAAGATTCCCTGTGTTACAATTCCCCCCCCTCCCCCCAAAGAGCCCAGTGCCTCTAACAACCCCTCTCCCTGCCCACCGTGTCCGACCTCATGTAACGACACATTCCCCCCACATGAGGCAAGCTCAAATGTCAAAATCAACATGCAAGAATATGGTC
Source organism: Aldrovandia affinis (assembly GCA_029706075.1). Classification (NCBI taxonomy): domain Eukaryota; kingdom Metazoa; phylum Chordata; class Actinopteri; order Notacanthiformes; family Halosauridae; genus Aldrovandia; species Aldrovandia affinis. Next base: position 1,713,156 of record JAINUG010000163.1, on the reverse strand, counting down.
CCCTTAAAAAAAAAAAGGAGAAAAAAAACATTGCCCTAAAAGCTTTGGGCCTGTTTTACACAAAGCCGGGGTTTTGCCATTTGGAAGACCCTGGGTGATTAACCTTTACCAACAGTCTCCGGTCTCCCTTTCCATGACACTGGAGGGAAAGCGCTCGCCTCCCTACACGCACCGAAGTGTATCAGTCTTCCATTTTAACCGGGGCCCTTTTCACCTCCGATGGGATTAATGGTGCAGAGCATTGAGCTAATGCTAATGAAGATGAAACTGCGTTTGCTGTCTGGCCGAGATAGCAGCCGGACAGTGCTTTCACCTGAGGCGAGCAGACCTTTGCGGAGCGGCAGAAATCAATTTGGACAGCTCAGTCAGCACAGTTTACATCCCCAGTCACTCTTATTACCGTGTCTCTGACTTCAAATAAAACGGATGTGTTAACCTATTTAACCCCATTAGAAGGAGCAGTGACATAATTTCTGCTGTATGTTGAGAATTAAATTCAGAAGGCTAGAATCGGCTAGAAGACATGACCTTGGTGACTTCAAAAGAGGTGCGATTGTTGGGGCAAGTTTAGCAGGTGATTCAGCTCAACTTGCTGATGTTTCAGGAGGAACAGTGTCTAGGCTAAATGGGCAACTGTAAATCAGTTAATGGCTAATTTCTATCTAGGGCATGAGCAGGCAGTTTAATCAAGAGTGCTTTCATACAGAGCAGGATACCATTATTGTATTGTATTGGTGTTTCCACCTTTTTTGGCCACAACCTGTGTGTAGATGTACATTTATACCACGGCTTGGATTAATAATTGATTTGGGCTGGCTGACAGCTTTGCTTTTCATGTATAAACAGTTCTACGTACATCACTATGTGCAAACATTTCAAAAGCTAACATTAGTGAGTTAAGAATATAGTTTGATTAATACATGAATAGGCCACTATGTCTCACTGCAAGCGAGAATTGCTCAAGTTTGAAAACACAGATTCTTCTCTGCTAAGTACCTTTGCTATGTTTTTTTGACACTTTAGAGCTTTAGCTCATTAGCCCAACCAATGTGTTTTTCTTCTCTCTCTACTACCACCGCAAACTTTCACGTGTGGTTCAACTGCAGCATTCTGTGACTAGACTACCACGGATACTCTGATAAGTAGCCAAAGATCAACAAACATTTCTGATCAGTAGGCAACACTGCTGCCGATAAAAATATGCCTGCATAAGTCTATCCACGTCTAGACTGCCTTGCGCTCAAAGAAATGATAATGATACCAAGTGTCAGTCTGATACTGCAATGTGTGACGACCATGGCAACATCAAAGGACTGTATTAATCACTGCTTTATTATTTTGGTGTTCATTTTGACAGATATTGGGGCCGCTCTAATGTCAATTCCCAGGTCGATGTTTGTTCCCAGTCCGCCCCTAGGTCCACCACCATGTTTAACGGTTGGGAGCAGGAAATGTGGGTTGGTGGCTTTCTTTGGCTTTCTCCATAAACTCACCCACATGTAGGAAAAAAAGGTGTAAAATATGACTCATCAGACCATATTACTTTCATACACTGCTCAGAATTAAGGGTTTTGTGTCCATTACACCATGTTACACCTTGTCTGTGAGAAGCACAAACTGATCATTGCAGAAAATTAAATCCTGAAAGGGTTTATTTCATTGCATTGACTAATTTACATCATAGTCTTACAATGTAACGTCACCTAAAGATATCTAGCTAGCTCACGAAGCACTGCTAGCAATAAAATGTATGTTTTAGATCTAAGCTACCACAGATGTCAGTCTGACAGCATTTGGCAAATCAGCATTACAACAGGCTGCTAGCGTATAGCCAAGGCTAGACAACCAAGAGAGGATCAGCTGTTGAGAGAATGCAAATAGTTGGTGAATGGACCTGCCACTAGTGGACCACTGTATGTAGTGCCAATTAGTTAAATGCTGGTGTTCCAAACAGTGGTCTGATAAAAAATATTTATACAGTATATTGTAATGTCCCTTGGGGTGGAGCGACACTCAAGGACCTTGGCAGAGGGCGTAGGCAGTTGAATAACACGGAGGAGACAGTATTAAAAACAAAATGAAGTCCACAATCCTTATCTTTGTCTTTGTCCAAAATCCAATGTCAAAATCCAGGTCAGTTCCTCACACAATTCAAGTCGGTACACAAAACAGGGTCCTCAAAACAATCCAATCCAATCCAAACACAATCAGTAACCCAAAAACCGCAATCAAAAACACTTTAAATAGGCCTCTATATTGCCTTCAGCTGTCTGTAGTCCTCCGGCTTTACGCACTTCAGCTGTGGGACTGCGGGCTGCTGGGAAATGTAGTCTTTTCTGGCTCCAGTGGCTCCAATGATTTAAAGGGCCAGGCAGCCATTCCTTTGGGCAGCCCCATGGATATATATATATTTGTGTGTGCTTTGGTGGGGGGTAAACTAGTTTCAGATGGGAACACATAACTGAAAGGTAAAGTTAAACAGCCCCAAATGCTGTTTAACTTTAATAGGTAAAAGCTATTTTCTTTGGCTTCAGTCACCTCAATTGTTGCTATTATGCTTGTTACCACCATGAAATTGCAGTGGCGGACAGAGCAAAGAGACTGTTAATGTGTGCATTTCAATGTGGGACACATTCTACTGAAAACAATACCAATAAACCATTGGGTGTGTGATTGCAAAAATAAACAACAACAAAAATAATAAATGAATAAGAATGGCATCTTACATAGGAAATAGAAAAGGACGGAAGAGTGGATATATTTGCATATTTCTTTCCGAAATACAATATGACAGGAGGCAGTGACAATCTCTGTCACTCTTTGTAATATAGGTCTCAATTCAAACCGCAATGAGTGGAAATGAGTGGGACACCTTGCGGTCTTTGAGTCACAATATCTCACGCTTGGCAAGGGGAGTGATAAGTCTTTATTTGTTATTTATACTCTTTACTCAGTGAGCCTAGACATATAATGCAAGGAAAGTACAGGAGTGTACAGGGCTGATGCAGGTCTTGGGGTGAGGACAAAGAAGTAGGATGTCCTAAAATGTACACTGTATTAGTATAAATTTACTGTATAGTAGAGCATTTAAAGGGCTTTTTTTCCTCGTGTTTGTTTATTTTAAATTCTGACTGAAAATAAATTTCTTTAGATTATATTCATGATGTTGTTTTATTCTTCTCCCTTTTGTACACACATGTACCTCCCAGTTTCCATGCAAAAATGTACTCACAACAGATTTTTTTTTTGCCACTCATTGCTTCTGTTGCACAATCTTTTCCTCAAAGGAATAGAAATTGATGAGTGGTGGAATTTCTGAGTTTGTGAACACAACTTGCATCGCTCAAAAGTTGCGAACACAGTCTCGAGCATGCAAAGCCCACGTTTACACAAAGAGAGCACGGCATGTACCTTCAAAACAGGGAAAGCCATTGATCAAATTGAGTGCTCCATCCTGGAAGCAGAGAAATGGTTTTGGCCTTATGTTCTCGTCTGTATTACATAGTCGGTTGCTCGCATGGGCTTGACAGACATGAAACGCAAGTCAAACAATAGTAACTTCCTGAAAAAAACCCTGAATGTCTTGTCTTGAAAGATCCACCCAATTAAGCAACAACAAATCCGATGTGTTGCAGGTGGTGTGTCTCATTCTTGCTAAAGGGGGAAGGCTCTACACGTATTCCTGCTACTAAAAGAAACGCTTGCTCTCAGTTTGCCCCGTGTCATTTTAACGAAGCTCATGAAGATGAATATTCCTTTTGACAGCAGAAGAGGCCAATCGCACTGTACAATAGCGGTGCTGACATCAAGTAATTGGAAAGCAAACAAAGTGTTCAAGTGAGGCTACTGCGGAAAAAAAAAAAAAGTTTGAGATGTTCCTTGTGGAGATGGTGCAGCTGGTGGTAGCTGGTGCAGAAGCATCCACGGCTGATACCATTGATTATTTTGGACACGAGCAGTAGCTCTTTGCCTTCTTCTCAGCAGAAAATTGGAGACAGACTGTTTTTGAGCTGACAACCATGATGTTGAATCCATTGAGTTTGACGACTTGGGACAGCAGAAAGGGAGAACCCAGAGTTCTGTCATACAGTATGTCGGCCCGCTAAACTAAGAGAGCTGTTGTTGGACTTGACGGATAAATACATGTACTTTGCTGCTGTTAATTAGAGCCGTGCAGTCTTATAGATGAAGGCCAGTGACCCTCAAGTTCCTGATAAAACATCGACCAAGTGGAGCAAGCTCCAGAAATCAACATCTACACAATTGGATGTGGCGAATAGCCTTCAAACACACGTTAAAACATCCTTAACAAGTCAGAGAAAGAAAATGGCTTTGTCACTGCACACTCATCTGCAAAAGACATCTAGGAGGAAGTTAATGCCTCGATTCAATTAACATTTGTCCTTAATTTTGCCACACAATAAAATGCAAATGTTCATTTTTGTCTTCACAAACACAGGATTGTCGAGGTCAGCAATCACAAACATTGAAGTAAAAATTGCATTTATTTACATATTAAACGTCAAATGTCACTTTTCAAAGATAAACTACACTGTTTATGCAGTAGCAGACTCCACCACATCTCGAGACCGGAGATTTTCACTGGATCAGGCAAAAAGAGATTTGCAGTACTGCTGAACTTTATCAACATTTGTGAAATGTCAAATGATTCACTAAGGCAATACTTTGAGGTGCTGAGAAGCCTGCGCTGTGATGTTGACTTTGATATTGATGGGAATGAACTACATACAGAAATGTATGTCACTAAAATGTGAAAATACAACAAACACTTTGGCGATCAAAGCAATTTTACCCCACACTTCCTACATCTGTTTATGTATGTCTGCCCTGTCTTTTCATCTTGCCATCTCCAGGGAATGTGGACATAAATGTTTATAAGGACTTCAAATTCTTGGTGCTATATATTATATGTGGTGTATGGCCTGCCAACACTTAACAACCTGTCATCCCATCTAATGTTTTTGTTTTTTTTAAAGTTAAAGGACTTATTTTTTTCTTTACAGCTCTGGAACCATTGTCATTTATCCACAAGAAGCAGCTGAAAGAAGTGTTCCCAAAGCTCTGGACAGTACTGAGGATTGCTGTCAGTTTCCCAGTGACAGTGGCTGCAGAGCACAGATGGTTTTCAAAAACGAATCTTGTCAAACCACCCTCACATCCTCGGCCTCAACAATGCGCTGGCGTGGCAGCTGTCATGCGACAACATCGTTGATCATTTTGCCCACGATCAAACGAAGGCGACGGGCTTGAAGGCGTGTAACATTCAATTCCATTTCAATTCCAATATGCTTCATTGTCATGACTTTTCAAGGTGAGGCAATGTTGCCAAAGCAAAAACCTAAATAAATCATTTAAAAGTACAGTATGTAGAAATTTAGTAAAATGGAGTAAATATTTGTATCTATTAATACTAATAATAATATAACATTTGTAGGCTGACCACGGTGGTGCATTTCCTTAACCTGGAGCCCTGCCAGTCCTGGAGAAAAGCTGAAGGAACATTGCTGTCAATGAATCCATTAATCATGCCTAATCCACCTCTTAAAGGTCAGCGAGCAGTGTATCACCGTGGTTTGCCTTCCTCTACGAGCGTTAATCTGCAGAAACTGAGTAAACACAATGGCTTCTATTACCACGCACTTCCCCTCCAGAGCGCTACGCAGTATTTTACATTCAGACACGGTGCTGAAAGCCTGCACGTTATACAGGATGCATTGGGCCAAGGCTAATGGGGATTTACCGGAGTAAGAACAAAGGTTAATAAATCATAGGCCATTGTGGACAGGTTACATTTTTGCCTCAGCCTCTATTGGCCGTTAAACAAAAAGTTGAATTGTAATTTATCGCAATAAACATTTGGATGTGGTGCCTAATGCAGTCGATGTCAAACTTCGCCATAAACACTTTGTGATCTTTGCATATGACAGGTTTGATTTGCTTTGTGGTGTTTGGCCTGCCATTAAAAATAAAAAAAAGTCATAAAAATGCAGGTCTAGGAGAATGTATTACACTCTGCTGACACTTAGCTGATAGGAGTTATGCAACAGATTTAACAGTTAACTCATGTAAAAACTTAAAGGTACAGTGAAGACATTAAACAAATGGGACGCCAAATGGATTAGCGAACTGCACTGCCAGGCTCACCGATCCTTCTGTTGTTGTTTGATAATATTTTTCTTTTTCATCACCGTGAAACATGCCTTACATGCAGACAGTCTTTGATTAATAGATTTCAGTTTTTTAAATCAATGTTTATTTTACAGCTTTCTCAGGCACTAATAAGGGGGCTGTCACTGTGGCTGTAGCTTGGTACCTCCAGCCATGTTGATAACTAATGCTTTGGTAAAACAATGTTTTTGTAGTGTTGTTAAGGGTAGGAAGGAATGGTAGATGTGCAAACTGGTTTGGTTGCAACCAAGTGACCATACCAGTGGACTACCACTTTCTGGGACATTCACAAGACGTTTGATATGGACATTTGTATATTATTTATATTCCTTTCCTCCGTACTTTCATATCGCAGGATAATAATTATAGCAATTTCATGTGATGACAGTATATACTAATGTGCCTATCATATGTGCTTATAGTCAGGTCTGTTTGACTGTATGCCTTTATTACGAACATTTTCTTTCATTTTAATGGACAGCAGGGTTTTCGCACAAACATGGTAACTAATACAGATAAGTCAGTTTCATTTCTACATGGGATGATTCAAATATGAGCTGGCGATTAAAGTATGATGCTACCTCTTAGTATCTCCATTTAAGGAGCTCAACTTTGCCCAATTCACTTCGTATATGCAAGCATCTCATGTCATATCAATGCAAATGTATACATTGTTTCAGATGTTTGACAGGACTCAAACATATTCAGTTCTGACATACTGATATTTCATGGGAGCTAGCCTTAAAAAATATATTGTCATCCCAACCCAGCTCAGCGATGAGCTAAAATGTTCATAAGCATGGCTTACATGACATGAAAGAATATATAGCTACATGCCAACATTCAAAATGTCATTTGATGGAAAATATATCTGACCAGGAAAACAAATTATATGGTTTGTTTCCAGTTTCCAGTTTCCGGTCTATCCATAGCATTAGTGCCTGTTTAGCCTTCCTGCTGGATTCATTCAACATTTGAATTCATCCTTAACACTGTATCCTTATCCTTAAATGTATTCAGTTTTCTAGTAGACATTAGTCACAATTATAGACAAATTAGAACTCAGTTCTGTTCCTAGAGGTCTGGTGTGTGTGCAGGTTTTCTTTTGACAACAATTACCCTAATTGGCTGTATATATCAATGCCAGTTCACTCTTACATTGCACCACAGTAACATGGTTCATATAGAGACACAAGAACAGACTTCAGCTGTCATTCATGCCAGGCATATAGCCAGGTAGGTCCAAGCTAAACTCAAAGAGAAGCACAAATGAGCAGTTTATGTGCACTGTGCCAGCCACAGTTTGAATTTGGTCCTAAACAAGTGTTGCGCTGTACAAATGGTGCAAAATTGCTTTGAAAAGAATTGTGTTGGAAATCTGTGCTATATTGCATGACTCGGCTTTGTGGTCTGCCTGTCTGAGACACGAGACAGAACGTATTTTTCCAGACAGTATGAACTCGAGTGACAAAGTTGTGTGAAACTAGATGGATTGAATGCCACAATGCAACATTTACATTCAATTAGCTTTTAGACCCTGTGCAATCCAGCCTGCAACAGATGAGTGAAATGTTCACAAGAGACTCATCTGGAAAAGCCAATCAGCTCTTTTATTGAATTGACAATGTGGACTTCATGCTGTCCATGAATGTGAGCGTGAAGATGCTTGCAAAAACCTACCACCTGTTCAAGTTCCTTTCCGAAGGAAAATTGTGACTTAGTGAGCTGTGTCTCAGCTGCTAATTCAGTGATTAAGTAGGTTGAAGAGATGAGAGCTCTCTGAGATGAACTTCTGGAAGATTTTTTACAAAAGACTTCTGCCCAAGCAGCCAAGTATGGGGTTGATTTTTGGTTCTGTGGTTCTGTGTGGCTCAGTAGGTAGAGCATGGTGTTGGCAACGCTTAGGTTGTGGGTTCAATTCCCACTGGGACCACATATACTTAAAAATGTATCCATTCACTACGGCTTTGGATAAAAGCGTCTGCTAAATGGCATATATATATAATTTAATTTTTTTTTCGACCATGAAGAGGCATGGAGCCAAATGAGGATCCATTGAAGGCCTGTGAATCACTACCGGCAAATCAGTACCGGCAAAAGCTTTTCATAGTCATGCTTGGCTGTTTTTCATCACAGATGAAGGAGCGCTTCAGCAAACACAGAAATATGATCTCCAACCTCTGCTCCTTACTGCCATCTAACGTCAGCATGCTGAACGGGAGCTTAGCTGAAGCTCTCTCCAACCTGTATCCTGATGAAGTGTCACCGCATCTAGAAGTTGTAAAGTCAGAAATTGACACCTGGCGGGCTAAATGGAAAGACACAACTCCTGTTCCACAAAATGCCCTCGAGGCATTAAATGCCCTCAACGGAGAGTCGTTTCCAAGCATTTTCAAGCTTCTTCACATTTTGACCACGCTTCCTGTCACCAGTGCCTATGTTGAGAGAAGTCTTTCCCATCTGGGAAGGATCCAGGACAAAATGTGCAGCACAATGACGGAAAGACGGCTTAATGGAATGACATTGTTCTCGGAGTACAGAGACATTGTGGTGATCCTAAAAGAGGTACTGCACATCTTCTGAAGAAAAACAAGACGAGTAGACCTGGTTTCATAAGGTAAGACCTGGTTTTATTTATTAATGCATTGATGATTATCTATGGGTCATTAATACATTAACGTACAGTACGGTTGTGTAGGACAGTGTAGGAATTGTATTTACTGGTAGCTCTCGGCAATGTTGCCCAACCCCCCAAAAAATATGTTTCAGGCTATGGCCCTGATTCATGGGCTTATCAAGAAATTTGTCTTAAATGTCAGTAAATAATTTATTCAGGCTAATTAAATAATTTAGAGCACAAGTTGGCATGAAATCCAGAAACACATATGTCCCTCCTTGCATGCCCTTGTCTGAGGAGCCCAGCCCGATGAAACTAACACCCGCCTAAATGACCAACTGGGTTTTAAAGGGATTGCACAGACCTAGAGTTGCACTTGGGAATTCTAAGCGAGAGACAAAGGGAAAAGTAGGTTAAAGGTAAACCTGAGGATTGGCCTGTAAGGTTGTGTCAAACATTATTCTGTCAAAGCACACATCTCCTCTTGGGATCTACACCCATTGTCAAGAAATGCAGTGCATCTCAGTACCTAGTAGGTAAGTGAAAAGCAAACAATTATCCAAAGATGGACACCCTCAATTTTTCACTAGACCTAGCCGGCCAAGCAATTTCAGGATCACGTACGCCACTTACTGCAGCCTTTAGCCAAAGAATACAACAAAAAATTGAAGCCATCTATTGACATGAGGTGGAATGCTGAGTCTCTCTTGCACTGGCATGTGTCGATGTGCTGATGTTGTAGTATTGAACTGGGATCAATTCTGTTGATGGAGTAAAAGTATACCTACTTTTTACAGAACATTTTCTTTATATTGTTTTTTATAAGGCATCGGACTAAAGTCGATACTTTTCAAAGTCGAGGACGCCATTGTAAATTCATGACTATGACAGTACCATGCACGAATTCCCTTAATGAGCTTTACAAAGTATATTTGTTCACATGGTACATTTTGCTGCATCGTTCTAGGAACATTAATCAGATTTTAAGTACATACCATATAATCTTGCTTAGCTATCATAGAACATGTCATGTCTCCTTACATGCTATACAAAGTACCCCATGGGAAATAATGAGACAAAAAAATTAAAACAAGTTCTAACTACAATGGCATCCATTTCCTCAAGGCAAGCTACTGCACATTAATGCCCATTTTCAACGCCTCATATTAAGATGCCTCAATGGAACATTAATCTTGCAAGCTTCTGATATATGAAGGGTGATTTTCATGAGGAGTGATGGAGATCCCCCCCCCCCCTCCATACATAATAATAATAAGCATTTCTTGCCAAAGAAGCACAGGAATGCTATTTTTGGCTTCCAGAAAGTCTGATCGAGAGGAATTATCAGTAACATACTTCTATGTACAGCAGTGTAAATCTGGATACACAAACTGTCTCACACATACATACATGCATGGATTTATGTCCTACCACACTTTAGAGTAGGGCAGCATGCAAAGGTCAAAATGTCACACACAAGTCTCCATTTGAGACCCCTGAAATCATGTGCATTTCCCACATTCTTTCCTCATTTTGACCCCCTTTTATTTATAATTTTACTTCTTTACATTTTATATATATGTAAAGAACTTAAATTTGCTGATGCTCTTATCCAGAATGGCTCTAAAGGCTGGATGAATACCAGATGCACAAATGGACCGTAACATAAACAAGTTGTCATTACGCGTCAATATAAATATATTGCCACGCATGAGTGGAATACTGAATGAGAACGTGCAGCAATGAAAGAGAAACCATAATGTAAGTGCGGCATGGAGGCCCATCCGATTCCCTCTCCTTCAAGGCTAAGGAAATACTTTTTGACTTGTGCCACCTCCAATTCCCAGCTGTCCATCACTTTCCTCTTTAAAGCCTCCTCTTGTGGGTAATAGAGACCGTTCCCTTGCTCCTCCTTCCCTTTGCTTTCTGTGTGCATTCCACTTGGACCACATTTTTTCACATTGCTTCCCTCAGACATTCTGTTTCCCAGGCTGTTTTCCATCATCACTTTTGATGTTGTGGTTCTCCTTGAGAGAGAGAGAGGGATAGAGATATTAAATATACTAAAGATACTAAATGTATTGTAAAAAGTCTCACTCCCTGCTGCCTGGAATCTCCCTCCAGGTCATCTGAGCGATGTTGCTATCTTAAGCTGATCTGAGATGAGGGGGAGAGCTCTGACACCTCCATTAAAACAGAGGGGTCCTGACACAACCTTGACAGCTCAATCCAGATGCCTCAGACAGACAGTTAATGTTGTGACAATGGTTTCTTTTTCTTAATAAATTTTGTTTCCGATTTTTCCCCATTTGGAAGCCAATTATACCCTCTATTTATTTCGATTAACCCTCCCCCACAAACTCACAGCCAGGTCTCTACGAGGCAAGCTATTCTCCGAGGCTGGTGTTGATCCACTTCCTTCGAGACGGAACTCACCAACTCCCTTTCTGAAGACACCCTTACGTGCTTCACAGCGAGTTTGTGCCGACCACCCTCCCCCCTCCCTTAGGAGCGGACAGCCAAATGCCGCCCCCGATCGGGCCTACAACCAGGGCCGGTCTGGCAGAGACAGGTTTCGAACCGCATCCCTGATAGGCAGCTCACACTCGTACGCCAGCCCCGTGGCAATGGTTTCTGTTGCTTCAGCCTTGGACAAAATCCCCTGCAGTCTTCCCAGTGAAACAGCAATGTTATCATTGGGCTGTTCAGATGACAAGCTGAGGAGATTGTTAAGGCCAAAACGTACTATAATAATTGTGTTCCTGCTAAACTTGTAACGAGCCCATTTTCATTATGTTAATTATTAGCATGGTGGGTGTAACCATCTTACTCTGAAAGAAGAGCCCTACATTATATTGCTTTTATGGTCCATTACAAGTGCCCCTTCACCAGATATTGTGCCCACTGTTGTTTTTAACTAGGGGTCCAAGCAACAAAGCATATATGTATGTATGTATATAGCATGTATCCAACAGGCAAGCTCACTGACTGAAGCCTGAGAGAGAACTGTCTCCAATGCAGTTTTATACAGAAGGAGGCTGATTTTATGTGTAATTTGATATCTGCTAACCAGACTAAACGTTTCTTGCAATTCTAAGGATATGAAAATGAAATAGAGGTCACGGTATAATTCGGCGAAACCACTGCACTTGATCAATAAGGAAACTGGATTTGGCCTGTCACATTAGGCAGCCCGTATAATGTGGCTTAAATTCATCATTCAACCATATCATTTAATTATGCGGACTGTGAAATACGAATCTGCTCAGATTTGTTTGAATTAAGAAATTGGTCGTTTTCTTTTGCACTTTTTAAAATGTGTACATTATTAGACTATCAGCACAATATTATCTCTATTTTAATAATTTAATTAAAATACAAATAGGCCACTCAATATGCACCATAATCTTTCCCTTCCACATCCTTCCACAGCCTTCCTATCACCCTTGTTTTATAAACCGCCAGCCTACCCCATCTCGGATTGGGTGCTGTCCAGAGGCCATGGCCAAAAGTTTTTGAGAATCTGATACAAACGAGCTGTGTGATACATAATTGTTCCAGCCAGCCAAATGTCCAGATCTCAGGCACATCGCATGATGTTACAAGGATGTGTCTCATTGCCATTTTGTGTCTGAGGTGAACAACATTCAGTCTAACTGTGAACGATGGCATGGTGAGCTATAGCAGAACCAAATAAGGTAATTTTCTCTATTGACACCTGTATAAAACACAAAATGGTGGAATGTATACTGTGTTCTGCAATTAGCACTCAATCTCAATGTTATTTAAATTTCAATCCCTCCCACCTTCCCCCAAATATAGATACAGGTAACTGCCAAAATAAAGGAAACACCAACATAAAGTGTCTTAAAGGGTGTTGGGCCACCACAAGCCACCAGAACAGCTTCATTGCACATTGGCATCGATTCTACAAGTGTCTGGAACTCTATTGGAGGGATTCAACACCATTCTTCCATGAAAAATTCCATAAATTGGTGTTTTGTTAATATGGTGGAAAATGCTGTCTCAGACACCACTCAAGAATCTCCCATAAGTATTCAGTTGTGTTGAGATCTGGTGACTGAGATGACCATGGCATATTTTTACATTGTTTTCAGGCTCATAAAACCATTCAGTAACCACTCATGCCCTGTGGATGGGGGCATTGTCACCCTGGAAGAGATCACTCCCATCAGGATAGAAATGCTTCACCATAGGATGAAGGTGATCACTCCATTGGCATTTTACGTGTTGAGTGGACCCGATCCATGCCAGGCAAATGCATCCCACACCATAACAGAACCATCAAAACCCTTAACTTACTCAAGTATTTCCTTTATTTTAGCAGTTGCCTGTACATATTATGTAATAGTCCCAAACAATAAACGCAATCCAAACAGCCAACAAACGAGCCGATCTCGTTTGTTGATCTGATCTGAACAAACAATGGAATTGTTTATTCCAGGTGTGAATGGTGCACACCGTAGATTGACTCAGGTTCACAGTAGTGTGTTTTACAATGCTCTCAGCCTGATCTCCATTTTGAACAGGGCAAGACTCCCGCAGTGTGCATCATCTGCGCCATCGTCAGAGTAGGGGTGGCTAGCTTGGTCCTGGAGAGCCTGGGTATGCTAGTTTTTGTTTTCACCTTAAAATTAGCAACCAGTTTAGACACGGGAAATCAGTTGAAGTGAGTGAACTGTGTAATCAACTGCTGTAATTGATCAATAAGTAACAATGATAACATATAACACTAATGACACTCTGTTTGAGAACTTCAAAGAGCCCAAAATATTTGTGTCGTGATTAGAAGTAGAGGAGGAACATTGCTTCTTGTCTACGGTTTGAGGGAGTGGTCAAAGATTCAGATGGCTCTTAAGAGTCATTACCAGGCATCAAAGAGGCATGGATTTACATGCTGAGCTTCCGTGATGAACACAAAGAGAAATATTAAAATTCAATACGTTTCCCGAATGTTTCATTCGGCCAGTCTGTCAGCAAATACTCTGGGACACGTTATTGTTTATTCTGGCTTTTTTGGTTGCACTCACAAATCCATAAGGAATAGAGAACGATGAAAATACGGCATAATTTGAGAATGACTTTCAATATTTTTTCCATTAAAATGTAATCACTCCATTGATCGCCTGAGACCCAAGGCTGTCGCGGCTTACTTAAAAAAGCATCCATCTTTTTATTAGTAAAGAAAGCGTTGGAGTGTGCCTTTTTTCTGCATTAAGACGATTAATATTCCGCTGGCCTTGATTAAGTCTCTATCTCTCATCGCACAGCTTTTTTTATATGTGCAAATACATTAAGCAGATATGCTTGTAGGGAAGGGATTCTCATTTCGTACCCCATTAGATAGCTCAGTGTCTTCGAGGATGCTGTACACTACATGCCGGTGCATCTAAAGACAAGCTCTTAACGTCGTGCAGAAAGATGTGTTGCAGTCTGAGTGAGTGTGTGCGCAGTTTACTCTTCACCATAGTAACTTGCGTGACCTGTCAAGTGTTTGACATGGCATGAACAAGAAAGCACATGGGACTAAATTAATGTTGATTCAGTTAATAAATGAACAACAGCAAAGATTTATCTTCACCTAACAGGTGCTTTTCTCTCACGAGACGTCTGGTGCATTTCAATTCACTCCGTACTCTTTGTAGCTCAGGTGAAGAACACCTTCGGCCAAATAACAAGGGAGAACATGCCGGAAGCCAAACAAATCTCATTTTAGCAGTCTCATTAAAACGTCTTCCTTCCGTACTTATTGCTGTTTATCTCTGGTTCATCTCGGGCCTTGTCATCAGCCGCCCTCGTGGAAACGCACCTTGTTAGAGTGTAAAAAAAAAGTTAAAAATGTCAAGTTAAATAAATAAATAAAATAAAAAAGCTCACAATTTTGCCCAGGGTCACATAATAATGATGCTGAAATGAGCGCAATACAAAAAAAATATGTTCCGTAATGAAGAACCGACAGGGCTGCTGATCCTGGTGGCACCTGCTTCATAAGGTGAAATAAGTCTGAACATTCAGGGTGTTCCATATACAGATAGCCCCTTACAGAAAAAAAAGCTTTGATAAAGAAATAAAGTACTCACAACACATATACTTGTATATAATATTCACTGTATTCACTGGCATAAAGATAGCATAAAGCCACATACGGTGTGTTGTTTTTATTTTTAGGCCCACTCTTTAGAGGACAACTTCATCAGGACACAGTAGAGATATTAACTATTACACTGAGCCTATTCAATATATAAAGTGAGATGTTGATTTGTGTGCCCCCCAATGTGTGTGTGTTCATCTGTCTTGTACATTGTGTCAATATTGATTTGACATTTGGCACATGGTATCGAGGTGAACGGTTATTCATTTCCAGTACTTTATTCACTTCATATCATCCAGAGTGAACTTGCAAAGAGAGCTGTTATTTGCGCCTAGTTTAAAGATTTGTGGTTTTGTAGAAAATATGGCTGACTAAATTGGCTCAATGGCTTCTTTTCTCTGTGGCCATGAATTTATCCAGAACCTCTTATCAGTTTGTTTCTGTGAAAAATTATAATGTAGCACTTCTCAGTGGAAAATTAACAGTCAGGAGCGATGGCTCGTAAATTACTTTCACCGCACCTTTGGAACGCGACGTCTGCATACTTGTTGTTCGTGAAATTACAGGGTTTTTCCAATTTATTTGCATGTTTCTTTTTCTTTTTAATTTTCAAGAAACCGAGAGAGTGCTGTAATGGCATGCAATTTCCAAGTGCAGAGGCTGGTCTAGAGACCTATGATTTACGCCTCTGTAAATATGGCTGGCCCCAGCCATCAGACACTTAATCAACAGCATACAGCCCAGCGATTGACTGTCGCTATAAAGCAAATTCTTTAACTTATTATATTCTATCATTTTTGCATGAAGGCTGCCAGGTTTAGAGTATGTGGTCTGGGGAAAAAAAGCACTGTTCAATTTTTTTTCCTTTTTGGATATGGAATACGGTCCCGTTCACTGATTCCATTCATGCAGCCCGCCCACCATTATCTTAGGTCATAATAGAAACGTTTATCAAAAAAAAATGTAGGCCAGCAGAAAATTATTTACCACTTTCAGTTTCAGCCAGTCTTACAAATCCTTTCAAAGTGCCAATCAGGAAATGATCATTCAGACTGAATCACTATCTTTAACATTAGACAGCCATTGGTGCATATTTATCATCCTTTCTCGGTTGTTTCGTTTGTTGTGAAATACAGGGTCGTACGTCAATTATTGTTCAGTGAAACCATTTCACACCTGGTGTAGCATTCAGGTCAGCAGCCACTTGTTTACTCTTAACTGTCCACCTTGATGGAATGTCATACAGTTCTTTTATAAATCATCTGCACAATGTTCAAGTAACCCAAAGACCAACTTGAAGTTCTGGTCTGGTCTGGCCTGGTGTGCATGTCTTTGATACTGTTCATCATCTACACCATTTCACTTTGAATTTGTATTATGGACTTGCTATTGACAGACCACAAACCTATATTTCAGTAGGATGTCTAGGATATTGAAACTAAAACCACTTTTGCAAGTGAGACCTAGCCTATACCTAGCCATACAGCAATTCATGAAAGTGCTTAATGAAAAACTCACCTTCATTTGTTTCACACCATAACATGTGAAACAATGTATGCTTAAAATGAATAAGTATGAAATATATATTTGGTAGATATGCAGCTGTAAAAAACCAAAAACCTCTTGTTCTCATGGACAAAATGCATACTTTCACACTTTGGCAAACATACAAAAATGCTATTCCCTACCAGGCAGATTGTTGAGCAATGCAATGGACTGTCATGTAAGATCTGTATAAATTGCAATAGAAAAGGAACACATTATATTCACCGTTCACAGCAGCCTACAATTGTTTTAGAATCTAGTTAAAGTTCTGCCAATGTTTTAATTGCTGCATTAAAGTTGTAATATAGCCTCAGTGAGAATGATTCTTAAATCTGCAGTGATAGGATAGTTATTTTGGTGTATTTCAATGGCAAAGCACCCAAGCCCTCCATTTGTGAGTAAGCAGTGGCATTCCCCCTGGCCTAAGGGCCTATCCAAAACAAAGTTGTAAAAGGGTGGTTTCTCAAATCAGCACTAAAAACTAAAGTTGTAAAAAACAATCCTTGATGGGGTGGGGGGGAAACCAACGGTGGCTTTGAGCCCTCCAGAAACCACTACAAACATCCCACAAACCGCCATGAAAAAAACAGCTTCCCAAACAACTGCTTATTGACATGGTAGTCTACAAGTAAACTTGTTGTTTTTCCGCCCCTTCCAGAATTTGCGGTATACAATAATTGAAAATAAACAGCACGTATGCAGTTTGAATTAAAATGTTTAGCATTACATTTTGAAATTGAAAATGTCTGATTGTATGGCACTCTCAGTAGATTGCAAACAGTTATGCAGCCCCTGAAAATAGTGTCCAAATAATTGGCATGGCATTGGATGTTGAATAAAACATTAAAAAGTAAATAACAAATGTTTTTTTTTGCCTGAGGATCTCCATATCTAGTCATCTGGCTGGCTAGCTGGCTGTTCAAATCAAGTTTCATTTTTATATTTGGTCCAAAAGTTTCGGTTTTAAAATATGCTGCGGGGGGCAGCACTCATTACAGAGCTACGCTACACATGTGAGTTACAAATAAATGAATAAAAGATGAGCACTGCGTTTGTAATAATTCTTGCGAAAGGCATACAAGAACCACTGCACATTTTCTTAAAAAGTAAATAATAAATAAGGCAGATGTGAATTATAAACACAGGACACACTACACTCCAGCAATATTAACAGCTGTACCCCACAACACTAATATACTGTTAGTCAGCTAACGGACAGCTGCCATGACTGACTTGTATGCTTCCTCTTAACCTCCGATTAAACTGTGTTTTCGGGAATATTTTTCTCAATTAATGAGCACAGGAATGATGTCATCAACAGTGCCCAGCGGTGTGAATAAGGACGAGCTGTTTGCATATAATATCCATGTTTCAGCATGGTTTCGAAGCTGGCCCTAGTGAACCATGGGAGGTTCACTGGGTGTCCAAACGCTGGCATGCACAGCCCGCCGTGTGACGGTAATTACGTTTGTTACATGGTGGACAAACCTGCCTAAGATCTGAGGAGCAAATAACAGTTTTTTTAAAGGGGTCAGTTGAACATGAAGCCTTCACATTTGCTTTAGGCCATTATTTCCTGTCCAAAGCAATGCTGGAGTATGGAAACACTTACACATGGAACTTGGCTGCGATTTATGAATATGCTTTTAACTGCTTGTCTTTGTTGTTGTTCAAGGTCTGAAACCAAAAAAAATAAAATAATGCAACAGACAGCCCACACAACTATTCACTTTTAGGGTTCTATGAAGTATTAAGCACTTTAGCTTTTGATGTATTATCTGATTAAGTATATAGAATAATGTGTTCTTAGATTTCTTTAAATCTCAGACTAGCCATTAGCCTCAAGCTCCAGTACAGCTTGCTATAGCCACGTAGGCGCCATCCAGGTTAGCCAGACTGACAAAAGTGTTTATCTCAACATTGAGCCACCACTTGAGCAGACATTAGAGGAGGGTAGTGGAAGTGAAAGATAATACAATGGAAACATTAACGGGAACCCAGCCAGCCTTTTGGATCATACTACAGAGCTCATGGTTCTAGTTCCCCCATCTCTGGTTCCAGTACAGGGGAAGCCCTGAACGACCGCTGTCAGCAGACATAAAAGTCAATTACAGTTCTAATAATTAACAGCTATATTGCTCAAGTTGCTGTGTTCAATTCAACTATCTGAGGGCACCTCTTGGCACACTTCTTCATTAAGGGATCAAAGGGTTTCATACATTTACATTTACATTTACATTTTAGGCATGCAAATCTAAATTATTATCCAGAGCGACTTACACAGTTTACATTTTTTTACATACAATCCATTTATACAGCTGGATATTGTACTGAAGCAATTCAGGTTAAGTACCTTGCTCAATGGGTACAACAGCAGTGCCTCACCTGGGATTTGAACCTGCAACCTCTGAGTTACAAGCCCAGCTCCCTAACCATTACACTACACTGCCCGCGGTTTCCCAATTGTTTGAAAAAAATTAAATTCACATGGATATTCTGTCTGCACAAAGTTAATCTGAATTGTGCCATAGCTACACACTCTGGTACTTGGTGAGGAGACATAAGCTCCTTCAGTTTGTCATTTTGACTTGTTCAAGCAGACATGTCATGTCACACCTTTATCTTGCCCCACATTGCTGACACTGTTAACATGTGTGCCATCGCAGGGATAAAAATTATGCAGCTTTGTTGGCTCTGAGAATGGATATGGCTGTGTTCTTTCCACGAGCAAATGTCACGTCACCTCTGCTCCCAGGCGTCAAGTCAAGTAATTTCACTTCACTGCTGATGTGTCGTAGTTTTTTTCAATAGTGCAGAGGTCCATTTGGCTATAATCTATCTGACAACTCGTCATGACAACAAAATTATGATTGACACATCATTGATTCCCTGAGCTCCTAGATCTTGAGTAAAGGTTAACGCTTAAAAATATTACATGTTTTGTAAAGTTGGGTTAGCTTGAAAAGATGACAACTAGGATAAGTATATATCTTTTTTTAAATGCTAAAATGCAAATGAGGTAGCCTTTGGGCTTGGACGCTTGGTAATCCAATTATTGTAAATGATTACATTTGGCAAGATGATAAATGGCTTGCACATGTCATTGTTTTTTAGTTGATTTAAATTATTCCAATTAACTCATCTGAATAGGTTTGCCTTTGCTAAGCACTGAGACTAAATTACAGTGCCACTGCTAATAAAAGTTTGAAGAGTGATCATTTCATATGAATGAATTTATAGCTTTTCTCTTTCAAATATTTGCCTTTTAAATATTAGTTAAATATTTGGTTAATCCATTTCAAAGGTTAAAGCCTATTTTGCCTCACATTAATAATACAAGTTTAATTCTCTACTTCAAATTTAATTAATTGAAAACATAATTCATCACATCTCTTTACCCCAAATATGAATTATATGCAAATGGTGAAAAGATGGAAAATAAAACTCGCTTTAATTTCTCAGAATAATTGTTTTACAACCCTCTCTCATTCCTGTCAATATGAATGACATAAACTGCTGAAATGCAGAAACGATAGCACCGTTAGCACAGAGGTGACACCAACTTCACCAGCCTTTCTAGGTATCTTCTTGACCATGTCTCTACCCTAGCTTAGCTCATTCCGTTTACCAAGCAATGCTGCCCTCCCAACAATGATTCTCCCAGGTGTCTAGCAAACAAGTGGTGTGACCATTCTCACAAATCAGATCGAGATCGAGATACAAGTAAGTAAGTAAGTAAGTAAGTAAGTATTTATTTGTATAGCGCCCTTCATAGCACGAATGCACAGAGTGCTTCACAGCAGTAAAAAAAATACAATTAAAACACAAATCAGCAGTACTCAGATAAAAAGTGCACACTTAACGATACAGTACAGACAACAAACGTGACAACGTTACAAGCAGCAGCAAACTAGGCTAAATATTGTCAAATGCCTGTCTGAACAGGTGGGTTTTTAACAGATTTTTGAACATTGGTTCAGAGGGAAAGGTTTTCAAGTCCTGGGGGAGGGCATTCCAGAGCCTTGGGGCAACCACCCCAAAAGCTCTGTCCCCCTTGGTTTTTAACCTGGTCCGGGGCACCGCCAGGAGCTCCAAGTCGGAGGACCTCAGGGAACGACTGGGCGAGTACCGATGGAGAAGCTCGGAGATGTAAGAAGGGGTGTCACCGTGGAGGGCTCTGTAGGTGAACACCAGGACTTTAAAGTGAATCCTGAAGTGTACTGGGAGCCAGTACAGTCTCTAGCATATCCAATGGCCCTCCATTCCATTACCTTGCTTCAACCAGCTAATTGACAACTGCTCTCTCATAGATTACAACGCAGCAAAACATTTCATATATGGACAGAAGAACAGTCTTCGGCTGTAATTTAATGAGCTTATAAGTAAATGTTGCTATTTTGTCAGATCACACAAATGATTGGGCTTGTTGAATAATTAAGAGGATGCAGTTGAAAGAGAAATCCAGAAAGAGATATGGCCTTCCATACCCACCCCTGCATGCCAGAACACTGGCCTTAATGAGGCAATTTGGTAAATCTACTATTGAGATGGATTTAAATTTAAATGTGAAGCCCCGATTAAAACTATTACCTGGATTCAATCAACATGTGTCCAACATGTGTCCTTAAATAAACACAATGCAAATGTTTATTAGTTTGTTTGGCAAGTTAATTTAGCTGAAGTTGCCAATCTGTGTTAAGAACACATGTTGATTGAATCAAGGCCTATATTATTTTATTATTTTGTGTGTATTGGTATTGTGTATACATTACAAGCTCTTCCACACTTGAATGTGTTATGTGTTGCAAAGGGCATATTGAATGCATGCAGCAACAGCTGACCACATTAAGAAATTCATCAAAATCCTGGTTTGAAATCTATTTTACTCCTTTCAAAATTTAAATAAATCTGCTCCCTTAACCAATGGATGTTTGCAATGTAATGCGATTTAAGATGTATCTAATGTCTGGGATCATAAGTGGCAAGCCTTGTGCGCGCGGGGAACATATTGTAGATTTACACAGCTGGATATTTACTGAAGCACTTCAGGCTCAGCGTCTCGCTCAAGGGCAGGACAGCAGATACGCACCACAAATGTGAAACTGCAATGTTCTGTTTTCCACCCGGTTTTCTAACCGCTGCTCCACACCACTGCCAGACTTCAAGTATAAATAGATTAGCGAGAATGAAGAAACCGATAAGTAAATTGGTAAAGCGGCATCTGAAAACACGTTGCACCGGGGCAGAAGACATTATTCAATTTGGAAGGGTGCATCGCTGAAATCCAATCAAGTTCTCCGCCGTTTTTTTTTGTTATTAGTTTTGCTGTTTTCCTTTCTCTCTCAGATAATCAGCGGTTCTACCTAGGGAGCCATTGAACTATGGAAAATATAAGTCCTTGATATTTCTGAAGCGCTACAAGAGCTTAATATCTTAACACGCCTTAGCTTAATAGAATTGCTTCTTCCACTTCCAGTAATAAATTCCTTTTATATCTGAGGGAAGACCCTGCTTAAAAAATCCCAAGCAGGATTTATATCAGCAATACATACAGTGTCTTAATATTATAAAGTAGTATAAATAAAGAATGCAAAGAGCCTACTATAATTTTAAGACCTGCTACTTTTGAACTGGTAGCTCCGAAGGGGGACACACTATTTGAAAACTCTTAGGAAACAGGCAACAACAATCCTACTGCCATGTTGCACAGCTGTACCCATAACTCCATATACCGTAATCAACCATGGTTTTTTTCCGTGGAACTGAGAAGAAAGAATCTTGAATCTTGCATCCATTTGGGAATCACATAATTGTTAATGTGGATTGTTATGTTTACATACAATATATGAATCATTTTTGAATTCATGAATTGTTTTCCAGGGACTGATGTACTTCTGATGTAGGGTACTACATATTTTTTCAATTTTATGAAGCTGGATATTATATGCCAACCACACCAATGCATGAATTAAATAATCTGCAGGTTTCCGCCCAGCATTTCCCACTGAAGATAAAATCTCTAAAAACACATCACTCTCGTTCATTATCTCTGGCACTTCACAAAAGCATCACCTACACAGAAAAACAAAGACATCGGAATCATTTCATCAGACAGCTCTGACACCTGACAAAAACAAACATCAATAAATCTTTGAATAGTTTTTCTTGAAAAACAGTATTTGAGCTCTTAATTATATCTTTTGAAACTTGCTTGAGGTGCAACACAGCGGTAGGTTGAATTTAATGGTGCAAATTGGCGGTCAGAATTCTAAAGCTTGGAAAAACACAAATTCAACCAATATACATTTTCCCCAAACAGAAAATAAAGATAAACCTTGAGGTCTAACATATACAGGTAACTGCCAAAATAACTCCCAGAGTGTTGCGGCTTTGCAGCATGTCACACGTGTCAAGATGAAGGGGATGCAATACCCCGGGTGCCACAGAAATGGCAGCAGGGGATGAGGAAAAATTATTAATTTGGGAGAGCCTGTGAGTGCGAAATGTTTGGGATACTGATTTTTTAAGTGCTTCAGACCATGTCAGCTCTTGTGGCTCCTGTCTATTAGCTCCTCCCGCCTCTATGGGTTGAGCTCCCTGACTGTTCCCGCCGTAATTGCCACCTTTACCTGCCGCTCCATTTACCTCACTCTGTTTGCCAGTCAACGAGGCTCCGTTAGGCAACCGGGAACTCTGTGATTGCACAGTGCATCATTACCACTGACCACAGAATGCACTCAGCCCCTGTTCTCACACCTTACCTCCATCACTGCAGGGTCTGAGAGACAATGCTATCGTGGTTCTGTGTGGCTCAGTAGGTAGAGCATGGCGCTTAGGTTGTGGATTCAATTCCCACTGGGACTACATATATTAGACGCTTTGGATAAAAGCGTCTGATAAATGACATACAAAACGAGAGTGACGTGCTATAGTTTTAAGACAGATTAAACAGCCCAAAGTGTTTAACCACTGTAGTACAAAAAAAGAGAACCCAGGGATCTTTAAGTTAAAAGACATCATTCGTAAATCATTTTATTATCCACTTAACATTATTAGGTAACACGTGCAGCTGGTGCGGGTGAACTGCAGGCACTCACTTGACCAGAGGACTCACTCTTTTTTTATGAGATGGGGAAACCATTTTGGCTGAAACCGTCTCTCTTTGGGTGACAGTATGGCCAGTTATGCACCACCCTACAGGCCTACATCCCACTGTCAGTACTGGATGGCCCACCTTTGACACCAGTTATTTAGCAGCCATTTAAGAATACTTATTTTGTGAGTATGTAATTTTATATTTTGATGGACTAAAAATCTAAAATTCATATTTCAAGGATGTTGTTAATGTTTTATTAAGAAATAGTATTTATAAATAGGACATATAATAAATTGATACTCATATTTACTACTATAATGGTGGCACAATAGTCTTAGAATAAGGAACACAAAGATTAACACAATGTCCATTGAAAAATGATTCCTCTTGAAGGAGCCAGTGCTGATATTCATGGATATGTGGGTGACCGATTACTGTCAACGGGAGTTGTGTCCATTTGAAAAATGGACAAATTAGACAAGGCTGCCATTCAGGCAGAAAAGGGAGGCACTGATGGAAGCTGGAATGGCTCTGTACTCCTGTCGAAAGCATGCAACTCATCAATATCATTTCATTTAATAACACCCGGGGTCAGTGCTATCGATCGCCCAAATGCGCCAATTCTCAAAAGCCACCAAGATCCTCAGACCTTCAGAGAAATGATTACTCTTTTAAAAATGTAAAATAAGTATATATTTCAAACAGCACTGTGGCTCAGAGCAGAGGTGTTCCAGCCTCAGAGAGATATTATTTCTTGTAAAAATTGACGTGGTCTCCAATAACATGCAGAGATGGTGCCTACAGTATTGCGTTACGTTGTGGTATTGATTGCGCCAGGCTCGTTTTCAGAGGTAGACACAACATTAATAAAGCCACCGGAACAGCCCTCCAAGATAAAGATCTGGCCGCATAATGAAAAATCGGCTTCCAGTATATCGGAGGACAATGCTCTCTATTTTCAAGTCATCAAATTTATTATTATTTATTTATTTTGTGGGGGGGGGTTCAAAGTAACACAAAAAAAAAAACAATATTCATCTCCCTTTGATTGAAAACTGAAAACTAGTGTAGCTATATTGAAAGGAAAATACGGCAAACACCACATAAAAAGAAAAGAAAAAAAGAAGCAGATTCTGTTACGTTTGTGCTTACATACATCTCTCAGAGCAAGGTAGCATAGTTTGGCATTGTTCCATTTTTGAACTTATGGCTTTTTTTTACAGCCATTTTATTTGATCCAACTTCACTACATGTCTATACATGTTTCATGCTGCTTTCATGCTGTGGTTTCCGTGTTGTAACAGCATTGGGATGTAAGGCGAGAGGGAGAATGAAATCTCTTTGCCAATAATATTTTTATTTTCCTCCTGTACCGGTAAACCTTTTGCATTATTTAATATGCCAGCCTTTCTGGTGCCTGATTCTTCCTACAACACGCAGAATAAAATGTCTCTCTGTTACCTGATACAGCAGAAAGCATCCCGCTAAAATAAATATTGGCTGGTAAAAGTAAAATGTCGGTTTAATAGCACATTTTGTGCTACAAACATACACCATACACAGCCTGTAGTTTAGAGCAGCGTACAGCTGTTTTAAGTCTGTTTACATCTGCCAAAAGGACTGTGCCAACGTGCCAAAGATCCTTGTTCAAAGGTAACTGAATTACGCTGATTGATCTTTGTCTGAGAGAGGAGAGAATTGCAACCTTACCCTTACTTAAGATCTTTATAGTTTTTTTTACAGGAGAGGCATTTCAGGTGGTGCAGTGTTGAAATGATCGCACTGCATTTCAGAGCACTCTCGAGAATTGCCTGAGATTGTACCATTCCTTGAGTCTTGCCATGGAGCGAATGTCCGCCTCCTCCTACCGTAGCTCGTACAGAAAGTAAAAATCCACCACATGTCATGTCTCCCACTGTAAGTATAACCTGTGTATAACCTTTTACATACCGATTTTTTTTCCATTTCAGAAACTTCATGCACCTGTCTGAATACATTACAGCAGCGATTCCAAGACACGGCCAAAAAAAGAGAGCTCCCAGGCAGCCAGACAATTATTTTTTCACAGTTCCTTAATTGGGCTAAACAAGGCAGACTACTTAAAAGTAAACTGATCAGAAGCCACGGTCATGGTGATTATGGTAAAATGATTATGAAAACTAAATGTGCATTATTTGGTTAGTGTACCTCCCATCTTATCACAGTGGAACACACAGAGGTGAGGTGGAGATAATAAAAATAAAAATCACATGCATGCTCATGTACAGACATTTCCTATTGTGAGGGATGTCGCCATTTATTTTCATTTTAGTCCTGATTGGTTAAAAGAAAACAGAGAGGCTGTGTGTAGGGCAATAGCTAGACCTTACTGTTAATTTTGACCATCTTGATTGGTTAACCCAATGGTTTGGCTTCGCAAGGGATTCTGTCCATGATACCACACCTATCAGAGTAAACCATGTTACATTTGACCAAATTTCACTCACATGAAAGTGAAGTATACTTTCACCTACAGTAGATC
The DNA here is from genome assembly GCA_029706075.1 of Aldrovandia affinis. Lineage (NCBI taxonomy): Eukaryota > Metazoa > Chordata > Actinopteri > Notacanthiformes > Halosauridae > Aldrovandia > Aldrovandia affinis. The sequence continues at coordinate 1,687,076 of JAINUG010000163.1, read as the reverse complement.
CAATCAAACACACTTAGCCACTTTAAGGGCAAATGCAAGTCAATCAAACTATTTCTTTTGGGATTCACAAGCTATTTTCACGCCACTTGACTCTGCCCACCCATTCAACTTTTCTGGCAAGAAGTCACTGACAGAATATCCCTCCTTTTGAGCTGCAGCATTCCACTCTCTCCATCTCTCTGTCTGCTGGGAGACCTCTCAACACTCAACTCCCCTGTCAGAAACACCAAACCTGCACTCATCGCCCTAACTATCGCCAAGAAAACTCTTGAAAGGAGTTTTTAAGAGAAAATGTCTTGAAAACTCTTAAACTGGAAAATCAGAAATGCATTAAACATCACACAATGCTTAAATCTACTCACAGATCACATATCAATGGGGAAAATGACAACCTCCCTCAAAAACTCAAAATACGTCACATCCACCTCTGTTTGAATATTTGATGTTTGTGTTTGCAAAAAACAGCCTGTCAAAGACCCCGCCGGGTCAAAACGTTGCTATCTAAGAATTAAAAACACTTTGGGAGCATTTAAACACTGTTCTACTTTTTTGCAGGACACCTGTAGCTAACCCTTGGTTGTGCAAATTCACCAAATATTGCCTCCACGCTTAGACCAGGTTTCTGGTGGTGGAATCTTCAGACCCTTTAAATATGTTAAAATACCACTGCGCCATGCATTTGCACCAATCCAAATCCCAGTTTCAATGCCTTTACAATAGGTGTTTTTCGGAGGACATGAAACAATTTCAAAACAATGCGGACATGGCCAATTTTCTACTAGACAGGTATGGCATCTGCGCTAGCTAGCTAATGTTTAAAGAATGAGTAGTGTGTGGTAGCCAGCTAAATGTTTGAATGAATCGGAACTATTTTTTGCCTCTTTAGCTAAGAAATCAAATGGTCTTGTCTCAAAGCTACTGATCAGAGTAAATTTAGCGAGCAAGTTAATAGCTAACCTCTGGCTAAGTTCATAACATTAGCTGTAATGTGACATTTTGTAACATTTCAGACAAACTTGTAATTTATTTTTAAAATTGAGTAATATCAATTTGGTTTTCTTGTTCATTCAACCAGCATTGGTTGTAAATATACGTACCTCAGTGCAGTGCCATGGCTCCTCCTCAGCTCGATCTAGTTTGCTTCACACCTCTTTCCTCCCCCTTCCCCTCCCACACTACTGTTGCTGCATGTGTTCCAAAAAAGCAGACTCTAGGTTTAACACACTAAAATATCAGCAGCAAATAGTAAAACAAGTAGTATACAAAATATTTGATATGTACATTTTGTTAATGAAAATGCTAATTGAATAATAAGTGTTGATCAGCAAAAAAGATCCACAAAAGCAGAGTGAAATGAATATAAAACCATTTGTGAAATAATGTATTCTTTCTGACAAAGGAGTGCATTTACTTTGCATCTGTAATTGTATTTAATTAATCTAATGTCAGGTTCTCTCAACCCAGCAAAGAGTTTCAATCCAATTTAATGTAACAATTCAATTTCACAATACAAAGAGGCGGAACGCCGAGTGTGGACTGCTTCTTTGTGAACAACGGAAACTCACAGTCCTTTGAGCTTTTTAAATATTGCATTTGGTCTTTGTTAATTACCTCACATTAATGGCAAATCTTGCCTTTCTGCTTTCTTTCCCTTGTTGCTTGCACCAATTATCTTATTTAATTGCAGGAAACATGACATATCTATGACAGAACTGTGGATTTATAAGGTAACAGAGCACTTTTCTCTTGGAATCTCTATCCGGTCACTGAAATTCCATTGGGGAGGTAGCCGTTAATGAAATGCAAGCACAATAATTATTCATCATATGTATTTGTGATGTGATCAATTGGGGGCTGTGAGTCAGATACCTAGTTTTTAGAATATGGAATGTAAGAGAGGGACAGTATGTTGATATTATGGTATTGATGTTAATATTAATTGTAACCAATTGACCTGTTCTCTGTAGGCTAAATCTTCAACTGGTGTTCCCTCTCTTTTCCCTCCCCAAACATCAAAGATTGCTTTCAGTTACATAAACAAATGTGGGCTGTTCTGGTGTTCCCTACCACAGACAGGTTGTACCTAGGTATGTGAGCCAGCAGCACCAGCTTGGTCAGAGTGACATGTAACCCAGAGGGTTCACACTTTGTCCATATGGAGTTCCCTAAAATGGAATGCTACCAATTGTTGAATTTTTAAACTGTGACATTCAATTGACATTATCAATTGAATGCCTTAATCCCAAGTAAGTAATGGTTGTTGAGACCTTCTGGTTTTATAATGGGTATTTTCCCCGACAGCACTCATGCATTTCAAGTTCATGCATTACAGTTACCTTGATATTTCAGATATACCATTTCTGATTCAGCTAGATTACACTGTGTCTCCATCTTAGATAACGTTAACTTATTTTTATTATTTTTTTTCTTACATTTATTAAAAAAATAAATCCCGTTTTTATCCCTATTTAGTAGCCAATTACACCCTCTATTTATTTAGATTTAACCCTCCCAACATGGGTCCGCCACTCGTCTCTATGAGGCCAGCTAATTCTCCGTGGGCAGTGAACTCCACTTCCTTCGAGATGGATTTGCCCACCCACATTTTGGAGACTGCTTCATGTTGAACCCGAGCCGGCTCACTGGGGCAGACAGCCACATGCTGCCCCTGATCGGGGCTGACAACCAGGGCCGGTCTGGTAGACGCAGCTTTCAAACCTCATCCCTGACAGGCAGAGCACACCCCACCGGACCAGCCAAATGTGGTGGGTTAGATCGCTACGCTATCCGCCGCCCCCCATAACTTTAATTTCTATATCAGAAAAAGAAGATTATCTAAGTGAAAGCTCACAGTGCTACATAAAGAAACACTAGTTAAGTATAACTCAAGTTTACAACTGAGAATCAATTAATGATGCCTTTGGCTATGTTGCTGCATTCCTGGATAAGACATGCTCATTTAGTTGTGCAGATCGACAGCCACTTTAACATGGCACTTTAAGTGGCCAGATTAAAGTCAGATTAAGAAGGTATAATACATACACTCATTTAGGTAGGATTGCTTTGCATCAAAATTAGCAGTACAATTGTCACCTATATTTTCAAATACAACAACTGTAGTCGTTCGTTAACTGCCATCAAAACTGTTTTGAAAAGACTAGCTTGTTTAGCTATACTAGCTCAGAAAACATCTCATATGCTAGCTGTCGTTGGACAACATTGCGACACAAACTTGATTGTTCATTCCCAATTTACCATTGCATAGATGTCAGGATGGTAAAGCTGCAGGTGCCTCTTCAGATTGGTTCTATTTTTCCCTGACAGGTAATATAGGAGCATGTAATGTTATCGTCCCTGACTTTGAGTTAACTTTGAAATGTGTCTTATTATTGGCATCATTATATTAAAAAATCTGCCCCTCCCTGTACAATTATTAGAGTTGGATTCAAATAGCATTGCTAACATTTTCAGTCGACGGTGATCACATTATTACAGCTATGGACAATTGAGTTGACAAACTTCACGTATGGTATTCAGCCAATGACATGCATGCATTGATTATTTTCTGCAGCTTCATGCACGCTTCATATTGGATCAACAGAATCTGATATCGGACTACTGTGTGCGTCTGTGTGAGTAAAAATGTAAAATGAATTAGTCACTGGTGTCCCATTAGGAAATTATTGTCATCTTCGTCTTCATCATCATCATATCATCAAAAAAAGTCATTGACCACAATTTTTGTCATAATTTTAGTCAGCGATATAAACACTGTCCACGTATCACGATTGGCAATATCACATGACAGCGATATTCTTTACCTGAAAATTGAACTTCCACTACTGGTTGGACATGACTCATTATTTACAAACATCACCTCTATTGTCAAAAGCAGGAGTCAATTTAAACCAACCATCTTTTACAACGTGTACACTGAGTAAAGCTGTGGCAAAGATAATAAAATCCACCCGGCTCTGAAAATCCACCATTCCTCTGAAAATTTTGACTTCCTATTAAATATGTATTTCCCTCTTCCTTGTGTATAACAGTGCTCTCATGTCCAGCATTTTGTGTACTTTCACTGTGGAGCAATGTTTCCTTGCAAATCTGTCAAAGCTGGCTGTAATGCTAGCCCATGTCATTGTGAGTGGCGAGGATACTCTCCTTCCAGACGGTGTTTCTACAGCTCCTGTCAGAGAGAGTCTGGATCATTTCACGAGCTGAAGCCGTATAGATCGTGAAAAGACTGAATGCTTTTTTGAGTGAGGTCTCTAAACCTCACTCACCGCATACCGCACAGCATTGCTTCAAAGTACAAATACAGAAGCTCAGGCAACTTCACCTACTGCAATTAAATGAAACCATTCCAGCCCTCTGCTTGATTATATTTTATTTTCGTAGTCAACAGAAGGCTCGTATAAGTGTGACTCATATGCTCTGGACTCCATTAAAGACTACTACCACTACCACCACTATTACTACTACTACTACTACTACAACTACTACTACTACTACTAATAATAATAATAATAATAATAACTGGGGCATTCTAAGACCTCCATTTACAGACTGCTGGTGAGAGGAGTTTTACAAATCAGGATAAAAAAAGTCAGGATTAGTTGTAGTTTAGGTGGTTTCATGATATTTGCTAGCGAATTACATGATCACCGCATGATAATTTGGAGTAGAATTGCATGTCTGTAACCTTTCACATTCCACAAAATTGATGCTTTAAATATCCTAAGAAATCCTCCCGCTATACAAGGAGGTGGGCCCAAAAATGCCAACGAGGCCTCATCCGTATAGATGGAAGTGTACATTGTTAACAATAGCAACAACAACAAAAATTGCATTGGCTCTGGCATATTTGAATTTGTATTCAGGAATGACATTGCCCCAGATTCCCACATGGGGTGACGCTCTTGTGTTGGGCTTTGAGAATTTTTTTTTTTTAAGTTCCAGCAGCTCAAGTTGGAGATCCCTTGTCCAGTGAGGGCAGCAGCTTCTTAGCTTGAGCCGTCCAAAGTCAGATCAATACGTTCTGCAGGGAAAATGGTCTAAATCACTGTTGCTCATATAACTTATGTGCATGTACTTACATTCTCTTGCATTGTAAGATGCTCTGTACAAGAGTGTCTGCTAAATGAATTTAATGCAATGTAATGTAATTTAAGAGCTTCAGCCACACCATAAAACTGTTGCCTTAAAATACCGGCTGAGTTGAGGGAATCCTTTTGGCTCAAGTTTCAAAAAGGATCAGTTTGATCGGGAATGCTCTTAGTCTCGAAAGGTCAGCAACACTTTGATTTCTGCCCTGCAGTTATATATTGAGTTGGTTTTAGATAGAAAGCAATGTCATGGATAAAATACACTTTTGACATTGCCTGCATTCTTTCAAAAAATTGGAGAAAGGTGCTACTGTTTTTTAGCCCCCAAAAAGATGTGGATTTCATTCTGCAGTGCACAAATTCTCTCTAATTCCACACTACGGCTAACCCAAGATCTGGTGACTCAGATGGCCATGGCACGTGGTTTACATTGCTTAATGCTCATGATTTTGTTTCCTGCATTTCCCAACAATTCTGAAATCATTTTGTACTGTGCGGGAAACCATTCATTTCCAATCAGACAGAGAGTTTCCTTCATCAAATCGAAGAAAATGAAAATGTAGAAAAAAACACTTGGGAGCTGTTGTTTGAATTTGTTGATGATAAGTGAACCCTTTTATTAAGGAATTGTGCAGTCAATGAAAAAAATACAAAATTTCACTACAACTGCAGGTCCCACCAGTCGCTATGAACAAAGTTAGTACATCCATTGTTAGATTTTAATATATGTTTTACTTTTACTCAGATCAGGGGTCTCCAACACGTTTCTCAAGAGCGACTGGTAGCTTGCTGCCCACCAATAAGTAGCTTGCCTGAAAATTCAGAAAGTACATTAAAATATTTTTATAATTGGCAAACAGAATATCTGTCAATTATGTTCCAGTATTAACCAGGCCAGGGTTAAAGTTGAACTGGAACTGTAGTGTTGTTTGAAGTTTTGAAATGTAGGTTAGCTCGTCATCGCTGAGCTGTCAGTAGCTAATTTAAATGATATCCTTTTATCCCTGAAGTAAAACATATTTTGAAAAGTCATAGATTTTTTGTGATTCTTACCATTCTTATTATTTACCCTGACAACATCAACATAATTTTTAAGCAGGTCTGGTTTTAATACATAAAAAAGAACAGTATTAACAGGTTTTTTTAATCCAGTTTGGGAATGTTATGTTGTGGGCAGCACACAAGAACAGAAACCTGAAAATACTTTTTCTGCTCAGAAGTAACCGTTCGAGAAAAACATTCTGTTTCTAAGCCAAGATTTTTCCGAAAAACAAATGTACCAATGGTGCAGTCTGTGCAAAGAGATCAGGAGCTACAACTCCTGTCAAACAGTCAAAAACGAAATAAACAAAAAAATGTACAAAAACAGAGCTTATCATTGTTGGTTATGATACACAATTCATAACCTGCAAGTGATAGAAAATCAGCCTTCTGCAAATCAGACAAAAAATATATTCCTAAATGAGTGTCTCCACCCTTCTCATAGAGCTGTTATCAGACCGTTGGATTTGTTTATTCAGCTCTTGTACTTTTACTCTCCCATGATGATTTAACACCTTTTCCAGCATACATATTCCAAAAGATTTTAGAAGCTTGGTTACTGTGACAGGATTTTTATTTTATTTTGCAAGACACCATGCTGCTGTTGCATTTTTCCTTGATGGAGGCAGTTTTGTGGGTTGCAAAGGTGATGGTGCGAAGAGATGACGTTTTCAATAGTGTACATTTGGCAATTTCTTGAACCTGTCGTGCTTTTTCTCAAAATGGTACTGCATGTTAACTGTTTTTCAGACAGCTGTTATTTCTGTTTGCAACAAGGATGTTGGTTTTGCATTATTACAGTTGAGCAGAACAAAGCACCAATTCCATGTACCATGCTAAATTGTCCTTCAGCATTGTCTTTTTTGAAGCAGTTAATGAAATGTTTGCTACCATACTTGCAGGGGATAGGTCAAATGAAAATGCAACTGTAGAGAAAGGATGTGGAAATGCATCTTATTCAGTTATGTTTTTCTTTTATAGTTTACATAAAATTGGAATGTTGCAGTGGCATGATCGAAATGTTTCAAAGATGGCAATCAGTCACCTGTGGAATTTAATAAATCAAGTTGAGATAATCTTTTATCCAATTTGTGGTTATTTTTCATAATTTCCCTTTGCAACACACATTGAATCTGAATGTTCCATGAAGACTGAAAACAACCACCAGCTAGCATGTCATGAGACATATTTTTCCGTTCTTCTACAATCTTTTTACCGTTTTGTACAGTTTCTCACCAAACACATGAACACTTCAGACTTTTAGACGGACCAGTGCACTGATGAAAAGTTTCATGAGCCACGGTTTTTCTTAAAAATAGTAAACAAGGCTCCATTCAAAATTAATGGTGAAATGTTGGCTTGCAAAGTACACTTCAGTACAACAATGCAAGGGAAGCTTTCTCACATAGCTTCTAATCTAACACTCAATACCAAGGCAATTCTGTAGATACAGAAGTGATGTGATGCTACAAGCCTGGGAACTTAACATGTGTCCTTGTTGGCAACACACTGCTGTCACTTGACTGGCTGGTTGCACCTCCTTGCCTACTGACTCCACAATTCATCAAAACCCTCTGTTTGAATAAATGTATACTCTAACACAATGAACATTCCAACTGTTCTAAACTAAGAAAAAAAGATACCACAAATGGTGTAAAACAATGAAATACACTTACATTCAAATTCTCTTCCTGATGCTCCATCATGTTACCACCTGAGCCACATACCTGTTTCATACAGTATATATTTTTTCAGTTGGATCCATGCCTGTGCTTTCCTACACTAAATTCAGACACAACGTGCTGTTTTAAAATGTAAATGTCCTGTCCATCACGTCCTAGGATTGTGCACCTTCTACAGAAATATGACATGCTTTAGTGTCCGCATAATCACCTGCTTTACATAAGTAATCTCACTAAATTGGTTGTTAAATGAAGTGGCTGCACTCAAAGCATATTTTTGGTGTTGCGTCTATTATCTCTATAATTCTTGTTCTGAGAGTTTTAGACTCTCCCAACCTCATAAGAAGCCATTGACTTGCATTCAGTCTTCTATAACCACAGCTGAGGAGTTGTTTCTGAGGACAACCTGACTTGTAACGGAAATAATGCTATCCATTATCCAGAACATAGCACACTGTATTGCAAAATTCAATGTTTGGACTCGTGTTTAGTCTCATCTGTGGCAATCTGAGAGTGCAATTCCCAAAGCATTTGCCACTGCTGTTGCCTCAGTAAGCATGGCATCCCACCTATGACACATACACACACACACACACACACAGCCAACACGATAGCCAATATCTGAGCAGCTCTAACCTCAATATAGATCAATCCGGCTTTATCTGAATGCAGGGTTTTTATGCATGGAAAATTCTTAGACTGCCACCTAAGGAGAAAATCTAAGTCCAAATTGCACGAAAACAGCGCAAGATTGATTTAATCCCTCAGACGACGATGCAGGCATTTTCAAGTGGCAGCAGTGTAGTGTAATGGTTAGGGAACTAGGCTTGTAACTCTGAGGTCACATGTTTGCTTCCCAGGTAGGACACCGCTGTTGTGCCCTTGAGCAAGGTGCTTGACCTGAAAATGTCCAGCAGTGTAAATCATTCTGGATAAGAGTGTCTGCTAAATGGCTAACATTTTTTTATGTAAATGATGCAATGCAGTCTTCCAACTAGCCAGCAGAGTGTACAGTAGATCCTAAAAGTCTGGCCAACCGAACGGGGTGTTAATTCAAATTGGGCAGATGCACTTAAAACTGTACCTTTATCAAATGGCACAGTTTCACAAAAGATCAATGAAATTTTTTGTCAAATTGGTGACAAACCTAAAAGGGCTGGTTCTTTGCCCTGAGGCTCGACAACCCAACCGATTAAGTGGGGAAGCGCAATTAGGAGAACAATCGTTGAAGACATTTTCAATGTTGTCGATCATTGTTGATTGTTCCCCCGGCTATGCCAGCTCATCTCTGACCAGGAGTTCCATTCGGGGGTGGCGATTGGCTATACGTTCCAGGGGACGGGGGAGGGAAATTTAGCATGAGCCCACCACGAGCACAAATTCAGATCAAATCAAATTTATTTGTATAGCGCTTTTCACAAATGCATTATCACAAAACGCTTAACAAAAGGGAAGGTGTTGTCTACTTATTCTAAATAAGTTGGGCTATACATATTTAAGTAAAGGTATTGGTGGTTTCCTCCTGAATTTAAATGAATTGTTAATGCTAATTCATTAACTGTTGCTCCACATTTGGGGGGAAACCCTTAAACCCCCTCTGAGGTAGATAACTCAGAAGGGCAGAATTATATTTAATAGATACAAACATTTGGTACAGGCTTTTACAAAAAAGCAAAGAATCACTCTTATAGTCTTTGTAATTGTAAATGTTTAGAGGACAGTATAAGAGCATACAGTATGCCCTCTGTTGGAGTTACTACTTTGTCTACTTGTTGTCTACTTTGAGTGTTATTTGCTGTGATTAACTTTTTTTTTTTTTTTTGAAACAAAGCCATCAAATATTTCGACAATCAATAAACCAACAGATTATTCTTACTCTGGTGAAGAAGGCAAACATATTATTGTTATAAGGTTCACCTTTGAATGAGACAGATGACATCGTTCAACTTGGTGTTGATCTAGAGCAGTGATGTAATGACCTTAAAAACTTTTGGAAAAAGAGATCAAACTGCATAGGAATTCAATGACATTATCGGATTGCTGGTGAGACGGATGAATCCAACGTTGTTTGCAAAATGAAAAAAATTCCCACTTTTGGCCCGAAAACATCGAATTCAAAAACAAGTGGGAGTCTATCCTGAAGTTCTTTTGATCTCATTCTCCTCCTGATAGAAGAAACAAACAAAAGAAAAATATCAATTGCAACTAAAGACCTCAGTAATCCTACAGGAAGGCCCATCATTTCTGGGAATGACCCTAACAGAACTATCCTCTCAATTTTTGTACTTTTTATTTTGTTTCCATGCTTCCATCCTATATTGTAGACACCACACGTTTTGAAGATAATTATTGACATTGGCAAAGTGGGTTCCAATCTCCATAGTGACCCTAGACGTGGAATCAATCTACTTCAATATAGACCATGAAGAGGGTCTGGAAGCATTGATTCACTTTTTGCAAACAAGATCTGTTGATAGCATGCCACCAAATTACTTTATCGCAAAACTAACAAAGTGGATTTAAAAAAACAAAACAACAATATTTATCTTTCCCAGGATAAGCTGTTTAAACAGGTTAAAGGGAGGGCAATCTGCGCATGCTTTGCACTGAACTATGTCAATTTGTTTCCAGGTCTTTGGGAAGAGTGATGTGTTTACTCATGTGAGAATCCTTCTGTAGATAAAATGAAATGGTGGGGAAATTACAGCAATGATATTCTTTTAATGTGGTCTGGTACAGAAGAATAACTATTTGCATGAATATGTTAAACAAAGTCATGCTAATTTACGCTTAAGTATTCAATAAAGTCTTAGATCTGACTGTAACAAAAGATGATGTGGTGGGGTCTCTGCATCCTTCCGTTTGTAGGAAAAAGACTGATCGTAATTCTGTATGTAGAGCAGAGGGCTTCCACCTATAAAGATTACGTGGGTGGATTTTACATGGGTAGGACCAAACTGAGAAAGAACGAGTTGCTGAACATGCGCTATTCGAGGTGATAATGTAACATAACATAACATTACATAACTTCTCTTTGAAGAAGTGTGACTATTGGAGGACTAGTATATTCCCAGGGCTTAATGATGACTTGCATTATATTCTACGATATATATATATATATATGTGTGTGTGTGTGTGTGTGTGTGTCAATGTTTGTGCTTAGTTTTTTGTTGTCTATTGGTGGCATTGATGAACTGTTCTTCTGTCTTGATTGTTAGTTATGATCCCGCCCCCCTTCCCCATTTGGTTAAATAATAGGTTTAGCTGAGGTATGACCGAACACACCTGAAATCTATTGTTGTTTCCTCCCTGCAGTCTTAACCCCCTGAGGTCCGTGCTAAGCTTTTAATGTTTTTAGATTTTGGCATGGTCTGATATTTATCTCAATTTCATCAATTTAACACACACTTACTCCAAAGTGTTTGATATTTTTATTTGAAGGACAATCACAGCTACATTTGTATGCCATCAATAGTTTGGTCAGTATCATATGCAGCTTGTAAATAGATCTACAAACACACAAGTTAAAAATAGTAAATTTTTCTGCTGTCACAAAAGATGTGAAAGCACACACTAAACTATAGTGACGAATTTCATAGGCTATATTTTCACGAGTATTTGAAAACAAGCGAAATAAAATTAATATCAGCATAGACTGTTGCTGGCAGATTGCAAGCGTAAACACAGACAAGATGTAAAAAAATAAAAAACAAGCGAAATAAAATCAATAGCATAGACTGTTGCTGGCAGATTGCAAGCGTAAACACAGACATACGATATATTTTATAACATTTTACGCTGTTTGAAAAGTATTTTGTGTGCCTATTGCAATTTGTTACATTGCGACATGCGGAATATGTAGTCACAAGGCGCGGAATTCATATATTTTCACGAGTATTTGAAAATATACTCGTGAATATACTGTTGCTGGCAGATTGCAAGCGTAAACACAGACATACGATATATTTTATAACATTTTAGGCTGTTTGAAAAGTATTTTCTGTGCCTATTGCAATTTGTTACATTGCGACATGCGGAATATGTAGTCACAAGACGCGGAATGTATATATATTTTCACGAGTATTTGAAAACAAGCAAATAAAATAAATATCAGCATAGACTGTCCTCTTCAGTTTGTGTTGTTTATGCCGCGTTTTCACATGGCCCGATCGCACCTCCCGAAATTAGCACCTCGTTAACATGTCAATAGAAGGGGGACGTTACTAAAAGGTAAAAAACAGAGTAAAAAGCAAGGTTTACTTTTGGTCTAATTAAGCTAATTTTAAAAATCCCATTTGATTTGCCAGTGCTCAAATCGGAAAGTCGCGATTCTAAGGTTTCTGTCAATGTTTTTGCCGCGTGTGTATGATAAAATATCGCGAAGTTAGAAATAGTAATATACTTGTATTGCTGCTTGGATCGGCGCCGATCCAGCCGACCTCAGGGGGTTAACTGAAGAATTGTGCTCCTGTCTTGATTATTTGTGATCTCTCTCCCAAATGTATTGGTTGTGCTGGGGTATGATGGAACACACCTGAAATCAATTGCAATTTTTTAAATTGGTCAAGTCACAGCTATATGCTGTTTGTCTGTCATTTTAAAACACACCCCGATGAAGCCCAGTGCTAGCCACCTTGAGAATAAAGGTTTTTCAAATTTTTTCCAAAGGGGTTCCTTGGTTTTTTGACCTTTACTTTTTGGCCATTCTTCTTTGATATGCTATAAACCCTTGTTCCAAAGAAAACCCTTTTTTGATAGAAACTTTTTTATCTCAGCTTTCTTATTAAAAAAAGTAAAGGAGCATTCTTATCGTCTATCTCTTGCACATATTCAATAGCCAACAGCACTACAGAGGTAACCCACCTTTTCTGAAGTCATAAATATTACATGTATAAATCTCACACTTTTGCAGGAACACAATCCAACATTACTGCCCTAGAACCCAGACTAACTGTAAATCCAAATCCTCAGGGTGTTGGGCTGTGATGCAGTAGATTCTAGCTTTGATAACCTCAAAAAAAGTGAATGTTGTAATTTGAAAGTTTTCTTACATTGGAAATATTTTACTCAGACATAAATTAAAAAGTGTCACCACTTTCAACATATGTATAATTATAACAATTATAATCTTTATTAGGCCATGTTACACACCGTTTTTTACACCAAGGTAATTGGAATTGATCTTTTCCCATACCTCTCCTAGATGAATGCATACACACAATAAGAGAGGTCTGAGCGCAGGGTCAGCCATAGTGCAGCACCCCTGGAGCAGTTAGGGGTTCAGTGCTTAGCTCAAGGGCACGTTGGCAGTGCCCCAGGAAATGAATTGGTATGCCTCTGGTTTCCAGTTCATTGTTTTTCATTAGCCTTCCTGGGATTTGAATCAGCAACCTTCTGCTTGCCAGCCCATGTCACAAACTACTGCTGTATAATATAAAAATGTATTATACAGCAAGTATGAAGCATCATACAAAATACCAATTGGGTGTATATATATATACACCAAATTGTTATTTTGTATGATGCTGATATATATGATTATATATATATGCACTAAATGGTTATTTTGTATGATGCTGATATATATGATGATATATATATATATACCTGTATATATATATATAGTGGTATCCCAAGGGGCTGCCTGGCCCGTTAACTCGTTGGAGCCACTGGAGCCAAAAATGACCTTTATAGCAGAAACATATTGGAATTGACATTAATTAGTATTGGCAGCAATACGAAACATGTGTAGACACTTTTTTAATTGCAATTTAGTTACTTCAAAATAACTTTTTTGTTGAGTCCTTTTTCATTTGGTGACTCCATTAATTTGTCTATGCCCTGTATAGGAATTATATTATATGCATGCATTTTTTTTACATAGTAGTTTGAGGTCCATTTGTTTTGGATCACATAGTAAATCTACTACAGTCTACTACTGATTCTTGTACCTGTTTTGTTTTCACACAGGACTGCCAGGTGGAGATCTAATTACCTGGCAAGGTGTGCAGTGCAAGAGTATAACTTTATGATATAAAATAATTCATCATAGATATAAAAGTCCTGCTGCGATAGCGAGCGAGACAGTTCTTTACTAAAGTGATTAGGCCCGCCTTCCTGTGGAGGGCTGGGATCTGCACGAGAGCTGCCTTTGAAGCATTACAAAGATGCAGAGTTCAAAGTCGAGCACCTGGGATCAGCTTACAAATGCAACCACTGTGACTTCATACTGCCCTCGTGTTTGTCAGCCCCCTCTGAAATGTTCAGTTGTGAGCAAAAGGGGAAAAAATGTACCAAATTTCTGTTTTACATGACATCTCAGTTTTCATATTTTTGCTGTCCACTTTGCGCAATAGTATTGCATTTCATCAGGAGAATTGAGTAAAACAATAAACAATTAAGAAGGGGACATTTTTCCTTGTCCTTGGGTTAAAAAAGACCCAAGGACTGAATTTAACAGCAGTGAAAACCCACAAAATATATTTTTTTCAGCATGACATTCAAGGACTTTTCCTGGAGTGACCTTATCATTAGAAAAAGTGAAACATTGCCCTTTTTTATATTTGTATAAAAGCTGTACACCATCAGGGTACAAAGATTGTCACATCTATTACAGCAAAAAAAATCTATTATGATGTGTGTTTTGTTGTAAAAGCGAGTGGTGTACACTGAATAAATACACTCTCTCTGAACTCTGAACTCTGAAAAACACAGTTATTCAACAAGTTGTTGATGGGTGACAGGTAGTTTCTTCATGCAAAATAGATTTAGGGTTTAAAATTCAATTAAGAGCCTTTATTATAGGGGTGTGGTCAGGGTGGGTCACATTTTTGACCCCGTGGACACAGGGAGTATACAGAATATGAAGATTACACAAGGGTTTTAACACACAGAGTTTGAACACCACAAAAAGTGAGTGTTGAAGGGAGGTGGGGAGTAAATCCATTTAAAATATATTTAGAAAGTGTTATTGATATGCAATCAAGTTTAGAACAGCAGTTACCAGACTGTGCTAAATTAATTCTAATGGAAACCTTATCTGGGCTCTAGTCAATTTGATGTTTGTTTATTGAAACAGATCCATCTAAAAGCCCCTGTGAATATAATTATCTGGACTGCTAAATACGCACTCAAGGAAAGCCATGTGTTTAAAGTTAAGCAAGAGGAGACGGTTGCAGGCAAAGGGTATTTAAAAATCCAAGGCAGCGGGCCTGCCGTTTCTGCGGCTTGCAAAGCGATTTTCTGTCAAAGCCGCATTTATTAAAACCAAAGCTGAATTTCCATTGTGACAGTCCCGATCATTATCATAACTCACGAGCATTGCTGGAGGACAAGGAATGTGTGGGGCAAATTGTTTTGACGTGAAGTCAAAACACTTGTCTATACTCTGATTGGAATGCAATCTATTTATTTCACTTCGTTCATACATTCTCTCTGGCTCCCTGCTTGTATTTCACCTGATACCCCAGCGTTGTGAGAGCTAACTTTCCAGAGGTCACTCCTTATAAATAAACCATGCGCTCATGTCCTTTGTAATTACGTGCGTTCAGAGTACGGGTACAGTATATCAACCACAGTGCCCACAATGCACTTATTAATTATGGCCCATGGCAGGGGTTAGTCGAGGCTTCATTTTTGACAGATGAGCGAAAATGACATGACAGGGAAAAAACGGAAACAGTGTATGGTAATGGGCCGCTCAAATTCCGCTAATCCTTCACAGCTCATTTACGATGTCAATAGGAGGTTAATATAATAATCTCAGCCTAATAACAAGCCTAATAATGACACGGCCATTAAGGGTTACAGTAGGAGCAGCACGTATATGCAATTATAATGTGGTGCGTGTAGGAACCCTTCAAGAGTAATCTTGACCTCTGGCAGGATGTGGAGGCCTTTTGTCAATCTGCAGCCCTTACAGTTAAGGGTTCACAGAACAGCATGCCTTGCAAACTAAATGCATGATTACATGCTGTTCAAAAAAGTTGGAAAACTTATCAGACTTTATTCAAATTAGCCATATAGTATGTCACTGTATTTAAAAATTAAATCTTGTTTTTTATTGCAAGATGCAAACCTTATTTCGTTTAATTGCAAGACGCAGACCTGGTTTCAATGAATATTTGTCCTTAGCTTTACTTGCATTTATTTGTAAGATGTTTTTTTTCTTTCACAACACACATTTCAACAAATTACTGCTGAACTATCTTTCTGAAGAAAAAAAACATTTTACAATTCCTATGATGATATCTGGTTGAAAAGTGAGCCTGCCAAAACCACAGGAATAGCAGCCAAATCATCTTATGAGAAGACCTTTTTATTTGTGGGCCAGTGAGAGTCTGCTGGGTCATCTATCCATCCATCCATCCATCCATTATCTAAGCCGCTAATTCCTGGTCAGGGTCGCGGGGGGCTGGAGCCTATCCCAGCATGCGTTCCGGGCGAGAGGCAGGAATACACCCTGGACAGGTCGCCAATCCATCGCAGGGCACACACACCATTCACTCACACACTCATACCTACGGGCAATTTAGACTCTCCAATTAGCCTAACGTGCATGTCTTTGGACTGTGGGAGGAAACCGGAGTACCCGGAGGAAACCCACGCGGACACTGGGAGAACATGCAAACTCCGCACAGAAAGGCCCCCGGCCTGGATTCGAACCCGAGACCTTCTTGCTGTGAGGCGACAGCGCTATCCACTGCACCACCGTGCCGCCCCTGGGTCATCTAACCAACCCTAATGAACAGGAAGCTAGTGCACAGTGTAAAAACAAGCTTCGGCAAAGTTGCCACAAAGTTACAGAGGATCTCATGTGTAATACGTCACCTAATGTGAGGGGTGTGGTGTACACACTCCTTGCCTGTCATGCATTCCGTAAGGATGGATTTAGCAATCCACCATTAGAGAAGAGAGCTGGGATTTTGTCTGCTTTTATATTCAGTGCAAATGGAGAGACAGTCGAAGGGTGATGGTACATTGTGTATGAGCTCTAAGACCTCAATCAAACCTTTCAGCTTGACCCACCCTGGGACTGATCCACACCTTCAAGATATCAGTCATTGGCTCGACCGAAAGAAGCCAGACTTATAGGTAATGAGCAAGTCAAATACCTTGTATCCCTGTAATCTATTCAAATTTTAAAAAAGGAATAATTGTCATAACCAAGCCTTTGCCATTCACTCTTGTGCTGTTACAAATCTAATTTGTAAACCCAGTGTCAAGAATGAGCAGACGATGTGTCAGTCCTTATTTGCGTCCACCCAAGAGGTGGAATTGTACTGTCAGGAACTGCCTCCACGATCATGTCAGGAATATAATTTTCTTCATTTTCGAATAAGTGATAAACACAGAGGAAATAAATTATCTAGCGGCAAAACGCCCAAGAAGACACCTTTGACACATGGTGCGTAAGCAGTACTGTATAACCAATCATATATGTGATTTTTTAAATATTATTATTATAACAATATGCACACTTTTTGGTGAACCCAAACCTGGTCACATGATATGAAATCATATCTCGCCGTAGTGATGTTCGGTATGAATTCGATGAGTAGACCGATGGGAAAGTTGGGCAGTAATATCCGATGTTATTTGGTATAGATTCCACACAGTTCTTCCATATATGCAAACATATTTACACAGTTATATATTTTTTTAATTCACAGTAAAGAATGGGCTAGTCATTATAGAAAGTTGATCTGGTTGTTGAAATGAAACAAATTAAATCCATTGTGGCATCGCCAACAGAGGCTGATGGTGTCACATTAGGATGATATTTAGAAAATTGCCTTATTACACTAAAATCCTTTTCATGAAAGTATAACTATACTAGCTATACATTACATAAATTCCAAACACCTACTGCAATGAAGCTGTCACTCAAAAGTGGACACTCGAACATGTGGACACATGAAAACATTATTCTTAATATTGTCAAAAGCAATATTATTAACAGCTTTGCAGTATACAATGCGTATCATATGTACCAGTATCCATGGTTATTAAAAAAGGTTCAAACACTTTTATTGATGTGCTTTCATTAGTCTCAGAACTGGGCTCTGCTAAATTTGAGTCGCTTGGCCCTCTGCTTCCATTGCTCTCCTTGCCTGTTTAGTTATCATGCAACCAAGTTCCATAACAAAACAATACACAAGAAGATCAACAGCTATAAATCGGATTTTATTAGGATAAACGCACAAGAGGGGAGAGGGGAAAAAATCAGATAAACTGTCCAAAACCGTAATCCGTGCTCATAGTCGTTATTCGTATTCCAAGGTCTTTTCCACATCCAGTTTCTCATACAATCCGTTTCGGCAATAATCAGGTAGTCAGGCAGTCCAGGTCAAACACAGCTATCCAAAACAATACTTCACATCATTTCTCTTCTCTTCTCTTCTCTTCTGTCTCACCAACTCTCCACGCGTTTTCCTCCGGATACTTTTGCAAGGAGGTATTGGTACCTCCTACTCCTCTTTTATCCCCGGCTAAGGATTTACCGGTAGGTTTCTTTTCCTCTGGATTTACAGATAAATTTCAGGGCCAGCAGGTCGAGAGGTACCTCCCCTCGGTTACTGCTCCCAGCACCTTCCCCGGCCATCTGCCACAATATATATATATATATATATACTGTATATATATATATATATATAGAAATATATATTGACCCACTGACCTATATATATATATATATATATATATATATATATATACAGTATATACACTACCGGTCAAAAGTTTTAGAACACCAAATATATATAACAAATATAACACCAGATATATCTAATGTTCTTCTGTACTGTCCAGATATTATTCTACTACTGTAGTATGCAGCTCAATCCGTGATAAAGCATTAATTATTATGTTTCCATAATAATCCTTTTCCAGTGTGAATCATTACAGGTGGAATGATATATTTCCTTTTCAATTTGAGTAGGAATAGAAGAATAAGACCTTCTAAAAGGATAAATCGAGCAAGGGACAGTACTTGAAATAAAAGGGCCAGCTAGATTCAAATACATTACAAAGAACCCTGAAGTGTGGAATAAGTCACCATTGAGCTTTCTTTAGATTCGAGCAAGGTTTTTCCCTGAAGACAACATTTTATAAATACATGAGAAACACAATAAAGGCAGAGCAGAAATTCAAAACTCGTTCTTCCTGTCTCCTGTCACCTTACTGACATCTTAAAAATCGTATGTCACTGAGCCCCGCAGGCTATTTTTGTCATCTAACTGTGCGTGTTCCTCGTCGCTGTCCTCAGCATAGGGTCTATCCCTTAATTTTAGGAAATACTTTGAGGGAGTGATGGACAAGTAAGGCCTCCTGAATAGTGGTGGGCAGCTCTCTCTATCTCTGAGCCAATTCACTCGGTTCACTTCAGCCCATTCACTTCACCCACCCACCACAGGTCAGCTCAGTGTCTCGGTGAATCAAATCAACAAACCATGGGACTGAAAGGGGCTCCAAGGTGGTGTGTTCAGCCAAGGCCCTGTTTCTTTTTTTTAAATGATATGTTTATGATTTTTTCCCATTTTTCTCCCAATTTAGTGGCCAATTATACCCTCTATTTATTTTGATTTTCCCGCCCAACACGAGTTTGCCACTTGTCTCTAGGAGGCAAGGTAATTCTCTGAGGGCAGGGAACTCCTTCGAGATGGCATTCGCCCACCCACGCTCTGGAGACTCCCTTACGTGCTTCATGGCGAACTCCAGCTGGCTCTGGGGCGGACAGCCAAATGCCGCCCCTCATCGGGGTTAACGGCCAGGGCCAGTCTGGCAGAGACGGGTTTAGAACCGTATCCCTGAAAGGCAGCGCACACTCGTATCAGACCAGCCAAGATACGGGTGAGTTAGACCGCTACACTATCTGCCGCCCCCGCAAGGCCCTTTTTCAACAATGGGCACTGTACTCTGAATGGAATCCTGACTGTACCGGTGCCAATGGTAACTGGGGGTCTCGTGGGGTGTTGCTTAATTGGCCATAGTGTTTCCCGAGGGGGGAGGATATCAGTCTGCAGTCTTGGGTTCCTGTGATCTGCCTGCACCAACTGTGGAAGTTGCACATCCTGTTGGCTCACCCTGTTAAGGCACTGTTCTAGTGCGTGGATGGGCCCTACAGTCCACATGGCATCGAAACGACAGCGTGCCAGTGCCGACAGTGGCCAGCAGCCTCACAGGACAATGTGGAATTGGCGTCAGTGTCGCCCAGGGTGGGAGGGATTCAGTCGGGTGTGTTGTCCACGTCTCAATGCACGCCAGTGGTTCTCGGCGGTCAGTCTGCCGGTATAAAGATGCACACTAAGTGTGCACTCATGTCTGTGCTTGTAGACTGCGGTGTGGAAATAGGCAGCGGCTGACATCACGTGCATTGGAGGAGAGCACATGCTTGTCTATATATTAGACAATATAGTATTTCCAACTTATGAAAATGTAGATTTTTCATTTAGAACATCTTGGAATTTGGTATTGTCATGTGATCCTGGCATCCTGATTCCAAAAGCTGAGCATTCGGTGAGTCAGCGAATGAGAGAAAAGGCCCCGAATGAGATAAGATATTTCAGACTTATGCATAACAGCTGGCAGGGGCTGTTGAGACTGTTTGGTTTGTGGAAAGCGTGACAGATCTCATTGTTACACAACCACGCAACCTAATATTATGCCAAAGTGTGACACAGACCTGTTGGTCCAATCATAAAAGTTTGTTGTGGTCCAGAAATCCACCACATCACCTACTAGAGTCATGAGAAGGGCTCACTAAGTCCCTGTGTGAGCAGCCTGGGCCTTAATGCAGTGAATGAATTGTGTATTTGTAAATATTTATGCAATGTGGTTGCAAACTTTGTTGGGTCGTGACCTGCTCTGACCAAAGTTTTAAAAAAGCCAGAATGTCTTGACATGCTGTAGTGCACCATGCACTATTAATGAAATAATACATGCATTTCCCAGCTTAATGCTTTAAATTAGGACGTTGTAACTTGGTCATAAGTACTACTTACTCATGTAGTAACTTAATTTACAGCACATCATTTGGTTAAATTGATGTCAGTTTATAATAAATAAGCGATCATAACAAATATTACATCAAAACTATCTATTAGAACTAAACGAAGACATTTATAAAGTATTCAGAAGTAAATCAATTGTATTCAATGGATTACATTTTATTTCATGTCCCACACATAAAAGTAATTGCCACATGCATTGAAGGAAATTGATGCAAAATATTTTTAAAAAAAAACATATGAAGGAAAACAAATAATCACACTTTTTACAATTATTGTTCAATTACACACACACTCTCAAAAGTACCCTACCAAAAGTACTTTGTGTGAAAAATGGTGTTTATGGGTAATTGCATATTGCAAATGTCACAAATGACCCCTTTGTAAAAGTCATGAGTCCATTACACGGAGTCTTCCCCTCTTAATGAATTTTAAATGAAGAAATGTATTTGAAATTTACATAGATGGAAAATGTTGACAAGGAAGAAAATTATTAGTGATTACAAAATAAGAAGCACCTTTGAAGTCGGTGGTTCTACAATAACTTTCAGGAACCGAGATCCATTTAAATTCTGAAAAAAAAACTGAAATGCAAACATGAATCACACAGAACAAAAAAAAACATTCCAGGCAGACATGATGCTTTCATCACATTTTGTAAATATACATACAGGGTATGCACTCTCTACAGACTCATTTGTCGGAGTGCACACCTTCAGAGAAAGAATAAATGAGATCGAGGATTTTCATTCGCAACTTCCTGGCACATAATTAAGGTCAGTCATGTTGTCTCCTTTGCAGAGGAATTGGTGGGTAGGAGAGAAGAGGGGGATTTTAAGGTGAATCAGGCTGTCAGTCTCAGAATCAAATTCCTTTCACATAGCTCAGTGGTCTAAGGTGAAGAAAGGAAAACAGATCAGCATTGTTCCTGCATGCCAATGCCCATTATTGCCTTCTGTTTACACCAGTGCATACAATATGACCATAAATGCAGTACTCCTTTTCAATTGTAGGACTCGGAACAGGTTGACATGACCTAGAGTCAAATCTGTCTGATCCGGCATAGCACGACTGCTTTTCTATTGCATTGACCACAACCAAAGGTGTAGCTGGTCCCTGCCCAGATCGACAGTGCCTGGACTTTATCTTCAGTCCTAGGATGAAGGGGTGCTCCCCCGCAAAGAAATCATCTCCACAAGATTTGATCTACTTTGTATTGTTCGCTGTGATCATTGAAGGCAGCACACTCCCTTCCCCACTTCTGCGTTCATCACCTCAGTTTTTATCACTGGTAGAAACAGCGCAGATAGACAGCTTGCCGACATCGACCACAGGTTGCCTGTTAGCATCATAAAATCGAGTGGGCTGAGCTGACATAGGACAGAATGACTTAAATGATGCTGGAAACTTTGCAGGCCGGCCTGGTTCCAGCTCTGAACCAGGAAAGGAGTTTATTTCCTTAAGCCAATGTATCTTATTCTGATTATGGCTGAAAATGATGGGGGGTTGGGTTGGGATTCTGACCTCTTGTGTTACTAGGCTGAAGAAAATTAGTCTATTTTTTTCTTCCCGTATCTGTTTGAGCCACCATAACTAATATTATGTGATATTTCAAGAATGACACCAGTAGTCAAGAAATGCATGATATGGCACTACATCATTTAACTCGAAAGTAAGGCTTATATACAGTGTAATCACAATGCAATCTGTACTTAAATAACATAAGAACTGTAGTATGTTTTATTTCTTATATGTATTATGCATTTTTCTTTTCTTTTTCTTTTCAGCGTCAGCCCAACTCATAACGTTGAGGGAGAACATGTTGTTTACTGTTCAAGTGGCATACATACGTACATAAATCATGCAGCATTCTTGATCAAAACATTTAGTATCAAAACACATTTAATAGAGCACACATGTTTATGAGAAACCTTTCTGGTTGTTTGAATGCTGGTTGAGGCTAAACCTTTTGCGTGAGCTTCTGTAGCCAAGGGCATGCTACTTCAGATGAACATTAGCCAAAGCCAAAACATTGCTGCGATGTATGATGACTAGTGGCTTCTCTACAATTGGATTTATTGACTATCAGCAATAGTGATGTTCATCTGTTATGGATTGTGATGAATACTGGCAACAGATAATTAGCAATAAAGAAAAGATGAGAATTTAAATCAAGGCGATCACACTGCGGCCACTTAATATCTCATGGAAATTTGGGATGTTGGGAATATAAGGGTCATTCCATATCAAATCAATCACCGAAATGATAAAATAGTTAGTTTCCTCAAAACAAGATTAAAATCACCCTTCTGTTTATCAGTGATGAAGATACAGATGTCATATGGTAAGGTGGGGGGTCAACTTTGAGCACCTCTGTCTTGAATGGTTAGTCATTCAGGTCCAGTCTGGATCATCAGTCTAACCATGTCTTCCATGACCAAACATTTATGGAATGTTTTTTTCAAATATTGATTTGATGTGGAAAGAACCATAACTTAGTGTCATAGTTATATTCCCAAATTCAATCTATACACCAAATTATTCTGTTTACCTGCTATAGGGTTGGCAAGATGATGGCCTGGCATTCCCTACCTGCCTTGTTCCCCCAGTTTGGCATTGTAGTGACGATTTGCAAAATCCTGGCCAAGCAACTGCCGCGCCGCGCCAATGGTGGCCCACTAGGGGGCCGCTAGTGGGCGACTGTATGCTTGCTGGCTGGGCAGGCGTAGGGTAAGAAAAAGTCATTCAAGCGGAGGAAGATAGAAAATCCTTTACAAGCCTGATGAAGACCATACACGTCAAAACTATACAATAACATTAAAAATAGACAATAATATAAAAGATGAACCATTCAGACCTTACCTTTCTGCAGGGAAGCATGGCCATTATCCTCATTCAGGTCGAGGTGGAAGAGCAAGAATGACCAGGTGAATGAGAATAGCATCACCTTGGTGTGTAACCTGCAACCTCACGCTGAATGTCCTTGCCATTTCATGCGCCTGAAAACGGAATCATTTCTTGGAAGATCAGGCAAAAAAGAGAAACATTTTGCACATCTAATGATTAAGAAACATTTAATCTCCTTTTTTTGTGGTGTAATCCCCTCTTTATTTGAGCTTTTTCTTTGAAGTTCAACTGCAAAACAGTCTTCAAAAAGAAAAGCCTCCAGCACAAAAATATAGACATTGTTGCCTCTGTGAGTCTAGTGTCCTACATGTTCAATGCCTTTAATTACATTGGTTTAATACGAATAAAATAATTTGCATAGCAACAAGGTTATTTTAGGGGTGCATGTGTGTATATGTCTGTGTGTGTGTGTGTTTGTGTGTGTGTGAGTGAGTGTGTGTGTGTGTGTGGGGGGGGTATATCTAATATACTTATGCACACAGATATATTAAATGTATGTTCACAGAACTGTCACTGATGTTATAGTATTGTTTGCAATGGCTATTGGTCTAACAAGATACAGGATGGTTTTACATTATCTTGGAACTGTGTGTGTATGTGTGTGTGTGTGTGTGTGGGGGGGTATATCTAATATTAAATGTATGTGCACACAACTGTCACTGATGTTATGGTATTGTTTGTAATGGCTATTGGTCTAACAGCATACAGGATGGTTTTATTTTTTATTTTTCACTTGGAACTGCCCCCTCCCGGATTTACAATATGGTGGTCCTGCATTGTTTAATGCCTGAGGTACATCCGTCCTGTGGTTTTGAATCTGTATTTTTGATGGCTTCAGCATTTATATACTTTTTCAGAGAACACTGTGGTGCCATTTTCTTTTACGGAAATACTGCAGTATTCTTGGACAGAGGGCCGGCTTCTCCTAGCAGTGTTCCCATGAGCCTTTGAGGCATTTCTCTGCAGTTTTGTTGAGATTTAGGGTTTATCGTGTGGGCCGAGTTTTCTTTTTTCAGGATGGAGAGTGGACTATGTGTATGTGTGCGAGTGTGCATGTTATCCTCCCTTTACCCTGTGTGTGTGTGTGTGTGTGTGTGTGTGTGTAGTTCCTAGTCCCTCTATGTCCTGTTTGTAGTCCCTCTATGCCCTGTTTGGTCTGCACCATTCTCACTTTTCTGTCTCGATGTATTTGTTCTTCTTGAAGCAACTAATGTTTTGCAAAAGCTGTTGCAGTGATGTTTCGTAAGATATGTAACAATATTTTTTTACTGCAATCTGCTAGTCCAGCCTCAACTTATTCTGAATGTAAGATTTGACAATATCATCAAGACCTCTGTTCTTTACAGGGAGAGGAGAGCAGGGAATGATTTGTGCCCTTAGTGAAAAGTGTACAATGATACTTGCGCAACCCTCTCTGGTGTAATACAAATGGAATCAGCATCGATAAAACCTTCAGTGATTCTTGTCACACAGATCTTGTTTTGGTTCAAACTTGTTAGCTTACTTGCTTATGGTTGTCCATCCAAATCCGATGATGACTTCCACTTCCGTTTCTTAACGGTGAGTTCTTTGATGGCTGAACAGTTCAAAGTTCTGGTACTGTGGGTGTGTTTCTGCTGTGCCGTCTTTGTTGTCTCCTATCTGTCCTCTCCCCCTCAAGCCTACGAGTCCTGTCCTGGCAGCGGCGCACACAAACGCTCACCCACCCACACATTTTGCTTACCTGTGTCGTCGGCAGCCCTCCTGGGATAGCAACTCAGGTGGATATGGAGAAATGGGCACATTTTCCTACAAGCTGCCAGTAGATGGCAGTAAAACCCTTTGTGTGAAATGCTGAATATTTATTTTCTGGTGAAAGTATATGATGGGTTACCACTGCAATGAAATTACGTTTACATATAGGACTAAATATCCATGAATAGAAAAAAAAGTGTTAATGCACAGATATATTACTTATATTTTCTGTGCGAACAGATAACTTTGCATCTCTCCAACACAGCTCTACCAAAGCAGTCTCTTGTAACAGGCACCAGCCAATGAAATGATATTACTAGACTACCTGTTCATATTGCCCGTGTAACGTTGCCTCCATGGAAACACACTAACACCACACAGCATTTGCATTGGCAGTAACGGTGTTCACAGGAGGTTTGTCTTTGGCATCCAGCTTCGCGATACAGACTCTGTGACACGGTACCATTTACTCAATGTTATTTCTGCAATGCCATATGGTTTTCTTTAATTCTTTCAGTAAAAAAATAAAAATGAGAAAAAACACATGTATATATTTCCAACCTAACTTTTCTTGGTTCTGTGTGGCTCAGTAGGTACAGCGCGGTGTTGGCAAGGCTTAGGTTGTGGGTTCAATTCCTACTGGGACCACATATACTGAAGAATGTATGCATTCACTACTGTAAGTCGCTTTGGATAAAAGCATCTGCTAAATGGCACATGTTATATTATATTATATTCTTCAAATCTGGTCTGTGATGTCTGGCGTGCCGAGCAGCCAGTGGTGGTTCTTCAGGAACGGCAGGGAGAAGGGAAGGTGTGACTGGAAGTGGCCATCCGTGGTCTCGGCCTGTGTCTGTACTCATCTCCACGCTGCTCCCATTTCTTTTAGCAATGTGTCTCTAGAGTAGAACTGGGAATTATTTGAGTGCATCTTTTGAATCCCTCTCTACCATAAAGTACTGATTGCCGCTGAACTACGTACACCAGTGTACTGTGTGGCCGAATGGAATATCACCCTGATGGAACGATGCAAAGCTGCCGCGTTAGCAGCGAGGAACTGAACCGTTGCCAGATGGACCCTCTTGTGTGCATAATCGAGCAGCCATCCTGAAAAGGGGGTCTTTGTCATTTCAGGCCTCGGAGCTGGAATAATCAGGCTCGTTTTCGCGAGGAATAAACGCAGTCCACACTTTCACCCAGTCGTGGGGGGCGAGGAGCGATCACGCACAGAATTTGTGCTTGACGTTCGCGGTCCTTGTAAATAACTGTACACATTTGTTTCCTGATTATTTATCTCACAGCACCACTGTATTGTAACAAGCAAGCTACCCCAGTCGTGTACAATCAATGCGAGAAGCATGTGCTGTGATAAGACTTGCATTGGGCACCAACTCAGAATTTCTGATCCCATGTCTATTTATAACTACACATATATATATATATATATATATCTCCCTGTATAGCATTTGTACCCATATTACTATTGCACAAATAACTGCATCGACAGGTCTGGATTATGCTGTCCCAGAGATGGAGATAAAAGAGATTACTGCCCAATATAGCTGCTGATAAGAAAAGTCACTGACCGCAGAGAGCCATTTAGATGCGTTCTTGTGTGTTTTGATCTGGTTGTTTTCCTGGCAGGCTGTGGCCGGCAGAGCCTAATGTATTGATTGGAGCCGCTGCCTCTGAAGGCTCCCCCCCCCCCCTTCTCCTGGCACGGCGGCCATTGTGGCTCTCACAACTGCTGGGTTTCGTTTGTCAGTATCCCTTAGATTTACCTACGATAGGATTAATGCGGGGAATGTTGTAAACATGTTGTGCATGCATTCTCTGCTGTCCCCCGCTGGCCACTGTGCCATGTTGTCGGGGAAGGTAATTGCTGACGTTGTGCAGTGCATGAGATTGCCGATCGTATCTTGGGGAAAACATAACGGAATTGCACCTGTCAGGGAATGGGCACATGTGACAGTGTACCAGTGGGGCTTGGCCCTTGGCTCTGCCCTTAGCGCCATGTGTAAGCAAAGCATCAGTGCATCTCAATGTCAGATCTCAAAGTTCAGAATGTCCACCTCCAGGGTCTCTTTGAAGGTATAGATTCCTGTTTTATTTGTGCGCAGATTGTGTGCAACTCCTTCGTCAGTCTCCCTTATCTGCAGCCTTGACTTCTGACTATTTCGGTCACCAAACTCCAAATAGGCTGTAATTAACTAAAAAAGGTTGAAATGCTTTTTTGAAAAAGATTCAGGAAAAACGTAGACAACAAAAAACAAACATAGCAATGGCTTTGATAGCAATCTGTGTTCTCGAATCTCGAATGGCCGTCTCCCTCCACGTATTTATTCCAATAAACGAGGGATGCAGATCATGTGACATAAATCATCAGTCCATTACTCCGGTCTCTCTCAAACAGACTGGACTTTATTTTTGTTTTAGCCCACTCTGATTAACAGGGGCGCGGTTTAAGGTGAGGTCCCAGGATGATTCATATCGCGGTGATTTAAGATCGGTGCGAGCCAGGCGGCTATCCGTCATTGTAATACGGAGCTCACGGGGCAGGGGGCTTGACAGGAGCCCCTTTGCAATTTACAAGCCCTTCACTCCATCAAGGTCGCTCCGGCACCTCCCGGGGAACCAAATTGGCGCCCCGTAGCAAAAAAAAAATCATGTGTTGGATGGGTCCTCACAATTCACGGGATATAAACCCGGTCCCGAAGTGTTTCGCCTCCTTTATGTGCCGTCCCGCCCGCACCCCCTGGCCCCAAAACAGGCCGCAAATCATCCGAACCGTCGTGGACTGTTCTTGCCCCAAGAATGTCCTAAAAACTTCCAAGATCCACTGTTTTTACCCTGCCCTCTTTGGGCCCATTTCCTATTGTTACTTATGCATTCAGACCGGCAGCCTCGAAATGGCATCTGTGAGAATGTGGGAGGGGGGGCGGTTGGGGGGTTGGGTCAACAGGCCTTTATGTGCATAATGAACTTGCGCAATAAAAACAGCGGCGCACGTCTACGCGGAAAGCCGGCGATAAATCGCTGCGGACGCCGCCCAGTTTTACAGCGCCTGCTGCCGAGTCGCAGGGGCCTGATTCACAGCGTTCCGTTTTTACGGGATACCACTGTGGGGGGGTGAAGAGGGGTTGTGGGTGGGCGGGTTCGTTAAGGGGGAAGCGGCCGACGCAAAACCGGCTTTCCGCTCCCCGCTTGCTAACGATGCCAGCCGCGGCTCGTTAAAGAGCACTCAATCAAGGAGGAGGGGTGCTGCTCGAATTAAGACCGCTCCGTGAAACGGGAAGGTGTAAATAAAAATCCAATTTTCAATGAATATTTAACACCTCCGAGAACACCGTCGCGGGCGCAAACCATAATGTGCGGTTTTATGATGACAAAATAAAAAAATACGTCTCCGGAAGATGTCAAGGAGGGGCCGGGCATAGATCTGTTGTAGCACTGGCACTGGAGTTGGAGGTACGGAAATAACTTTTAATATTTCTGTCAAACGGACGTGGTCTTCATCCTATTCACTTTCAGATCCATGCCTTCACACTAAAAAAGTTCAAGTTCCTGGCCCCATCTGTTGCTGTGGTACTTTTTTAATAACCTACGTCAGCCTGACACACCAGGGAAAGCATTTTCAAAGAACCCTCTGAAAAGAGAAAGATGCATATCTAAGGACAAACTATTTTTAAGTAAATGTAGGCCAGTGCAAGTAAATTAAAAATGAACAGTTATATTAATATTTTAATTAGTATTATAATAATACATTATAAACATTTTAAATATATGTCTTTACATTACATTTTCGCTGACCTGTTTATTCAGTCTCTTTGTTCTCCTATTCTCTTTTCGCCACCTTTCAACTCTCGTACTCCCCAGTGGTGGAGGGATCTGACACCCTGATATGAAAATCCAGCATTCTCTTACAATCACCTCCTGTGGACAGTGCTGTCTCTTGCTTACTCTTCACTCTACTCTCTAATAATCCTGCAGCGCATGCTTTTTTTACCCTCGTGCCATTTCTTGAATGTCAATTTATCATTTATATCTTTTATATCAATTCATATCTTTTAATCTATAACATGTGCCTGTTTATAGATAATTATGAGAACACTGATAATTCAAATATTACTCTTCCTACTACTCATATTAGTATTATTATTATTATTTATTTCTAGTATTCTTCCATATTACATAACATCAATGCAAGCTTTTTAAAGTCACACTTGTGCATTCATTTTAAAACATAATATCCACCCAAATAAAATGAGTAAATGCTAATTTAAGCAACAATTAAGATATTTCAATTAAATTGTGAAGCAATTTGTCGATTTTACATATGCGTGCCAAAGTGAATATTATGGAAGTTTTCACTTACAATTTAAATGTGACTAATGGCTCTGTGATTAAACAGAAACAGGGCTGGAGCTGTTGCTTGGTTTTCCATTTCTGATTTTGGTCGGAAAGAGGGTGTCTAATTGTACAGTGATGTAAATAAGATGTAATAATCCATAATGTGCAGTAATGGATAATAATTTAATGAACCAGAGCACTGCAAGGAATTAAAAGCAGCTATCAGGCTGTTGGTTAAACCAACATTTTCAGTTTCAATGTTTTTTTTGGTTTTCCATTAGTTTAAACCTCTTAACCGCCACCCCCTATTTTTGAAATCTCAACTATTTAGACATACCCAAATATAACCGTGAATATCATGAATTGTGATGGCTAAGTTTGGTATCATTTGAAATTAAAACACTTTATGAGTGTGTGATCATATAGAATGTGAACACAACACAGCATGAAGTACCAACGATCAAACATACAACAAACAGGCATGTATAGTTTTCTTGTGTAGAAAGTCATCACAAAGTCATCAAAAGTGATCACATTTCGTGATAGACCTATGGAATTTCTGCATCCTTTTATAACATGCTAATTAAACTTCTAGACCCAAGGGCTAATGAGCTAAAGGGGTTTTAGCGAGTGGTGTCCCAAAATCTTTCCATGGTGGCTATGTTGGACCAATGATTTCCATTCACTTCTGTGGCACTGGAAAACCTACTAAAACATTTTGACTATAAAACCTGTGTTTATCACCCAAACCACTATGGATATTTTTTTTCTTTACAAGAACTACAACTAATGTAATGGCTCAAAGTGTTTCCTAATGACTCCCCAATTCACTTCTGCAACACTGAGAATATGTTGTTGCTTATGAGTCAGACAGACTAAAGTCAAACCAAAGAATTGGATTGCAAGAAGAGAAGTATTTTTTTCTTTTTGAATGGTAAAAAAAATTAACAGCAGACATTTACTACGGTATTATCAACTTGATATTGAACTGGGTCTTCTTTGGGGTTTTTGGTCATGTAAAACCAAATAATCAATCAAAATAAATTAAGAGAAAAGTATAAAGTTTTCCAAAACTCTGAAGTGCGTGCACTCTCTTCAATTAGTGTGCCACTTCAATAGTAGCACGATGCACAAAAAGCTCATTCATGATAGTAAATGCAATCCAAAGGAAACCATATCATTGTAAAGGATATCCCATTGTCTAGAACCCTAGACCAATTTCAGCCTCTATGGAGGGAAGTAATATCGATTATGTCACTCGATCATGCCACATGATCATATTACTGGTGGAGCTGGTTGGACATTCAGTGTAGCTGTTTGTCCAATACTTATCAGAGAATGATGGGAGTGGGCTTATTTTGTAGCAAGGATTTACCATCACAAGGATACAAAACTTTCCTATGTGAAATATACTTGCATATCTCCTAGACCCAGAAGAATTACATCGTTGCTGCTGATGGCGATACGAAGCGCAAAGTAAACATTGGACCTCTATTTGGCTTGCTCTTGTGACAAAACAGGTTCACTACTTTTGATCGGTAGACCCTTGAGGCTTTGGTGCTCAGGATGCCCACATTATCAATGATCTCTCATATATTGGGACTTCTAGACTTCACTGAATGTAAGGAACAGCTATTCTCCTAGAGTACCCTGCCTTGAATCGGGACATGATTTTTATTTGCGATGTTGGACATTGATGACATGAATTGGGCTCCAATACTGAAAAGATAAGATTTTGCCTGATCTGTGTATATAATACATGTTCATATTTCCGATACATTTAGCTGTGATATTTAAGGAAGAATGCGCTATATGATGTGGACAGCTTGCCGGCGGGCCGGTGACATTTAAGAGGTTAATCTTTCAAATCTTTCAAATCTAAGATTAAAGAGTGGCTTTCTTAACAAAGTTTCTCTTGAAAGATATTTGACGAACCCTGTAAGACTGGCAGGATGAAGAAGATTGCTTGAAATGACCCTAATGCCATATCCGACAGCTGGTAAGTCTGAAACTGGATAGACAGCACCCGGGAAGTGTGATTAAAGAGTTCATTAATTGGCCTTAATGAAATCTTAATGGCGTGGTTTTCCGCAGACACCTTGTGACATGGCCCTTGAAGGTGTTCTGTGTGAGACCACAAAATGGTGAAATTGCCAAGAGGTTATGAGCTTGCATCACAGGGTGCGCCCGCTGCTTTTCTCTACCAAGGAAGGTCATTCAACACAGCTTCAGTAAAAATCGGGCTGTATAAATGGATATGTAAGTCACAATGTATTCACCCTGAATGAGGATTTCTGCTTAGCAAATGGGTAATGAATAACATATAATAACGGGCAATGAATCTCGGTGCCCTTAAATCAGTCTGCATCCTAGATGCGTAACAATAATAACAATAAAATGTATTTATATATTTATAAAACCCATTACAGCCCAAAGTACTTCACAAAGACAATTCAAAGATGAAGGTCTCCTCAGCACCCTGTTAGTGTTAGTGTTAGTTTTATCTGACAAGCTTTTCCCTTGTTAGAGGCCCTTAAACACAAGGCTCGATGTGGAAATGACCTAGCCGCATTGTCGAGTAATTCATTGTGAAGGCATCCATCATCAGTGACAATGACAAGACCTTTTCTTTAAATAATCTACCGTATATATGGAGACGCGTAGCTTTTCAGCTATTAAAGACTGTTCATACAGCATATTCAGACTCGCAGTTCGTCAGATCACCTGAACACGGGCACAACTTGTCGAGGACGTTTCTGCTCTAAAGGATGCTTGCCATGAAGTATGAATCAGCAATCGTCCAGTTCCTCAATTTGTTAAAATAATGTATTATATTTTGCTACAGGCATGTGGCGGCGTGAGAGAGGGGAGCAAAAAAAAAAAAAAAAAGGGGGAATGGCAGAGGAGAAAAAAATGCTCGAGTCACAGTGCATGAAATTAAAAAATTACTCCAAACATACTTGCCACGTCAAATGCTTCATGGATCGCTCTCAGATTTCTCTCTGCCGCCCGGGAATTGTGGTGGAAAAAGAGGTGGAGCATTCCACCGTCCTCATACGGTGATTTTCCTTTTCTCCCCTTCCGGGACAAAGATATTTTCTGACTCCCCTGCACATGGCAGAGGTTGGGAACTGGACACATCCAGCCGTTTGTGCGATGTGTCCACACAGCGATTACCAGCTTAAGGGCCCTACTCTAAACCATACGGAGGCTTAAGAACAGATGAGCCTAATATTATTCTTTTTTTCTTAAAAGTCTGTTGTAGCAGGGGGACTCAAGACACGGAAGACGGGAGACGGGTCCGGTTGTCACGGCGCTGGGTTGGGAATCACCCTCGGCATCCCTCGACCGCAGGGCTGATCCTTTAAGGATCGTTTGCATCGGCCTCTTGGTGCGCGGTCACCTCTGACAGATGGTGCTGTTATGCTCTTTCGGGCATTGTGTTTTTTTTACACAAATGTATGTTGAATTTGTGCCGGTTCAGCTGAAATGGGCTGAGAGCTTTAAAGGTCTGATGGTTGGGATGGGCAATATAGCAAATGTATTTGCATGTATTTTTTTAAAATATGAAATATGAGTTGATCCCCTTTCTTATGCTTTATAGCTCTGTGCCACCTGTAGAGTTACCTGTTCCTCTACCTTATTGATTGTAGTTAGAAAAAATATAATACCTCCCCAAAATGTAACAAAATACCCATTTAGTAATCTTGCCCATCTCTGTTTGCTGGTTAGTGTAAAGGTATTTAGAGGCCCAACTTGTGGACTGCCAACACACAGCCGCTCTTTGCTTAGGCTGTTCAGCGCAATCTGGAAACCCATCAGAAAAGACCTGCTTGTGCTTCAGTGGGAAATCGTTGGCCTGCTGTGTATTATCCTTCACTTCTGAATTCCTCACCACAACAAATATGGCGTGGAACAGTCGTCCTGGCCTGGATGCAATCAACATTTTTCCTTCCTTTTTGATGTACAAATAACGTTTTTTTTCCTTCACAAACAGTTTGGTGAGTTAATATTGATGATTGCTGAATTTGAATTAAGGTTTAATGGTAAATCAAAGTTGAGGACACATTTTGATTGAATCAAGGTCCCTGACAATGTAAAAAATAATGAATCTAGTATAAAGTACTTCTATAAAGACTGGTAATTCCTATATATCTGAATAAGTAAAAAGCAAATCAGCAAAGACTCTTCAACAAAGGTCTGT
Source organism: Aldrovandia affinis (assembly GCA_029706075.1). NCBI lineage: Eukaryota > Metazoa > Chordata > Actinopteri > Notacanthiformes > Halosauridae > Aldrovandia > Aldrovandia affinis. The sequence continues at coordinate 1,653,043 of JAINUG010000163.1, read as the reverse complement.
GGCTATTGAGGAATTCACAAACATTTCTGCTGCTACCTTCGTCAGGGCAAACCAGTCTGTCTTGTTAATTTTGGTGTGTGATCCTCTTTCAGTTCTAATGCCTATATATTTCCCATGGATTTATGAATTCTGGTATTGTGTGTTTATTCTTCTTCTTCTTCTTAATTCATCATCACTTTAGCAGACTGCCCGCATTATTTGTATGCTGTACAAAAAATCTAAACTGGGATTGAAATGGATAAGATGTGCAAGGCCTAATTTTCTGAAGAAAGCGCTAGCACAGTTTGTGAAGTTGAATACGTGCTGGTAGGACACGCTTTCGCAATATGCACTGTTACAAATGTAAGTGCTAACGCGCCCGCAATGTTACGACTGTCTCACAATGGAGTCAATTTTCATGGTACAGTAGGTTGAACAAATAAATAGAATCTTGAAACATAATGATGGAAGTTAATGGGAAGAACTGGAATGAATGTTGCTCTTCGGTAAGAGGGGACCAACAGCGTTTGAGTTAAGCACAAATAAGTAAGCACAAATGCTGATGTGAATGCTTCTTTTCCCACCCTTGCATGCTGAAGCTCATTGCCTCAACATTTCCAGTGAGAGCATAAGTCCTAATCATCTCCGGCATGGTATCACGTGAAAACAACATTTTGTTTCCATACTGCACTCATTTATCAGCACAATGGGTTCTTTGTACTTAATCTGAAGTGGAGGTGTCTCACAAGAGGAAAGTTGTCCATCTTTCATAGGAACACAATGGATCCCACGACAGTGAAAAAATCAACAGCAGAGGAAATTGTCCTCGTCTATTATTAGCCGTTCACTCTGTCATTCAAACTCATCCGGAGAATCTTCCTCAGTCAGCCGCAATAAAGTTTTATGTTTTTCTGGGTTTTTTTTGCTTTTGTTTTTTGTTCTTTTCTTCTTATTTTCTCTCTCTCTCTCTCCTCTCTCTTCCTGTGGTCTCAGCTCAGAACTGTTTAGGCTAAAATCAATGTTAGCAAATGAGATTTTAAATAAGCTCTGAATCCAAAACCCATAATCGCAGCCCCCAAGCAGAACCAAAAGTCATTATTCTGCCCATGTGACTGGCTGCTTCAGTGCTAAGGACAGCTGTACTTTTTGTACACACTTCCCTCATATTTGTGAGAAACTACGTCCCTCAGCCATGCGATTCTTCAAAGCCCTGATGTGTCAAACTGTCAAGCTATTGACTTCCATTTTTTACAAATTTTCCCTAAAGGGGGGAGGAGGGGGGCAGGAGGGGAGGCATCAAAAGTATCGATCTAGTGAGCGATATGATGTATGCACATAGGCCGTGATAGAGTGATTCAGCGAGGCCCGAGCTGGCCGCGGGTAGTGTGATTCATTAGACATCCTCTTATGAGGGAGAACATTAGGCAGCCGTCGCCCGTTCTGTAAATTGAAAAGAGCTGGCACCAGGAGGTTATTTCTACCCCCCCCACCCCCCCGCTCCTAAATCCGGCCTTGGCGGCTACTGCCTGCAGGATCAGTGCAAGACTTATTCAGAGACTCCGGACTAATTTGGATTAAGCTTACTGGGCTCATATCTGGCTATAAAGGAATAAGGGCTTCATAATAATGCGGTTGTTGACACGGTATTAAATTGGGGGAGACTACTGAGGCTTATATATAAAGTAGTGATTTCAGACCAGTGGTGTCCACAGTTGCACCACAGGTTTCTGGTCTTAATTCCAGCCTCTGATTGGACAGGAACTTGAATTCTCTGTTGATCCAGGTGTCAATCACTGGCAGGTTGAGAGATACATCTTAAGCCCTCAGTACGTTTGTTCAGCAGGGCCAGGACCAGGAGCTGTTACCGTTAATGCACACTGTTGATAGACGGGGTACATGAAAGAGACCCCGAAGCTGTGGATATCATTTGAAAATAACCAATGCTGGGCATATATAAAATCACACGGGAAGCCATTTTCAAGCATCTGTTTTACCTTGAGTGGTCAGCATTTTAGCACAGGAGGAACGTTTTACCTAGGGAATGTTGCTGCCCCTGTTTTATGATGCACCGACATGCATTCCACCTCTTATTCATTTATTTTGCTTGAAGATATGTTTTCGTGAATAATGTGGAATTTAATCAGTTTTTTTAAACTTCTGCACTGTGTGTGTATTGCACTGATATCATGTAACTGTATATGCAAGTAATGTTTTAATCCATATTGAGTCTATGAGATGATGGAATTTGTATTGGTTTGTTTTTCTCCAACAGTTCTGCCATGAAAGGCAATGTTGTTCCATCATCTCCTCATGCATTGTTATGCATTGATGAACTAGGGCATATTTCCATGGAGAGCATTCTTTCACATAGCCTTTCACTATAGCTAATGTGTGTCCTGTCATTACTGAACAACTAATATATTATCTTACTTCAATGCTGTGTTTCCAAACCTTGAGTACAATTTGGAACTAGTATGAGCAGAGAAAATGCTCAGTGTGCTGAAAGATGATAGCTTAATATGTATGTACTTGCACATATTTGTTCGGAAATATGAACAACGCCCCCAAACACACACACACACACACACACACATATAACTGCAATAATTAGCAAGGCTGTGCTTCTGAGTGCAAAAGGAAAGTTATGAATAACTCCTTAATCTGTTGCTGGAATGTTTTGCATTTGGTGTTAATTATTGCTGTCTGGTGGAATCCCGCTGAAAAGCTATTAACACATTGCTGGATCCTACACTGTCGTTGTTGAGAAATGAAGTATCACCTGGCACGGGAAATGAAGCGCAGCGAAAATCTCTTGAGCTGCACTGCCTTGTCAAACGCGAGCCTTCCAGAAGTGTGTGAGATGAACGCTGCTTTCCTTTTACAAAAAAATATATATTTTTTTTGGACCTAGCTCACTTTCTCTATGTGCTATCTTCCATGAATGGTTCGGTGAAATGATGGTCACACGCACAATTTTGTGTTTGTTGGCCTTTAAAGAATGGGTAGCTCATCTTAGCCACAGGCTAAATTTGCCCTTCTGAAGCCTGAGACACTCTGACATATGAGGTGTTGTCATACAATTTAAAAAACCCTCTCTGTTCCCAAAATCTACCTAAGGGGATGGGTAGGGAAGGACGGTTGTCCACTTAATAGGGGGAAGGGGGAGAAGAGTGATATTAAGTTGATAGATTGGAAATGCGCTTTTCATACAACAATGTCTTACAAGCCTCACGTTCTTTCTGAAATATTTTAGGGAAAAAAAAGAGTGCTTTCTGTGGCGATGGCCATTTCAAACTAAAATGTTTATTTCACTGGTTATAAATGTGCTGTCAAACTGGAAAGGTTATTTGAGGTATTTCCTAAATCCACGACACTGCTCTTGCTTGACACATTTGAGAGGCTTCAGTGAAAAAGTGGAAAATTTAAGCTGCAGCTTGCGTGCAGGTCAATGCTGTTTTCGACGGCTGGTGTAGCAGCTGTCTAAGTAATCGACTAAAGAACTGCAATACGGCTTTCTAATAGATTTATTTTGATATTTTAAACCAATCTAGTACACATGCAAGAAGAAAGTGCTGCTCCACAGGATTCAGATCCCTATATTAAGAAGCTTTATTTGTATAGCACATTTCATACAATGGATGCAACTTAATGCAGTCTATAGTCTTTTGCCTACCTAGCTAGCACAAGGTTTCAATAACATTGGGGAACATCAAAGTTCGATTCCTACTTGGCTGTGGGATAAACTAATAAAGAGAACATTCCCCAGTTCTCCATTGCTCCAAACTAATTCTATCAAAGGTGGTGAATGTTTCGTAATAGTGACATCCTTGAAGTGTTGTGCAATCCATCTAATCTTGGTTACTTTAGACTAATATATTAGCTAAACTAGTATTCAAAAATATGGTAGTGCAGAGAAAAGTTATTTAAAGTACTATTGCATCACAGACCAGAAGAGTCAAAACTGTGCGGAAATATCCGGTCGATTGCAACCCTTCCAACCTGGGTGTTGTTTACACAGGATTCTTGGTCACAGTCAGTACTGGTACGGACAGGATTGGATTGTGGACCATGCGTCACATTACTGGATCAAGAACCTGTGCTTTAGATGGATACGCCACCGACCAAGGGGACTTTTAAGAAGAATACTGCATCCGATAAACAAGTTTTCAAAAGCAAGATTATGTCCAAGTTTATTGTCCACCCTAATAGTGGTCGCACATGGCTATATTTTCAGAATTTCTGAATGTACATTCATGTACAAGATATGTGAATTGCATGTAAATACCACACGGAAGCTTACATCTGGAAGCTTATTTTAGCCTAAAAGTTGCAAATAACATCTTCAGAGTGAGGCCTCAGAAACTAGGTTCCCCTGTTGTGCTCCCTTCTCACTCTTAATATGCATCAATATTTGAAACTAAGCCAACTGCACCTGCAGAGACAATTAAACATGTGAAAAATGAAAATGAAAATAAAGGAACGTAACCATGCATGTTAACTTACTTCTTCCTACTTCTCTTTTATTTCTGGGCTGTTTTAAGAAAATTATGTTTACCAATGTTTATCAATATAAATCAAATTCTGTTAAGGCTGATTATGAAAATATATTTCAAACACGGACAAGTGCAAAATGCAGGCTCTATTATATATCTGATGTTACTCCTCACAGGAAGGCTCTGCCAAGTGTCAGGTAATCATTTGAGGTTTCTTCCAGATGGAGGTGATTATGGCCATCCTGGGCCTTGCGAGTGTTTGCCGTGAAACAGTCTGGACCCATAGGCATACTCTTCCCACCTGACTTGCCCAGGGGTTGTTGCATTATCTCAACTATAAGGTCAATTTATTCAGTAAATCAAACCGATATTGAGCGTCCGTTGCCACTGACACGGGTGCCAGCTCGCCGGTCCCAGGGATGCGATGCTTTCAAAGAAACGCTGAATGACTGCATGGAAGTGATGGAGTGCCTGCGAATGCCTATTGATATTTAAAGCCATTCCCTGAAGCCCCTAATGCTGCCGAGGGAGGCGAAATGCAGAGATGCCTTACAAAAAAAGGCAAACCTGAAGAAGTGCCTCATGATTGTTGAAGCACAATAGGCTTCCATTGTCCTTTCAGCGTTCCTAATCGTGTCTTGTGTTTGCAGAGTAAAGATAATAAACTGCCCTGGCATACGGTGTGCAGGATCTTTCAGGCAAGTTGTGACCTCTCCGTAATATCACCAATAGAACTGGTAAAAAACCTGGCAAATGAAAGTATATAAAAGCACAGGACATATTGTATGTACATACAGAAAATGAAATATCAGGCTTTGTTTACTTCAAGAATGTGGCTGAAGGAAGACAAAGAACTGCACTTCATTTAGCTGAACTTTCTTAAACAAAGTTTGATCTCACTTGATGCCAAATGTTCTTCTTGTGTTATTTCTCAAAGGACATACAGAGAGAAACATTACGTTTTATACAATAAGTACCAATACCATTACTGTCATGGATGCATTTGAAAGTCTTTCCAAGCTTTCTTTAGCAAATGTGACTAATACTGTATATAGTACAATATGTTTGGGTATGTATTTAACTTTGGTCAGGGCCTAAATCTTAAAATTGAAGACTGAAAAGGCCTTCATGTCCCTTGTAGGTACTCAGGCAATTTATCCAACTGCAGGGAGTGAAAGTGCGCAGTGTACAGTGTATTTAAGTACACTTAACATTGAACTTCTGGGTGTCTGAAAGTAAACAGAAATGTATTTTAGCTTGAAAGATATGCTTTTATGAAAAAATGAGTAACTGAGATCAAAAGAAACATGGTTGTTTCCCTATTTAAATAAATTGAGGTGGTAAATGAAATGAGAGCTGTCTTTCTGGCATATGGCTTATACCCAGGTGATGGTAAAGGCTCAGGCTTTAACTGGTGTTTTATTCCTAGAATGGCCCAGATGGCCAACTACTTCAAAGGAATTCTTTCAGGGCTGCAATATAGACAAATTAATTATTTAGTTAACTCTGGTGTCACCTGAAGAGCTATATGTTCACAAAATGTAGGTTACATTAAAGAAAGGCATGCTTTAGCTTTCCATCTGGTACACACATTTGTATGTTGTCATGCTCACGTAGAACAGCACTATAAAAGTGATATTCGAGCGCTAAGCTAAAGGGGATAACATTGGAGGGAAATTTCTGTTTGATCTTCACATGTATCCTATTTGTCAGTATGCTGTCAAAGGGTTTGTGGATATGCTACAATATTAAAATTGGAAATGAGCACCAAAATTAAGAAAATGGAGCTTACAGTCATGCTGAAAATGGGTTGGTTTGACAAACAGCGGGATACGTGAATATGTGCGTGTGTACGTGCGTGTGCATGTGTGTGTGACCCAATGAACAAGGCGACTTATGGAAAAACACGCAAAGTTTGTGATGACTTGGTGTTGCATAGCCGTGCTATTCAAGAAATTAGTTGTTGGGTGAAAATCATTGCTACCATGCTTCATTGGCATGACAAGGAAATTTCCTTTTTAACTATATTTTAAAATGTATAAGATTAAGTGTTTATGAAAAAAAAGTGTGATGGGGGAGGGTCTCAGAAGGTAAGACCATTTTGATATAAGCATGATGGATGGTTATTCTCATAAATATTAATGGAGAACATGTGTCCTTTTTCTTTCACTGCTTGACTTGACAGTATTAGATGCATTGGAAGAGAGAGGAGACCAAGTGCTCTTTAAAAGTCTGAGAAATATTTATTGCCCATTCTGTAAAGAACCCTACATTGCCTCAGATAATCCTGACTTGACTTGTTCCAAACTACCTAGATCTTCTGAAGAAGTGTAGAAAATTATTTGGACGATATTAAGGAATGCTACCCACCATATATATCTCAGGATAAGTGTAGAGGACATAATCTCAAGCTTGGGTGACGAGACTGAAATGCGTGGCGGGATGCACTTTCGATCCCAAAACGAACGCTTCATTTGAATGACATGCCCATCGCTCACTCTCCAAACTCCCCTTAACGCCCTGGTTGAAATTGGAATTAGTATCTGCCATTTTTTTCTCTCCAAGCCCATTGCTTGGGCACATAAAAAACCCCTCTTGACAGATGGAATTACTGAACTTCAGTTACTCATCAGAATCTGACAGTTCTCGAGGTTATGGCCAGTCAAAAAATTTATGGCGACCGTTTTGATTCAAGTCGTTGAATTCGAAGTGCCTCGGGACCAAGATTTATCTGAACGCGAGCCTGACTGCTACTCGGATTTTGCTCTTCCAATATATACTTCCCCCAACCCTTTTTTGGAATACTTCAATTGGTCATAAATGAGATTATTGAAAGCGCAGAAGTCTAAGAGATGACTAATCAATATCGCCTTTAATATCGATCACCTAACCCAGGAAGTTTTATAGGGGTACTTCCTATGTCCTTGATGTGAAATTCAAATATGTATTTATGTAATGATGTGATCGTTGCATGTACTAGATTTGCTATATTTGCTAGGTACAGAATGGTCAGAGAAAGCTCATTTCCATCAACCCAGAATTCGAATACATCGGAAAATATTTTCTTTGAGAGGCACCGCAAAGCTAAAGTGGAGGATGCAATGGGTGTGTTGAGTTGAGCTTGTAATTTCAATGAAGATAAATTCTACAATAAAATATTTATTTTTGTATGTATGTATGTATGTATGCAATTTTTTTCAGGAGCATTTGTTGTGCCAACTCGAACTTAAGTCAACCATCATTGAGATTGTCTTCAAATATTCGCCAGGGACGGAAAATTCCAATTAGACCCGTAATTTGAATAAGTCTAACTTTATCCGCCTCCATCTGCGCCGACACCCTGTAATGTGATGCGCGGACACGCGTGACTATCTATGGACAGACGTTTTCCTACTGTGGTGTCCCAGCTTGCAGCCCTTTAAATTGCATAGGTCGCCTGTCCTTTTGAAGGATCACGTTCTTCACTTGCCCCATAACGACCGGCGTCACGTGCCACATCAACACTTATCGGTGTGAGCAGAGATGAAGTGGTAATGGTCTGTATAATGCGCACATGCATTGGGAACTTATTTCCAAACGCAGCGCATTGATATGTTATGAGATTAATGCAGTGGATCTGATGCTTTTCATGGACCTTTTGCTTCCGTGCTTGTAAATGCCTTACGGAATGGAGCAAACATTTCATGAAATTGAGATATTGCTTCAAAAATAACGGTAACCATCTTGCATTTTATCATTGGTATTTGCCCACATCATTGGCCTGGTCTTCTAACAATTTAGTCGTGACCTTTTTGAGAGTCGCTGCAAGAGAGTAATTGAAACTAACCGCCTTGCGAATAGGACTATTGCTGTAGACTGATGCATGAAGCTAGAATAGAATACTGTCGTAAATTTTATTATACAATCAAATCCTCGGTGAAGGCTATGATGCATTCTTGTTAATGCAACAGATAGCTCATTGTACAGCCTTCCCGGGGAGCTTGACTGACGTGTGACATTTCTTTTGAGAATATCACACGTTGCTCATCCTGGCCGTACCCGTACACTCGACTGGATGACATGGGCTGTGCATCTGTAACATACTAAAATTGTATTTAGAAACATTCATACATCACACAGGTAAAAATCTTAGTTTTTGACTAAAGATTATAAACTTTTTTTTTTTTTTACATTTAAATACATTTATTCATACTATCCTTTTTCTATAAATACATTTATTCACAATCTCCTTTTTCTATAAATATATACAATACATTCACAGTAGAGGAAACTATTATTCAGACTGATTCTGAGTCTGTTGTGGAATTTTGCATGCAAGATCTTTGTGGAGTATTCTCTAACACATTTGCAATGGAAGCGTCAAAAGGTAAGACACTGATGATCCCATGATTGTATTGTTTCTAGAATATTAGAGAGTTGAATACTGCCTACTATGGCAACATTCCATCTGGAACTATTTTGGCTTCAAATGGAATTGCCCGAGTTAGCCAATGACATGCCACGACTGCTCCTTCCGCAAAATTGATAACATTGCTTGGCTCCCGTTCATTGCTATTTGAAGGCGTATTTATTGGAGTTCTTCTTTTGGCCACTGTATATTGACCAAAAAAGATGAAATTGGCAGGCAGGTACGAGAGACGCCACAATTGGCACCGCGGTGGTGCTTTAATAGATGGCTGCATTTATTATCCATATGCTGCCCATCCGAGTAACATACGGATCAGCGAGTAGGACACCCAGCCTTGCTCAAGGGGATGGCGGTTTGGTCAAAGTTACCGCTCGACTTGGCAAATCACACTTAACTCACTGCGATTACAATTTCTTCCACGCAGCGTCGCAAAGCGAACGGTTCACGATCACGACAGGGAGATTGTGCCGCGTCGGATCTGTTACGGATTAAACTCGAGCACGGACATGATACTTCTGATTGAATTGCCCCCGTGGTCCACGCTCTTTCTCAAGAGCAATCGTGGATGGTTGTGGTAAAGTCTGTTATGTGGTCATATCAGATCAGGCCGGAGAGATGCATTGCTCCGAACAGAGAGCCTTTGGAGCCCTTTAACTTATTCATCAGTGTGACAACCTCTATCTCTTTGGATCTCCGCACCGGCATTTCACAGAATCTGTACTATCATTTTCATTTACATCTCTCATAGAGTATTTACTGAAATCTCCAGAAGGGTATGATCTATGCAGCTTATTTTTTCCTTATAGAAATGAACAACCTGGAAAAAATGCAACATTCTGTTTATTAAATGCAGACATTAGGAAATACATCTTACCTGCTATCATGTACAATAAGGCAAGGTTGCAACATTCTTGCCAGTGAACCTGACAACTGTAAGGAGCCCCTACTCCTTATGGGGCAGACTTTCGATTGCACCAATTTATTATCTTCCATGTGTTCCACCTTGGAATCCACCCCCCTCTCAACTCCCTTATTTTGGTTACCCATTTTTCTTGGGGCCCAGTCTAAGGAGGAAGACTAAGATGTCCCTTGCCCGATTAAACATATACACAAAACAGGGTGTACATAATTCGTACAAATTGATACCAGCAGATGCTGAAATTTAAATTCTGGGTCTTGCCCATGATTGTCACTGCAACTGTGAATCTGTTCCGTTGCCATTTAAGCTACAGTAGTCCCACAGACTGACCCACAATGAATAAAACGGAAAAAAGGACATGGAAAACTTTACAGCCTCACTGCAGCACTTATCTTAAAATGCAAGGCGCGACCTGCAATTCAAAGCCCCCGAATCCATTGCATTATTTGCTTAGCAGAGCACATTATCTGTGGCGACCAGCAATGGGAGAGCGTGTTTCACTGACTATTCATTTAGGTGGGTATTGACTGGAGAGGGACAGAACAAGTGTTCAAAATGTAGGAGATACCGGAGCCACATCCTAGGCCGGGGCGGCGAGATGTGTGTCTGTGAGTGCAGTTCATTAACCGCTACTCCACACACTTCTGCCCCTGTGAACGATCTGCATGACTAGCAACGGGCAGGACTAAAGATGTCTCTACCGCACCGCTCTGCGAAAGGGGTCATGTTTTCCAAGATCGCATCCGCGAATGCACAGCCGCAGCCTGCTTGGTAATTCAACAAAAGGGATGGACGTTTCGGAATGGAGCTGTTTAAACAATGATGTAGACATGGGGAACCACTCCATTGGGGAGGGGGGGGGGTAGATTTAAGCACCGTGGAGACGGAGCAGCTTTCTTCCTTATCAAAAGGTTGGATTTATGTTTTGGCGCTCTGGAATTTTTGCTCAATGATGAAACCGAGGCGACATCTACACTGAGAGTGCGGTGTTCGAATGCTCGAGAGAGAGGGGCTCCAAAACATTGTAACCGAGTGATCTAACCAAAGGCTGCCTTCAGGACTGTTTTCTGCAAGCTACCAGGAGGATAGCTGTCATCTTTCTTGGCGCATACTCATGCACCCGTGCATTTTTTCCCCCCCTGCCAACAACTTGAGATAAAGATTCAAATGGTGGAAAAACGTCTTCCGGGGACAATGCAAACAAATTAATAAAATACATTATATAAAACATATAGTGACAAATTACTATACAATTTTAAAACATTATAAATAAAAGGAATACACTCTACCAATATGTTTACACTGACCCCATGGGCAATGTTTTTTGCCCGACTGATTGGACATAATTAACAATATCTTCTTTACTGGTTGTGGGCAGGAAGTAAATGAGCATGCTGAATATATTAGGAAAGAGGAAAATTGGGAGCAACGGAAATATATGCTTTAGGGGCAACGCAGCTGCCTGATGCCATACCATAATCAATATGGAAACATGCCCTCCTTAAATGCACTAGAATTGTCTTAAGGAAATTCTACATGACTTCTACTTTTGAAAGCAGTGAGCACTTTAGGCCCTTCTGTTCTGTTCACATCTTGAGAGCGGTTGTCTGCTTCAAAGGCTGACTGTCTGTTGGACAGACTGGTGTGTGTAGCACGGCCACAGCACTCAAGATCTCTCCCACGGGCACAGAGAACCCCCACACAGACACACATGCACACACGTGCCGGAGATAAAAGTGCACGCACACTCAAATGTAGGAAGAAACACACACACTCGAGACTTCGCGCAATAGATACACACACAAATGATACTTCACACAATAGACACACACACACGCACACCAGAGAAACCCACATGCAAGAAAGAAACACACACAAGAGACACGCAAATGAACACACACGGGGATAGAGAGACAAACATTCAAATGAAGGAGACGCGCACACGAGACACAGACGCGCACACAGGATAAGTGAGAGTGCAAACACAAATGCAGGAGACACAAATGTGAGAAGCATGCCCAGCAGACACACACAGACATAGCAGAGAAACGCACATGAAAGACTCCAAAATGTCAGCCAAGAGACATGCATATGCACACATGCACAGGGATAACCATGTGCTCAAATGCAGGAGAGGGACGTATACAGGAGCCACACACAAGACAGACACACACATAAGAAACATACAATGGGAACACATCTAGAAACACACACTGTCTCTAAGCAGATGTAAATGTACTTGATATGATGGATGCCCATAAAAACAAGCACATATACACACACACACAAATGGACACATGGGAGACACACGCTTGAAAAAAAATGATATGGGAGATACAAGTATAAATACACATGGGAGGCATGCACACACAAGAGATACATGTTTATTATGCCCTATACTGGCAAATGCTAATAAAATGTGAAAGGGATGTGATCATACCCTGCTCAAGTTCAAAAAGACAGACTACAGAAGATTTTAGACTGAACAATGAGCTGTAAAATTTGCATAAGGTTTTGGGTTAAACGTACCAAATCTTAGAAACACATGAATTATGTATAAATGTAAAATTGTACAGTGTGAACAATCCTAACAATACAAAATAAACCTATGTCTCTATCATTCCAACATTTTTGTCAACAATTAAATAACAAATGACAGCATAGTCGAAATCCATGAGACTCCCAATAGCCCCAAAATGAGTTCCCCTGGCATCACTGTATGCTACAGTTTGTGGCTGATGGTATAACATTTTAAATATAGGAAGGTTTTTGAGAAGACTCATTTGTTACCGGTTTTGTGGATATCTAAAAGGGTTCAAATATGTACCTGTTTAACAGGAATGAGACAATAGTTTATTGTTTGAATGTCTGACCATGCGATCACTGCTTGGATACATTTATCAGTATTTTAATGTTTTAAATGTACAATTAAAAACAAAAATCAGTTTTCATCAGTCATTGAGGGCAGGTGCCAAAGGGAATTATGAAGTATTGAAACTCCTCCTCCACTAATTTCTGTGTGCTCATTGGCATTCACAGATGGGTAGCCTGATAAATGAGCATAACTCGTCCGTTCATCAAGGTATTCATAAAATAACAAAACAAAAAATAATAAATACTTGATTTTTTTTTCATTGACTGTGAGTCAGTGAGTGCAGACCTCTTTGCTGGAAGTTTTAAACATGTAACAAACTGGAGTTGCATACAGGGATTGGTGGGTGGTGTCAAAATAAGTTTTAAAGTCTTGGGAACTGTGGCACATTGAAATATGAAATGAATCGAGATGCACAGTCCTTGCATCTCATAGTCCAATGAGTAAATACCATAGTAATCACATCTTTCATTTCAAGGTAACCTGATTTTCTCTGAATTTCTCAGGTTTTGAGAATGCACAGTGAAATACACAATTGCAAGGTGTCTCATTGGGGCAGCCTATGGTCTTGACAACCCCCACCCCCTCCAGTCCGTATCTATGTGTTGAAGCATCAACTGGCCCTTTTAAGGGCTTGGACATCTCCCACAGACTTTGAATGCAGGCCAGTGCGAAACAACAAGATGCACCTATTGTTCAATGCAGATAGAGCTAAATAGAGTGTTTTAAATGCTCCTTTGAGAGAAAGGTTGGAGTCCGTACCGACTGTTTGGAGCCATTTCAGAGCTAGGCAGCATAACTCGTATGCTTGCCAAAAAGCATGTCTTCAGAGAGCCTTTTAGTTATATTTTCTTCTAAGAGTTTGACAAGTATGCTATTTTGTGAGCCATTAAATGTCTATACTTGTCCTTAATTCTAAGTAACTACAGAACTTAGGTTTGACAGTATTTTCCCTGAATCCTGCATATTATCATACTTTTTAGGGTCATTGTGCGATTCTGTGCATGCTCAGAAGAAGCAATTGTACTGATTATCCACATTACCCCAAAGTAAGTTTCAAAATTTCTGTATTGTTGCGCTTCCTGTCAGCTAATATTAAATTGAAATAAATAAAGGCCAGGTTTCCTACTTTGAAATTGAGTCTAAACTTTTGAAGGTATGGCTTGGATTCTTAGAGATAATCAAACATTACAATACCCTGCCCCATCACCTCACATGGAGCCAAAATGGACAGACATTAAGCGTCCAATCACTCCTGTACGGTTACTCTCTGGAAATTGGGTTAACTTTGAAACTGGAATAAATTAAATGGTGTTCAATGATTTCTGAGTACAATAACCTAGGCCTCGTAATGCGTACATTTTGTTTGCCACAATATTGCGCATGGCCAGCACCAGGTGGCATTACAGAGTCCCTGTATGACATAAATTACAGCTGTTATTCGTGTCCCTGGCATTTGGGAAAAGACAACATGGCTTCCCGTAAGAAGAAACAGAAGTTCTCCATCCCAGAGAATGTTTCACAAGAGAGCGATACGGAAGCTTGTATTCCACAGCCAAGGACCAATTTATTGAAGGCCAGGATCCACATTTACACTGGCATTATTTACGGCTTTCTTCACAGAAAAGTTTGTTTTATTATCATTTTCCTTGTTTGTTGAAACCTTATGCAGACATTCACAGCTGGTTCTATACAGACATTTTCCTCATTGTGCTAGGTTTACGGCATAGTAAAACCGATACAATTGCGCCCATAATATGTTTACTGCCTGTGTTCACATGGTCCATGTTTCCTAACTGTGAATTAAGTCAGTGGGTGGGTGGGTTGCAGCGCCTCAGCTTCACATTAAGTCTAATAACAATCCATAGCTGTGTCTTTATTTACAGAAAAGCATGGACTCAAGGTATGGTGCCTGATATAGCCCATGGCTTCTCATGCCTTGTTGCTTAATTATGCTCTCAGTGAATTTGGAACCTATTTCATATTTGAGAGGCAATGGATCAACGGTCTTGTTGCTCCTCACTACTTGTCAAACAGGAAAACGAATCATTCAAGACTTTCAAAATGTGTGCACTTTTATGTTATGAGTTATTTAAGCTCAGTTATAATAAACAATTATAAGTAATATCTTTAATTGTATTTGGGTTGTAAATGGACTCAATTTGTAATTGATTTGTAAGATAATTGTAAATTGTAATTGTAAATTCCCACCTATTTTGATTCTTACATGTCCATACAGCACTCAAATGCATTTTACAGCAATGGACAGGGAATTTAATGTGTGTAATGTATGCATGACACTTTGGAGAGGTTTGGAGATGTTTTTGGGATACTGAAAATTACATTTTAAAACCAAAATAATAACAAATCTAAATGTTGTACATTTTGCTGGCATGCTGCTTAATCAGTGTCATTATATATGTCCATCTTTATTTCTCTGCTAACATGTGAGAGGTGTTCTGTAAAATTAAAACTTAAAAATGTAATAAAAGATTGTTTTGTCCGTACTTTCTGTCAAGGTTGGTGGTGAGCGGAACCATGAGCAGAGACTGAGACCAAGAGCACAAAGAACAGAGGACTAGCAATAACCCAGCTACGGCATGGACATACACTCTGCAGCTAGATTATTAACCAAAACTAAAAGGAGAGAACACATTAGTCCTGTCCTAGCTGCTCTACACTGGCTTCCTGTAACCTTTAGAATAGACTTTAAGGTCCTCCTTCTCACTTACAAAGCTCTAAATGGACAAGGACCTAACTACATAGCTAAATCTCTTACAAATTACACACCAGCTAGAACACTGAGATCATCAGATGCAGGTCTATTAGAGATCACCAGAAACTGTCATAAGAAGGTTGGTGATGCGGCCTTTGTCAACTACGCCCCCAAATTATGGAACACATTACCCATAAATATCAGGGAAGCCAACACACTAGACATTTTCAAAAGACAACTTAAAACCTATCTTTTACCAAAGCTTTTGATTAACTCTGACTTGCACTACTAAATTGATCTTGCACTATATATATTTTAATCTTCTCTGATTATGCATTCTGTGCAAAGCACTTTGAACTGCAATTCTTGTATGAAAGGTGCTATATAAATAAAGTCTTACTTACTTACTTACTTACACAAATAGACGCCAGAAACGCAGACGGGCAGAGTTTAAATAATGAGAACATAATTCCCAGTGTTACAGGTATGGTATGCAGCTGCCTACAACGATGTCTATCACTGTATTACTGCACTGATCTCGTGCGCTAACTATGATTGTTCTACCATGTATTCATGCACATCTTGTAAGTTGCTCTGGATAAGAGCGTCTGCTAAATACCTAAAATGAAAATGTAAAATGTAAACATAATGGGGCACAGGTGGAGCACAATCAGGAACAACAAGACACAAGTGGAAACACTCAAGACAATCAAACCATTAAGCAATTAAACAATGAGACAATCAGGGAATAATCCCATGTAGACACAGAGAGGGAACAACACTAAGTTCAGGTGGTTCTTTGGCAGCCCCTGGTTGAGGAAGCCGGAGGGGCAGACCTGACATTTTCTCTATGAACACTTGTCTGTGCAATGTCTGTTTCCTTTCGTATGACACCAAGAACATGTATTTGGACCTTACAATGACAGTTGAATTTGGGTATGGGTGGAAATGAGAGAAAAGGGTTGGTGCTTAACTATGAAGTACTCACATTTTTCATGTGCGTCTTGTCCTCAAAAACACTTGAGTGTGGAGCATCTTTCTTTTTCTAATGACGTGAATGCCATTGGCAGTTTAACTTAATTTGGCAAATGCTGTGAAGAGCTTTCATCACAGCAATACAATAGCTCTCTCAGGAATCGACCCTTCAACCTTCCGGGTGCTGGTTACTGCGACTGCGGTACATCACCGCTCATTTCCGCTGGTCGTTAGCACCTAAGCAGATTAGCCAGCATGGCACTGTAGCAATAATCACATACTGTGATTTGTGATTCCTCCTCCTGCATGCATTTCTCTTATGGGCAGCTAGCTGTTTATCTTCTCGGTCACCCTTTTCCCTGAAACCATGCGTTTACTTGAGAGAGCAGTATTGTATACAATACGCATTTTTCAGCTTTTATTTATTGAGGATATACCAATAACTGCCAACATAAAGCAAAGACGTGAGTAAACGAGGGATACAAAGCACTGTGCATGAAGTTTAAGTCGATGGACTGTTCTTGATGAATCTGCCTGCACATGCCCTCGATTGATATTTGCAGTCTGCAGTCAGTTACTTGTCTGTTTTGCCTTGCATCTTGAACCAATGCACGGACATCACGGTTGAGTAGTATGGCGCCCCTTGTTGATGCTCTTTCCCTCAGACCTCCATGCCAACATCACCTTAGCCACTGTTCCTTATGAAACAAACATACCCCAACAATCACCCCTCTTTCACTGGCATTTCTTCTTGTAGACAGTAGCCAAAATAATGGGCAACAAAGCATTTTTATACATGACCCTAAGCATGATGGGATGTTAATCATTTAAATGTCACCTGCGTGGAAGCACCTGTTTTTAAAATATACTTTCTATCCCTCATTTATTCAAGTCTTTCCTTTATTTTGGCAGTTATCTGTACATTAGCAAACAGATTAACAATTGAGAGGCAAAATTGCTGGATAAATATTTTACAATTTGTCCTCACTGCCATGGAATTTTTCAGTTAAGGAATATCATATTTTTTTATTCATGTTTTTGCATACTGGACTTAGCAATTACGGAATTGTGAGTTGAGCACCACCCCCCCCCCAAAAAAGTAAAAAAGGTGTATATATATATATACAGTATATATATATATACTACCAGTCAAAAGTTTTAGAACACCCCCATTTTCCAGTTTTTACTGAAATTTAAGCAGTTCAAGTCCAGTGAATAACCTGAAATGGTACAAAGGTAAGCGGTAAACTGCCAGAGGTTAAAAAAAGAGGCCCTTTTCAGGCAACAAGTAATGGGTTAACGTGAGCCGCCTATCACGCAAGTGTTGACTCTGCAATGCATTAAAGCAATGCATTACTCTTTTTGTGGCTTTGGGTCTGCCAGACCTCTTGCTGTCGGTTTCCTTCAGTTTCCAAGTGCCTTTTGATGGTGTAAGAAACTACTCACTGCCAAAAAAATTACATTATTTTTCAGTTTTTGGTAACCTAAACCTTTTTTTTTTAACCTCTGGCAGTTTACCGCTTACCTTTGTACCATTTCAGGTTATTCATTGGACTTGAACTGCTTAAATTTCAGTAAAACCTGGAAAATGAGGGTGTTCTAAAACTTTTGACCGGGACTGTCATACTGGGTATGCCTCATTATAAAAATTCTGTTAATCTGTCCCTTTCTATGTGTCCCTGTATTGATGATATCCTCCCTCTGATTTTTTTTTTTTCTCCAGAGAAGTGATTGAACTGCAGCAGAAGGTACCCTGTCACCTTGATTACACTCCAACCTTGCCATCAGCTCTGCAAAGGCTTTGAAAGAGGACATGCTTCCCGAATGTTCTCATCTTGTCTTTTCAGCTTGAATACAGAGGTTCATCTCTCAAGCTTTCTCACACTTTAAAAAAACAACAGCATTGGCAGCAGGCAGGGGATGTTCAATGCGTTTTAAAAAAAGTACTTTGAAGGCAAAAGCATTTGACACTGAGAGGTGATAACGTGGAAAAAGCTTTGTACAAAGGAAAGCTGAGAGAGGGGTGGAGGGAAGAAGAGAGAAAGGGAGGGAGGGAGGGGGAAAGAAGCAGAGAGCGAGCAAGAGAAAGGGGGAGAAGGAAAGAGAGAGAATGTGGGAAAGAAAGACAGAATTATTGATAAATCAAATTAATACAAAATGTAAAAAAATCAGGGGAATCATAAAATCACCATCAATGTTTATATCGTGATCGTTGCTGACATCATCCTGTTAGTGTGGCCACCAATACATAAACATTGGTTACCTGGGTATGTCTTATGTTATTGTGACCACCTGCATTACTGCTGGAACCATCATCATTTTCCATTTGCATGTCATTCTGGTGGTAAATAAAGTGAAACATATAATATTAGCTATTAACCATCATTTTGTGAATCCATTTTCAATGCATATTTTGTGCAGCTAGATATCTTAATACATTGCAGTGTGCTTTATCATTTCAAATTACATTATTTAGGGACAATTACAAGCAAGGGTGTAATGTTCTTCTGCACATTGGGGGAGTGGGGGGGGTCCAGACTTTTTAAAGTTTATAATCAATGTTTCTATGTAATGTAGCATTCTAAAGCTATATAACATTATAAAGGCTTTTTAAGTGTTGCACTGAGTGGCATGACATTTTGCTACACAGCCTACCTCAGAGCAAAAATGTGAGACGATAAAATGCTTTAAAGAGATTTTACTAACTTTGCTGCTGATTAAATATATGCCACTATTATCAATAAACCACTATTAAACAGAAAGACCTGCCTCGTCTTTAGTGCTTTACTGATTTCATGCATTTGTGTTTTTGCTTTGGCCTTGCTGTGCGTGTGCTCTCCTGTCCACATCAGTATCTCATCTAAAGGCAGAGTGGTTCGTTGTTCGAGTGAACACTGAATTTGCCACACTTTGTGAACAGGTGCGGCCACTGACCATAGGCGTGGGACAAACTTTTAAGAATTAATTATTGTGTACAAATAATCTTAACACACAAACAAAACATGGCTTATAATTAAAAGCAATGTACACGGTTCATTACAAAAATGTCATCCCTTAATCTTCAACGGAAAGGAAGACACTCCTGGGGTTGCTGATCAAATGTTGAACATGTTAACCCTTTTTGTAATTCACAAAGCTAAGGGCAAATTAAATTAAATCTTTGACCCACTAATCAGAGATGACAACCTAATTGCTGACTGCAAAATCCCTCTTGGGGTGCAACAGAGACCCATCTGACAAGAACGGGTCAACAAGTAAAAAGAGAACTGCCGTCAGTGCTGTGTAGCCAACAGCAAGAGCTAGGTAAAAGGCAGACTACACAACAAGCAGTCTTCCAAAAAGCATGTATTTATGAAATTGAGGTCTTTTTCTTTTTCAACATTCAAACAGTTAATGCCTTGTGTGTGCATTAAAAGCTCGGGCCTGATAAAGATTGAGTACGAAGCCAAGGAGGACAGCTCCATATCTGGCACTGTGAGGTTTCTAGACTCAATGTACCACAAACCCACTCATTACACATGCTGAGCTCTGACATTTTGATTGGTAGCCACATGTACTGCGGCACGCCGGTGGAGTTTGTCATTTTTTATTATCCTTTAAATAGTTCTTTTTTTTCTCCCAGTGTCTGCCAGGTGTAGCACACAGCGATGTTCTGGTTTGGTGGGGGGGGAAGAAGAAAAATCCATGGTCTTTATTGCCAAGGGGTAGGTGGCAAAAGGGAGAAGTCGCGTAATGGCATAATGTCATGTTTATTTAAGGAACGATTAATATATGTGCAGTCATTAATGTCTAATTAAGCATGCCACACTGGAAGTTAAATGGCGAAATAATATATTGCTAAACAAATGTGTCATGCTGGTAATTGGGCCACTCGGATTCCTGACTTAGCTCTCCCACCACCCCCTCACCACCCTGTTTTTATGACTTAGTTTTATGCTCAGCAGACACCCCTATTTAGAGCGGTTTACTGTACTGTAGTTTAAAGTGAACATATTATCTCTTTATGCAGCTGGGCATTCCCTGCATCCCTTCAGGTTGAGTGCCTTGCACTGTACAAGAACAATGGCCATGGCCCATATTTATGTATGAATGAATCCTTCTTTTTTTACAATATTTTTTATTATCTATGTTAAATGGTGTCTGCAGAATGTTTCCAAGCGTTCCAATGCAATTGCAATTGATCAGGCCCAAAGCTGACGCGTGAGAATTTTTTAGGGTTATTGCAGCTGACCTTTTGAGCTGTAAGGCCATAGTTCCATTGGTTAATACAGCTATACCTTCATACGCCCAATTCAGCCCGATGCGTTTGTGCAGAATGTGTTCAGTTAAACAATTCCAAGCAGATTTTCACAAGGGCTTGTTGCATTTTTAATACAATAATAAAAGTAATGCTGAACAACTGCATATTTCTTCAGTGGTAAAAATCATTCATGGACGAGTGAGACTTGTGACCCAAACAAAATATCATTTGTTATCAAAGACTCAGTGATTTTCTTTGAGTGAAGTGTTTTCATTGGCGGCAGCACAGAGTAGCTCCACCCATTATGAGGTTAATTCATGAAGCTTTACTCTCCCATCACTGGTGAAATCTGACAAGACAGCAAAGGTAACACTCCCCTATAATTGTGTAGCTATCAGCATCATAGTTAGACACAGCATTAAAAGGGAAGAGGGATAACTTATAAATATACGTATGCGCAATCTTTAATGCATTGCAAAAAGCATTATTTTTTGTTATTAGGTAAAGCACATTTATTTTCTAAAATAACAATGGGTGATCTGTACTTCCCGTTGCTCAGTTGGTAGAGCATGGCACTGGCAATGCCAAGGTTGTGTGTTCAATCCCACAGGACTCCATGTCCGTCGTTTGGATGGGACGGTAAAAACCGAGGTCCTGACTCTCTGTGGTCATAAAAGATCCCATGGCGCTTCTCGAAAAGATTAGGGTGCTTTTCTCAACCAATATATATATGCAATGAATTCCCTGCCTCCTTGCCTGTCCACTGTGTATCTGATATGTAGTGAGTTTGTACTGGTGCACTATGGCTGCTGTCGCGTTCACCCAGGTGGGTGCTGCACATTGGTGGTGGTTGAGGTGAGTTGCTCCTATCATTGTAAAGTGCTTTGGGTTCCTTGAAAAAGTGCTATTTAAATCCAATGTTCATTCTGACCTACTGCTTTACTCGTCTGCATTGCAATTATATCCATGATCTGAAGAGACAAGTGGCTGGCATGAAATGTAAACAGCACTGCAAACACTGAGCTAACATGTCAGTTTATGAAATGGGGTCAGAGTGAATTCTCTGTTTTAAAAAAAACTTTTAATTGCTTCAAGGCTTTGAGACGTGTTTTGGCATGGAGTGCCATCAGCCTGCCATGGTCAGCTATATCAGATTACGCAAAAAAAAAAGATGAGTTGATCCTAAGTCTGGTATGAATATATCCTGTCAAAACATAAAAAGGCCCATATGCTTCAGCAAAAACACATGACAGGTCACGGAGAGATGCTCATGCTCAGTGGTGAAGGGCCGAGAATGGGTCATTACCGAAGGAAGAAAGACCTCCACCATATTATCTGCGAAATTGGTGAACCAGTCAATCTCCGTGGCTTGGGGGAAAATAACGTTTGGGAAGCCCGCACATGCGTCCCAGTGTGACGACATCCGTCACCATCCGCGGTGACTACTCTCGCTTCCCTCCTGGATGACAGGGCGTCGATACAAATTGCATTTCTCAGGGATTTTAATTTTTTTCCCCGCGCTCTGCCCTCGCGCTCGCGTCCCCCCCCCCGGATCACGCACGAGGAGGTATTTAGCTCGGTCTCGAGGCGGGGGACTGCCGCAAGATTGTCTTGCGGGCCCGCACCCTGCCGGCTAATTCGGATGAGGGATGGGCCCCACCGGCAGGAGGTGTCACTGGCTGGGATATTTGTTAACTGATCTATGCTGTACCCCGGGAGAGGGAAATCAATACCAGGCAAGAGGTGTAAAATTTGGCTCTCTCATAGACTTTTGATTTAACACTGAGGGTTTGAACGTCGAACGCCCAGGCAACAGATTCAGGTGCTGCTGTCCGTTAATGTCTCAATCCTGGGGTCTGAGGATTGCATTACGACTGGTGTTCATTTACTTCAAGGCCTACCAACAGCCATGCATGAGTATGTTGTTCGTGATTGTATTGGATTTGTAATAAAATAATTGGATTAGATTTTTATAGTGCACAAATCTTGCACTATATATAGAGTGGGTATAAAAAGTATTTACCCCCTTTGGCATTTTTCACGTTTTATTTTTTTACTAACCAACAGTAGGACCTCTCACAAACAGGTGTATTTCATTTGAATTTATTTGAAACACCTTCAATACACAATTGTACTTCAATCAAATAATTATGTGACCTCTGAAGACAATTGATTGCACCAGAATTTATTTAGCCGTGTCTTAGCAAACGGGGTGAATATTTATGTAATCAATTATTGTCTGTCATTTATTTGTACTTAATTAAGTAAACGCTTTAGTTTTTTTTTTTATTTGACATTATAGACTATTTTGTGTTGATCAGTGGCAAGAAATCCCAATTAAATCAACATTGATTCCATGAAGTAAGAAATAAAAAATAAAAAATGTGCAGTTGGCTCCCCTACATCTCATCTTTAATTTCCAAAACGTGTCTTATAAATTCATAATAGTATATTTGGCATGTCTCCGGCAATCAGAGTTAATTTATTTCATTAATTTTGGTGATCGCGAAACTTGCCATATGGTGTTTGTGAAGAAAAAAAACGAGCACTTGCCGTGTGTCATAGGTAAGGAGAAATGTGTCCAGACCTTAGTTATCAGCCACAGCACTTGAAGGCTAACTGAAACTGTAATGTATATCACAAGCTGCAGTATGGGGAGCGGAGTGACACAGTGGTTCATAAACTGTACTTGGATTGGATTTAGGGGGAAACTACTGATTCACACTTGAGCAAAGTGCTTCACCTTCTGTGAATATCCAGCTGTGGGACTGGACAACATGTCAAATGTAGGGTCCCCCCTGGACAAGTCCATCTGCCAGGCAAATGTATAACTTAACAATAGTGATGAATTCAGTCGTACGCCCTTTCTTTGACTCGCAAATAAACCATCTATTTTTGACATGCCTGACATCTGTTTTTTGGCACCTGGTCACATGATGTCTGCATTCCATCGAAAACACATGTGCGAATCAAACATACGCACATAATGGATGCGTTATAGTACATAAATTTTCAGTGCAAGAGAACAGATGAGCAGACCCCAATAACTCAGGTGTCTACTCGCTCCCCAGATTCTGTTTAATATGGTGATAATGTGAAAAATAAGCCAGGAATGTTCGTGGAAGCATTTCCAGACACAGCTCTTATAAACACTGTAATAAACTTAAGTCTCCAACTGGGAACCCGGACAGCTGGAAGATGAGCATCGATGCAGGTGAGCGCATCAGCGTTTTCTAAATATGTCCGTGGTACTGCACAAAAGACTCGAAAATTGAAATTTGGCATCAGCAATAAAGTGCCCTCCTTCATTCGTTCAAGGTCTGATTGATTTTTCCTAGCCTGTCGAGAGTTATGGATGGAAGAAACAAACTTAAACTGTTCCTGACACTAAAATATTATAAATAATATTTCATTCGTTATGGTGCTCTATAAAGTACCAGAATTATCCACAGGAGGAACATTGCCTGTGTAAATCATTTTTACCGTTTATGGTTTTGCGGTAGAATGTTATCTTCACGGTCTGTTGTGAAGTAATGTGATTTTCAGAAATATGGTTTACATGGTGAAACATTTAGCTACATCTAATTATATTGCAATTCAGAATTCAAAATTTAGCTACATTTAATTTTATTCCAATCCACATTCATGTGGAACATATTTTATGGTTTGCTACAATAGCTGTTTTCCATTTCACCTCACCATCCTGATATTATATATTATATGTATTGTTAATAATAATAACATAGTCAGGTGCAGAATTATTGGCACCCTTAATGAAAATGAGCAAAACAAGTCTGTATAAAATAAACAATGTTATGAGCTATAGTGTATGCTCAAAAAATAGTAAAATTATATGATATTAAACTAATACAATTGTTCAGAGAATTTTTATTTATTTTTAAGTAATTTTTTTATTTTTATGTTGCATCGCTAATAACTACTTTAAATAAAATCCGGCAAAAATGAATGAACTAAATCTGAACAATTGTATTAGTATAAAATAATATAATTTCAAAATTTTTGAGCATATTAGCCAATAACCTGTATTGTATCAGATTCAGTCGGGTTCACGGCCGTTGAAAAGGGCATCCATGGTGCTAAGAAAAACTGTGGTTATAGAAGACATGATGAGGCACGTCATCTTGCTGGAATGCTGTCGTATCAGGATGAATAGGCAGGCAAGGTCCCAGGACTTAATCAGAGTATCCCCCACAGCCAGAAATCACTACAAGTAGATTTCTAGAGCCATGAGGCACCTCTCACGTCCAGACCGTCACACTCGGACCTCCCCATCGATTAGTCTGCTGTGCGCAGTAATTAGTGTATTGTGCTGCACATCCCCATGCCTGCTGACTTCAATCAGGGTGGCCTTTGCCTTGATTGTTGAAGAACAGTGGAGAGCGCTGTGCCCTGGTGTTGTCGTCATCTGGTCTGCAAGACCATGACTGAAGCCTGCTGAGCTGTTGCAATGTGGAATTTGTGGCGCAACGGTGCATTTGTCCTCAACTCTGGCTCGCAATTAAACGTGAGCGCTGCTCCGTTACTTCACAAGCACAGTTCGGCGGGCTCAGCGATCACCAAAACGAATGAAAATGATTGTGGTTTCATTGGGCAAAAATTAATGAGTTAATACTCGCATTTGTTTGAAAGTCAAAGTTTAGGACAAATTGTGTGCTCTCTCTGCCTGTGGTCTATCATCATTGGACCATATATTTAGCGTTTAGCATCTTGCCAGTGTGTGGATGAGCCCTATGGGTCTCACTGCTAATCTTCATGCCAGGAAACTCAAATGTGTTTGCGGACAGTTTTGTTCAACATGACAAAAATTTGAAAGCTTATACAATACTGAGATGACCATGGCATATGGTTTACCTCGTTTGCATGCTCACCAAAGCATTCAGTGACCACTCGTGCCCTGTGGATGGGGGCATTGTCATCCTGGAAGAGAAAACTGAAGAATGAGTGATCACTCAGAATAGCTTTGAATTTATTTGAATCTAGCATGCCCTTAGAGCATCAGTGGAATGAAACCACGCCTGGAAAATGCACCCCACACCTTAGCAGAGCTGCCAGTATCCCTCATTTACACCTGTCCATGCAAAAATAGACTAATGCATCTCAGAATGCAAATGGCCCAGCTTTGGCCCTGAGGTCCTACCATGTTGAGATGAAGGTGAATATAAATTTCTCAAGTGGCCAAAGCAATAATTATTAATTGCATTGCATTGTCCCTACCCCACCCCTTCAACATGTTTATTGAAATAACAATTCCAGAGATATTGACATATGAATGCATATTGCACTGAGCCACACTGCACTAAAATATTCAGACACAACCCATCTTATGACATTGTGCTTCTATTTAATCGAAGTGCCACCCCCCCACCACCACCCCCCCTGCCCCATTCCATTGGTAATTGCAGTGCTATCCACACAAAGCAGCCTGCTGAAGTCCAATGTTCTCCAACAGCTGTTAATACATTTTTTGGCTACTGAATTAATCTAACTCTGATTCCCCAGAGCTTGTATCAGACACAGTTAAAGAGAATACAAATTGCCTCAATTATTCAGTGTTTGAGAGTTGGCTTTGTGTGCAGGGGGAAAGAGGGAAAAAAACTCACTGGTTCTAATTTAGCTCTCGTCAACTAGGGGAAAGAGGATTCATTACCAGGTTTAAAAATTCCAAAAAGAATCCAAAATTCCAAAGCATCTGCATCTGCATCGTGTACCTCTTAAAATATGTGCTTTGATTATTATGAACGTTGTTCCTTATGGAGGAAATAATGTGCCAATATTTGTTATTCGTTAATAAAAAGTTAAATGTCGACATAAATCATTAAATCTAAAATATTTAATTATTTATTTCCACATTTATTTATTTATTTTCAAATTCCATTGTTTATATATTTATGTATATGTCTAATTAATGAATGAGTATTGGCACATTTCGTCTGTGGTGTGAAATGGGATATAATTAAATCTGTCAACATCATCCATCAAATATGATCTAGCATTCGATTGGTTGAAATTTGTAAAACGTTCGCTACAACCCATTGTCTGAACGAGTTGATGAGAAAAACAAATTGTACAAATTGTTCTATGCATCCCTGAGACATTTGAATGAGAATTTCTTATAGCTGAAATGGAACGTAATTTTTTATAGAAACAATTAACAGTAAAGTTTAGCATGTGCATCTGGGTGTAATAAAGGAATTTTTTGTTCATAGTAAATAATAAATAGTAGTAAGTAAGTAGTAATACTATATTATAGTATAGTAGTATAGTAGATAACAATTGCAATGAATATACAGTATATGAATTGTGAATAATGTGAAATATCATGGCGTCGGTGCTACACCACTAGGGGGCTGACAGGAAGAGGTTTTGCGCTAATAATTTTCCGCAGATCTGCCAGACCTGTGAATTTACAGCTGTGTTCCTGCCGCCAGTCGCAGAGCCATCTTTGCTTATGGCATTACATGGTAGCAGAATGATAACGGAGGAGTCTACAGGAAGACTAAATTAATTTCCCTCTGTTGTTCATATTCTAGTCCCTCACAAAATAACAAAAAAAATCTCTAATAGATCTCAAATTTGACCCACTCTTGATGAACCTGCACTTATATATTTTTTTTAACCTTTTTGTGACTGAATTATCTTTGAAATAAGTTTTGTATACTCAAAGTACCCACCAGTGACCTTAGCAATTATTATATTACATTTATCCAGAGCGACTCACAAGATGAGGTGCCGTTGATCAGTTTTAACTATGCACATGGGCCAAAAGTAAAAATTCTCAAATGGAAAGAAAAAAAAAGCCCTAACAAGAGCAAGAACAGGTCAAACAAAACCTTTAGTAGTGGGACTGAGTTTAATGTAAATGCATTTGATTTGAGTCAAGTTAAAAGTGTGAGAACTAAGTTCACGTTCAGAACACCTTCTATTGTAAACGTGACAAACCAGTTGGAGAGAGGCAGGAAGGGAATCAGATTTGGAAGTAAATGCAAAAAAAGTAAGGTTATTACCCAGCACACATTTTCCTTTAAGCTTCTTACACCACTGAAACACACCTAGGATACAAGACTTCTCCCAGTAAGCTAATCTCTTACTATAACCTAATCACATGTTGGGTGATCAAACGTATGAGAAACCTAAGAATTTGAAATGTAAGGAGTCCAAATCCGGAGAAACAAATCCCATTACGTTGTCCCCCAGCTGTGTTCTGGGATTTAAGGAATATATAAAATCACCTTCTGTCACATCCTAAAAATGAGGGGGATACATCTTTACTTTTTACATCAAATAGTATTCTCGTGCTGACTGTTGCAGGAGTGTGTGTGTGTGTGTGTGTGTGTGTGTGTGTGTGTGTGTGTGTTCCAGCCACTTCTGACTGGATCCATATCTATATGCCATTTACAAAAAATAATAAAAATCTCTATAAAAATGAACACTTTATACCCACTTTATAAACACTTTGTAATATTTAAATATATCTGTATTTTAATACTGTATGTCTGTAAAGCAGTGATGGTATTTCAATGTTTTCAGTTCTTCAAGCATCTCAATGATTGGCTCTTTAGAGCTTTTTGTACAGTGTAGTAATACTTTGTTGTACAGCTATTTTTGTACAACTTCAAAAGGCAGTGTTTGAGAACTGAAATAGTAATACATTAAATGAAGAACCTAGGATTGAGAGGTGCCATGTGTTACCAGCTGCGCAGTCAAGTGCCGCGCTAATACTTCGGGGACCCGAGAAGAAGTTTTAGTCTCACACCCTCTGCTATTCAGGAAAACTAATAAACTGTAATCTGAATCCACTTAGACCGCATCGCTGAACCAATTCTCCAGGGGCAATATCCTCCTTACAGACAAACACTGCACAAGTGGGTCAACATGCGAGTTGAGTGCTGCATAAAAATAGAAGAGGTATTAAATAAGCGCAATCATAAAGTCCATCAAAGACCACAGATCATTTATGATCATGAATAAAAATCAAGTATAAAGTTTCAAGTTCTATTTATATTCTTTTATTAATGATAAAAATTGATAAAAAATGATAAAAATGAATGATGATAAAAATGATCATTCATGGCAGTGGGTACTAATTATATGTAGTGCACAAAACAAAACAAAAAAGTTCTCCAATATTTTACATGACACACATATGCAGTTGGAATTCGAAGGCTGAAAGATGTGGGCACAATACATGTAGTGCATGTAGCATGCGGTGACCAACACAGCCACCATTGTTCCTAATGCCTCTCCTTGCTCACTGGTTCAAGATATCGTTCGCTGTAATGAACCAATCTCCAAGCTGCTAATTAGCTTTATCGCTGACTGTCTCACACCGGATTATTGAGTCTTTTTCAGATGCCAATAACCAATGACTAGCAGGTAAAAAGATTGAACAGCTTGTAGTGGGGCTTATTGGTATGCAAGATTTTGTGGGAATTAAGCAATATAAGATCATCACAACAGATATTTGAACAATGGAAGAACTTTGTATGGAGAAATCCCATGGCTTTGTGCAGCTGTCCTAAGCATATACTCTTTTTTTATTAGATTTTTGATTTCAATGTCTTGTAGAAGCCTACACATAAAAAAAGTATTTACGGATAATAATACATAACACAAGTATAAAGTATAGTAAGCAAACAAATGTGTCATGTTTCATGTCACAAGAGACTAAATTAATAATCTATTCTAATATATAATTACTATCGTAATTGAATTATCATTGTACACAAGAAACCGGTAATGGGCTTTAATACATCATAGAATTTTCCATCTATTCTAGCTGTAATAAGTCTAAAAGTAAAGAACTCTATATTTACCCAGTCCAAGTATTAAAGCAAATACTGTATGTAAATCTCAAATATAAAAATTAACCAGAAGAACAAACTGAAATGATGCAGAACCACCAATAAAGCATAATAATTAAACACACTCACAAACATTCTTGAATTATCTGCATTTAAATGATATTTCTATATTTCTATTTTACAGAATATTGCATGTTCATTCTAACACTTTGGTTTGTTCTCACAGTAGAAAGAGGGAAGAAATCAAGAAACCTACCAACACCAATGAAACATCAAGTGGAGCATGAACAAGTCACTCCATTGACTTAAGAGCAAAACATCTTCTTTGTCCTTAGTGTGAATCAGACTGAGGTATAGTTGCCAAGACAAAGAAAATCGTAAAGACTCCATTCATAAAATATATGAAAGAATGTGACTGAGTCATTACTTTTTGTATGTAATTACATTATTTTCCAGATTCCAAATGCTTCTATATGCAACTATAACCAACTCTCATCCTATAACACACTCATCTGATTTCAAGAAAACGACTTAAAAATCATCCGTTTTTAGGCACTTTCAACAGCAGGCCCATTAAATGCTTGCACCTTTATAATTTTTTTTTTTTTTACAAGAATCATCAACTGAAGTGGTTACCATCCATTCTTCATTTTTAGATGGAGGTGTAGAGTGTGCTTGCATATGCTAATCACTTAAATCAACCATGCTTCATTTATCCCGGGACATGTAGGGGATGCATTATCTTTGAATGGTCGCATTGAGGAGTCTGATATATGAATAATCATGAGGTGAAAGGCTTTATTTCTGGTGTCCAGCCTCCAGATCTGGCCTTCTTATCAGCATTTATATGGTAATTGTGATTATTCGGGTCCGCTAAGAACACTGTGTTTCACATATCCATCCACTGACAAGCGACCTTTCTCCATGACAAAACAACCATGAAAAACCGTGCTCGAAATTTGAACATGTTAAGAGGCTTGTGTTATGCAAGAGACAAAACCCCGCAGATTTTTTAACGTGACCATTCACGGATCGAACAAAAGCACACAACAGTGAGAAAGCTGGAATATCTTTATTCCCACTGAAGTCCGTGCCTCTCCATCGTTAAAGTAATTGAATGATTTTTTTGTGGTTGTGCAGAGGGGGGGGGCAGGGGGTTTGGCACTGCACATAAAATCAGGTTAATAAAATTGAGTAACATCATGGTTTTGCTTCATTAAAGTGTAACTAATAGATTAAAACACTATGTCTCATTATGTATGAAATATTTCTCCATGACAGTAATAACTCTGATTACCACTCACTGCTGTCAAGATGCGGAGGGGAGGAAGATAAATTAAAATGCCTCACTGATGTGTACTGCAAGACGCACGTTCTCTTCTACTAAGTACACTTCAGGAGGAGATTGCTTATTTACATTCTTAGAAGATCACGATTCAAGTCGGTTGTTTTTTGAGATTTTTCAGAATCCTGCTCCTGCTTATGAAAGGTTGTTGAAATCTTCAGATCCAATGAAACACAAAGACCTACGAGAGAAACCAGAGGCCCTCCTACAAATGTGAATAAATGTCCCCCTCCGCTCCACCCACAATCCTGACCTTTACGGCTGGATCCAAAGTGTCTTATTAGGAGCTTAGCGGTATGGACCCTTTCAAGAGCTCCGCCTGCAGTCGCACAGAAATTCACAAACGAGGAAGAAATTACGAGACGGTGAGGGAGAGGTGGAGAAATGAGAGAGAACGAGAAAGGGGCAAAACAAAGAGAGGGAGCGAGATAAAACCAGAGAGACCAAAGAGAACAAGAAAAAGGGAGAAGAGAGAGGGAAAGAACAGAGAGTCGCAAAGGGAAAAAAGGAGAAAGGCGGAAAAGGCGGAAAAGGCTCTTCGGCGGCATGGCGGAGGCATTGTTATCCCTGCTGGTTTCAGCTGTGTGGCACCTGTCTTCTCTACATTGCCACCCTCGTCCTTTCTCCGGATCTGCCAATTTATAATTTCAAAAACTGTTCTGAGACATACCGCTGGGTTACCTTAGCAGCCAGGGTCCTGTGTTTCTTTTTTTTGTGTGTGTGTTAAATCTCATTTCCTTAGCGAAACCGCGTGTGAGTCATACGCATGAAGGCGATGAGAGGCAACGTGACCGTGTGATTCAGCGCAAGGCCCGGCGAGTGAAGTCTGATGTCGGCTGGTACTTTTAATACCCGCCCCTGGGTCATCCCGATGCCGTCATTATTATTAAGGGTTGGTTGAAAGGACACCGGGTGTAAAAATAAAATGTTGAAAAAGCAGCAGATACTGTTTTAATGAAGAATCCTCCTCCAAAGCCCTCGTGACAATGTGTGCCATCCATTGATCCTTTTTTGTGTTTTTAAATCTGAGCTTCTGTCTGCATCAGAGTCAATTACATATTCATACACTTTCAGAGCCAGTTGAGAATTGGGCAAAGGACTAAAAATATATTATGTGGCAACAAGCAACATTGCTTTACCACTCAGCCTCCCACTGATATCTCTCACTTGTCTTTACTTTTATTTTGAAGCAAATATTTATTCATTACCATTTAGATAAATGCAACCTAACGTGCAGAGATTATCTGAATGGCTCTGGCTCTCAAGTAGTCTGGTGTCTTTCTCTTGGGATGGATTCTGCAAATGCCAACACGGTGAAAGGCATATTGAACACAAGGCATATCGAACCACTTCGCGAAGCACAAAGGAAAACATGTTTATATTTATTTATATATGCATTTATTCTTTTCAAACAATCCCAATCCACCATCCCCCCACCAGCTCCCCCACCCCTGGCACCCATGCTTCCTCTCCCCAATTTTGAATAACTAAGTATGCCACCCAAACCATCACAAGGAGCCCTGCTGCTAAAGCGTGCGAGCGATCCTCCCAAGGAGCCAGTGACTATTTCCTACACTGTAGGCAACACGGAACTACTGGAGAGAGCTTGCGTTGATTGAAGGAGAGGCCTATCCCTCACTGATGGCAGATGGCAGCCTATGGAGGTCTGCCATGTTGTGTGGGAAGAGCTAATGAAGCGGTAACCTAAGGAACCCTGCCAATTTAAAATCCACATTACCCCTGGCAAGATGGGTATACTCATGGAAGCTAATAATATACCCAAGGCTTCAACTTGCAACAAGAGCAAATGCCTTTAACCCACTGAGCCACTCAAGATCAAAAGGATAACATTTATTGAATCTGTATCATCTTGATGTTAGCGCTTATCACCAGCACCCGCACAGCCTGCATAAAAAGAAAAAACACATTCTTGCTTCATCTCATTCTGTCTCAACCTATACGTCTGGTTCAGAAGAAGGACCGTGGAGAGGTGAGTTAGTGGATGAGCGTTGCCCTTTTGACCACTGGTACCGCTCACGGCACAGTGCAATTGGCTGGTGAGGGAAAGCCTGCAAAATGGTTGTTGGGTACTGAGCACTTTCTCAATAGTTACAGCCATGATTGACGTTTCTCCCAAAGCCTCTTTCAGCCAGTTGAATGAGATGACAAATCAAGCCACCCTTCCTCTGTCTGGCGGCTGATACCAAATTCATCACTGAAAGGTAAAAACAAACAAACAAACAAACAACAAAGATAACTGGCACAGTATGACATTTTGAATTTTGTAGAATACACAATTCTTATTAATCATAAGAATGTACAGCCTGTCCAGACATAAACTTACTGTATGTCTTTAACCGTGTTGCTCTTTTGCTCTTTGAGAGACAACTTTTTAATTTTTATTCAGCCACCATCAAACCTGAAAAATAAATAATAAAAGTAAGAGACACGTGCTAAAATTCCTCATTCAAAGTTATGTACATACATGTCCACTGATTTTAGATTATTATGTTTGTAGACACAAACATAGTAATAACATTGTAATAACAATGTTTGTAGACACAAACATAGTATAACCTGTGTGTGTGGATCAATCCCACAATTCATGGTAAAATCTGTGATAATTCACCTTACTTAGCTTAAAAATCTAAGCCTGGTGTATTGCTTGGTAGTAGCTAAAATATACTTGGATCGGATATACAGTAGTAGGCATATGCATTTGTAACCCCATAACAGTGGATCAGACTACCTTTTCCCTGAAAGCTATTGTTTAACCACCTAAATGAGCATTACTCCATGTTCTCATGAGCATCACAAAGTAGTGCATGCGTTTGTTCGTTATTACGAACCATTGTATTTAACTAATTTTTTAAAACATAATAGACCTTATGGCAGTCCGTTCGTAAGTACGAGTTGTCCGTAAGCCGGACGTTCGTAACCCGGGGACTGCCTGTATATGAATATGGCAGGCAATCATTGTTTTAGGTAAGTGATTTCACCAGAAATCATAACATCTGGAATGTTGCCTATGAATGTATCTCTAATGTGGCACTAAAGTAGCTATAAGCTAAGGAAATGATCTTGCTAGAAGTGTGATGTATTTAAAGGTATTTTGGTTTGTTCAGATACGGTACAGTGCAGATGCAGGACTGACAATGAGTTATAATGTTAATGGTACTCCCCCATTAAACAAAACTCACAGGATATAGGTTTTACTATGGCTGTGGGAGCTGTGGAAGAATGCTGTTGCATCGCTCTAATAGAGTTGCACACACTTGTATAATCTATGCCAAGGAGCAGTGAAGCTGTTCTAGTGGCTCGTGGTGGCCCAACGTGGTACTAAGACATTTTATGTTGGCATTTCCTTTATTTTGGAAGTTACCTGTATATATGCATGTTATGAGATATGGTTGATATGGGTAATAATTCAGAATTTTTAAAATAATTATATCCCAATTTATGGATAGAAAATAAACAAAAATGAACATCAAATGAGAGTGAGGGTTGACCCCTCAGTGACCACCTTATAGAAAAGCGAGTTGTCTACCGGTAATGGTTGGTTCATCGATGGGGTTATGGTTGAAGGTTAGTTTCAGTTACAGGTCACAACAGGTGAGGCTGCCCCTTTCTGGTTTTGGGATCCAATTTTCAATCGTCTCCTTCCAGGCATGGCATTTTGACTGAAACTTTTACACTAGTCACAGGAAGTAATAAGTTCAGTAGAGTAGTAGTAAGTACAGGTAGTAGTCAGTCGTTACAGAAAGAAACCGCACTTGTCCTATACAGTTTTGAAACATCTATTGTTTTGCCTTCACAATGCATGCTAAGTAACTTTTGAAATGTCAAGGTGTTATAAACGATGCCAATATTCTCCGCATGATTCTCATATCATCCCAGTCCGAGTGGTTTTCATATTTCAGTTTTAGCCTGTCATCCTCGATTTAATCTGAACACTGCCTCTACCAGGTCAGCAGTGCTTCTCTCTCAACCCCCGCCCCCCCCCCCCCACAACTACTTCCCTTATCTGATCTCTGAAATCTGCCCGTCAGCAGGGAGACACAGTGGAATGACATTTTCCAGCTGAATTTACCGAACGCTGTGATAGTCCCCATTTTCCGAGTGTGGTCACCTCAGATCTAATCACATCCGACCTGGACATTTCAACAAAACAAAACATTTTTTTTTTGGCCTGACAATGACACCCACAACCTTTTGCCATATGCTAATAGCTGAAAGCTGATATTTGGTGCAGTTATGGACACTATTGAGTGAATATTCCATGAAGCTGCAGTGATTCTTATGTTTCATTAACAAGACAAAATATAAAACAATAAAAAATCATTACAAATCATTCAAGTTATGCTACTAATAATAATATTTATCATAATTAAATAAATATTTAAATTAGAAAAATCATGAAATACCTCAATAAAATGCATTTCATGTTTCAAACTTATCTTTAACCAAATTATATTTATGATCCTTTTTTGTTGATTCATTGGTGGCTCATTTTGTTAACGTCTTAAAACCAAATCTTTCTGTACGGATTATTTTTGTAATTAAAATTCAAATATTAACCCATGAGCTACTAATTAGCTATAATTTGCCTACATGTCTGTAGGGCAAAAGAGGGACATCTCTTCATATTAAACATTGGCCTCATGATTTATTAACAACACTGGTCTATAAGTTCTCAAGGAGTGTAGGTCATGGCTGCAACACTTTTGGTTATTGTGCCCAAAAAAAAGAGATTTCATGATACGTTTTCCAAAATATCTCTACCAATACCTCCGCCGTTATATGAGGGAGTATTTGCTATCATTCATCACCAGTTCAACGCATTTTACTATGACAAATATTTCAAATTAAGCTGTTCCTCAAAAGGCCCTGAAGGATATATCCAAATGGGAGACTACTTCATCATCCTCAAAGTCATTCCCTCATAAAAAAAATGCTGATTTATTATAATGCTGAGGCACTCTGTCACTTCTGAAAAGGTCAGGATTTGTGTCTGCTCTGAGAAAGGGAAAAAAATATGTTTGTCTATTTTAAACTCACCGCAAAAATAATTAAAACCAGCAGCACAAACGAAGGCTGTCCCCAATATTTTTATCCCCCTTCTGATCTGGTGATGAAAATATTCATGCCTTATGAAGCGTTGTGTGACGGGGGGTCGGTGTGGGGGGGGATGCTAAATTAGGTTTGGTTTATTACGCTTTGTTTTAATTGTGTTTGTTGGGAGCTGATGCAGATTAAAGTCTTGTGTGTTACTCCAGGCGGGGAGAGATCAGGATGATGTTTTCATTGAAGTGACAACATTTGCACTCCAGGGAGGGCTGTGATATGAACTCTTTTAGCGAATTGACAACTGTAAAAGGTAGCAAGGATATTTCTCTAATGAGACTTTTAAATGTCCTTCACGTAGGAAGTTCAGTGGGCTATATTGTACTATGGCAAAATTATATGCTAATGAAAAGTTCCATGTTGGTTGATTTGGGGGCGAATGGCTGTTTAGGTCTGGGGTGGGCAACCCTGGTCCTGGACTGCCGGAAACGTTTCTGGTTTTTGTTCCATCCGACCTGGACTACACAGTTTGGTCTGAACATAAATATTCAGAGTCTGAATGGTGAAACACTGAGTAAGTACCCCCAGCACAGATAGACCTTGACGAAAGCCATGACAAAATTACTATTTCAGAGTGGCAAAGTTATTAATGGGGGAAAAGTAGTACAAAAGTTTCAGCCCATTTGTCACCAAAACACAGTGACTACTACCATCTCGCACCAAAAACATGCTACCTAGCAACTTAATAAGCAAGATGTTATTGTTGCTGTGTCCACATCATATTCATGGAAATTTCAAATATTAAAATGCAGGCTTTGAGACCACATGTATTCTAATTCTGCTAATGTCAAAAGCTGATGATCTGATATAACGAATCAGCCATAATGAGCTAAACCCTCACCACACCCACAGGTAATTCATTCTTCAATTCAACTTCTTTTACAACTGCGCCACTGCTACCATCTCTTGTCACAGAACTACCAGAATAGACAAGGACACTCCTTAATGTGCCTCGGATTAGCACTACTGTCTGCGCATTGTGGTTCGACAATGTAACTGGAGTCCTATTGCTCATGTATTATTTAAGAAGTTTACCTTCAACCACATGTTGTCATTACACAGCTCTATTAGAAGAAACCAATCCTTTCCCAAATGCATAATATATGGAGAAAACCAAACAGGTTCAACACACTTTCTCAATTTGCAATAAAAACAGAGTAAAAAAAACAACAACAGAAAAAAGCATATAAGTTTGAAATACATTTTAGGACATAATCATGCCTGAGTCTTTGATCCTAGGCTGTTCAGGTTCAGGGTCAATGTTTGCTCTGTATTCAGAGCATGAATGAATGCCCTGCATTACAATGCACCGCATGGGATCCGGATTATGAATGAAGTCTAGTCACATACAGCAACTATTATGAACACAATACCTCATAAATGTCTGTAAAGGTATACAAAGATAAGGGGTGCAATTTTCACGTCATTTGAAAGTTTTGTTTTGTCAATCAGCCCTTTTCCTTACAATTTGAATTTTTTAAAGCAAAAGCAAAATAAACAAATACAAATTTGAAATGACTATGCAAAATGACTATAAGCACTGTAAATCAAAGCATAAAAAGAAGAAGAAATACTTGCAGTCTCTTAGAGTAGGTTCAAGTTGGGTTTATTCAGACTGCCACTCCATAATTACACAAAGTGGGTACTTTCATGACTTTTTTTTCATGAGTCATTTATTTTTATGCCATATATTTGAAGTTATAAAAAGTTACTTAGAGGGAGGTAAAAACAGTTAAGGGTTATATAAAATTATAGGCGGGTGAGATGCTGTCTTTCAATCAGGTTCATTCACGTTGTAATTATACATTAGAGTATATTATTTATATTTTTAATATACTTCATGTAATACCTTACAATATTACAATATTATATATAGTGGTACGTGCACTTAATAGAAACAGTTTAAATGAATGCAAGGGGAAGGTTTGCACAAATTGTAAAGATAAATATGATAAATAACTTGCCACATGCTCGGCTTAATAAATAAATGCTGAGAAGATACAGAATGACATAATGACGAATCCAAAGAAGAACTGTGTTTTCTCATATACATTTTGGCATGTAGCCCATTTTCATATCACAATGGTCACAATAGAATTCCAAACCAGAACATGTATATAGTAGGACGGATAAAAAAGGGCTGCCTTGGCCAACGGGCCAACTTGAATTATTTTTAAGGAATATATGGCTATGTTCCCTTGGTTAATAATGCCAAAACAGGGGTTAATAGAGCAGTGCTGTTCAAGAGGCAGAGCACATCTTATGTGCTGCTGATGGCAGCCCACGGCCAAAAGATTTTTAAGAGAAAGCGAGAGACTTTAAGAGCAAGCGCATCACTTTGCCAAAGGTTCCTAAAATGTGGAGAATTTTATCATCATTTTTCATTTCCACTCGCTGCAGAGACGCTCACAATTTCCTCAAACCATGGACATAATGTGACACTGAAAATAGTTAAATGGAGATTTTTTTCACAGTATTGAATTTGTATATTACAGAATTGGCTCAATTGTAAAAAAAAAAAAGGGGGACTGTAAAAATGATAGTGTCTGCAAGCATCTCAGAGCAACAACTCGCCCGAAACTACCTCGTGAATTTGATGATTTGAATGATTCTGTTCTGATTTCTCAGTTTCTCCTCAGAAAGAAAGCCGAAGGGCTTCAGTGTGATCTTTTTATCAGGTGCAGAGCCCTGGAATATTCAAAATACAAAAGTTAATTTACTTGCCAATTCTGCTTAATATTTGATTTAGTTAACAGGTTATTCGCGTTCACTAAGAGCACTTTCACTCTTTAAGTTCACGGTTATTCGCAAATTGGTACGCTTGGGTTTCGGTCAATCGGTGACATCTGAAGAGGTGGAGATGGTCGAAGCAAAGGAGAACAGGTGACCTCACTTTCACTTCCAATATCATATGAAATAACTTGTTGGAAGTTTGAGTGTCGCAAGAAAATACAATATCATTGTGGAAGGTTTTCCTGCGGCAAGAAGTTGCAGCCTAGCCAGCCGTACAGGGTCTGATTGCCAAGCCTATGGTGGTGCCAGGCATTGTGCCAAGTTGGTGCACCAGTTAGTGAACATAAGGGAGTATAGCTCACTAAAAGAGAAATGGCATGGCCCTACATTTTTACAAACATAGATGGAATAGATGCTGTTATTAGCTAGCTTCTATACTCTTGCCCATATATTTGGAATAATTATCCACTGCTAAATACGAGTTAAGGGCCCATAAATCAGCTCGTATCCACATCAAGCAAAGGTCCTTTTGAAAGTGACAGAGGACAGATCAGCAATCACCAAAATTATAACTGGAAAACAAAAAAAATATTTATTTGTGAGTCAAAGTTAAGGACAGATGTTAATTGAGACTAGCCCTTTATCATGTGGTAGCATTAGTTTTCATCTGCATGTGTAAAACCTGTGCCATTTGTGCATGTCTGCCGATTACCTCCCAATGTGGATTTACTCTTCCTTTCTGTGGCCCTAACCCAAGCATGTTGACGTGGTAGAGATCAGCTAATCTGTGCAGATGCCCCACAGTTCAAATAGTCATTTACATTTGACATTTTAGGCATTTAGTCATGGAAACAAACCTATTTTGTGAACCTTCTGCTCATAATGGGAAACGAAGATGAAATTATGTCTTATAGCACAACGCACATTGATTCCCTGAGATTCAGAATGATTTGGGACACTTTATTAAATTTGTTCAAAGAACCAGAAGTGTACGCTGAAAAGGGGGAGCACCCTGCCACGCCAAGTGTTATAGTTCATGACCTATGAATTTTAATATACAGGTTTCATTTCCAAGGTGCATTCGATACATGATGGAATGTTTTCTTTGCCATTTGCATATACATATATATATATTTTTGTAATCTTGATAAACTGTGACATTTATATTCACACCATGAAATTTGCAGACTTAATTGGACAATTTCATTAAATGCATGAGAAATGAATACTCAGTCACAGGCTGGATTCAATAAATATCATATAGTTTGACTTACAAATAAATGGAAGTGTCACTAATAGATAACAAACAAAATCACATAGTGTACATCAGAGGTGCACAGCTGCAGTCCTGGAGGGCCTGCTGTGTATGCTGGTTTTTGTTCAAACCAAGTACTCTGTCTTCCATTTCTAACCAGCTGTATACACCAACACTGGTTCACTCCAATACTGGACCACAGTAAATACCTTTTCACCAAAGATATAGTGTAGTCAAAAATGTCAGATCAGATAAATGATTGGGGCTAATTAAATCATTAAGAATAAAGGTTGGCATGAAATCCCGAAATGGATCAGCCCTCATTGTGCACCCCTGGTGTATTCCACCAACTCAAAGCCCACCTGTTGAGACTACATCTTGGAACCCAATGCCCAGATGACTCATACCTACAGGTAACTGCCAAAAATAAAGGAAACACTTGAGTAAATGAGGGATACAATGTATATTAAAAGCAGGTGCCTCCACACAGGTGTGGTTCCTGAGTTAATTAAACAATTAACATCCCGTCATGCATAGGATCATGCATAAAAATTCTGGGCAGGCCCAGTTGCCAATTATTTTGGATACCATGGCTAGAAGAAGATATCTCAGTGACTTTGAAAGAGGGGTGAAAGAATGTATAACTTTGTATAACACTGTACGGTACAATGTTTGAATATGGTATTGTCTGAGGAATGTAGTATTACATAACTTATAGGGCCCTATTTTGGTGAATTAGGAATATACAAGAAGTGTTGAGCAAGTCGGCCGTGGTGATGACAATAGGCTAGATGCACAGAATTCAGTGATAGTGGAGTCTGAAAAGGTGGATTTTGAGTCTCTTGCGATGATCGCAAGTGACCGATTGCGTAAGGTCGTTCCACCACCAAAGGGTCAGGACAGTGTTTCATGAAGAACAATGGCTACGGCAATGTTAGCATGGAGGTCTGAGGGAAAGGCATCATATACCATGGGCAACTGTGGTAGCCAATTACACCCTCTATTTATTTCGATTTAACCCTCCCCACACGGGTCCGTTGCTTGTCTCTACGAGGCAAACTAATTCTCTGTGGGCAGCGACCTCCACTTTCTTCAAGACGGAATTCACCCACACATGTTCTGGAGACTCTTCACGGCGGACCTGAACTGGCTTACCCTCCCCCTCCCCCTGGGGCGGACAGCCAAATGCCGCTCCCGATCAGGGCTGACGACCAGGGCCGGTCTGGTAGAGACGCGGGTTTTGAACACCAGACCGGCCAAAGTGTAGTGTGTTAGACCGCTACGCTATCCACCGCCCCTACATTGTATATATTTTTGTTTAAATGGATGTCAGATGTTTAATCGGTTGCATTGCAAAAAGTGAAAAGAAAAAGACAGAGCCTTACCATATTAATAACTTTTTTCAAAATGTCAGCTAGAGCCCCATAATTTGAAGCTCTCAAAATGTTAACTGAGAATTGTAGTTTGACATACAATTATAGCTTTTGTGATTGTTCTTATTGTTCTGTAAATAGGCACTTTGTTATACTGTGTAATTATACAAAGGTATTTCTTGTCATTTCACATTAAGTACAGTGGCCCTTTAAAGTCTAGACCCTGTCTCAAAAATTCACCTTTTGTTGCCTTACAGTCTGACATTAAAACATATTAAATCATGAGGATTTATTAATATTATTATTATTATTATTATTATTATTATTAATAATAATAATACTACTACTAATAATAATAATAATAATAATAATACAGCTCTGGGATTCTGTCGATATACAAATGTTTACCTTCATTAGTGCATCCATTAACTGCTTCAACATTGACTAAACACATTTAGACTAAACACAGATACCTTTTCCTGTTTTAGAAGTACCAAAAACTTCTGAAAATGATGTTCAAATCATGAAAATGGAAAACGTTACATGAGGTTGGATAAGAATGAAAAAAAAGGAGAAAACCCAGCGAGAAACAAACAGCTTGCGGATTTAAGGAGAACTGTTACACAGAAGGGAATTCACTGCCATGCATAAAACTATGCCAAATTGGCTTGAATTGGGCTTTTGATTTCCGATCTTTCTGAGGAGCCTCTGCGACCTTGACTTCTGGCCTTGCGACACCACAAAAAAAAATCTATAGGACAAAGACTTCTGTCAAGTTTAATCAAGCATACCAGGCCAAGGTGGAGACCGAAAAACCACTTCCTAAGACATAACGTCCCTTCCAGGACCTTGTTGGCAGGGGCATGGAAAACTGTAAAACAATCCCTTTGAATGAACTGCTTGCCTGTTCAAAACAGTCTGGTTCTTCCAACAACAGTGTAACACAGTACTCAACGCAGTCCTCCGACTATAAATATGCTGCCACTGGCACATCTACACCCAATGTGTCACTGAGCCCTGAGGATGTTTTTGTGGAGCAATGAGCACAGAAAACTTCATTTGCAGAAAGTTTGTTGTTCTTTTTTAGAATACTGTGGCTGCCGAATATGCTTTTATGGAGGATTTGCTACCCTGGGCCCCTCTGGCGGTGCAAGTGCCCTCAAACCAGCCAAATCAATGTATAAACATCCCCTCTACAGTTTACAGTCGGGCCATGTCAGCATGAGTTAAGTATGAACTTAACTCAGCATGAGTTAAGTTCATCACTATAATTCAATGGGAATGGTAGGGTTATGGCAGTGTTGTTCTCTGCCCCAGGGCTCACTTTAGCTCTTGACAGCCCTGTGCTGGAGGTCAAGGGTTCTTTTGAAAAGCAGGGTTCAAATGGTGGGGAATTAGACATATTTTTCACATTTGCATACCATTCCGATCAAATGTTTATGAGAAGTGACGTTCCATTTTCCTGGGACCGCAGAAAGACGACAAAAATGCACATGGCCCTCACTTTCCTGGTGGGATTTGGATTTGGAGAAGTGAAAACAGTGTGGATCACGTCTGAGACAACAGGGCAGTTCTGTTGGCAGGAGTGTAATTGTATAAAGATTAAACGTAGGACACCTGAAAAGGGACTGAAGAACAAAACATTCTGTTCCCCAAAGAGGCCTGCAGCTCCTGTCAGAATTCAGGGTTTTTCCAATCTAGCTGTTTGTTTTCAAGGTGCTCCTCAATCAAGGGCAAAATAGACTATTCCAAACATCCTGTTGAGTAACACTAAAAAGTGCATGCTTACATCCATTGAATAATCAAAATAATATTCATAATATTATGAATAACATTAACACAAATAACATGAATTAAAACAATTCCATTCATTCATTTGTTTCGCCTGAAATGCATAGCTCTGGAATTACCGTTTGATCGAATGCGTTTTCCCTGTTGTAGTGCTATATTTGACTATTAATGACAATGACGATAGCAACGATACGGTAGCAACAGAACACCATCATCCTTAAATGGACTGCGGAATGATAACTGAGGACTGTGCGTTGATGAATCAGAACAGAGGTCTGATAAGAGCTTTAAGGAATGATGCAGGAGGAGCGAGGAGTGATGGAAAAGCATTGATAAATGATGAATGAGGACTGAGGTGCGATACGTGAGTAATGGGGACTGAGGCGCTGGGGCAGAATGAATGTCTTCTGATGCCAGTGGATCTCAACCCCCGGGTCATGCAGTAGCCCTGTGTATGCCGGTTGCTGTTCCGACCATAATTGCAATTCCTGAGGTATCCCTTTTAGGTATCTCTAAAGAGGGATGAGTTAACGCTACACCCTTAATGTTGCATTATGTGAGATACAGATATTTATGTTACAAATAATTCTGTATTCAATAAATGTCTACTGTATATTCAGTTTGATCAGTTCTCAGACAACTAATGCTTTTATTTTCTGTAATGCAGGACGTTACGTTTTTAATAGATTTATGACATAGCCCTAGAGCTGAAATTGGACACATGGTCACTGAGACTAAACCATTTTTATAGAAAATAAAGAGTTCAAAGACAAAGCAATGAGCCAATCCTGCATTGTGTTAAAAAAATTGCAGCATGAAATTATGGAACGTAAGGTTTCAACATGGTTCCAACAACCTTAATTAATCGAGAGACCA
The DNA here is from genome assembly GCA_029706075.1 of Aldrovandia affinis. Classification (NCBI taxonomy): domain Eukaryota; kingdom Metazoa; phylum Chordata; class Actinopteri; order Notacanthiformes; family Halosauridae; genus Aldrovandia; species Aldrovandia affinis. Next base: position 1,609,122 of record JAINUG010000163.1, on the reverse strand, counting down.
ACCAGCATTCATTGCTGGAGTGCTCCAGGACAGAGGTTGAGAACCGCTGTTCTCAATACAATTATAAACATGAAATTAGCAGGTAGTGGTATCAAAAAATAGGTAGTGGGAAAATAAATTGGGATTTAAAAATAAATGAAAGGACGCTCAATTCCACCAGAAAGCTGATAACAGTCTTTATATATTTTTTTCTAAAAAGGCATTCAGTGAGAAGTCACTTTAAACAAGAGAGACTGAAACTGGCATTTGCCTGTAGTAGATAGGCCCTGGAAAATGGCGTGTCATTGTGACTCAGCTAAACCGCGCTCTCTCGATTAGATCATCCATACATTACGCACATACTGTAATTATTGCACTGCAGAACGAGATTGTGAGACAAATGTGTTCTTTGATCCCACAGGACGACGGCTGAGGCTGATCTTTACTTTTGAACCAAACTTCAAAAGCACTCATTTACTGTACAGGCAGTGTGCCTACAGAGCAAATTGGCTCGTTGACAGTATAATAAGTACTAATAATAATATTCCTCTTTAACCCACGTGCTGGCCCGAAACGTATGCCTATCTGTAAATCGTGGCAAGAGTGGTGTTGTATGGGCACCTAAGGACAACACTATTATTCAACAAATAACACAAATAAGAAAGAGTAAAGAAACACACGCACACCTACGCACACACACACACACACACCTACGCACGCACACACAGACGCGTACATATACACACACACACATACACAAGCACATGCACCTTTCCACTTCTATTCATATAGCCACTCCTAATAAATAAGAGTGGTTGTATATATGAAAGAGAGAGACGTGTATGTGTGTGTATGTGTGTGTGCGCGCAGGTGTATATGTACATGTGTGTTTGTGTGTATGTGTGTGCATGTATACGTGTGTGTGTGTGTGTGTGTTTGTGTGTGTGTACGTGTGTGCGTGTGCGTGTCAGTGTGTGTGAGCTTCCTTACTCACTCATCTGAGCCGCATTTAAATCTGAACAATCAAGATTTAGGAAACTGAAATGAAATGCAAGTTGTATATTATTCAGTGGATATGTTTGCAGCATTAAAATCATAGTTAGTAGGCTTCCCATCATAGTCATTTCTAGTGCGAATACATTAAATATAAAGACACATCGACTCAAAGTCACATTGGGACAACCCAAAGGCCTCTTGCGGGGCCCCTAGTGGGCGGGGGCCACTGGGCATGTGCCCCACGTGCCCGATTATAGATCCACCTCTGTGAAAAACATCTGGCCAGCATCCACTCATACTGTAGTTGGCCATCTGCCTCACCATGACCACTACCTACAATTATTCATTGTGTGGTCCCATCTCTTTCTATCTTACCCTTGCCCTTGTTCTCTCTCTTTCTCTCTCTGATGACTATGTTTCTCATTTTCGATCTCTCTCTGTCTCTGTCTTTGTCAATCTCACAATTAATTGTGCCTTCTTCAATACACATAGCCGTGGTGTGGATAATTTGACAATGATTGAATTTCCAGTTTGATAAGGTATTATATGAAACTATGTTATGCATTTGGCAACTACTGCATTTTTCTGATTATTTTGTTTCCTCCAACTGACATGCTGTCATTGTTAGGAAAAAAAGTGTGGCTTTTGAAAATGTCATAAATTCTCTTTATTCCTTCCAAGTTTCAAATGATTTGCTTGCATTGAACATGATATGTCCACTCAAACAAACAGTTTCATAGACGAGGTGGCATTAAGTGAACAGTATACATTCTTATCGTAAACAGAATGTCATGTCTCATGTTCCTGTTCTCCGTAGTTAAGCGTTTATAGTTTTTTCCATGTTTTCCTAGTTGTCCGGTCCGTGTTTTTACTTTCGCTTACCTGTTTCTAGTCTCGTCAGTGTATTATCAGTTTCACCTGTTTCTCGTTACTGATGTAGTTAGCTGTTCGTTTCCATGTTCATTTCCTGATTGTCTCGTTTTCACTTATTCCTCATGTGTCTGATTGCAGTCAGCTGCATTCGTGTTAATTCCTGATTGTTTCTTGTTATGTCTAAATGTATATAAACTGTGTGTTTTCCCATGTTCGTTGCCAGATTGTCTTGTGCTTTGCTTATGCCTACACAACTTCTCGGTTTACCCGTGTTTTTGTTTGTGCTTCTGTATCCCAGTCTCGTTCCCGACCCACCTGTTTGTGCTCCTTGTGGTTCCAGTCCCGCTCCTCTCTGTGTTCCCTGGACTGATTTCCCGTTATCAACCTCCGCCTGCCCATTGACTACGCCTTGCCTGCCTCTGACACAACTGAAGCCTGGAACAAACTCTTTGGAACACTCTTTGGATCCCTGTATTGCCCTGATTGCTCCTGTGTGACCATTGCCTGTTGTTTACGCAATAAAATACATTATTGCATTTATGGGTCCGCGCCTGGTTTTCCGGTACCATTTGTGACACAGAAACCAGGGCTTAAAACAGTAAGGTTCCTCTTCTAAATATACAGGACTGCAGCATTTTTTGATGTAGGCCGACACCATGAATTCTGCCTCTGCTGAATTTAATCACGTTACTCTGCACACCATGCATGACCGTATGACCCAGTAAGACACTAATCTCTTCAAAGTTCAGAAGATGCTAAAGTAATCCTGGATGAATCCTGGAGCGCCTGTGGTTTTGAAAAACACTGAAATTAGGTATTAAGGAAAATTGTGCCAATCCCTCTGTGCATTTTGTAATTTAAGGGTCTATCCAAACATGAACAAGATATGTGTCGTACAACATATGATTCAACATGGGAAAATACATTTACGTGTCCATAGTTGCCTATGGGGTGACTAATGACAGTTCCGCATCTTATAAAACACTGTGGATGTTCCACAGCACATCTCGACTAAACTCTGATTCCATCTAAATTCTGCATGCTTTGTGTTTCAATTTGTCATGCATACCAGCAAATGTGCTTTTGTTTATATTTTTGTACGCCATGTTGTGTTTGTTCACTACTCAGCTTACCAAAATGTTAATGTTGTACAAAAATCCTAAAGGCTGCAGTTACTTACTTTCCTGCTTGTTATTCAGGGTAGATTTCCTTCCTCTCGAGCCTCCCACACTTCCACGGAGTACTCAGAGATGCCCTGATTTGCCAAGTATTCAACCCCTTTCCTTTGGCAAACCTACATAAGTTCAGTTGCAAAACAAATATGATCAGTCACACAGTTAGTTGAATAAACTAGATATGTGCGCAATAATAATGGTTCACATGATTTTTGGTAAAATAAATGAGAAAAAAAATCTCTATGGTCTCTTCGTCAAGTAGTCAATTGGAAGCAAAGATTGAAACATGAATGCCAAGGAGCTTTCAAACAAAAGTGGTAGAAAGGCGTAGGTCAGGAGAAGGATATAAACAAAGTTAAAAGACACTGAATATCCCTTTGAGTATGGTCAAGTCAATCATTTCATACTTCATTTGTTGAGTTTTCAAGGAATTTGCTTTGCACATTAAGTGGGCAGCTGTATCAAATCACCTGTCGCCTATCCCCTAGATCAGGATGTCCCTCAAAAATGAGCACCCAGGCAAGAACAAAATCGCCTCAGGAAACCACCGTGAGATCAATGACAACTTTGAAAGAGTTCAATGGCTGACGTTGGGGGAAAAGGAAATCCCCCAATGTTCCGGTCTCTCCACAAAATTGGCCAACTACTGTTGCGTTTACACCAAACACAATGCCCCTGCCATACAAGCCAGGTTTGCCATAGAAAAGCAGGTGAATACCAATCCACACATCTATGTATTTATTAACTTTTTTATTGCTTGTATTGCTTTTATTGCTAGGGTCATGGTTTCAAGCTGCGAGGCAACAAAACCAGAGAACCTTTCAAAGGAAGTGGATACTTTCTCCGGCCACTTCATGTGCCATTCACATAACTCGCGGCTTGATCTCAAAGAAAAGAAAACAGCAAAAGAACCATTGGATTCTCTATAAGAAGGTCAATCTTTGACATAACAAAGGTCAAGTAGGCAGCCCAATCAACGGATGAGGAGCTCTTATTTTTGTGGGCTACAACAAGGACCTTGACATGCCTTTTAGTGCTGGTCCGTCAGTCCCATGTGCTACTCATTACTGGAGTTCACCCTGACAGCATTTACAAGTGTCAATTTTGGAGATGTTTCATAGGATGATTGATTGATGGTCAAAAATAACAAAGGAAATAAGATGACAACAGTTCTTGAAGTTGTACAGACAAGGACGTTTCAATAACATATTTCCAACACATAAAGCTTTTGTATTGTAAAACAAGGCAAAATGTCTCTAATACTAACACACAAACTTGTAAAAGAGAACATAAGAGAATGTATCTAATCTTGACTCGCTTATCTTAAATAATCCTATTGGACTTGATTCTGTAAAACTCAATAAAGGATGAAATATTTGACTCAGAATTCAGTAAATTGTGAATTAAATGATAATATGATCACACAGCATTTACAAGTGTCAATTTTAGAGACGTTTGATAGGATGATTGATTGATGGTCAAAAACAACAAAGGAAATAAGATGACAACAGTTCTTGAAGTTGTATAGACAAGGACGTTTCAATAACATCTTTCCAACACATAAGGCTTTTTTATTGTAAGACAAGGCAAAATGTCTCTACTACTAGCACAAAAACTTGTAAAAGAGAACATAAGAGAATTTATATAATCTTGACTCGCTTATCTTAAATAATCCTGTTGAACTTGATTCTGTAGAACTCAATAAAGGATGAAATATTTTACTCAGAATTCAGTAAATTGTGAATTAAATGATAATATGATCACACAATTAATATGTGTGATGTACAGTAGTGCTGTTTATTAACAACTGAACAGTCCTTCTGGGGCCAACCCAAACAGTTCAAAGAAAAGGTTGTTTGCATATATATATGCCACTTAGCAGACGCTTTTATCCAAAGCGACTTACAGTAGTGAATGCATACATTTTTCAGTATATGTGGCCCCAATGGGAATCGAACCCACAGCCGAAGCATTGTCAGCACCATGCTCTATCTACTGAGCTACACAGAACCACTAAAGTTGTTTCCTTCATTTGTAATACAACGTGATGGAGTAGTGCGATTGCTACTCAAAATCAAAAGCACAGATCAGTACTGAATCTCAACGCAAAGTTAATCACACAAATTGTTGTTTTATAGGGCTCTGGGCATGTAATTTTCTCCTCGTTCTTCTGAAACACAATGTTGCTCTATTTCCAGCGGAAGCTGGCTCCCCCTTTATCTCTATGAGGTTTCTAATCATCTTCCCCCCTCTCTTCTGACAGCGCATCGCCTTGAACAACATTTATTTTAGCGGAGTTTAATTCACAGAGATTAATCATCATCACACTCATTGTCTGTGTATTTACCGTCAGCTGCGTCCTCTCTAATTATTGTCCAACAGCGAAAGCACCTCCTTCCCGCTAGTTTGTCATGACAGTTCTGAAGGGCAAAGAGGAAACATTAAGATACCGGACTCGGTGACCTCTGACAATTGCAATTTCTCAGTTGATCAAAAAGGTACTCGCTCGCTCTTTCATATTGCAACGTAACGTGCTTGTCCATGTGGGCTGTATAATTCGCCAGCTATTCGTATTGCTCGGAAATAAAAGTGCTAAACCATTTTAATCTCACTCTCTTATAAAACCTCATCTCAATCGTGCCTGAGACTCAGGCATTAAAGACCTGGCAACCGACTATTTCGGTATCTCACGCCTCAGTTGGCGTTTTCATGCTTCATTTGGTGTTCTCTCACAAGACTTTCCAAACACTGAGATCTCTGTTATAGATATAATCTAACTGTGAATCCTTACACTTTATGTAAAATCTATCTACATGGGATATTAACAAAGTATCCCGGTTCTCCTAATAAATCCCTTCAACAGTAACTACATCTGAGCTATTCTCATTGAATACAACTGACCTAGTTAATCGGTCCAAATATTATGGTTCTTCCGATTCAGGGTATAATACTACCTGCTGATAGAACATAATAAACCAGTCAATAATTTGCTATGACAGGAATCATTTCTGTCTGAATGGTAAACAATTAGGCTTTTCGTCCCTCTTAGAAATGTGTGGTTAATATTCTGTGTATGGATGAAGTGAATTACATGGATAGATATCTGCATTTTTAAGTGTTCATAAAATGTGTTTGACACATTTCTTTTGGGAGTGGGTGGATGTATTGGCCACAGTTGGCCTCACACTAGGAACTGGACTTTATACATGCTGTGATAAAGGGGAAGGTATAAGCAGGAAGACCACACAGCTTTTTTCTGTATGGAAACTGTAGGTAGATAGATGATTTATTAGTGTCACTAGCTGCTTTTATAACTGGCAGGTAAAGTATTATGCATTTGTCACCTGATTAATGTTGAATGCTGAGACCTAACAAAGTATTCGGGTGATGAGAAAATGTAACTACAACTTTGGGAACATTTCTCAACCTGAATAAATATATATGCCGAAGTCACATGAAAGTCGTAAATCTCGACGGAACTCTGCAGAGCAGACAAAATTAAAATTGGAAATGTTTACGAGCCATCAATAACAAAACGTTCCTGGTTCAAAACCCCCCGGGACAGGCAAGTTTACATATCTGAGAAATTTTCTTGTCATCATCACTCCAAAGCCCACCCGTTCAGACGCAGTTTATGGTTCAACCTAGACTTTTAACAATGAGCTCCGGTACGTCAGCATTAGCACAGTGAACGAAAATAAACCCCTTGCAGATGTTGCATGGAAATTATAGTAATGATTCTTTTTTTCATTTTTTTTATATAGTAAAACCAGCAAAGCATTAAACCGCGGTGATATGCATCCATAAGCCTTAGAAATGATTTCCAAAGGCTTATGAGTGAAGCAGGAAGGGGGGGGAGACTGAGTGAAAAAAGGTCCTCTGTGAGAAAATTCCTGCAGTGATATTAAAAAAGGCCATTTTCGATATTAAACAGTAGGAATACATCTGCCTCTCTTGGCTTCCCCAACATCAAAGTGCTCATTTGAATTCTTTCCCACATCCGAAGCTCCCAACCCCCATATTTTACACAGTTGGCTATTGCATGTATATTACATGGCATGGAGAATACGATTCCAAATCCTTCAGGACATGCCTTAAGTGCAGTCTTGTGAAAGTAGTCTACGTCAACAACTATCTGAGATTTTTTCTTTTTTTAAAAAGAGACAAAAACTATGGTGAAGTTAACATGAGCAAGATGATACAATGCACGAAAGGACATAAAAGTTACATGTAATGCGTTTCTGTTCCAGGGCATTACTTCCCCATTTCTTCTGAATACTGATGTGTGTCAGAATTGTCAGGAATCATTTATGCACACTGTTAGTGCTGGTAAATATTTACACGTTCATTAATTTGTAAACAGGGTTTTTTGTTTTTGTTTTACAGAACCACATTCTGTACCAAAGCATACATACATTTTCTTACCCTGTCGGTGGTCCAAAGAGAATCAAAACCTAAACGACATCGCTCAAACACTCCTAACGTACAAATAAACAGGCTGTCCTTTGACGTGTTTTTGAAGTAAGAATAAGATACTTTCAGAAGAGAAGATGTATTTTATATCATGCAACTGCACTCAATGATGAATATCAAAGGTTCTGGAAATGGCTTACATTTTAGACACACTAGCATTTTTTTTTGCATTCCATTTATTTTGACAGTGTATGTATACAAATGAGACAAGTTCTTGTTCCAGTTTTCACTTTCCAATTCTGACTACTCTGTGAATAACTGAAGCATTAAGTCAAATGTTACAGCAAATTTCACAAAGACACTGGACTAAAAGGTTGATATAAACAATGGATGGATATCTGAGAAGAAAATTGACTTATTTAATAAGTCTAATTACATATTCTCATATATATATATATGAGCTACTTTTCATGTGATTCTGTCACATTAGAGTGTCCCATGCAAGGTTTGCACCTATCTGGTTACAAGTCTACTTCCTTAGCCACTCTGCCACAGTGTCACCACTGATGAGCAGTAATCTTGGCATCTCACGCTTTTTAATATCCAGTATCATATTTGCGGCCCTATTTTCCTGTCACCGTGGATCGATACAGGTATGAAAGTAAAGCACTCCAAAAAGTTCTACAGCACTCCATTAGCTGATATGAAACCTTGTTTGCATTGATCAGCAAGCATATTCTCAGCCATCGGCCGGAATCAGTAATAATACGTTGATCCCAGAGATTGTTAGGCCTTTCCACAAAATGCATGTGTCACTTTGCTTTTTAAACCGTTTTTGGTGCCGCTTCTGCTCCTTTATTCTGCCTCTTTTTCCCTTCTTCCTGTTTTTTTTTCTTCCATGCTTTGTTTAAAATTCCAGAACTCTTGGCAGGATCTGACTTACTTTGCTCACTGATTAATCACGGCCCATCGATGTGTTTTTCAGTACATTTTCTTGTTACCTTGTGCCCCGGGCCACACCCAGCATGGCTGCGAATTTGTCAGAAAATCTTCACAACATGCTATTATTCATGGGCACCCCTCATCAGGCAGAGATTCTGCATGTGTTTAAACTACTTGCCATTGCTCTGGGCCACACCCGGCTACAGCAACTATAGTTGAAATATAATTTTCTGCACAAACTTTAACAGATCATTAAAACTGGGCCTGAATTTGGCATCGGCGCTCATGATGTCCAAGCCTTTGTGAAATTGCTTTCGAAATCTTGTGTCGCAACCACATGGCTGACAAACACATCACACGCATGTTAATATCATCTCACAACACCCACTCACCCATCTGAAATGTGACACATTTGTCAGGCAAGGATTTTAAATGTATAAAAATGTATATACGTCGCACAGACGTTGACTCGGAGGAAGACACTTCATGCGCAGATTGTGCAGGCAGGCTGTGCGTACCCGACTAACCGGAGGGGCTGGCTGGTGCACGATGAGATGCATACTGTACAATATAATCAAGTTACCTTTGAGAGGATGAAAAAAAAAAACACACAAAAACCCACGGTGGGACAAAGAGTGTGCTGTGCTCCCGGGTGGTGCGTCCAGACGTCGGCACAGTGATGCACCCCGCAGTCTGAAATCGAATCCGGTGCCACTGGCGACCGTTGCCAGGAGAAACGAGGGGAGACGCACAACCTGCCATATAGTCCTGCAGGAAAAGAGGGTTTAAGTGGGCAGGGTCATCCCCGCCTCATCGTGCGATGGACCCTTCTGCTTAACTGCGCGCTTGCGGTCTGTCTGTGCCAGCTGCTCGAGCAGTGCAGTCCTCCGACGCAATGACTGTGCGTGCGGCTGATGGACCACGGAGCGAAAAGCAGCGCATATCGACTATTATGATACTTTTTTTCAAAATCCACATGGCATCACTGCAGATGATATGCTGCAAAAAAATAACCAGCACAGCCGAGTGAACACCGTGGCAAACAAATGTGTTTTTCACGCATCAGTAACTTCTGACAGCATTTGCACATTAATTAGAAATTTGGCACACTTATTAGGCATGGTCCTCAGATCCGTACACACACCTCTGTGACCAAATACAGTGGCACAACCTACTTTTTGCACTACTTCTCACATATTGCTTAATTAGGCTCAAACATATTTATTGCAGGTCACAGTCTGTCGATGTGCGTAGCATATTTATTGGCCAAGGTCATGGGCCATGTCTAATATGATCACGTACCGTATGCTAACTGTTGGTGTTGTCTTTGCTCTGGGTAATTTAATTCTCAAAGACCCCCATAAATGTTATAAGGATTCACCCGCCCAGGTACCATTCGCCATGTTTCTCGAACATTTTGTCAGTCAGTGTTCTTGACAATAACTCAAAGTCTGTTCAAACAGCTGTTCGGTTTGAAAGCCGTGTGGCTTCCTGCAACCTCTCGCTTGAACCCATTCTCTCAGATTTGTCCTTAGAAAAAAGAAAACCAATAAAAAAACAGATCCGAGGGTCAGATCTTTTTTCTCTTTTTCCTCCATCTCCCATTTAAACACTTTCATTGTGTTTTCAGTGTCTTATAACTAATACTAAAATGGTTAAGCAGGGATCTGTCTGAGTCCATTAATATGTTAAAGGCTACTCTGAAATGGCGAAGGATGTCCCAAAGTTCACTGCCATTGGCCATTCTCCAGCAAAATCCTGAATATCCCATTTTGGCCTTGGCTTGTGGTCAGAGCTCGCTGAGATGCAGCCTGACAGCCAGGCCGATTCAAATCCATTACATTAAAAGCCCATTTGTGATAATGTCATAATGGTGGGTCAAAAGTGTGGAACAACAATGCTCCAACGTGTCGTTTATTGCTCTTCTCATTGTGTGATCTGTAATGTCAGTTCACATCTGCTTATCCCCCAACTTGTATCTGCACTCTAATAAGGAGCAAAGTAGTGACCCATTTTAAGGAAAGCTCCCCATTTTAATATGATTAATTATTATTACTATTATTATTATTTCTTTGTGTAAGGGCTTCAGCAGGCTCTAAAAACGTTTCCGATAGGGTGGAATGGATAACTGGAATACTGGGTAACAAATGGCAGCATCAGAAGTGTGACAGCTTGAAGTCCTAATGACATTGGGGCCCTCCAATTTATAAGGATTAAGCTTCTAGAGATCTCTGAACAATTTTCATATGGAATGATGGGCTTTAAATTAAATTGAGGTCACATGTCCAATCGCTTATACTGTAGTGTAGGTCTAATATAAAAGTAGCCCCATCCTTGACTGCCCCATTATCCCTAAGTCTTTTTTTAACTCCATAAAGGAAAAAAAATGTCTTAGTGTTAATGTCTTAACATAACAAAGCAGAAAACTTTTTTTGTTGTTGTTGGCGTTTAACAAAAAAAAGGGCCACTATATGCCTTCTTGGTGTAGTGACTTTGTGCTTTTAAAAAGTTTGATAGAAATGCTTCCATCTCAGAATATTATTGTGAAGTTTCCCTTTTTTAAATCCTTCCAACTTAACCTTTATCTTCAGGGGCTGAATTGAAAAGTTGAGTTTCTAGACGACTGACGTTTTATCTGCCCTCCCTTTTATTACAATTCTAATTCCCATCTAAACAAAAAAAAAATGCCTGCCAATTATTTTCAAAAGGTGGATTGCTCTTCATCTGGAAACCAATTTACTGTCTGTGTTTCAAAGGTGCCCTCTCGCTGTTCCCAGTGGCATGCCAATATACTCATCAATTCAGAGATGGATGTCGCCAATGGGAGGGCAGACGGGGAAAGAGTAATAACGTTGGTCACGGAAAATAGGACAGAGTTCAGCAAATTACCATTTAAGATTCACATTAAGATATTTCGTTTTCTCCTGAAAAGTAGCTGGGAAAATGCATGAAGCATGTGTGGTAATCTTAAAGCTAGATTAGCCCTATTTATTACAATTGTGTATATGTGTGTGTGTGTGTGTGTGTGTGCTTGTGCAGTGTGTGCATGTGGTTGTTGGGTAGGTGATGTCATTTGATGTCACAATAGAAGACTAATCTAAATTGCTTTTTATCTGTGACTCTCCTGTTACTTCTGGTGAAAATCTAAATACAGACTGTTAAGTGTGAACATTCGCACAGTGTACAATACAGTTCTGTGTTAATGACAATTAAGAATGATGTTATTAATCTACCAACCACCTTCCGGACACAAACAGATGTGGCCCTGCTAACCCTTGTTCTTCAACTGTGCATGCTTTGCACAAACAACACATAAATAAATCATCTTCTATTAATAAAAGTACTATGCAGGCACACATGCACACGTACCTTCAAATCACCTTAGTAATATAAATATCTCTGGATTGTTGAAAATTATCAATATTATTTGTAACACATGCAGGTCCCCCTTTTTCCATGGAGGTACATTTTGTATACTTATTTTCTATGCCTAATTGGTTGTCTTCATCTTGTACAGGTCCAGGCAGTGTTTAAGTTATTTCTTAAAGAGTCAATGAAAATAACTACAGCACATAATTTGAATTGCTTCAAGAACTCTACTTGAAGCACTTATTAGAATAATCGTTATTGAAGCAACTCGATCAGTGTTCTGGTCAAAAATGGAAAAGGCAGCACAGTTATAAACATTTTTGCATTCAATACAAAAGTTTGTTGCAAAGGCAGACCTTCAAATGGATATATTTCAAAGTAATGTTGTCAGAGAGCTGAACCATTCTTCGCAGTGCCGAGTGGCTCTGAATATTTTTTGACACTTGGAAATCTTTCATACCGCCTTTTCTTAATTGCCTGCCATTGCAGCGGTCTTAATTCCCCTCAGTTCAAAAGTGCTCTGTCCTAAACCTAAGAAAGGTTGTCTATCATTCAAGATCAGTCTTATACATGGTAATCCCCACAACAAGAATGCACAGGACAGATACTAATCTCAATACCATAATGGCCATTGGAGGCGCTTGACAGTTTTTGTGCGAATGCATATGTTTTTAATGATATGGGCTGTTCCGGTCCTTAGGGTTTTAAATAACTGCTGATTTACACCTTGAAAAACAGCATGAGGTAACTCCTTGTAGAATTGACCTCAATTAAGCAAATGAGAATCAAGACCGAATAAATTCCAGCAAGCGCTATGGCCTTCCAAGACTGGAGCAGCCAATTGTCTCTGTACAGTCATGACAGAGGCAAATGTTGATTCTGATGTTTTTAATAAAATTAAAAACATTTTGCAAATTAAAAAAAAGATTGGAAAACTGCAGTCTCAGTCTGAGGCCAAACTACAGTATGTCTCTTCTTTTGCTTGCACAAAGAAATCATTTGAATTTGTTTTCCATCACTGCCTTGTTCATGCAAAATTAATATTGTGCTACCCATAAAATGTATTCCTCCATCAATTAAACCTTGCCATGTATCCAATGGAAAGTATATTTGGTATAATACCCAAAGTAGTCCACGTAAAAACAGAGGCATATCAAGGGGTGGTAGCAGAGGGGAGGTACATAGTAGCCAGCTGGCTCAGAGGCATATCAAGGGGTGGTAGCAGAGGAAATTCCGGGGCTGACCTTAATGTCAAGTCATCTGAGATGCGTTAGCCAAGTGATAATGCAGGAAATAAAAGACGCACCTTTTCCACAGGTTAATTGCAGAGTACCGGATGGGAAACGCGCTGGCAAATGAGAGAGAAAGTGAAAATTGTGTTTGAATTGATTACTAGAATGACTTGGATTGTTTTGGAAAACTCTGTTTGTGTGCTGACCATTACTTATCGGAGAACCTGGATTGGAATAACAACTACGGACAACGACAATGAGAAATAATTACGGAGTTTGCCTCCCCATATTCCCCATTTTGTGTAAGTTTCCCTAATAAATCCCTCTTGTTCCGTATTTTTCTATTGTGTGGTGATTTTGCTATCGTTCTTTGGCTACATTGTAACCCAACCACAATCCTGCCTCGATATATATATATATATATATAGTTTTAATGCCCTACATGGTAAACATTCTAACTGGGTTTCAATTGAAAAAATGAGAAATGTATTTTAAAAAATCTGGCTCCAGATACGATATAATTACAAAAACAATAGTATTAGGTTATTAGCAGTTAGCAAGTGAGTTTACTGTCAGAACAAGAAAGATGATGGCCAAATGATCTTTTACCATGTTCTATTCATAGAAACGCACTTGGAAGTGGAAAATTAAGTTATCTCTGCTTGCCTTGTAATTGGCTACAAAGAACAGATGTTGTTATTAGTGTATACAGATATATTAAGGCTATATAGACAGGGCAGACCAATGGGAAGAACTACAATTAGGGACACAGGAGGATGTAATAGGCTAAAAATGTAAGATCCAGAAGCAAAAGAGGAAAAAGAAAGGATTTGAAAAATGGTCCAAAGTTTTGGATTTATTTGTTTATTTTGTTGCTATATAAAGTTATGTGGGTGTAAATTAGGTCAAAGTAAATGTTTGTAAGCACTGAGATCAGTACTCCTTTTGTATTTTGGTAGGAAACCCAAAAAGGCCTCAAGTCTTGGTGCTTTATTGATAAGAGGTATGTCCTATCAAGCCATAACTTTGTGGATGGCGTGCACACAACAATTACTCCCACAATTGCATACTTCAATACCAGTATACTTTGACACATGCTACCCTGGACACACCGCCCTCTCAATAAATTGCCCCTTCTGAATTGCCTTACTCTGAAGAGGGATATCGCTTTGCTTCTTGCCTGTGCCATGTTTGACTTTCAAGCTGAGAAGATTTCAGTTGTAGTTGTTCCTGCACTGTACTGCTCAACTGAACTGAGCAACATATACTTGAGGATTAAATATATTTATCTGCCTAGTATTAACCTCAAATGAAGTTTTTATTGCAAACTCCATTCCACTCATTGGAATACAGAGAAAAGAGGAGGATTGAAACAGAAGGAAGACCACTTACAAAATGTACATTCACTAAGAGAAACGAGAAGGTAGGAGTGTTCAATAGTTCTTGGTATGATAGGTACACTTGGCTAACTGGGTGCCTCGCTACCACCCTGTCTTCTCATGGGAAAGTCACTGACATGGACTGCCCAGGGGTTTGGAGACATTAAGAATTTGGATCGGGCAACCAACCAAACGTCATGACAAATGCAAGGACCACATGTGCTAATGTTTGCTACAAGCTGCTTGGAAGGATGCCAATCGAGGACGTCCTCGACGAGGGTGTGCGTCTGCAAACTGTTCCACACAATGAGAAGGTGAGGAGAAATAGAGATGCTCTTAAACGTTTGATTGATACTACAGCCTTTCTTGGCATGCAGGAGCTAGCTAAACTATCGTTTGTATGGAAGTGATGGCCGTGTGCAGGGGAATCAAACTTATGCGCTGTTGAGGCTGTGATGCGAAGAATTCAAGGTAACTTAATTACTATATTCCCAGTTGAAGTGTTGATCTCCAGTGTGTGTTATCTATGTATATACGGTGCGTGCACTCCATATTTTAAATTCTGAGTTTTAACATATCCAGATTGCCTTCTAGTAGAAGTCGCTACGTAGGGAACTTTAAATGTTTAATACGGTCTCTATAATGAGGTGCATTGCAGTCGTCTTTTATTCATTCTATAGCATGTCACTATGGACGTAACTTTAGATGTCTAATATATTCTCTATAGCAAAGTGCAGGGTAGGTTTCATTGATTCATTTGACTGTATGCTGCCCCATTCAGTGTCTCAACGTGTCCAGGACACAGATTATGTTTTGGCCTTAGACAGCGTGCCTACTAGCTGAAGCCATTTGACTTGTAAATGGAATCTGTGAGCTTTTGGAGAATAAACAGCCCCCTGTATCCCTCCCTCCCTCAACTATCCAGCTGAAAAAGAGGTCAACCAGTCTCTAGTCCCTCACCAAGCCATCAGAGCACTGTGAGTATCTAAAGATAACTGTTTAGAGGGGAATAGTTTGCTTTTTAAAAAATGTATGTAATCTCTGAATGATTTTCTAATGATGTGCATGCCTTTATTTAGCTATTTTTTGCAGATAAAATCATCTGTGTCCAACACCACTCCTGATTTCCCTCATGCACTTGGAGAAGAAACAGCGCTGTGTCCCTCCCTCCCTCAACTATTCGGCTGAAAAAGAGGTCACCCAGAGTCTCTAGTCCCTCACCAAGCCACCAGAGCACTGTGAGTAGCTTATGTTTGGAGAGGAATAGAGTACAATCCACTTCAAAACGTAGTGCTTCCTGTGCTTTATTGTTTTTTTTTGTGTGTTTTGTCTTTTATGATGAATAAATGCCTCATGTAAGTTGAAGAAAGCCTAAAGTTTGGACTCATTTACTTATTTGTTATTACATTTTTTTAAATCTTTTTTATAATTTTTGAACTCACCAGCCTCCACTGATGCAAGTTATTGTGCCCGGGCTATTGTGGTCCCATTGACAGTTTCTCCCATCTCTGTCATGGAAGACTGTAACTCTGTCAGAGTTGCCATAGGCCTCTTGTGGCCGCCCTTCTTGCACGGATGCTCAGTTACCTGTAAAACTGGTAAGGAAAAGGTTAGTAATTTGTATTTATTTATTGAATAAGCAGGGATACAAAGTGTTTGAGCAGGTAGCCAGTGGTGATGACAGTTATCTAGATGTACAGAATTCAGTGGAGTCTGAAAAGGTGGGTTTTGAGTCTCTTGCGGAAGATTGTAAGTGATTCCGCAGTCCTGACCGATTGCGGAAAGTCGTTCCATCACCGAGGGGTCAGGACAGAGAAGAGGTGAGACCGGAGGGATGGGACAGTCAGTTTGCCAGAGGAGGTGGAGCGGAGGGGTCTGGCTGGGGTGTAGGGAGTGATGAGTGACTGGAGGTATGGGGGAGCAGTACCTCTAGCCACTTGAAAAGCAAGCACCAGTGAATCTGATGCAATGGGGAGCCAGTGCAGAGAGGAGAGTAGAGGGGTGACGTGGGTGAACACAGTTTAATTCATTTCTTTATGATGGACTTAACGGTGCTCCATGGGGAAATTCGAAGTCTTTGAAATGTTATATCCTTACCCTGATTGGGGGATGGATATAAGAATGCAATCTTTGGCCTTCATGATGAAGCTCTTGTTTTTAAATGCACTGACCAACTGTGGCACCTCTCACAGACAGGCGTATTTAATTTGAAATCATTTGAAACACTTTAATTGTACACATTTGGATAATTATGTGACCTCTGATGGGATGAAATCTCTCTCTCTCTCTCTCCCTCTCCCTCTCCCTGGTGGGACACTACAAATGCAAATCCATTGCAGATTTAAAGATTGTGGGACAGTCCCCACTACATTTAAAATTAAACAAAAAGGATGGTTTCTAAGGCGATATTAAATGCGTGGTGAAAGAATGCAAATCTGAGGCAGGTGCAATAAAATAAGTTTGACATGTAGGCTGGGCTAGTTTAATTCCTTGGCATGAGCCTGTGGTGGCACAGTGGCAATTAAATATTTATGGCTGCAAATGTTATGCTCTAACCATGAGCTGCAGTGTTCCACAAATGGACATCAGAAAAGGAATAACAAAAAGATGATCTGTTGTCTGTTACTATACCACGTAGCATTTATAGAACTTAATTGAGTACCGGTATGTCTATGTCAAGAAAACAGAAAGACACACTGTTAAAACACAACGTATATAGGGTCACTCATAACACTACCATTACATAAGGCACACAGAAAACCTGCTGGTAACAGCAGTCACACATTCAAATGGCATACAAATTGCTCACAACTCATCTGCACTAAGATCTCATTTATTGTAGACAGCATTTAACTAATGTACTTTTTTATTTCTGTCATAAAATTCAGATGTTTGTGCTCTCAAATCCGGTGAATAAATGATCATATTTTGCCTCATCTAGATATGTATTTTCAGTCACGAATCTTACAATGACACATCCTCTCACAATACATATTTTGCTTGGGAGATTAAAAAAAACAAAATCCTACCTGGATTCAGTGGCTTCACACAATGCGCTCTTGCAAAGTGCCATTGAGTTTGTGTTTTGAAGCTTCTGTCTGTCTGAGGCCGTTTATCTGCATCCATAAAGTATAGTGATAAGGAAAGATATTCACTTGGAATAAAATACATGTAAATACACAGACGCTCAAGTAAAACTTTCTCTGGCTGAGCAAATATTTGTTGAAAATCTGACATCGAAACTTCTGATGCACGGTTTACAAGTCATTCAACTTAATGATTGGCATAATCAGGCTATGAAAAAGCCACAAGAGTGAACATTTCAAAAAGAATTACGATCAGAGCAACCAAGTAAGTATATGGGTTGACAAGAGAAAATGAGTAAAAGAAAAACTGTTCAAAAGTTTGTGTATTGCAGATATCTGCTATCTGACATTTTACTCTAAATGAAAGCTATCATTAATAATGACACGTTTCTCAGTAAAAATGGAAACAATTGTCTGTTCCTCTGTGCTTACCTACTAGCCTTATCTGGGTTTGGCTTTGAAGTCACCTAGACTGCTCAGCCCAGAACAGGCCAGAACTATACAATGCATAGATCCATCCCTGACATTCCCTCTCTGTGAATGATTAATTACCACCAGAGTTGAAAATTCATCATTCACACCATCATGAAATATGTATTTTGGGAAAAAAGCATAGAAACATTCGAAATGTTATTTTAATGATATGTGTTTATAGAGCATGCTGTCATCTACAGTAGAACTGATCAAATGTCAAAATCAAATAAACCACAAATCAAATATGCCAAAATACAATCAAATATGTCTAGTATATTATTCATATTAAATCCACCATACATGTAAATATGTGTATTTTTCACATTTTGGGAAGTCTTTAACATGCATGTGTATCCATGTAAATTCTATTCAGATCTGTCACAATCTTAGTGAGAATTAAATAAATATGTCTATGTCTTAATCCAGTAGCCTTAACAGTCATGCCCTTGTTTAAAGTCAAGCACTCTGAATGCTGAGCACAAGTGTTATTATGTGTTAAAACCCCTCACTTATGGAATTTATATTTTATTTAAATATACAACTCAAAATTCAATTAAAGTTAAGAGCTTTATTGTAAGTTGCAACACTTAGACAAGGACAGCATACTAAATGTCTATTCTACAGATGTACGCATGTCTTAAAAAAATACGAAATCCTTGATATAAAAATGATATCTAACAAGAAAAGAGATGAAATGGAGGACAACTTTACCAAAATCAAGCTTGTCTCTCCACGATGCGGCCCACACATGCAGCCAGGGAACAAAAGCAAAAAAAGGAGCGCCGTAGTGTGAGATCTGTAAACTTCAAGAACCTCACTTGGAGACTAGTATGAAAAATTGTTTTAAATCTAGTTTTAAAATGTGAGATGTAGAATGAAAATAAATGATAAAAATAGCTTCTAAGCTGTAGACTGAGCACAGCAAATAAAGCCACGGGCCACACTTGAATTGTTCGAAGGAGGGGAGAATTTACATTCACGATTAGGTGAAGAACCTCTGAACCTCTTTTTATTTTGGGGCACTTAACACTACAAGACACCTTTTCAAGGTTATCATTTAAATTATCATCTTATTGTATTGTGGTGAAAGCAAACATTGGTGTGTTGTGCTTTTGGGAAGGCGGTTTGGTTTATACAGAGATGTTGGTTGAGCTACTATGTGACAAGGCTAATCGTGACAATCGAGGCCAATCACAGACCTCTGCTTTTGTGTGGCCTGTAAAATGTAAATTCCAAAATAGTGCTCATAGAGAGAATCAGAAAATGTAAAAGTGAGGTCTAGAAGCGTATGTCATATGTGCTAGAGTGTGGTTTAAGCTATGTGGTCTACCTCTCATCAGATGCACACACACACAAATTACCCTACAGGGTCATTAAGAGCCCCCCACTGGTACTTGCTCTCCAGTTATTCTGAAGTCTCTCCCTCTGTGCTTACCCACTAGCCTCATCTGGGTTTGGCTTTGAAGTCACCGAGACTGCTGATCCCAGAACAGGCCAAAACTATACAATGCATAGATCCATCCCTGACATTCTCTCTCTGTGAAGGATTAATTACCACAAGATTCATCCTTCACATCATCATGAAATATACATTTGGGGAAAAGCAACAAAGACAAAATGAACAAAAAAGTCCACCATAAATACATAATCAAACCATTTAGTCCATTTGAGAATTTTAAA
Organism: Aldrovandia affinis; assembly: GCA_029706075.1. NCBI lineage: Eukaryota > Metazoa > Chordata > Actinopteri > Notacanthiformes > Halosauridae > Aldrovandia > Aldrovandia affinis. The sequence continues at coordinate 1,589,524 of JAINUG010000163.1, read as the reverse complement.
GGTTTGTGGCCATCAGATCTGTGGGGATGATGATTCATTTTCCCCAGATACTGAGGTAAGACATTCAAATGTCTCCACAGGACACTTCCCTGTGTTGCTGCTGTTGTGAACACTTAAGATAGGACAGTCTCTTCCTTTTCCATATTACCTGGACTGACAAAAGGGATGAAGACATCCCTGGGCTCCCTTGGGTAGCATACAGTGACTTTCCCCAGCGATTGTTGCAATTATCAGAATTGAAGAGTGTCCCTCCATTCCCAACAGTATGCATTTCAAATTCTGCACACAAACAGGAGCTCTGTCTCCTGTGACAGAAATCTAGATAGTTCAGGCCTGGCAAAATTGCAGTCACAATCTTATAGCTGCTGATATGGGAAGTTTTCAATTCCCTGTTGGAAGCCTCTTCAGCTCCTGTAGCTAGGGTCCAGTTGGGGTGGACTGCAGACGGAAATCCCGGTGGACCAATTCCCAGCGGCAAGACATGCATCTCTGGGCGTTGATCAAGGGGTAGCAGGCAAGGACTGTGGCTTGGGGGGGGGCGGTTATGCCTTTTCATTCATTGTCACATGAACACACTCAGTGGGAGGGAAACCATGTAAGATAACACTATTTGCTACATGTTGGCATTTTCTGTATTCTTGTCATCCTTTATTTACCACCAATGAACATGTGAATCTGGTCGGGTTGCGTTTCTTTTTTTAAAACAGATTGGTTGACGGTGCAGTAGCCAGTGCTACTGTGATAGTCATGAAAAACGGATCCGGACAGGACTCTGCTTCATGCTAAGAAGCTACCAATGAGTATTGCTGGGTAATTGATCTGCTGCAGTTTTGTGAGTTACACTTTCCTTAGCATACAGCTATTGGAGACACTTCAAGTGTGACGCTTTGTGCATGGCTGTTCAGTGTGGATGAGAACTGTATTGTGCATTTTGGTTTGGGGTTTTTAACTGTGTTATTTAATATTGCATTTGCTTTCATTAGCTGCTCTCCTTTGTTTCTGAACAGACAGACAGTGCCCGTGCACATTAACTAGTAAGTATACAGCAAATTTCACAATAAACGTTTAGCAATATACTCGTAAGGAATCTTGCACGCTATATGGTGTGGTTGTCTCCATTATATCTCATATGAATTAGCAAAGCATATAAGCATATATAGCCTTCTAAATTTATTATAAAATATTTGACATAGATTAGGCAATTTTGAATCGTCCAAATCTATCTCTGATCTGTGCTGTGATGCTCTAATGTAAGGTTCCTAGCTTTTTCCCTTTATTTTACACATTTTCACAATTTGATTTAGTGATTAATTTTAAACAATTGTTAAAGAGTTTTACAGCCAAACTCATCCAATCTTCGATTTTCCTAGGTAGGATTTATTCTGTGTTGCTGAGGCAGCAATTGTGCATTTACAGTGAATGCCCAGTGATTGTCTTTCTCCAAAAGAGAACTGGCACGTGTCCATTCAGCTTGCATTCTTTCTGCTGACTCATAGAAATCTCTAGCACCATCAACACACACACAGCTTTCAACTACATGTATTACTGTTATGAAAATAATATCTGTAAATAACGTTGTTAAATAATAGTTGTTAAAAAATAGTTCATTTGTCAAGTAAGGTTTAGTTCCCTTCAGTAAGTGAACTTATTCAGTTACAATCACCAGGACCAGAATTTATTCACAGACGGGGCCCTGAAGATACAATGGAATCACTATGGTCTCAACCCCTAGAACGACATCCGAAAGACGTGGTCGCAAGTTGCTTTTACAGACGCTGATATTTGCGAAAGCGTTTCTGTAAACCCGGACACTGCCCGAATAGTACAAGAAGTCACGTCAAACATCACTGCTGTTATGGAACATAAGTTTAACGAGCTCTGTGGAAAATTGTTAAATATTTTCATGAAAATTTAAGAGCACTCTTTATGCTTAGATGAGGCAGAGAATCTTATTTCCAATACAGCGGACTGGTTGAATTTACATCCAAATTCCTAGCAGTGGAGAAAAAAATAACTGACTTCGAAACTAAAATTGATCATTTGGAAAATCATAGTGGAAAAGACAATTCAAGAATAATTAATTTAGCTGACGGTGCCGAAGGTGAACATCCATTGGAGTTCTTTGAGGCCTGGCTACCAAGGCTGGTCAGCTTGGATGATAAAGTTAAAATAGATCACGCTCACAGGTCACTCGCACCTCCACCGGGAAAAGACGCAAGACCAAGGCCGGTGACACTGAAACTTCATTACCCCAAGGACAAGGACCGCATTCTGACCGCAGCAAGATCTAAAGGACAGCTGATGGAAGAAGGGTATAAAATACTGATCTTCCAGGATTATTCCATGGCGGTGCAACCAAGAATAAGCAGTTTCCAAGATGTTTGCGGCCGAATGAAGGAGATGAATGATCGATTTAAAAGCCGCACTGAAGGTGTTCTACAAAGGTATAACATGGTTTTTCGTCTTTCGATCTTTCATGGACGCTTTCCTGAAGTCTTTGGACAAGTTTACCTTAAAGACCCTAACTTAGTTATTCTATTATTTATTATTGTTATTTAATGAAGGAATGCATTTTTTTATTTTTTTATTTTTTTGGCGTGACAATGTGATGATATTGGGCTACGCTGTATTGTATTGACTTGTGTGTTTTGGGAAATGTTGTGAGCAGATGGGATCTCTTAACATGCCTGGCCTAGTGTTGCTTTAATGCATCTGTTTTCATACGGACTAAGCAATGCCTGCCCCACGGACTCTCGCATTTCTCGCGTGCCAAGCTGTAGGTATGACCTACTCTCTGTTCATGGGCATGAGAATGTACACTTGACTATGTTAAGTGTACTGTATATTAAATAAGCTAAGAGAATAAATGTTTCATTTTGGCATGCCAATGTAGGTTTATTAGAATGTTTTTCATTACTGTGTTTATTTTTTGGTAAACACCTTCCAGTGTTGAGAGTAAAACAAATCTGTATGGCAGAGGTATTTTAATTGTGGTTATACTTGTCTCAAACAAATGTAGCCTAAGAAAGAACATATTCATTGCTGGCCTACTTTTCCTAAGGTTGCCTCACAAATATTTGCCCTTGTTTACTACACCAAACAGTAGTAGTTCCTTAAGTGTGGTTATTTGATGCTTGGAGAATAATGCATTCAACAGAAAAATATTTCACATTCCTCTCTGCACGCCATAAATCTTTCTCCAGGATTGATTATTTTCTGACATGTCAGTTCTTATTTGATAGAATTAAGGATTGTGATATTGGCATTATAAGTCTCTCACACCACTCCTCTGTTAGCATGGAAATATGCCCTCCATATAGAGATCCTATTCATAGAAGATGGCGCTTAAATCTTTCTCTTTTTAATAGTCCTGAATTCTTAGATTATGTTAAAAGTCAGTGGAGCTTTTATATGGAAACTAATAATACTCCAGAAATCTGTCCTTCAATTCTGTGGGAGACAGGTAAAGCTGATCTTAGGGGAACCATTATCTCATATGTTGCAGCCAAGAAACAGGAAACTTTGAAGGTTCAATCTCAGTTGGAGAGAGAAGTGCATGATCTTGAAACACAGCTAAAAGGAACTTCATCCAATCGGTTGCTAAAATAACTAAAAGTGACTAGGTTAGCTTTACATCAGTTGCTTTCTGAGGAGGCTAAGGCACAGATTATATGAATCAGGGAATAATCCTGGCTGCCTACTTGCAAGATTAGTAAAAAATAGATCCACCTCTAATTTAATTACTTCACTAAGGGATGGTTCAGGTAAAACACATAAGACCACAAGAGATATAAATAACATTATGATAGACTAGTATTGCTCTCTCTATAGTTCTAACTCTATAAAAAACATAATTGTATACAAGATTTTATGGCCAAGATTTCTCTACCCAAATTGTCAGATATAGATAAAGACATATTATGTAAGGAAATAACAAAAGAGGAAGTCTTAGAAGTGATCAGAATGCTTAAAAATTGAATAGCTCCTGGCTCTGATGGATTTGGTTCAGAATCGTATTTTTTTTAATGTGGCAATTTCATTATTGAACCAGTATTGCATATGTATCTGGATTCCTTTGAGCAAGTAAACTTATCTTATTTGAAAGAAAAACAAACTTGTTCCTCCTACCGACCCATATCTCTTATTCATCTGGACAGTAAGATTCTCTCTAAGACATTAGCTAGAAGGCTTGAGAAATTCCTACCCAATCTGATAAAGACAGATTTGACTGGTTTTATTTATCAAAGACAATCCTTTGCAAATATTAGACACCTTCTCTGCATAATTCAGTACTGCGGACAGTCGCAGCACAGAGCGGTAGTTATCTTGATAGATGCTGAGAAGTTGTTTGACTGAGTGGAATGCTTTGTTGTTTTGGGTTATGGGAAAGTTTTATCAAGTGGATACAAATGATCTACCATGCACCCAAAGCCTTTGTCCTCACAAACGGCATGCAATCGCCCCATTTAAACTGGGACGAGGGATAAGGCTGCCCCCTATCACCTCTCCTTTTTGCACTTGTACTTGAACCATTTGCAGAAACAATTCAAACTCATGTATGCATTATAGGTGTTCAAGTTGGCAATGTCACCCACAAGATAGCCCTTTACGCAAATGATATCTTACTATTTATTTCAGAACCCAAAACATCTAACCCTATTCTTATAGGACAAATTAATATGTTTGGTTCATTTTCAGGGTATAAAGTAATTTTGAATAAATCTGAATCCATGCCCCTAGGGAACTTTGGGAAAACAGCTGCCTTGAAAGACTTTCCGTTTAATTAGTCAACTACTGGATTATGTTACCTTGGAGTTAACACATCAGCAAAACTCGAAAATCTGTACAATTTGAATTTTACACCAATATTGAGGGTAGTCAAGGGTGACCTTGACAGGTGGATGGATTTGCCAATCTCCTGGTTAGGGAGAATTAATCTTATTAAAATGAATATATTACTGAGACTTGTATACCGTCTTCAAATGCTCCCCTTATACCTAACTAAGAAGTCAGTAGATGATTTCAATACAATTTCTCAAAATTTGTCTGGCACAAAAAAAGAACTAGAATCAAAATACAGAAATTACAATTGCCTTATGTCAGCGTAGCTGTGGCCCTACCAAATTTAATGTATTACAATTGGTCTTGCCATGCACAAATTATATCTGAATGGATTTGTGAGGATCCATATTCTACCAGTCAGCCTAGATTAATGGTGTACTGCACCTTATTCCATTATTATTATACTGACTGGTGATAAAAAACAAGCTTCCCTGGAAATAAAACATAATTTTTAAAGTCTTCCAGAGAACATTTAAAGTATGGAGAGATATTCATAATTTTCTTAGCAGAAAGACCTTCTCCTCAATTATACACCTCATAGAGAATAGAGCATTCCCTGCAGGTTTGAGTGATGGCTGCTTCTATTTCTGGCATAAAAAGGGGTGCGATTTATTTCTGACGTATTTGATAAAAATGGTTTGTTAACACTCGAACAAATCCAGTCAAAATTTAACATCCCAAACACAAACTTTTATGGATACCTCCAAGTCTGAAATTGTATAAATTCTAAAGTAATTTTCCCATCTGGGACCCCAGCTCAAACCACGGTTGACGTTTTCCTGTCTCAGAAATCACCCCGGCCCCCCAACATTTTATTTCTTCATTTTATCGTCTTCTTTACTCAAATGTAATTGGAAATGCAAATGGGGTGCTCCAAGCATGGATGCGAGACTTAGGTGGCATCCCTGATACTGAATCCTGGACGAGCGCTATGCCTGATGCTGGTAATATCCTAGTATGTAATAGAGCCAGGGAAACTCAATATAAAAGGATCCAAAGAACTCCCGTTATATGCAATAAAATGAACTCACAGTTCTCTGCAATGTGTTCTAAGTACAAAAACAAAAAAGGTACATTTGCACATTTATTCTGGACCTGTCCATTTTACTTCTTCCTAGGCAAAAATACGAAATCGGTTGGAGCATATCTTTGATGCAAGTACATTGGAGGACCCATGGTTCTTCCTTTTGGGGATGAGGGGGGACACAATTAGCCTGCCTCCAAAGCAGGCAAAAAATGACCCTCTGTGGCTCGTAAATGCATTCTGTTAAACTGGATCATAGATTCCCTGCCCACAATAAATCACTGGTATAGTGACATTTTTAAAATTCTCCCTCTCGAGAGATTAAGTGCTCAACTAAGGGACGATAACTGTTCTTTCCAGACAAGCTGTGCTCCCTTTATATCTTTCTTACCTCTTGAACTTGATAATATACTAATCAGCGGACAGACTATGATGAGATGGAGGTCATATGGCAATACAAGTGACTAATTGTCTGTCTATTGTAACATATCCTTGGCTGTCTATTTATTTACTTATTCTATATACTCTTGTTTAATATAATTGAATCATTTTAATTTATTCCCCCTCAGTTTGTTTATTTGTGTTGTAGTGTTATTTGTCTTATACTGATATTGTAGAGTTGTTTGTCTTGTACTGTATTGGTATTGTTATGTAGGCTGTCTTGTAGTGTTGTAGGTATTGTATTGCTGTTTGTATTTGTGATAATATCATTAAAACCAAATACAAAATATACATAATAAAAACATTATAAAAAAAAGTGTAATGGTTTCAGACAGGATATAATTTATGCTTACTACCTATGTGGTTGTAAATACAGACCAATAGCATAACTGTTACACGAATATGATTTAAATCACTGACATTCAGTTCAAAGTTGACACTGTCAAAATAAATGTTATATATATGACATTCTCCTACTTATTGAAAATCAGAGGTGACTTTAACTCTGTGATCTATCACACATCACATCAAGTCTTGATTGAATCCAGCCCTTTGCGAAGAGGACAGTATGAAATGTTGAAATGTGAAAATGATCTGGCACTTAGACAGGCACCCTAGACCTCCATGGGGCTAGTTCGGCCCCAAAAGACCCTTCAGCACTTACTACTGTCATCAGAGTGCAAAATAGTACCATTCTGCAAGTACGCCAAAGCTTGTTTTCCATAACTTAATGACTTATACGAACTAAGCGGTGTGCATATGCTGGATGAAGTGTACAGGCACACTCAAGAAACTGAAGTGCACACACAGACACACACACAACACACACACAAATGAATGAAACTGACAGAATCTTCTGACCACCAACCTTTTGGGAAGGAGTTGCACCGGATTCTGGGATGGATTTTAAGTCAGAAAAGAGAAGTCAGTAGTAAAGCTCCCCCTCTGGCTGCGCACGACCCAGCATCTCTGCGTCGTACATCACTTTGTTTAATCGCGTTATTAAGGCCACCCCCACCGTGCTCGTCCCACCAGGGTCCTCGGAAGGAGCTTTAATGAACCCAAGGATGAATAAGTGCGTTCGGAGGCAAATGGGGACCCGTCTGCGGTTTAACCTCTGAAAATGGGGAGCGCAGCCCACCCTCCTAATTAGACGATCAGTTTGTTTGTGTTTCAGATTTTTTTTCTTCCACGTTACCAGATGAAAAGAGAAGCCATTATCTGAGCGCCACGGAGGGCCAGGCATCAAAGGCAAAAGTACCACAGTGCCGACTCGGCAACATATTTCCAAAACACCTGCAGGCCCATGTGGAATTTGGCTTGTAATCGGAGATATCCAGCAGTGTGATGAAACACTGGTGCTGGTTAATAGGCTGCGTTCAGGCTTGAAGTGTAAAGAATTATCTTTATTGACCAAATTGTCAGATGCCCCATCACATTCTTATTTATTTGTACGGTAGTTGCCCTCATCTGGGGCATTTTGGGGGAAAAAAAGAAGATATACGGCTGGATATTTACTGAAAAAACGTTTAGCTCACCCACCTTGCTCAAGGGCAACGACAGCAGTGACCTAACCTTGATTATTCCATTTGACTATTTCTCTTATGACTCTCTCATCGAACGTGTCAGTTCTGTGCCTTCCTCAGCACCCCACCCCAAACATGCAGTATGGGTTAAGATCTGCCCGTGAGGAGCCTGCGATGAACTGGGGAAAATGACGTGAAAAAGAAAGCAGATAGGTTAAACTGGTAGAGGCAGCTCTCCACGACAAGACAACACAGACACACAGAAACGCTTCAGTGGATTTTCCCATTATACACAACCGCTACAAGCATTTCTCTAGCCCAGTTTCAACTTCATGGAATAACTTGCCATATGCAATTTGTAAGGCCGGCGCCTTTTCGGCGATCGAAATGACAGCTGACGTCTCCTCTTCATGACGCGCAGTAATTCCCTTTGACATTTGCCATAACACTGACAGTTGTTGTTTTTTCCACACCCATCCCCAATTCTCTATCCTTTTTATTTACCACACGGTTATTTTATATACCAATTTGCAGTTGCCGGGGATTTGGACCCATGTCAGACAGCCGGCGTGTCCGACCTTCTTTGTTGAGATAAGAGCTGTGAAATTTAGAGATGGGGGAGGCGTAAAGATGTCAGCTCCAAGCTCTCTTTATTTGCAATGTCAGAGTGCCATTGGCCTTTACAAACCATCCCTTCAATTCTCTCCCATATTCACACCGTGTGGGAGAAACTCCATAGTCCATGATCCTCAAGTCTTGCTGCTTAATGCCAGAGGAGTCCAAGGTACAGACCCTGGGCTACAGAGTCTCAATCAAGTGTCGTCAAACTGCGCCATGCGAAACACTTATGCAAGCATACCCCAATACATCTATGGGTTTTGAGATTGCAACAGTAACATAATTAATTGTAGTCTATCGTCCAATGGACCATGCGTAATATAATACATTTTGTGTAAAAATACAAAAAACACTGCAAAACGCTGCTCATTGCCCATAGATATTTCTCCGGGAAATATCTTCTGCATTGTCATTATTGTCATCTCAGTAACTCTATCTATAGTCCCAGTAATATTGAGTCATTCATATCTTTTCACCATTTCATAAACATATCACATACATTTCTTATCAGAATGAAAACAGGGGAGAAAAAGTCAGATTTCCACAAAAATGCCAAGTAATTAAACTAAGTGCATTCTTCTGGATGAAGAAGGCTACAATTAAATGCTGATGCCAGAAAGAACAATGCCTGCTGCACCCCATGAATGTTAGTTAATGAAATGGGAATTACTCCATGACTCTGTCTGACTGTCTGTAAATGTCACTGTGGTTTTTAAGACTCCAGAGACATATTTGGCTCAATAGGTTCATCTCCATGGAGACAAAAACATGCAGATGAAATATCGAAACCCGTGGTGAAAAAAAATAAAATACGACGGTGTCCATCCATATCGCATATGGGCCAAAACATTTTTCTTCTTATGAAATTGTCACATTATTTAGCAATAGATACGGGATGGCACATGGCGACATTTTCTTTCCACCTCTTTGTGTATGAACACATTTACATATTATTACAATTATAACATTTCAACAAGGGGAGAAAAAAAATCAAATATTCAGTGGTGAAATTACAATATGCAAATGTCTCATAGGGCATAAGATCTGGTTTTGGAATGACATTTTAGACCTCAAAGCCTTTTCGAGACACGAGCCACTGTTTCAATTCATGCATTGTGTTGCATCCATCTGGCAATTGTTTCAGCTGATTAAAGGGTAGCAAAGGATTAATACAATTAAAATGCAGACTAAAAATCTAATCAAAATGCAAGTTGCATGTAAAGCGTAATGCATATATTCAATGTATTACTCAAAATGTCTGCTAAAGAAAGGCAATACGATATTATAAATGGTAAATATTCCTGTTTGTTGTAAATGTCGTCACCTCATCGCCAAAACCAACGCGGATCCAGTCGCGTATGGCAAAGGGTGCTACATGACATTCAGACTCTCACAAATGGTTTCCTAGTCAATAGAGTTACAGATACACAAACACATGTTCTTCAAACAATGAAACAGATATATGTATCACGCAAATTCATCTGTCAATGTCAAATTCCCAAAACACCTAAAAACTGGACACAAAATAAAGCAGGATTCTGTGTATCAAAATACAAGATGGCACAAAAGTCTGCGAGCAAACAAACTCAATCTTGAACTTAGCCGACATAACAATGGTTTTTTGGCCTGTATAGGAGCTCATGGATACACCTGAAATGTGTTATTTAATTGATTTAGTAATATGTTTATTAATGTTATGAGGGTCACATGATTACTTTTTGACTTATTGGAAATAAATAACACAAGCAGCTGAGTTTGATCCTCAAACTATCCAGCTAGCACAAACATTATGGTTGCGTATGGTTGTGATGAAGAACAATGACGTGGCAATGTTTTTACAAGGTTTCTTTTTTCCCCCACACCCAAACCACAACTTTTCAGGTAAATTTCCATTTCCACTTCAGTAAATGGGTCCAGATCACACATATACTTAACTACAGGAAAACATTTTAGAGATCTGGGGCCATATGTGTCAAGCCACACACTGAGTTATTCACAAAATAACTGCTGCATAGAGACGTTTTGATTACCCTAAACTTCCTTTGTTGCAAAATTTCTGACTGCCATCAAACTTTCCTCCTAGTTACGAGCATTTTGTTCAGCTAAAGTTTGATGAAGAGCGTAGATAGGTCGATGTACCTGAATGGAATATTGACTGTTAAAACTGTCAAAGACAGCAAAAGCTTCCGACCCACTAAATAAATGATAAACGCTGTAAATATTAATACAAAAGCCTGCACCATAGCGTGATTAGGCTATAATTTTCTTTATTTTCACACTTTTTAAGACCAAAATACGGGTGTCAGTAAAAAATATGGCATGTCTGTAAAAAATAGTCAAACTTAGTCAGTCATGTCAGTAAAACCACAAAGTTATGGTTGGCAACCCAACTTCTTGCTCTTTGCAATTTCGCCAATTGATGACCTCGTCTTAATCTTTTAATTTGCGGCACCCATGATTGTCGCAAAAACAAACTTTCGAGCTATTCTTGAGAATATTTTAACACTTCCCTAGAGAAAGTGTGAGCTGCTTGATATGTTTTACCGACCACTTTAAGCGAAGAGTGATTTCACTCCAAAGTAAGCTCTTAGGAGTTGTCGTAAGTGTAACCCTTAACATATTTGATACATACCGGCCCTGTTTGTGACCCAGTAAAATCATGCATTATAACATTTGCACCACTTTTCCCAATGTTACTTGACTAGCTGACTAAGGTGCCGATGGCAAGAACTTACAAGAAATGGGACTTTATGCTTTTAAAAATGTCAAGACAAATTTCAATTTTAAGTGAAGCCATTTTTTAAAATATCATCTGTACTTGCTTGCTCGCTTGAATTTAACTTAAGCATACATGCATATTGATGTCTTGCAAATGTAATTCATTTCCTCATGCTGTACATTTGCTGTTGAACGAGAGAGAACCTCCCCGCCTCCTCATTTCAGAAGTCATAATGTATTTGCCACTGTTTTTTGCTTGAAGGCAAATGATGGCAATTTCTTATCAATCTATCATCATTTCATTTGTTTTAATGTTTTATTTTTGTTGTTGTATGTTAAACAGTATTCACATACAGACACCTCTTCACCCTGATTGAGTGATTCTTGTGTTTGAGTTTCTACAGTAGAGTTATGCATAATGCATCATTTTTACATTTATCATTTTGTAAACATCAAATCCCCAAAAATCATCTATGATGGCAATTATGTTACAAGATGTCTTAAAGTAAATATGATGTGGTGGATGGATTAATTCATGTGAGTCAGAACCTGTATATTTTAAACATGCTGTGGTTCACAGATTCAGGGCACATTCCTTGGGCACATGGCATGTTTTATAGCATGGCATAACTATTATTGGCTTTTTTGGAGAGAGCTTTGTTAAAGGCCATTACTATAAGAGACCCGTTTTGACTGTAATGTATGCCATTCTGAACTATAAATCTCTTAGTCGATAAGCTTGGGTGCAACTTGGAACTCTATATTCAAATTCAGTGAGATCAACTATAAACACAAGCAACCTCTTGTGAATTTAGTAACTAAAGGAGGCCCACATGTGTATTTATGAATCGCAGTATTATGTCACGGCTGCACGGCTGTCTGATTGGACCATTCACGCTGTTTTTGATTGGATGATTAAAATGTGACCCTTGCAGTATGTGAGCCTCTAAAGGTTGGAATGGCAGGTGTTTTAACTATATTTATAAGTTACATGTTATACCCTATACTTACCGCATATGCTTTTACCTAGAAAATGTTTGAGTGCTATGTATGAAAAGCGCTATATAATAAATATTATTATTATTATTATTATTACGTGCAGGAAAGTGTGCAGAAAAATGGCACATATGACCAAAATAACCCCTCAGTGTCAGTCCTTACAAACATTTAATTCATTATTTATTTATTTATTTGTCAGGGACAATCACTGTCATGATGTTAAATAACAAGCATCAGATGCATTGCATTAAGTGATTATAGCCAAAGGCTAATTTCCATCACCTGTCCCCAATAAACTAAAAAAACTAAAAACAAAAAAAACAAACAAAAATTGGATTAAGAAATATAAACAAATATGCACAATCACATTAGAAAAAAGTACATCCACTCAATACAGCAAAATAGCAAAAATTTGAGTATAAATTACATCATGAGAACAATCATATCTAATTGTAAAACAAAATATTGAAAAATAAAAAGTTCTTAACCATTCCTAAAACATTCAAGCTCTAGTTGAATGTAATAATAAATCCCATCCTTTTATAATTCAAACCTGGCATGTAGCTTATCAAATATTATTGCATATTTATGTTTAAACATAATTATAGCAATGGTATTATTATTATTATTATGATTTTTACCATTCATAATATTATATAAGAATTATTACAGTTAGTGTCATAAATTACTCTAGATGTCATTATACCATGTAAGCTGTTACCACTGTGATTATTATTTGCTTTATTCATTTATTTTCATTTATCTACATTTTTATAGCCATAATCCTTATGCATCTGTCTACAGTCTACAATACTGACGGTTTTCCCCTTGTATGAGTTCAACTTGGTGTCTGTGTTAATGTACACAATAAATGTACAAACATGGGCCATAATCCTCTTGAACTACCAACATTACTCCCTATTGGTCTTCCTTAATGGATGGACTAAAGTGAATAACGACCTCTGTTCATTGTAGCCAATTGCAAAACAAAGATGTGGAGCTTACGGTTTTGGCCTCCACTTCAACTGATACATCTGGCACACCTCACCTCAAATAATGTCTGTAGGGCATTATACATGTGACAATATGTCTGAGAGCACGGTTGCTTGCAAAACCCTAATGAACAAAAAAAACAAGAATGCCCCTTCAAAACCTCTACAATCTTGACAGGCCGCAAAAAACATTGCATCCATCGCTTCATGTATTAGTTCTGACACATCAGGCAGGACAAAGGAGGACGGCCCTGCGACTTCAAGAAAGCCACGGACTGCATGCTTCGGGGAACGCAGAAGTGATTTATTGTGGCTCGGTGTCTGCTTGTATTGTGTCTCCGCTTCCCCAAAACAAGGTACAGTAACGCACCTGGTTGTTATTATCTTGTCAGGCCAGCAGGTACATCAAGCCTGGTTGAAAGTCATCACAGCACTGACCTAAGGGACCGTGGAGGGGAGTGTTTATCATGGAGTGGAGCAGTACACGCCGCCGTCTGCTAACTGACCCTGCACTGTTTTGGATAACCCTCTTTATGCATGGCCCATCTCTGCATAGAGTCCCGCTTTTGCCGCGAGGTTATGGACCAATAACACAACAAAGAGGAAGAGATTTCCCTTCTGATTTTCTACTGGAAAGCCATTCAGCAGTCAGGCCCCCAGTGAGGGTTGTAATGTAATTTGCAGTATAGTTTAGTATATTCCTGCAGGTCACAAAGGAGCTTGTTCTGTGCAAAATGGAAAGAACTGGTATGACAACAGATTTTCTTGAACATTGGTACGTTTGCAATATGACGATGTGAACTTTCTGAAGGTGTGGCATAATGAAACAAAAAACAACAGTACCTACTTGTGTATGTCAGCAGTTTTTGTGGGTTCCCTAGAGCGTGATTTTGAGACGATCCCTGGAGTGCAGTGCAGGGCCTTCTCATTGAATCAGACAATTATTGAATTATTGAATTATTGGGTGCTAATTAGGGGCACTTGCCACGGGTTGGATAATTGGTCTGGGCCTTCTTCTATAAGCAGCTCACCTGGGGGAGAATAGGGAGAGATCGGGGGAAAGCAAGCCGTGTGGGAAGGGTGCGGCCCGGCCCGACCCGACCCCTTTGTTCTTTGTTTGGGTGATTTCCTTTTTTAAGTTCATTAGTTTTGTTTGCTTTGGGGAAGTTTCTTTTTTTTGGTTTGGTTTATTAGTGGATGTGTGCAAATGTTCGTGTGGTTTGTGTGACGGCAGGATACCTACCGGACAATGGCGGCTATGCAGCGGAGTCCGGAGACCTGGGTGGGAGAAGCCTTCAGCCATGCCACAATGCTGGTGGGGAATGCCACCAAAAATGCCACCAAAAAAAAAAAACGTTTACGTGTTCCATGTTGTGTGTCTGTGGCGTTGGATGGGTGTGGTGTAGTATGAATGTGCCCAATGTGGGTTTAGTTCTCCCCCTTGGAGTGACAAGGTGGGCTGGGAGGTAGGCCACCCCGTGAGCCTATTCCTTGCGCACAAGTTATCTGCAATCCATGAGGTTTCAGTGTGAGCTATCCAGGGTGAAGGGGCAGTTATTTTTAATGCCTAAAAATGAGTCATTAAGCAATAAGGTTTATAATCTCATTAGCCACCTTACATTAAGATATTAGTTTTCATCCACACAAGATTCAGTCATGATAGAATATTGAAACTAAGCTCTTGGTATTCCCTGTTAACAGCATCACATGCCTATTTATACACACACACACGCGTGCGCGCACACACACACACAGAAACTCCGACACATACTTATACACTATTATCTTATGAATCATTTTTCATTAAAAAGAAAGAACCCATTTCAACCAGCCTTGAAATTTTAGATTACAATTTTAGAAGGTCATTAACAGTGTTGTGATGTAACTGTCATTTTACTGCTTTGTGATGTTTCAGTGTTATAATAGGTAATAAGGTTATAATAAGGTTGGTTAATAAGTAGGGAAGGAGGCAGGGATGGACGCAGAGCGGTATAAAAACTTTGCGTGCATGATAGGATAATTGAATGTGCTGTAAGCTTGGAACTCAACCCTCATCTGATTGGTGACATCAGTGGTTGTTACTACTGGACAGGGCTGGTCATTAACAGACAACAATACACTATTGAGGTAAAAAACGAAAATACTAATCCATGGATAACGCATCACTCACACCAAGAAAAGTACTAAATGTTCTTGATATGGCAAAATACGCCAATCAACATGGCTTCTGGTCAGCTTGATAGAAAGAACTGAAGACACGCATGGTGGTCCCCTCCCCAAGGAAAATTGTTGATTGAATCTGGGCCACGGTCTTTGTACCCTTTGGTACCATATCCAGAAACATAATTTATTCCCCTGTAAACTCTGCTCGTGCTTTCACGTGCTGGTAGGAGTCTCAAGTTTCCCAGTTTGTCACCAAGGTTTTCTTTAATCCCTTTCAAGACCCAATAATAACAAAGTATTCAAATATGAATAATTTTTTTTTTTTTAAGCTTCTTCAATCATTTTCCTTTTCTTGATAATTCCCTAATATGAAATATGCTCCTCTCACATATCTATGGAGTAAAGTTCATTAGACTCTCTTATCTCTCCAAGTGAGAAGCATTACGCTGAAATAATGAAATAGACTGAGGTCAGTCTGAGAGAACCGACAGTGTATTGGTGAAGAAAAAAAAATACAGACAAATACCCTTTACGTTCTTGGGAAGGGATTTGCATAATTTGACATGGCATTAGATTGGCTGAGACACAAATCTGTACTTTAATCCAAGTTGACACAAAGTGCTTGCTTTGCTATGTCATCCGGATCTTTGAGAGTGCTCTCTTGCTGCTCTACCTTTTCATTTCAAAAGGGCTTTGCGTTATCCGAGTTGGAAAGTTTGAAGTAGTGGATCTTTAAAAAAATATATATATATATTTTAGTCTAAAACAAACAGGAAAAGAACAGACCATGCCTCTATATTCACAATCTACAAAATAGTACAATATTAAATTATGTGCACCTGTGTTGCTATGTAATTATTACCTTTTAGATTTCTAAATCACCATAATTGCTTAAAGTAGTAGTCGATGCAATTATTGGTATGTGCTGGTACATTTAATTATATGGACAGAGTGACATGACATGAATGCAAAATGAAAGGAAAAAACTATTTAGATTAAAAAGTTTTATGTCAAAAAGTGTTCAAATAGGGGTTGCTGTCATTTGATGAAGGGAGGAATATTTGACAAAACATGATGAGCAGGCTCCGTTTAATGACAGCCTTCACTAAAGAGGTGAGGAGGTTTCGTTTTCTTGTTGTGCAAAATCACTCAATCTTTTCTCACATATTTTTTTTATTTTATTTAATTTTTTTTTTGTATGCGGCACGGTGGTGCAGTGGATAGCGCTGTCGCCTCACAGCAAGAAGGTCTCGGGTTCGAATCCAGGCCGGGGGCCTTTCTGTGCGGAGTTTGCATGTTCTCCCAGTGTCCGCGTGGGTTTCCTCCTGGTACTCCGGTTTCCTCCCACAGTCCAAAGACATGCACGTTAGGCTAATTGGAGAGTCTAAATTGCCCGTAGGTATGAGTGTGTGAGTGAATGGTGTGTGTGCCCTGCGATGGATTGGCGACCTGTCCAGGGTGTATTCCTGCCTCTCGCCCGGAACGCATGCTGAGATAGGCTCCAGCCCCCCCCCGCGACCATGACCAAGAATAAGCGGCTTAGATAATGGATGGATGGATGGATGGATTTTTTTTTATACATTTTGTGTCTGTCAGCAGCATTAAAACACAATACCATGTAAAACGTAGCACTGCTGCCATGGTATAAATTAATGGATTCAGTTCCATAGCTTCGTTATGCTTCAGGTTAGGCCTGTAGCCTACCCAACAATTACAGTTCCATTAAGCAAGTGTATATTTGAATCCATGGGGAAGATGTCTCCAGTTAAATACATGGACATCCATCAAGTGAGCAAAAGGACATATCCATTTGAATGTGAAGTTAAGCCTTTTCAGTCATACATATTTCCTCTTCAGAATAGAGAGTAGAGTACTTTTTACCTTGTTCCATTTTGTTTAGTTTTTTTCACCCGGGGAAGTTTGTGAATACATCCCACTGTGTGTGGAGGTTGGAGTATGCGAAACATGAACATGAAACACTCAGAGCTTTTCGAAAGAATTATCCTTCACATCATACCCTGATGTTGTTTTTTCGGGAACACACACTGAACAGTGTAAGTGGGCCTGAATATTAATAATCCAGCAAGGCTGAAGCAGGCATCGCACGGCACATTTTCTGAAGCAAATGTACTAACTTTTTATTTGAGCAGGCATTTTGGTGGGACACAAGCTCATTGGCTCAGTCCCAGAAGGAAGCTCTCATTGGCCTGTGAACTCTGATTAATGGGTGTGTCCAAAGAGGTTTGATTTGGATTCAGCATTAGTCCCATTAGATGATCGTCATCCTAATTGCATGTGGTCTTCTGCAAAGAATAACAAAATAAATCGCCATGCAAGAGGGCCATTGTTGCGCACGCTGTAACTGCCGCTGTCACTTCAGAAGAGCGTAGGCAAGCACGCGCCCTCCGAAATATGCGATGTCAGCCACCGTTTCAATTCACACTGTGGCCTACAAGTTAACTTGCACAGGCACTTAATGCACAGCTTCTTACCGACAGACTGTGGGTTCTTGATTGACCAGTGGGGGTCCCTGGTGAGCGGCAGGACACTGACAACCCGGCCGACTGAATCCCTAGCTCACTTGGTGGCGCCACGGCCATTTATGCTTCGCCCCGCGGGGCTGCTGGCCAATTGGCACTGACCGTAGGACTCATCCACAGACTACAACAGCGCCTTCACAGGATGAGCCACCCAGCAGGCCCATTTCATTCTTGACTGTCGTTACCATTTACCCTCGGCTTTGGAGTTGGACCAAGCTTCTTTGGGGGCAAAGTGCGAGTACATCAGAATATAGCGGTGCGCCCCATTCAGCAGGGCCCACAACAGGAAGCTAAAGAGCCATTGTAGAAGTGAACTGCTGAGATGCAGAGGCAGGAAAACGAGAGCACTGATACATGTGGTTAAGGCAAATAAAGAAAGTTAAAAAAGTCCTTTTAAAGTCCTTTTAAATAGAGCATGAAGACACGGTTCCCGTCATCGGACCTTCTTTCCTGTTGCTGAACAAGTCAGTGCTGTGATTGCACACTTTCTGTTTTTGGATAGGACTAAGCAATACGATGGCTGCCCTCCAGGCATACAGCAGCACCATTACTCTTGATGGATTTCTGCCACTTCAGATATTCTCAGTAGATGTAAAATGCCACAAGGCCTCATTAATGCATGACACAAGGTTTTAGGCTGTGGATGACGCTTTACGGCGGGAGAGGGGCCTTTTTAACTTGGCTGCGTGTGGTGTCTTCACCACGCTTGTATTATGGAAGGTATACCGTTGCTCCATTGGTGGCAGGTTGTCGTTGACCAATTTAACTGAGCGTGAAATGATGACTATATAAAGGGATTTATTGGCCACTGAAAGGTGGGAAATCCGTGCTTTTGCAGTCGGCACCACATTTAGATCCCTTACAAATGTGTGCATGGGAAATGTTTCATTCATTTAGAAATTAGCCAATTGTTTTAGAATTGGACATTCCTGGCACTTGAAAACTATTTGCAGAAATTCACCAAGAGGACAGTCTGGAAATATTTTAAATCATTGTTTAGTGTAGTATGATGTGAAATAATATGTATGGTATTATAACTTTTCCTAACCCCACTAGAACAGATAACATTGCCAATATTCCTACCTTGTATTTTCAAGCTCATCCTGGTTATTTCACAAGCTGTCATATTTAGAAGGATACTCTCTCCTTGAATATAAGACTTCAACCAAGGAACTCAATAGAGAAAATCCCTGTTAGTACAGCCGGTGGACTGACTTTAATATATGCATGGTATCTCAATTGACCCACCGCTAATTGTTACTGGAAAGTGAAACCTAACACATATCTATTCCACTTTGACAGTAATGAACAAATACACACTTGGACAGACCAGCTCTGGTGTCTGCCTGTCTGTCAATCTTTCTCACTTGTGTATTTTGTTTGTCAAGATCGCTGTCAGAGTCATTTAGTCTACTCTATTTAAAATCTCTACCCCCACCCCCCCAGACCCCCCACATAACTAGTGCAAGTTTCCTCCTTGTTTTTCTCTCCGGTGACACTAATTGGAAAATAGCTTCAGGCTTTCCTAGGGTAGCAACCTCAAAGGTCTTGTCTTGATTAACAGCAACTTGAAAAAGTTGGGAAGGAAGCAGTCGGCTCCAAGATTTCTCGCTTCTCTGGAGGGAATCCTTGCCTCTGCTTGACCGTGCGAACATTGACGAGCATGCCAGAAGAGAGTTTGGTTCGGTGACAATTAATGCTCATTGCTCGTATCAAGCTCAGTGACTTTGAGCAGCGATGGGCTCGAGTTATTTTCAGTTGTTGAGCATTACTTAGGTTATGCAAGTCTTCATGCTTAATTTATGATCCAGGATTGAGTTCGAAGGCCTGCAGTCGTAAGATAGCGTTGTTTCCAATTGACCTCGCCAGATTATAAACCCACAATAACAGTAATCATTTCCACAGCACCCATCAAGCTGGGTCCATATTTACTGCATTTCGATATTTTAAATAGCGCCAATTATGTAAACTAACAATGACTAACAACTGAGAGAACAACATTTATTGCTCAAGTCATTTTCATAACAAAGATATTTGAGACACGCATCGCAGGATAAAGGTTGAACTACTGAACTGGCTCATATCTCATTGGTATTCCATACTTTTATGCACATTATTACCTACTCAGCAACCTTCAACATAGTGACTAAGGTTCATTTGTTGTTGGAACCAGCATGGAATTTCAAATATTGTTCATGTGGGAATTAGGTCGGAATTCTCAGTACACATATTTTTTGGTGCTGCTTCAGTAAGCACTTGCATAGTTAATACTGTGCTTATGCATTACTGTTGTGTGCAGAGCCTACTATGGCAGCGTACTGTTTGGCTCTTGGCCATACAGCAGAAGAATAACAGTGGAATAATGGAAATTAAATGCATGCTCAGATTACATATTTTTGCGTGGTGCAGCTCAGTCCCGTCAGAGTGTCTCATAGCTGAGTGAAATGTTCAGTAATGTTCAGCTCATCAGTAATGCGCATTGAAAGAACCCTGTACTTTCCAATATTTAAGTGTGGTAACCCAGCTGGTAAAAAAAGCTGGTAACCCATGTCCAAATGATACCAAAAAAATGTAATATGAGAAACTATGGCAATCCCAGAAGAAAAGAGTAGAGCTTTATCCCAAGTATTTTAATTAAAGCAATCTATTTTTATACATAAACACAATTAATACAGTCTGACACATTTCACCCACAAAGTAAAAAGTCAATGTATGAACAGCACTCTGTGTGTTGTCCTGTGTGTGTGTTTCTTTTTATTCCTGTGTACTTGTGTACTTCCACTGAAATAAGTGACATGGCTCCTGGCTAGGCTGGTGCCACCGTTGTCACGCTTTGGAGCATGCAGCCCACCCTTTGGCGTATTGTTCTGAGGAACATCAAAAGCCATACTCAGTCTCTCTGTCAACCTTGGTCTGGAGGTCTACTGTCAACCGCCGCGCTGTTAGTGTGAGTGCACTCTTATCCCTCATTACGTAGCCGCCTCTGAATGCTGTTCTTGTGGCATTTCCGCACCCGCTGCTTATTCGTTAATTGATGTGACTTATGATGTGTTATGGGGCAAAACCTGGCACTGGATTGTGGCTTTGACAGGTAAACAGACGAGAGACATGGAATAAGGGCGGGAAAGATCATAGATCTGGTTTCAGGAGCTATCGGATTAACCCTTTTGACGTGCACGCTCACAAACGTGTGATCGTTCTTGAGTGGTCCCTGCATATACGATTTGGAACGCAACAATCGCGTCCAATAATTTTTTATTTCTGTTAGACGCACATTTGCACAGATAAACAATAAAGGTTTTTTCTCCATTGGTCAATTCTACAGTTTATTGCAGAGTATCCAAACGCATGCATTCAGCCAGCCAAGCACAACTTAGAACAGAGCACAGTCTCTGTCCTGCAGAGATGAACCCAAGCCCTCACAACACCCACAGGTAATGTATTCTTCTTAAACCAACCTTTTTTACCATCTCTTGTCACAATACCAACGCAATGACTGGGACATGGACATGACATGACTTAATGCAAGTCTTAATTAAGAAAAAGCTTGAGTTGTTGTTTTTATATTTTACATTATATTATGTGTTTTGTGTTGATCAGTGGCAAGAAATCCCAATTAAATCAGTTACGATATAATGAAGTAAGAAAATAACATGTGAAGAATGCCAAAACGGGTGAATACTTTTACACACACACACACACACACACACACACACACACACACACACACACACACACACACACACACACACACACACACAAACAACACAGGAATCAAACAATCCATTTAGTTTGCATCATTTATAATGGATGTAAGTTATGATATTATATGGTTATAAAGGTTGTATAATTACAAATTATCTTGGTAATTATGCAAATTGTAGCTCTATTCTGTTAAGGTTATTTGAATTCCTTTTTTAGAAATGCTGTAATATCCTTTTAATTAAAAAAACAATTTCTATCAAATGACTAGCAGATGGAATCTATTGCTTTTGTTATTTTTTTTTCTGCTTGTTTGTTTGGGAAGAACAATAATTCAATTTTATTTTACATTATGAAAATGTGGCATAAACTGAAATGATGAAAAAATTGGACACACTTTTCCCACAGACTTAATATGTTGATTTATAATCTAAGAAACGCTTCTGGACTGCACACCTCTCTTTTTATTTCCCCCATTTTGTCCTGTCATTTTTTTAATCACCAAAATCATTCTACGACATCACATTTCCTCTAAAGTTAGGGGGTTAAATTGAGCCAGAACAAGGCGGGATGGCGTATTGGCACCTTTTGGTTGAGTAACTACGCTATGCTTGAATTTGACTACAAACATAAAAAATGATGAGAATGCAATTCAGTTCAGCCAGTTTATTCTGTCTGGCCAGCTGTTCTCTTAAATTCCCTTTTGTGCTGTCCTCCAGCAACCGAGCAATGGGGTTTCCCGGTGCAAAGCAAGGGCCTAGAGTGCTGGGGTGGATCGTGCGACTTTAGCTACCATAGTGTTTAGATTAGCTAGCGAGAGTCTTTCATATTTCATGCAGTTAACAAAATATTTCTCTTAACAATTTAATTTGTATATTCTCTCCTTTATATATTTGGTGTTTCATGAACCAAAACGTGTTACTTTAGCAAGGAACAGAGAGCAGAGCACTATTTGTGAGCTAACGTTGCAGTATGTCCCCCATACTCACTCAAGGAGCACTTCTGGTCATAGGCAGCTAATGACATGGCCCAGCCTAGGCCAGGGGTGACCAACATTGGTCCTGGGGTGTTGCAGTGCATGCTGGCTTTTGTTTCCACCTTAAAATCAGCAACTAATTTAGACCTAAGTAACCAGATGTGGTGAGTTAGCTGCATAATCAGCTGCTTTCATTGATATTCACTTTTATTAAACATGTGCAATCTGTGATTGGATATCACTGTGCTCTCTCAAACTTGAACCTAGTCACCTCATTGGACATGAATTCCACCTCTCCACACTGCTCTTTCGAAAGTGTGGAAAATTCATAGGATGCAGGGTTCTCAGTTGTCCGTTTTTTATCGCTTTGAAACTTCTGGACCTCAAAACTGCTCATTTTGTTCCACTATGATTTAATACTTTTATTGGTATTTGTGGCAGGGGTGGCCACCATGCCAGGTGGTGAGTAGAAAGACAAAGTAATGACGGCAGTGTTGCAATAGGCCAGTGGACAATTTATTAGTATTACATTTTTGCAACAAAAAAAAAAAACTAAACAAAAGGTAAACTAAAGATTATGTTATTGAGGGTAAAAATTGAAAAACCAGCACCTCTTCCTCAAATGTCCAAAATAAGATTTATTCCAGGCATGGCAGGCTGTGCTTTTATAATGGCCTAACAAAGGCAATGGCTGGCACCTGAGTTGATTGCTGATCAGCCTCAGGTGAGCCTGCTGCTGTCCAAGGTCCTGAAGTTCTCTCGGCTGTGGGAGGGAATAAGAACCCCTGACGGCAGCTAAAAGGGAGGCACAGCCCTCTCCACTCCTCCCTCCAGGTGTAACATTATATTATATTACACATATTATATTATATCTGATTATGATCTACAAATTTTAGTCTGAAGCTAAATCGTTACATAAAAATATATAGCCAAAGTTATGGGATGCAGCTTTAATTTTATGGTGGCAAAAAATGACATGCATTTCTTAAATTAAGTGTCATTTCTAGAATTATATGCAAATATAGTTCTAGTGCCATGCATGTTTTTTCATAACACATCATTATTACTGATTATCACAATTTCAGGCTGTCCACAAAATCAGCACCCCAAAAGTTAGAGATGCCCATGCCGCAACACACAGACCATGATCTAAAAATGTCAAAATTTGAATTCATACTTCCACTGCCTATGCCATAATCTTGCCCGCCTCGGCTAGCTTTGTGATCAAGGTGGGCACTCTACAACCTGGAAGGCATTTCACAAAACTGGTTTAATGACTCAGTCAGCTAACATTTGTAAATATTATGAATACAATATTACAAATAATAATTTATTGTAGATTACTCTCGTTTCACAATGTCATTTGCAATCTAGCCAGGCTCACTAGCATAGCAACTCCTCTCAGGTCCACAAACCTGATGCAAACCCATACGTGTGTGCAAACTCACCTCCTCCTGAACAATGAAATCCTATGATTTCTGTACTAAACCCCCCCTCAAGAAAACAGAATTATCTCTTGTTGTAAGATTGTCTTTGCAAACTTACGAGGAGGATTTACTCAATTTACTCAATGTAGTGTAAAACTGCACATGACGTATGTTTATAAAATAAAAGCGCAGCTCAGACTTGCATCCATTTACTTCTCCAGCACAGTAAAGCAATCTCTATTGTGACCTCTCACAAAAGTGCCAGTTTTCCGTTTACTGCCAATTGTGACTGTAACAGTGGATGATGTTGTGATCCTCATTAGCTCTTTCTGTTTTAATGTTGTCTGCAGTGGAATCGATATATGCACAGGAACGTCACCTTTGATAGCCCAAACGTGGATGCACTCCAGGTGTCTCTGTCACCTTCAAACCTAGATTCAAAATGTGAAACCAAGCATTTATGAAATATGAGTATTACATTATGTAAAATCATTGCTGGGCTGCTCCAGGAAAGTGTGTTTCAGGTGCACCACATGTTGAAATAATGTAATATTCCCATGTTATAATGCATTATCATGTTTGGCTATAGTAAATTACATGCATTTGAATTTGTTCTAAGAAATACATTTTTTAGTTTATGATTAATTGCTTATTCTTCTATGCTCTTAAATGTTACAAATATGATATCTGTGTAATAGTATTGTAGACTCATTAAAGATGTAGGTGAAAATACATCATCCAGGACGTGCGTATTGGATGGTGTTTCTGACCTGCGTTCAGTATCGTTTGTGTAAATGTGTTGAATGTGAAGTGGCCGTGCAGCTCCGAATCTCAAACCGTAATGTAAGGCATTTACATTTCAATAGGGAAGACATGCCTGTAATCTTCAAGCACGTATAACGCATCACCTCGGTGCATTTTTATGCTTTAAGAGGGGATCAGAGGTTTTCTGGGCACTGTACCATAGCGCAACCCTTTTATGCGGGTAGAAAGGGGTTAGAGGTGTGAAATAAAACCGCATTCCATTCCATCGCCTCGGCAGAGATTGCTTTGATACCACAATCCCATCTTCTTGACATCTTGTGTCATTAACAGGCCAGTTCACGCTATAATGCCACAACAGTGCCGTGATTACAGCCGGGTTTTACAAAGGCAATGGGATCAGGCTTAAAATGACCCTCCGTCAAATGGAAAAGCTATTGACAAGCTGCCTGCCATCGTGCTAAATGACTTCCACTGAAACTGGGGGAGCAGAAAATGTTTCAGGGACTCTGAAATATTAATAACGGTAGAAAAAATATATAAGAAAAAAAATAGCCAAAGGTTTGCATTAATGAATGATAAAAAAAACTTATGAAAATGTATGATCTATGGGTCTCTGGGCTACTCTTTGCCTCAAACATATTTTATTACACCAACTGTATATATATATATATTTTTTTTGTCATTACTTTTGACAAGCTGTCAGAATCAAAGCTTTGTTTAGCTCTGTTTGCCTGAGTGGCTTATAACCATTGCTCCCAGAGTTTGATATTCTGTTTTCTTAAAGGGCACGAGCCATAATGGTATATTTTTATGGTATATATACCAGTCCACTGAGTGTAGGAAAATGCATTATTCCTTCCTGCTATTTCATGAGAATGAGGTGTGGTACCTGGGTTTTCACCAGGGCGACCTTGCCTTTTGAAAGTACCTTTCATGACCATATTATCAATGTGGTTTCAGAAAAATAATCAATATTCAGAATGTCCCCACACCTCCAGCCAAGTTGGCCAATGCACATTCGCTCTGTAACAACCCTGGTCGATGTCAACACAAAATTCAGAGCTGGGGTCCATGCTATATCTTTGAAGGCAGACAGATGTTGCCATGATATCGTCGCGACCTGCGGGACCCAGACCAATTTTCAAGATCGTAGTGACATCATAGGTGAATTGCATCTTGTATTTCGTACAGTGTGAGTGGGTTTAAGACCTGCAATTATTTGCCTTTCATTCCACTGACCTCTCTGCATTGTCCCAACATTTGTTTCGCCCACTATCTCGCAGTGTGAGAGGGGCTGCAATGCAATTCCTCCACGGCCACTGTCAACAGCCGACAAACTCTGGGCGTCACTGCCGCATTCAGTCAAGATAAGAAGGCCGCCGTTGCACTTTGCTCATCTGAATACGTGCTATGGAGGGTAGATCGTTAGACTTATCACAGGCCCACAGTTGTCTGTCCAATATTCATTGGACTAATTGCGACGACTGAGCTTTGAAGGGCCGACGTTGCAGAGTGTGAACACAGTGTCAGCACAGTGGCAAAGCGTGAACAGAACAACCGCCGAGATCGTATGCTTTTGTTCGACTGAATTTTCCAGTGAGGGGTGCTCCAGCCTCGAAAAAAGTTTGCAAAACAAATTGAGCCAGCTGTATAAAGGATGGAAAATATACCCCCCCCAAAAAAAATAATAATAAATATATATATTACAAAAACAAAATAACAATAACAAATGGATGTACCCAAATGTTCTGACACACCTTTATTAAAATTTTTTTTTTCTGGAAATCCCAGCAAAAGCACAAACATGTTAAATAAAAATGTTATATTTAGCCTAATGCAAAGCCAATGGATCATAATTGTCTCATTCAAATAAACTGCTTCCCTCTGTATTGGCTCACATCCTTTATGGACACACCTGCAAAATTATGTCACCCGTGAAAAAGGCCTACAAATATGGAGAATTTTTTAAATAAAATTAAACTGGTTATTGTGTACAGTAAGTACTAACCTATATACAATTTAACAAAGTAAATTGAAATGGAATGCAGTAAATGTGATCTCTTGAAATGTTTAAGTGTGAATGCAATCCGCATGTGAGTCTACAGCATGACTGCAAACAGCTGTCTCTAACAATTATTTTGTTCAGCATGTCAGATCAAATGAAATTTGATTGATGGATGAAAAGACATGGCAGTGTACCCCGTGTACAGATAACCTGTTCTATAAAACAAATCAGCAATGCTTTCATTATAACCATTCGTCAGACATAAACAATGCAATTGAGGATTTGTTGTCTTGTGATTTGTCTGTTAGACATAGTTTGGCTATTTTTGATGTATTTTAAGTGTAAAAACAACAGCCCTTCTGCTCATCAAGATCATGGTGTTGAATGAGCACATGGTAGTGTGCTAATGTTGACCTTTTTACACTTGGATCATAGAGGCTCTTTGCTGCAGTGTTACAATATAACCTGTGTTTAATTCTGTATATGCTGTGGAGGGAACATCCTCTTTAGCAAACAATAACAAAATCTTATCTAAAAAAACCCATTAAAGATCTGTTACCACTTGAACAAGTCATTGGGGTTAAAATAAACATCTGGTTAAACAATTGAAACAATTTGTTCTTATGTTTTCTGGTTGCACGACAACTAGGGGATTTACAAGAAAAAGAGAAGAATGATTGTTTTTACCATGTACTAATGCACATCTTCGGATAAGAGCGTCTGCTAAATGTAAAATGTAGAATGTATGAGGGCCATTGACTTATGGCATGCTCGGTATGTTTAGCTAAAAACTTTATATAAAGCTTTTTCCAGAAAACCTGAAGTGATGGTTAAAAGCACAGTCAATATACAGTGCATGTAAAATGACAATAACCTAGTTAAATTGCTTATCATCCATTCTCTAAGCTTCCTTTAAGTACAATCCAAGGAACAAGGGCGTAACCACATGTTAAATATTGTGGGGGAACAGATATAGAATGTTTGCCCTGGAGGCAGAGCAACCTGGGGTCCCCAGGAGGCAGGGACCTGTGATCCACCGCCCCTCCAGCTGGGACAGAACACTGAGAGGCAGAACCCGAGAGGCCCTTGTATCTGAAGTGGAACAGGGGCGGGCAGGCGTCTCTGAGAACCAAGAGTGCCATCCTATAGAAGGTGTCGGGGAGGATGGTACAGGGCACAAGTTTGTCCCTCTCTGCATTCCTTAGATAATCTTCGACCACAGACTTGGTAGAGGCATTTTACATTTGACATTTTAAGCATTTAGCAGCACTTATTCAGAGCGACTTACAAGATGTGCATTAACACATGGTATGATCATTGATTTTTCGCGCAAGACATCAGTGCAGTAATACAGCAATAGACATCATTTTTGGCAGCTGCATATCACACCTGTAACACCGGGAAGGAAAAGGTAGTAATACATTTTTTGTTTGTTTGAGAAAGTTTTAAACAAGGATACATATACGAAAATAAGTATTAAACATGTAAGCAGTGGTGATGACAATTAGGTAAATGTACAGATTTCAGTGGTAGTGGAGTCTGAAGAAGTTGGTTTTAAGTCTCTTGTGGAAGATGATTCCACAGTCCTGACAGAGTGCAGAAGATTGTTCCACCACCGGGGGGTCAGGACAGAGATGAGGCAAGACCGTGAGGAGCGGGTGCCTGGGGCCCGGAGGGATGGGACAGTCAGTTTGCCAGAGGAGGCAGAGCGGAGGGCTCTGGCTGGCGTGTAGGGTGTGATGAGTGTCTGGAGATAGGAGGGAGTGGTTCCTCCAGCGGCTTGTTAAGGTGCGGGGGTGAGTGATATATTTGTACCATTTACGCAGCAGCCACGGTGTCAAAGTCAAGGATTTGAGGGAGACCTGTGCCACTCACAGACCATGGGACAGAGAACAAGGAATAATTTGGAATAGCTTTTCAGAGGAACTGATGAAGGGCCTGTGGTTCCTGGCTCCTTGATGGATTGCTGGTCTGGCCCATGGCAAAACAAAGAAAAGAGAGAAAAAAGGACTGAATCGGCCACAAGCGCCTGTCCCTCTTGGGGATGAGAAAATACCTGGAGCAGAACACGGTTTGGCTTTTCATTTCGCTTCAGCCAAACTACCCCCACCCCCCCTTCTCAAGAGGTCTGGTGATTTATGACTGATGTAGCACCACGCTCCCCCCCGTGGTGAGGATCAGGCACTGGGCAAACAGAGGAGTGTGCCAGAGTTACTGCCACCTTGGAGATGAACAGAACAGGTGAAAGGGCTGGTTATACAGACCCTCCAGGGGTCGTTTCACGGCTCAACCTGGATTCTGGAGAGCTACCAGAGGGTAAACCCTCTATCCTCGAAACAGGGGCGCCCACGTGCAGGTCTTTGATCATTTCCTCACCATTATCAGAAAAGCTCCCTCTAGCGCAAGCTTTGGAAATCACCCAGACTGATTCAGGACGTTGGCCTTCTCCAACCAAACATCAGTTGAAACAACACTAAGTTCATTCATAGGAGCTAAATCATGAATCTGCAAGTCGCATATGCATGTAAATCAGGGTATGGGTAAATCAGCCTTATTCTATCCTTAATATGCTTAACGTCGACCTTTACTCTTTTCATATGACATAGAAAATTTTTATTGCAAGCGGATTGGTACAAACAGTTGCCGAACTCAAAGAAATAATAGTGTCCAAGGTCTAAGTTAAAAAACAAACCAAAAAATTGCCTAGACGGGAACATAACAAGTAATGTGCTGTTTGGTTCAGAGCAGCTCAGTCATTAAAGGTGCTCCCCACGGTGTCAGCCTAGACATCCCTATTTCCCTACATTGTAGGATACCATGTTTTATTGGCCGGGACTTTATGTCTGTACTTTCTTGTGTATCAATGTGCCATCTGTGTTTGTTTTTTTAACATAAAACTTTATGCATTGTTATTTTGCTGCTGCTATTTTGGCCAGGTCTTCCTCGAAAAAGAGATTTCTGTCTCAAGGGACTTCTGGTTAAATAAAGGGTATAATATTTCAGGTTTTCACTACATTATTAGACAACTATGTCCATCCACGGTGGTGGGATACACCCCTTAACGCCCGGTATTCGCTCGCCAGGATTACAAACCGGTTACTGGTTGTCCTCAGTGAGAAAAGCTTCCGCTTGGTGCTAGATCCCCTGTTTCAGGATCAGCTGTGCTTTCAAAAGCCTTTCCAGAATGTGACATCGATATGTCTCTTGCTGAGATTGACCCAGTTACCCATGCATAGTGCATTTAACGATTGGCGGATATCCAAAATAAACAACAGCCTAATTAATTTCTCACTTCCACCTCCGTGGATCGGACTATGAAATTATCACATTTGTGTGATGCATTTATTTTTATATATATTTTATTTTGAGAAGTATATGAAGTCTGTTTTGCAAATACTTCAAATGGTCAAACTATATACAGTATGTGTTTAAATAATAAGCAGTGTACCATTTAAATGAACAGATTTATTTTTGGATAGACATTATATGAAGCTTATCCAACTATAGGCCTGCTACTTATTATGGAAATTATTATTATTAATGCAGCTGTACACACAGGAAAATGCTTAGCACACACAACTAAACTCTAGGTAATGTTTAGCTGTAGACATTTCGTTTAAATTATGTTTGTAGAGATAACACATTTGTACTGTGCTAAGTTTGAGATCAAGCACATTTTGTGTGGTTAAATTGCAGTTGTGCAAACGCATAGTTATCCAGGGCCCCTGGTCTGACTGGAGTGGTGTTTCAGATGACCTCAATAAAACTACGCAGAAACAACAGGTACCCAAGTGTACAGCACTTTGTCCATAGTGTAAATTAAATCACACATTCACTCATATAGTTTAGAGACATATTTCAATTAAGATTCTCACACGATTACATCAAAACGCAACCTGTCACTAGTACCGGCCTCAGATAGGCTATTATATGGTCACCACTGACCTAGAAGGTGAATCTCTGTGTGCATCTCACTGTTATGCTGTGTGCATTTCTCATATTTATTCATGTGTGAGCTGGATGAGACAGCTGAGATAATGCGTGTCTTCATATGGATGAGGTCACCTGGTAGTTTATAGTGATCAATGCAATCTCCACAATGCACCTTATAAAAAAGGCAACCAATTAAAGCATATTTAGCTAATTGTGAGTGAGCTTGTAGCAAGGTGGCAAGGGTGGCCACCATGCCAGGTGATGAGTGGATGAAAGGCAAATCAAAGAAACAGAGTTCCAACAGGACAATGGCCAGTTTATTATCCTTATCCTTTTACAAAAATAAAACAAAACACCAAAAACATGCAAGTTAAATCAAAAACTGTTTGTTAGAGGTTTAACTGCAACAAAAACCAGCACCTCTTCCTCCATGCCCCAAAAAACTCAAGGCAAGGCAGGCTGTGCTTTTATAATGGCCTAACGAAGGCAATGGCTAACACCTGAGTTGATTGCTGATCAGCTTCAGGTGAGCCTGCCTGTAGATGAGGCCGCTGCTGTCCAAGGTCCTGTAGTACTCTCGGCTGTGGGAGGGAACAGGAACACCTGACAGCAGCCAAAAGGGAGGCACAGCCCTCTCCACTCCTCTCTCCGCCTCTCACAGTGTCACAGCGCTGTAAATACATTCGAGGATTAAGTAATTAATATTTTAATGAACGACTACACATTTATTAAGCCCCTTCAGCTCCGAGCAACAATAAAGAAATAAGGAAATCAACTTGTTCTACTAATTGTTGTACAATGCTGTCATGTGATCAGTAAAATGTGATCTGGGACTAGATGAAATTTAGCAGTTTTGCTAACCCTGGGGCAATTAATGTATTTGCCCACTATCCCTGTTAAATAAACAATTGAACAACGTTAATTGTAGATCATATCATTCTTAGCCCAACAGAGCTGAAGAGTTTTTTGCATACCCTACTGTTCTTCACCTTGCCCTTGAAATTACCGCACACAGCAAGTAAGCCAGTAGGTTTACATTATTCATATAAAAATAATATACAATCTTTTTACCATGTCCTGCTGATAACATATACTGTATGTGCCACCAGTTCAATGTTGAATGCTGCACAGGGACTTCGGCTCTTGGGATTATGTGCTTTGTTTGGTCTGGATGCTTTTTTTGTTCTCTGTGCTCTTCTGCTTTGTTGTGCTCTCTTGTATGGGTCTCACTTGCAAAGGGGTTTTCCTTTTTGTAAAAAAAAAAAAGGTTTTAAAAATAATAATAATAATAATAAACATGCAAAACTGTTACATTTACATGTTATTAAAATGATACAAGAGTCATGCGACACTTCTGTACATTTCAAAATTGCAAACCACTTCTTAAAAATTAACATCAACTTGAAAGCGCATGATTTTAATTAGGGTCTCTCCTTCCTTTCATGTGTATGTCCACATCACTCGTCACCCACGTCGCATGTTAATTCCATGTGTACATGTATGTTGCGCATACGTGCCGGAGTTGAGCGGGGCATGACTATTCCGTGAGTTTCTTGCATGGAGGCGCAGCTGACGAGAAGTTCAGAGGGATGGCAAATTCATGCCTGAAGTGACGGGCGAACTCTTCAAACACCGCCACCCTTGTTAAACTGAGCAGCAGGAAGCTGAGAAATAAATATATAAACATCTAAAAAAAAATGGAAGAGAGCAAACAAATCAACATGCTGACACTCGGTTTGTCTAACAATGTGCTGTAAGCCTAGGTTTTAAAAGATTAAAATGTATTTTCTTTGTATTCCCGGCTCATTAGGAAATGTCTTCCGCGGTTTATCATCGTGGCATATGTTTGAAATTGTTGCTTCTCATTCTTGTTGATGAAAATTAGCATTTCCTTTTTAGAGGAACATCTAAACATTGTTCTCCGTGTCAGAACAAAGATGCACTTTTTTCCCTTCCCTCTCTTTTTTAAAACTTATTTATTTAATTTCAACTCCCTTTAATGGTGCCATTGTCAAAATGTTTACGTGACGAGTTATTGTTTCCCCTTGTGCCCGCCGTTTCTAAGGGAAGAACTGAGAAAGACGACCTACAATTAACACATTCATGATGAGAAATTGAGTCAGAAAAGGCCAATGCACAAGCACAATCCTCACTGCATGCTTTAATTCCGGTTCCTGGTTGTGGCGTTCCCAGATCTTCCATTCATCCTCGTATAGTACAGATGGGGGAGAAAAGCCTAAGATGACACGTCCTGTTCTCGTTAAAGTTAACAGGCCAATCCTAGTAAAAATGTAAATACCTGGAATCTAGTTTTTACGATTACAATATAAAATTCTCCCCATTGCCACCATCCTACCTTGGATTACAAACATGACATATACAGTTTAGAAAAAGCCACATCCCTTGAGGTTGACAATATATCCAACATTTTGGTATTACATACAGTGCACTGTGTAGTGCATCGTGTTATATTGTTACTGAAATGTCAAAAACAAGCTTAACTAACATTACTGTTACCATTTGTAACAGTTTTATTATATTATGTGGATGGCTATCAACTGAACGAAAAAAACTATTTTCTATTTTCAATATCTTTGTTCTTACTCTGTAGCCACATTGCATACACACATGAAGACATACTGACACACACACACACACACACGCACTACATGTCTTCCAAGTAGTTTCTGTTCAGATGGTATTATAGTGCATGACCTACTCTGAACTGATGCATGTGAACAAGAAGTACACACTGTAATACCATGAACCTGTCCACATTGCCTGCTCAGGACCATATGTCACACAGAACGCAAGAAAATACAAATAGGACCATCTTATACTGTTTGTGTTTCAGGGATGTGTCTTGTGCTCTTCCATGCAGCCAATACATTGATGGGGAAAGGTTTTATTTGAATAAACAAGAATTAAAAAAAAAAAAAAAAGCTTTCACAAATGAATGCTGAGCAACCGATATTAGCCATCTGTCCCTGGCATAATGTTCACACCTTGCTGTCGTATTTAGACTTCTCAGATAAAAAATTATAAAAGGAACTCAGACAGTCTAACCTATACCGACAACCACAGGCTCACCTGAGCGAAAGGTTCAGTTTCACAAGGACCTGCCTTTCATCACACACAGTTTTCTGAGAATGAGCTTGAAAACCTAAAATCTTCTGTTTGATGACCCTCGGGGCATTTGGACATTGATATTGTCTTACACCCAGAGGTCAGGTTAATTAGTTTAAATGCAAACTCTGACCCACACTGCCAGCCTATCCGATTGGGGCATTTGCATTCCAGGGATATATATATATATGTGTGTTATAACTAGCTATAACATTATATCTATATATATATATATATATATATATATATATAGTGTTATAACATTATTGTGTTATATGTGTTATAACATTATATGTCCACAAAATGTCATTGACTACAAAGGCTAACAGTAATTTTAGTTAAGATTGTTTTTGACATTTCAGCAAGAATATAATATAAATATAATATAGTTATTGAGCGATTTTCAGGAACAGCTCATCAGTTGTGAATCCAGTGATTGAAAGCACTAAGAGCATCTTTTAGGGATTACCTATACAGTATGTTGTTATCACATAAGAGAATAGCAACTGCAACTTTCATAAGCAAGTTGGAAAACCTTCATAACCACATGGCACACAACATAAATGGATGCTCTTAAATACTGTATGATATAAATGACATGAAATACAAACCTTATAAAGAATGAGTGTGTGTGTGTGCATTGTACATGGTTCAAGATATTGTACATTGTACATTGTACATGTATTTCAAAATAGGAAGTATCAGTCTTTGGAAAATACAAGAGTTGTCCTTGGATACCAATTATGTGAAGTCTATGCTTTAATATTTGCACTGAATTTGGCAGGTTTGCCTGAGAGAAAATCTGAACAACTTGCTAGACATTTTTCGCTCTCAACGAATTAAAGGTCTGTGGAAAATACATTGTTAACTATATCCCTACACTCATTATTATGATATATTATTGGGTAGATATATACATTTTCAAAATTATATATTTTTTTGTCCACATTTTTTCTCAATTTGGTGGCCCTTAACTCGCAGTTACCCCCCCTCGCACACTGTGAGTTTGCCACCGCAACTCTGGGACTGGCAGTGACACCAAACCACTGTCAACAAGCTGTCGACCATATCTCCGACACACGCAGTACTGCTTGCATGTGGCAAAACTCATGCTGGCTTCCCTCCCTCCTCCCCCTGGGGGCAGATAGCCAATCGTCACTCCTGAACGTAAGTCCTGGCCAGAGCAAGACTAGCACAGCCTGGGCTCAAACCCAGACTGCAGTGGGAAACCTGCACATAGAACCAGTGCCTCTACTGATAGCACTACTAATATTTGTATATATATATATATATATATATATTTTTTTTTTTTTTTTTAAGATGCGAGACCTTTATTATCCAGATATCCTACATTATATTTGATATACTTACTATTTGCTGTGCTGAATGTTCCATTATGGAGTCAAATAAAGTATTCATATGTGTGTGTGTGCGTGCATGTGCGCACATGTCATGGAAAAGCAGGACTACTTTAACATAAGTGTCAGCATACCTAACTCTATTCACAAAGTCATACATAATAGGAGTTGGCGTAAATACTAAAAATAGAAAAATGTGCATGAGAATTCAATCTTCTACCTGATTTTGAAGTTTGATAGATAAAACGATACTGATTTTATTTGACTTAGATCTTTAACTTTGAATATAAAATCACTATTAAAAACTAGATATTTACTATTATTTACAGTATGTACTGTAACTATTTTTAGTATCTAAATCAATTGAAAAGGTATGCATTTTATCATTTGGAAAAAGAAAAGCTTACGCGTTGAAACCTTCATATGTTCCTTTTTATGTCCAAAACAGGAACATATGAATCTATTTTGATAAACCAGTCGAGAAAGCACCAACAAATATTTGCTACACAAAGTCTAAAAACTGCCCTTACAGTCCTTCAGCACATGCAATTGATACATGGAGACAAACTATTAGAGACGGCCACTACCCTCTGTTGTGATGTTTGGGTGGAGGAATCTTGGAAGCTATATCGCTGAATTGTACCCTATTCACATCTTATCTCTTAAGGCTGAAATAGGATGTATCATGAATTGGCAGTACAGAAGAGCAACTCTTATGTTGATCTCCATTATATCCTTGACCAAATATGGGATGTCCTATGCTAACTTACAATCTTCAAATGGTGTTCTGCTCAGTGTACGACTAGACAGAGTTTGCCACTTAGCCATGGCTAGGTCACACAAATAAGAAATATACAGAAAACATACCAGGCTCAGGTCTATTAAATTGGGAACAAACTGAAAATGAATACAATTCATAAGCCTGTGCCTGGGCTGCCATTTTTGTATTGGCTTTTATTAAAATATTACTCTCAAAATACCCAGTTATTCATTCATAGATTAGAAATGTGACTCACTATGCGACTTGAAATAACTACACAAAATACTTTGCAAAAATAATTATCTTTGCACTTAAATGGTTCAAGGGTTATTCAGGGTTTAGCAATCCTTACTAATATTCTGCAATAGGGAAACGGGAGTCTGACTGTATTAAAATGATGTGAATGAATCTCAACTTTGAGAGAGGGAAAAATGTTTTCATTGGAGATGCTGATGGTGTGTGTCCTTTTAATAACCTCTTGTCTGCTTACTTCCTTTATTTGTCTTTTAAGAACTGGAAGTAATGGAAAAAAAGGCTAAAATGGTTCAACAAACAACAATTTTTGGGGGGTATAAACTTATGTGTAGGTCACTTCTATTTTATTGTATTTTTTTGTGTTCCATAAAGTATTCTAGAGGCTCAGGACAAGGACATTTTCCAGAGCTTTCAGTGTGTGTGTGTGTGTGTGTGTGTTTGTTATAGCAGTGTACGAGGCTAGGGCAGGGGTGCAGAATCCTAGGAAAAGAACAAAAGAATGTTTGATGATTACAACAGGCCATTCCAAGAGTCTCTTCTGTTTATTCATGACCTGGCATGCTCTCTCGCTCATGCATTAGCAACTCTCTTTGTGTGAAGAAGAAACAAAGTTACTTGCTGATATCAGTGCGAAATGCATCTTTAAATAATGTCCAACTTATACTACTAGACAGCTCTAAACCTGACATGTCTCCCGTGATCCATTGCATGTATCCCTTTAAAAAAATCATGCCTCACAAAGCTCTGGTGGTGGAATACGGGTAGCAGATTCTTTCAAATATCTTGGCCTAAATGTCCAGTTGTACAACTCAACCACAGAAAACACAATGTTACACCCCTGGCATCCATTTAGACTGTAGCGCTCGGAGCGGAGCTTGCATTAACTTAAGTGCTGTTTAAGTGCCTCTGTAATAACTATCCCCATAGGAACGTCTGAAGGCTGTTGAGTGGTGATGGTACGATCCTCCGTCACAGCCTTTCTCAACCTTGGTCCTGAGGGCAAAGAACTGTGTGCTGCTGGTTTAAGTTCCAGCTGCCTGTAATTAATTACGTTGGATTGAGCTGTTGATTGCTGTTGACTGATCGGAGCTTTCCGTCATGTAAGAGTTTTTGAAGAGCGTTTTGAATGCGTTGCGAAGGTGTGTTTTTGTGCACGCAGAAACATTTCCTTTAAGCTAAGGTTGTTTAGCACGTTTGTGTTTATATCTAACATGTATTAATCCAACAAGGGAGATAATGTTTTCTCAATTGAGCACGAGTGGTTGCTGTATTCAATTTTAAAACTAGCTGACTAAGAAATGAATAAAAAAAAGAAACGTGTAAATGCAGCTGGCCAAACTTGAAAAAGGTATGTGTTCTGTAACAATGATATGTTCCGCTCATGTTTTTATAATAGCTCTCTTAGTTAGCTACATGTCGCTGGTTATGTGACTGTGACAGGGTGGCCAGTGCATTGCCCTTCCTTGTGGCACTCAAAAACAAATAAAACCAACAAGGAGCAAAGCCAAACTAAATACTGCACCACTGAGGGTGAAAGGCAGATACAGCACCATGTCCCCAAACACTCTCTCTCTCCAGACATGGCAAGCTGCGCTTTTATGAAGGCCTAACAAAGGCAATGGCCAGCACCTGAGCTGATTGCTGATCTCCTCCTGTAGCACTCCCCCGGCTGTAGGAGGGAACAGGAGCACCTGACAGCAGCCAATGGGGGGGCGCAGCCCTCTCCGCTCCTCCCTCCACCCCTCACGGCATTACAGTGATATACAACAAAAAATGGCTGCCTTCCTTGTTGGACATATAGAGGGCAATTTGTATGTGGAGGATATAAAATTAGACCTGATATCATACTGAAAGACAATTACTCTTCTTCAAAATAAAAATATCTTGCAGTTAAGTATTTTGCTTTTCACAAAAAAAAGATTAAAATCGTTAGCTTCCACAGCTGAATTTTCAAATTCTCCTGGGATCTAAGGGGGAATCTAAAGGGATCTAATGGGGGGAATTACTACAACTTGATTTAATTAAAATAGTTCCAAACACACACACACACACACACACACACACACCACGGCACATTTATTTCACAAAGGACTAACAGCACATGCCTGCCAAAAGATATCAAAGTCATATCTGTGTTCAATTAACAGGGTGACCAAACCTAATCTATACTGAACAACCATGGAGTAATTAAAAGCTCAGCTCTGCTTGCATATGCAAGGGACTTCAGCCTTTGCTGAAGTCAACTTTATTTCCCAGCAATGGGATGAATTATAATGTATGATATCATAAAAGTCTTTATGACCCTGAAATGTAGACCCATCCAACTGTTCAATGAAATAATATTTTTTTCGTCAATATATATTGGCAGTTTCTGTAGTACAGTATTTTGTACAGTACAACTTGATATTAGCGGATATTGAGGGAATGGATAACATTTCAGTTAACAATGAACTAATAAAACAAATACATCAGTAGCTCGCATGTTTAGAAGTAACTTGATATTTTCTAAATTTGGAGTATGGTTGTGAGAAATAATAACCAGAAAGTGCCACCTACACAATGGGGCTGGTGTAATGTGCCAAAGGAGGTCCAGTTTAATTCAATAAAACAGCAAAGGTCTTCATTTATTTCTATGAAGAACTATCTGTCAAACATAGAATTCTTCACCGTTCGACCTCCATCAACAGGAGTTGTTGTTGTTGACATTTATTTAGCCCAGTTACACCAATGTAATGGCAGCTAAGTTGTGCTGGAGGTCAACCCCTAATGGAGTTGGAGGCCAAAGTACTGAAATGGATAAATACAGACGCATTGCGAAACACACCTCAGTTCTCCTTGTTTTGGCTGAAGTAGCTCTAGGGCAGGGGTGCCCAAGTTCGGTCCTGGAGATCTACTGGGTGTGCAGGCTTTTGTTCCAGCCCTTCACTAACACACCTGATTCCATTAATCACTTCACTAACACATGATTCCACTAATCGACTGCTCGTCAAGGCAATGAATGTTCAAATCAGGTGTGTTAGTGAAGGGCTGGAACAAAAGCCTGCACACCCAGTAGATCTCCAGGACCGAACTTGGGCACCCCTGCTCTAGGGGTACCCGTCAAGAGTTTTCTGGCCAGATATTTAATTTCAGACGACTTGCTCAAAAGCATGCATTCGAGCCACTGGCTCTCATTTATTTGTGGACAAATAAGTCAAATTTATCACTGGATAAAACTCATTTTCTCTTTTGTACTAAAATAAGAGATTTGGTGATAATATTTATATTCATATAATATAATAATATATGCCATTTAGCAGATGCTTTTATCGAAAGCGACTTACAGTAGTGAATGCATACATTTTTCAGTATATGTGGTCCCAGTGGGAATTGAACCCCGACCTAAGCGTTTCCAACGCCATGCTCTACCTACTGAGCCACATAGAACCACCATTATACATTATTGCTTCATTAACTGGAATTCCATCACTGAACAGTTTCAATGACAGCAACAACATGTTATGAGTCTTAATGTATTTATTTTAATTTATTTTACTTATTTTTTAGAAACACTTGCTTTGATGTTATAATTTAATACATTGGCTACAAACATACTACTGTGTGGCATGAGCCTTTTTTCATGGATTGCTTCACATAAAAAAATGTTTCTTTGTTTTACAAGGACGCTAAGAAACATCAAAGTCTCTCGTATACAGTCTTCAGTGTCATACCCAGACTTGTGCTAATATTGTACACTGAATGTACACTTTTGCCTGATAAGTATACTCAATGCCTGCTGCATGTGATGTGTGTACTGAAGTTGTAAAAAATGCTAATTTTGCGGGATCAATCTGTCAATGTGCATTAAAAACCAACCACATCGGATTTCAGCACCCAACAATTTAATACACCATAAAGCAAATGAAAATATTATAGCATGTAAATGGAAAATGGGGCAGATTAGTGGAGTCTAATGTATGCTATTGGTTAATAAAAATTGGTTGAACACATTCAGTGTTGATCTTAATTATTTAATTTAATGATATTTAATTAATCTCCTGCTATAAATAATTATTTCTGTTGCCTTGTATCTACCAGTTTAATTTAAATTTAATTTGCACACCAAAACATAAACCCCATCATATTAATCGGAAAAACAATATGGCCAATGGAAATATTTTTGCTGTGCTTTATTAATACTTACTTCCTTTACCAGAAAAAAATAAGATAGTAAATTGAGATTTTCTACTGTTAGTATGATCACTATTTGGTGAGTGTTTTCAATATATTGCACTGTAACATTGCATCAGTACAGCTTTTCAGTTGTTGAAAGTTGAACAGGCTGCTAACCTACTACTACTACTAATATTACTACTACTACTACTACTACTACTACTAATAATAATAATAATAATAATACTACTACTACTACTACTACTACTACTAATAATAATAATAATAATAATAATAATGACCACACGTGAGTTCAGATGGAGAGGGAGGGGTTATTCAGTCAACTAACCTGGGTATGATTAGATGATTTTATTCACAATTCGGCCAAGGGAAACCCCTATAGTCAATGCCTCTATTTCTTTCATCTGCCTACAAAAGCTGCATTCTATCTCAGTTGACCATCATTTAAATAAACTCCAGAGACA
The DNA here is from genome assembly GCA_029706075.1 of Aldrovandia affinis. NCBI lineage: Eukaryota > Metazoa > Chordata > Actinopteri > Notacanthiformes > Halosauridae > Aldrovandia > Aldrovandia affinis. The sequence goes on along the minus strand of JAINUG010000163.1, from coordinate 1,548,717 downwards.
TGAGGCACATATACAGTAACTAGGAGTGTACCCGCCAATTATACCCTCTATTTCTTTTGATGGGGCCACTATGGGGCAAGCTAATTCGCCGAGGCCAGTGATGATCCTCCTCCTCCGTGACGGAACTCACCCGCCTACTTTCTAGAGACATCCTTCGCGCTACTGGGCAAGCTCGTGCCAGCTCACCCTCCCCCTGGGGCGGACAGCCAATCGCCAGCCAGGGACGGTGTGGTGCAGTCGGGTTTTGAACCGCAGCTGCAGTAGGCAGCTTGCGTTTCCAAGCGAATGAGAAAATAACATCAAGGGAAAGAGTTGTAGCTAAGTTAGGTTTACATTGACATGATGATAGTATGGTGAAAAGGATTAATTTACAAAGGGCAGTTGTAGGCGCCATTTATTCCCTAATGTGCACATGCTCAAAAAGGCGGTGTGATGATGAAATAAAAACTTGAATGCGGGGACTCATTATTGAATCTGCAGAGGAAAGTTTGGGGGGTGGCACACTGCTTATCGCGCCCTCTGCATTGTCTCATGTTAGATGGCGTTTCATCTCCAATAAAGGGGCTGGCACCGTTCAAAGACAAGCGATGAAAGGAGAACAGTTTGGCTGAAAGGAAAGTCATTATCCCCCCCCAATAGAGACGGGATGTTTGAAAATGACATTGAATTATAATGTGGCGCGAGTCACTTCCGAGCACAAAGAGACTTATGCCGTGATAATGCAGGATCACTTTACATTCAATTGAAAACTTTTATTTTTTTTCACCGCCTTTGTCCCTTTGTCACCGGTAATGGCTTCTTTGGAACCGTACACGTTGCACCCGGACAATTACAGCGACGGCTTTGAAAATAATGTTTAAAAGTCTCCCTCCTACGATTCCGTTTTGTGTTTGCCCACTGGGTCACATTAGTGGCGAGAGAAAAGGTGAGATGGAGTCACAATTAATATGCTTGATGTAGACGAGCATTTTCTTTCAAGAAATGTGAACACAATTGTCTCAGTCTCTACTCTATTGACAAGGGACACAAGCAAAGACCTGAGTTAACAGCATTAATGCACGCAATGTTCACACTGTCCAATTTAGCCATAGGTGTGTTTCTTGGTACAATGCATTAAAAATGATAAACATAAACAAATAAATAAATGAACAAAAAACCATCTAATGGAATAGTTATATTTATCTCAGTGAATACATTTGAATAAAGTGCATCCGTTGTAGGAAAATGATATAATAAATGCGACAATGTTTTTGTACATTTTATCCACGTTTTAAATTGACGTAGTTCTCCTACTAATGAACAGAGAAGACAGGAATCTTTGAGTGAGTTAACAACATAGAATGTCTAGGGGTTGTGTATTAAATTACATGTATCATCATTTGTATGCTTTTATAAATTCGCCCTTGATACAGAAGGAATGTGAAAGTACTTGACCAACCCTATACATGACCATCTCTGCCAGTTATTTCAGAAACACAAGTCACATACATTTTCACCATTTCATGGTGGAGATCATTACTCTGCGCACACACACACAAACACACACACACACACACACACACACACACACACATACACTGGTCATCATGAATGAATTATCACGGTTGAGGTTTGGATTGGGAGCCTTGCCGTACCGTGCTGTACAGGAATAGAAGTGGATTGATTATATTTCCCCAGGCTTCCTGTTCACAGCTTGTTGTGTGACCAGATTGTAACACAGTAAGCTGTATGGGGTAAATCATAGAGTGCACATATATTATAGAAGCAATAACTACAAGATTATTTCTAATGTGTCCGAAATTCAGCTTATTCAATTTTTCTGTTGGGACACAATCAATTAAGACAGCAACATACTATATAAAGCCAATATAAAATGTATTCATCTTCTCTCCTTGTCCCCAATGAAAGACCAAGCCACTTTGGTTGTGTCTCTCAAGAAGGCCAGCCTGTGGCGATCCCAGGGAGCAAATCCTAATTACTGAGCGGCCATCGCTCACTCGAACACTGTTTTCACTCTCTGCAAAGCACGACTCCAACCACTTCACAGCCTTATCAGAGAGGTCAAAGCTCGATAGTAAAACACTATGACTGACAGAGCCGAAAGCTTTCTTCAGTTTTAATGATACTGTTCCTACAAGTCTATCTTTTTCCAGCTCTCCAGAAAGTAACAATTTGTTGTTTGGGTGGAAGGTTCTGATATGAATTAAAATAGCATTGGGTGTATGAAGAAGCATTCATTGCCAACTGGCATTTTCTCTTTTCTTCCTCAAATTATGACTATTTAATAATAATGTTTTGGTAAAACTAGATTTTTCTGATCAATTGAACATAGAAATACCTAAATTAATAGTTCGCTGGGTAATAGTCACCCATGTTAGCTAGCTCTACGCCGATATTATGTCAATTACTAACTAGTTAGTTAGCGAGCTTATGGAAACCTCACAGAGTTGCAAAACGTCAAAGCTATTATATAAATTTGTAACACAATTCAAACTTTTTTTAGATATAGATATAGTGGTCCTGTCTTCTACCATTGGGGCCCCTGGATGAAGCAATGGTAAAGAAACTCGCCCGGAGTGCAGGTTGCCCACTGCAGTCAGAGTTCAAGGCCCAGCCCGGCTCTAGCCAGGAGTACCGTTTGGGGCAGCAATTGGCTGTCTGCCCCGAGGGTGGGGGGAGAGAAACTAGCATGAGCTCGCCAAGTACAAGAGTGGCTCAGTGTGTGCCGGAGTTACCGTCGATGGCTTGGCAAGTTCCACCTTCAGAGGAGGCAGTTCATTGCCCGTTGTCACTGTTGGTCCCAGAGCTACTGCAGCGAGTTCACAATACAACGCGGGGATAGTTGACATGAAAAGGTGGTATAATTGGCTACTAAATTGAAAGAAATATGGGGAAAAAATCTGAAACAAATAATAAAAAAAATAGAAATCCTCTTTCATCATCACTGGTCGAATTCCATTGACTTCACCCGCATTGATTAATCACAACTTAACATTTTTTTCTAATATTTATGGAATCTTTTTCTAATATTTATGGAATGACATTGTGATTGAGACACAGCCAGAGACACACACAGATATCCAGTGTACTGTATATGTACATTATCTATCTGTCTGCCCTGTCTAGTCTTGTCTAATCTTGTCAAGTCATGTTTAGTCGTGTCTGTCTTGTCTTGTCTTCTTATCTTGACTGTTTGGGCCTAGTCTGTCTGGTCTTTTCTGGCTTCTAGTAGATAACTCATTGATGCAAAAAGGTGTCCCAGCTGTCAATAAACTACATTTTCTTTATAGCACACCATTTTTCAAGCTGGTCATTTTAAGAAAAATGTTGAAGTAAAGGCTTCACTGTCCAGGATTAACAGGGGTGAGAACAGAACATTCCTGTCCAAGTCAGTTATTCATGAAGAAAATTAATGGATTTTAAAGGTTTCTGATTGTATGATTTGTTTACAAGCAAGTAATTGATATGCAGTTAAACAGATTTTTTTTGCAGAGCCTTAGGCTTTTCAAAAATGCATTATTATTTTGGTTTTTACTCATTTTTTGACAATGTAATAGATCATTATGCATTGTGCGGTAGTGCACCACATCCTAACAAGTGAACCAGACATCAATGTTAAGCTGAGTATTCCGGGGCATTGCTAATGTCTCCACACCAGAAAAAAACTATCTGGTTTATTCCCACAGGAAGATTTACATGGGATTCAATAGAAACTCATGAATAAATTGTTTGTTTAATCTTTTAAACTTATCTTTAAAAAGTTGTTTCAAAAACTTGAGACTGAGACATGGCAAAACTTTAAACAAAATATGTAATCATTTTATGGGCTGTTTATACATTGTTCAAAAGAAGGGTAGGGTACTAGCTAAAGCAGTAATACTTGCAGCAGTGGCATTCCCCATGGTCTGAAATCCAATTCTAATTGGTCCATTGCTTACAATGAACAAGTTGCCTGTGGGCTGATTGGCATATAGCATTGCCTAGAAGGGGAAGACTCCTCTCGCAAGAGCGACTCCTCTGGTTGATCGGGCAGCTGTGATCTGCCTGCCTGTGGCTTACAGCATGTGCTTTGGAGGACACGCGTGCACGCCTGCATTCTCTGCAAGAATGGAGAACGCGCACGCTAACATGCGGCTGACGGAGGATGTTGCAGCCAAGGGATCTACAATAAAGATTACATTCCAATTTGGACTAAGGAGTAAAAATAGAGGATATGAATACTAGCTGAATATCTAACCAGTAACGTATGCCAAGCTAGCTAGAATATTATACTTTATATGCTATTGTAAGGAAAGACAAGCGAGGCCTCCAACCCCCTGATTTCTTGGCTTTCAAGTATTGGAGCAGGACATACGGTATATCTAAAAGTGATATAAAAACTGCTGAGACCAGTCCTTAAAAAATACAACACAATGTATGGTCATTGGTAATAATATAATAATAATAACACCAACAACATTGGCTGACCAAAAGTAATGACTAAACTGGTATAATGATACTCCATACATGTTCTGTTTCTCTTCTGCCTGAAAAACCTGACAAAAAACACCAGATGTACTAATATATTTTCCAAAGCATATTTCATAAAATAATATAGAGTAAAAAGTTTAACATGATAGGATGATTAAGCCAAATGGGATTTTCCCCCTTGCACAGTAAAATATCAAGTTTGGGGGAAACGCTATTGTGCGGGTATTATCTTTCCAGATTAAGCCAAATGGGTCTGTCTTATGCAATACAGAACTCTGTTCTTCAAGGCCTGTACATTTTTATTGTATTATTCTTGTTTTACACATGACACTCAATGAATTCGCTTCATGCATAATGTGCAATCTGTAAATTAACTACAGAAAACACATTGTACTTACTATTTGAAATTTTATAAACATTCATACAAATATATTGTTTTTTATATATATCATATCAGTATGCACTCACTGAGATTACTACTATTAATAAGATCACATCAATAGATTAACATAAATAACTTTATACTATAAACGTCAGACATAACAGTACAGTACTGATTACTGGGTGTGCAGGAAGGCCTGGTCAGAAGTTACATTTTTACTGGTGATTTTTTCTTCACGTAAAAAATGTCAGTGATGGCCTCCCGGGTGGTGTAGTGGTACAAACGTTCGACGCTGCCCACTGCGACCAGGGTTCGATTCCACCTAGATCACGCCAGTTCGGCTCTGGCCGGGTGTGCCACTAGGGGGTAGCGATTGGCTGTCCGCCCCAGGGAGGGGGGAGGGAAGCTGATATGAGGTCGCTGCATATATGAGTGGTCCTGTGTGTTGTGGCGACTGTGGCGGGTATCGGCTCGGAGGAGGCCACGGCAGCGGACCACGGCAGGGACCTCTCATACGTGGGTGGGGATCATTGACATGAAAAAGAAAGGGTATAATTGGCAACTAAAAATAGGGAGAAACATTTGGGAATAAAAGCATAAACCGAAAAAGAAAACAAATGTCAGTGTTAATTTAGCTCTTACAGTTTTATATGTGTCCAAAGGGCATGAGATATATTCTATCACAACAAACATCTACTCCATAAGAGTTAATTTAATACTGAACATTTTTCTCTGTTTCTTGAATTTGCTGTCTCATGAAATTGTAACTGAAATGATATAATAACATTGTATACTGTCAATAGTGTGTCTCTAATGAAAGCTTCAAATTGTTCACATTAGTTCTTTATATAAAACTCTAAGCCTTTAAATTATGCTTGTGCTAATTGAGGTTATTTACCTGTTGAGTTTTAATTTGTCTTTTTTGTCTCAAAAATGATCATCCTTTTCAGGGTAAAATGAAAAATATCAGCAACTCCAACTCACACGCTCAAATGACCCCTTTGTTCTTTTGACACTTTCTGCAGTTAAGACTTTCAGACGAGGTGTCTTTCCCAGTCATGCTTGTTTTGGAGCTGTTTCAGTGGACCTGGTCAACCTGGCAACCTTTGCCCGCCAAACTGAAATCCCAGCAGTGGCTCTCCTGACTTCCTCTTGTTGTATTTGAACAAAATCCCAACAGTCAAGCTCAACTACAAAGCAATTAATTAAAGTAGCAAATTGACTATTCAAGAGAGCCTGTACCTGCATATTCTGATTAAAGTTTAACATCCTTTTAAAATGAACACATACTGCAAAGGGGGCTGTCATTCAAATTAAACATGCCCCTGTCCACAGAGCGTGAGTAGTCGCATCATGGTTTGAGGAGCATAATGTCTTTGCCTCCACAGTCACAAGATCTGACCCAAATCAAACATTTATGGGATATTGTGGAAGAATGCCTGTGTGAGCGTTTTCCACTTCCATCGTCTTCCATCCATCAAGTTCGTGTTGATTGACTTTCTTGTGGTGCTGGTGTTGTATTCCTCTTGCAGAATTCCAGAAGCTGGTAGACCCTATGCCACAGTGCATACAGGTTGTACTGGCCACGTGGTGGCACAACATCCTAAAAAAAGTGTTTATTTTTTTAATTAGCTACCTACACTGTGGGTGTTCTTTTTCTGATATCAGATATTCTCACATTTCGTGTCAAATGTTGCATGCCCAAGAAATAAACATTACTTCAGTTCTCATCAGGCAAGTGGTTTCAACCTCGAGCTGCCTTGTTATTTTAGGTAGAAATGCGTATGCTAGCCCTAATCGGTTTAGCTCCTGCTCAGAAGCTATTGTGCAAGTTTCTGCACTGTGAACTAATTCTGTGCATATTTTTTGAATTCAAATCAAATGATGCACTATGAAAGATTAAGCTCTTCTGCTAATTGCATGCCTGGAGGTACATTAAGTATACAAGTGACATCTCGTGGGTACATGGCTCAATTTATACCTTTAATTTTTCAAGCCTTGGAAAGTGTAGCACTGCCAGGAAAGAGATTATTAATTTATTCACTTTTTTTTCATGTATACCCAATGCTTGAAACAAGGTTAGTTTTACCAGAAATACTTTTATTGCTGTGCCATAAATGACATAGCGAGCTGGATAACATTAATGGAATAGGTGCCCAGCCAATGATCAGAACTGAATATTTGCATAAATTGAGTGATTATTGGTGTCGTGAATTTGTGAAGCTCTTTTCTCGTGGCAGTTTTTGATCATTAAAAAGTACTCTCGTCGCGCCATGTAAAACACACATTTCTTTTTAATCATGACAATTTTTTGGGAGGAAGAAGAGACCTTTTCCCCTCTCGTTTTCCCTCTTGCAGGAAGATTAAAAACATATTTTAAAACAGAGCTGGAAGGCTGAGTGTGAAATAATCTTTGATGCTATCTGTTCTTGTTGAAAAGCCCCAATGCTCTTGAAGCAATGGATGCCAGGCACCATACATCAAGGTGTAATGTGAGACAACATTGAAATAAGGTGAAGTCGATGCTCTCCATGCAAAAACCGCTGGGCAAACACGATACTTCCTTTGAGCAAAGGAAATCAAAGCCATAAAGATGGAGCTCGGATCCAATTATTGCACCTGGAAAAGAATGGTTATTGCCTCGCGATGTGTCATCTTCTCGCCCTGCGCTGCAAATTGGGTTTCCAATTCTGTAGAGGATTGTCAGTGAGTAAATTGTGTAGATGGCTTTTGAGTGTTTGGGGCCCCACACCATTGCATTGGCAACCAGGTCTTCTGCACACAAAGAGGGGAGGGGGGTGGGAGTGCTTACGTCCAGGAACTGAGTTTTCAACCTTGTTCCCTCACAATCCACATGTGAAATCCAGGAGCTTACGCGTTTGTGACACTACATGTAACTGCCACATGTATGGTGAGACTTGACATGTTAAATCTTGCTCCGGATCAGCTCATATAGTTGTTTCATTTTCTTCCCAATTTGATACCAATAGATTTTGTCAGATTTGGGATTTTGTCACGCTCAAATCAACAGAAGCAATGACACATCCCGTTCCGTTTTGACACTCAATAAAAAAAACAAAAACAAGTTGAGTAACTTGACCAAATCAAGCGTATTCCATACTGCAATATTTATTTTCAGGACATTTTGAATATAAATAAATACTGGTGTATATTTAATGGGAGCATTTGCGAGTTCTGCCAGGGAGGTTTCTGAGTCACTCCAATCTCTTCACAGCCAACAAGTGCAAATGTTACCCTTTAAAAAGGTCACACACTCATGCCAATCTGCTTTTTCAGCGATCTCCATTTTTCCCACCTCCTCTCCTCTGCCACCAGCTCTGGCTCCTGCCTTCAGGGGCAGGGCATTAGTTCCCCTGTCTGTGTCTCCCCTAGACAGACATGCAATCTCTGCTGTGAATCCATGAAGACCGGGTTGCCCCCAAACTTGTTCACTGTATCAAATGTCAAATGTCAGCCTTATGCTAATGAAATACTTAATTTACTCTGAAATCTGGCTGGCTGATTAAAAACGAAAAGGAACGTGTGGAAACGGAAATGTAACCTCATTTTAGATGTGCTATGATCAATATTAATCGCCTGGGTGAAGTTTAGGTACCCTGAGTGCTGGCAACCCCCCGGTCCATGCTGATCCACCTCTTTGTCACTTGATTACTGATTTAAGAGTCAAATGATTTGATTGGAATTTTAATCTCTTGAGTCGCAGGGAGATTTGAGATTGTAATCAGCAGCCAGATTAAAGGTTCCTCTCGAATCTGCATCACCATTGCCCTTCAGATCCCAAGAAGACCACTACGTGATATGTCGTGTAAATTTGTTGGATCGAGTGCCAACTTTGAATCCTCAGGGTGAATATGGGTTGTTTTTGAGTCTCAGGTAAAAAAAGAAATCACTGTTAATTCACTGGTTCACCTTACTTGAACTATATGCTATAAAGCCATGGTAACGTGGTCATAACCGTAACATAACACCTGACAACCATGATATAAAAATGTATGGATTCAAAATAATTTATTCAAAATTATTGCGGCGTACACTAGGACTGTGTGATTGTATTGGACTTATACGTGTATGGCAAATAGTTGAAGTAAAGTGTTATTATTTGTAGTATTGATAATGGTATTTATTTATTGGTCAACTGTGGATTAGGCAAAGGCCAACCCAGAATGAAAAGAGAGCATTGCCGGTCTAATTTAAATTCCATCCTCGTTTGTAATATCTCATTTCAAACAAATGGATTAAAGAGTGAGGAGTGCAATAAGCCACTTACGCCTCACCTCAACCTCCAGAAGTGAAGTCCAAGGCATGCAACCGTTTCTCCCTCCAAACCTCCCAGCCATTGTGAGGTGTGACACATGGTAGTAGTCCTTTAAAACTTTCTCATGTAAGGTAGACCTTTACCGGTTCACTGCCGCACGAGAGGAAATAATTACAAAAAAAGTGTAAATTACTTGAGTTTCAGTACTCGGTGGGCTCCAGAAGCCCCTTGCGATTTTATTTAGAGAAACCCTGCGACCTCCACTTCTTTTCGGTTGAGCTGGAATGGAATGATCCGTATCCATGCACAGTATACGGTGACCCCATTTCCTGCACTCCAGTCCAAACCGACTCCAAACTGAGTGACTAAACTCATACTTTTTCTTCCATTTTACAGTACTTTATCCCTGTAGGATAGAATATGACATTCAAGGACACAAAAATATATGAATTAGACACTTACTGTTCATGCATGTGCACATACATGGATGTGCACAAATATATATATATCACATTATATATATATATTCAAACCAATTGGGCAGTTTTGTTTCAATTTTACATTTTACTTAAGAGAAAAATGTTCCCCATTACCTTGTGCAGTCAGCCTCTTCCGAACCCCTGAAGAGGAAACATTCTCAAGGTCATTCAACAGAGCCCTGACGGGCCACATGGGAACAGCTGCTTCTGGTCACCCCTGCTGAGTGATATATTGGAGAGAGCAGAGGGGTCACGATCTCACACAGCAAACACCTCACCTTTACCACGTAAAACACACATCACCATTTGCTTCGAATTGGAAAGCAGGCTTAGCAACAACCCAAAACTTATTTTTTCCTGAGCCTCAAAAAAAAAAAAAAAAAAAAATCGATATAATTTATTGTAATTGTTGACCACTTCCAGCTGCAATACTGACATTAAAAAGCACTGAATGGCCATATTGTTTCATAAAATGCAGGCACCTCACAGCTACAATAATTATCAAACTCATAATCAGATCTCATTACGTGACTGCTATATCAGATAATCACATGCTTTCATTTATGTGCATTTGATCTACAATAATAATTGGGTCAGTCTGACCGATTAAGATTTCACAAATGTGGCCCTATTATCATAAGTCATTTTATTTTGAAACGGTGCAATCAAGCTCAGCACATTCTTGAAATAAGCCAAACTGACACTAATTAGGCAATGTGCTTATCTGTTCCAGCAGTCATTGAAAAGGAGTGCCAGAGAGGAATTGCCAGTCATTTATGTGCCTTTCTTTGTGCACGTAAAACAGAGCCAGGGGTTCCTGCATTGCCCTTTGTATGACTGACACAATATCGTAAGGTCAGTCTAGTGTGAAATTACTGTCCATACTCCACCTACAAAACAACTTCGATGGGAGTAATGTGTGAAATATGTTTCCCAAAGGAACAATCACGCCAACTATAGACAAAACATTTTGCCAGGGGTTCAGACCCACATATGATGAAAGATGAATGTAATGACAGTGTTTCCGAGGTTTGGGTTGGAAAACATTTACTTAGTGTCAGCTTTATTGATTTGGAGAGTCCGGACCGTTCAATTGTGTGATCCTTTGTAGTCTGACAGTTAGGGATGGAAGGCTTTCTGAATCTCAAGAAATGGGTGCTCTATCAGTGACTTGCTGATTTCAACCAATCATGGTGTTTGCTATGGGGAGGACGTTCTTCATTGGTTTATATCAGTCAGAGACAGACTGTCACTGTGTCATCATCCATCATGTGGTTCTTATCTTATCTTATCATCCCTCATAGTATGTGATTTTTAATATTAATGAGTTCATGAAGCCTTTCTGGCCATATCTAGTAGCACTGATATCATGTGCCTTTACTGTTATTCCTTTATGGACTACATTGACATCTAATTGGTCAATACATTTCTGGAGACCCATGTGAGTCCCCGAGGTATTTGACATTTATGCATTTTATAATGCATTTTCACCTTGGTATGTGTTGGAAGTTTCCTGATGTTCCAGAAAACACCATGTTTCTTTTTAGTTCTCTGGCATTAGCTGTGCAAAATCAATTCAGAATTTTCCTATTTGTTTTTAGAAGCAAACAAACAAACAAAAAACACAACCTAATTAAATCTTTATGACATATAACCTATGCTTGCAATACATTCTGATACTTTTTTCTGAATTGAAACAGCAGCTGTGAAACTTTTGAATCCAAATGGTCAATGCAACACCAGTCACTTTTTCGACGAGCACCAAATAGACATGGAGTTGTTTGTCAAATAAGAACCAAATTGGCGTGGGTTTAACTAAACCACAGAAATGGATCGTTTTCAGAGCCCGCAGCAAGCTAGCAGAGAGAACAAGATCAGCACAGAATCTTAATCTTCTGGCTGTTTTAAAATTCCATTTAAATCCTAATGTTACCATGAAAAGCAAACACCATTGCAAATGTCCCTGAATGTACTATCTGCCAATATTGCCTTCCAGTGCAGTTCAAAGCTCTCTAACTCTTTAACCTATCACAAACTCACAGGCTCCTCCTTAAACATGTGTCTCTCACTGCACATTCCAGCTGTCACAGCCTCCCTCCGTTCCACTGTTAATTAGGACATATACATCCATAACAACTATCATAACCACATACACACTGTTTGCTTTTCTATTGAATGACTATCACTATATGAGAGAAAGGGCTCCAGAAAAAGAAAAAAAAACATCAAAAAGTTCCTGTTACCATGATCCTTCTAAATCAACGTGATTGTGTCCACGTTTTGCCAGTGTCATGTACTTGGACTAATAATCGTACTAAATGTTAGCCACTGAATATTTATTATTCATTTCACAGGCTTGATTTGTTTTTATAATATCCAGTCAGCTATCAACATCACATTTCCATCAAACTCATTCTGTGAATTTCGGATCTGTTGTTCGCAGGGCAAAGCAGCCATTACCGTGCCCGTCTTAATGTGCCATGGTACTCGATGCTCATTACTCATCAAGATGCAATAACATAAATATTTGCATTGCGAGACGCACTAACATCCCAAGCTAGAGGTGAGCTTAACATTTCCTTCACTAACAACAACCATATCAGAGTTAAAGTATCATATTACAAGTGTTTAGTTATACCTACCAGTTCATCAACAAAATAGTGAAAAGATCTGATTGTCAATCACAGCTTACCTATGACAGAATACACAATACTGAATCATTATTAGTTAACATATGGTGTTCAAAAATAATGCAACATAATAAGATTTATAATCGTGCCCCTGATGCTTAAGATATGTTTTCGTACATCCCAAGAGAGAAATCAGAGCGGAACATCTGCTATAAGTGTCTCCTCTCCCTAAGTTAAACATTAGTGAACAAAAAATAAATAAATATTTAAGCAGGTTTTAAGGCCTGTCATCTTCTTTAGAGTGTTGTTACAGTTACTTCAAAAGTGCACATTGTGTCAGAACAAAGCACTTCTCAATACTTGGATTTCAGAAGACTTCAGGTGTCTCTTCGCATTTGAATGTTATCGTAACACTTCTGAAACTAATGGAAAAGTTGAACTTCCACTCATCTGCAGCTGCATCCTTGCCTTAAACTCATGGTCTTTCGCAAAGGGCATCGGCGAGATGAGTAGCAGAGACTTGGAGCGAATGATAAAGTTTTCCGAGCTGCCAAATTAGAGTCGACAGATCCAGAGAATCCAACGCAGTCTTTAACAAGGAAAAATTGGCACAAGAACTGTTTGCTTCACAGCACATTGTTAATTTTCATCAGTCAGGCAATACCTTCAATCGCCCCAACTGATTGGGATAGGCATACATTTTTTTTTTTTTTTTTTTAAAAAGCACACTACCGGTCAAAAGTTTTAGAACACCCCCATTTTCCAGCTTTTACTGAAATTTAAGCAAGTCCAGTGAATAACCTGAAATGGTACAAAGGTAAGCGGTAAACTGCCAGAGGTTAAAAAAAAAAAGTTTTTGTTATCAAAAACTGAAAAATAATTAGAAATGGGGGTGTTCTAAAACTTTTGACCGGTAGTGTACTTTCTTAAAAAAATAAAAATAATGTATCTATCTCAATGTATGTAAATTGAATTGTTGATTTAGAAATCAAATGGAGTCTCTAAAAATATTGTAAATAATGTTCACACAATGCTTCCTCTTCAGACTTTCCTGTAAACACTTTTTGTTTGTGTTTATTCATGAAGAACACCTCAACCTTACCTATACGCCACACAAACAGCAAAACTTGTTAAAATGCTTAAATGATCAGATTCTTACAAAAATAATGGCTGGGAACATGTATCATATTACCTAAATTCTCAGGGAATTGCAATACATTCACAGTATTTCCTGCTCTGAACTATGTAAGCAGTGCTTGCCTTTATATCACAGTTCTGGCTACAGCTAAAATACCATATGCTTTTCCTTATGTTTAAGGGAAAAGATATCAAATCACTTTCAGATAAGCTTACAATAAAATATAGAGACAAATATATAGTGTTCAGCAGTCATTCATGAGCTTATTAAGAAATCTAAAATGTCAGACTTCTTAAATGATTGGATGAATTGAATAATTAAGAGCAGAAGTTGGCATGAAATCCAGAAACAGATATAGCCCTCCTTGCCCACCCCTGTTCTAAATAGTTGCAATAAATAAAAAAATCCTGGAGCGTGCCACAATAATACTGATAGGTTGCACCATTTTCTCTGTTACATTTGTAGCAGTGTAGTATTGGCTGTAATATTTGTTTTCTGCCAATGCAGCGACCCCTCTTCAGTGTAATGACATTTGAGGTCAGAGTGAGATTTGAGGTCAGGTTGATAAAACTTTGCTAGGAGCATCTAGTGGGGGAAGTGAGATGGACTCCCACACTGCCTTTTCCCCTTTGGTAGTGTATGGCACAGCTCATAAGCAACTTATGGATTTCCTTAATATGAGGGCCAAGTGTTAGGCATTTGGTCAGAGGTTAGATAAACAAGACTATCTGAGGGCACTGGACTGGACTGAGAGTGAAGCGGTACACATCTTGGCAAAAGTGTTTTCACTGTTTGTTTCGATCGCTCCAGTGCATTTCAATTGTATGATTACACCTAGGGTGCCCTGATGTTAATAAGAGAGAGGGAAAGGAAGGGGGGCTGCTGGGAACATGAGTAGAACAGTGAACTTTAATCTAAAAGTAATTTAGTAATGAGCTGTAAAAAATGTATGAAGATGGCCTCCACCTGAAGTGAAAGCTGGGGGTGGATCTATCCCAGTTTCTAATGACTCCAGGTACCATTTCCTACAAAGCTGGATCAGTACTTCCTTGGTCAAAAACACATGCATGCATGTGCACACACACTCACAATATCATACATGCACACTCACAATATTAGTCATGCACACTTGTATTAATCAGACAAACATCCATCATTCCAAGTTGAGTCAGCCAAACTTCACTCAGACACACATCTGTCATTTGAACTTGGTATAGTCAGTCAAAGTCATTTGGACATGCTTTGAATCATAGTTAGTCATGCCAGATCTGTTGGCTATATAATACACACAAGGGGTAGACAAAATAAGGTAAATTGAAAAATACTAATTACCAATATGTTTGTGTTATAAAAGTAATTTGAAAATCAACACTTTAATATGTGAGTTTCTAAAGCAATATGGAAGATCTAACAGATATTGAAAGAGGTCAAATAGTTGCTGCCTGAATTAGTTACATGTGTCAGTTACAGAAACGGTAAAATTGTTAAGGCAATTAATGTGTCAAAGAGAACAGTGTCGAAAAACATTATATGTGCTATTTGGTCACTCATGGCTTACACGGCAACTGACATCAATGCAAAAGTATCAACGGCACCATGTGGATGAATAAGACATATAGTAAGTATCACATCACGAAATGATGGATTTTAGTCAGAGTGCTCCATGTGATGGTGCGTCTGTTATGATATAGGCAGCCATCTCGTGGGAGTCATTGGGTCCAATTATTACTCTGCATGGTAGAATTATGGTCAAGGAATACAAAGCTATTTTAGGTGACCAGGTGCACTGTATGGTGCAAACATGGTTTCCTCAAGATGGTTCAATATTCCAAGACAATAATGTCACTATACCAACTACTAAATGGATTCAAGAGGGGTTTAATGAACACCAGGATGAAGTCATATACCTTCCATAGCCTCCCCAATCACCAGATTTAAACATCATTCAACCTTTATGAGAGGTTCTGGAACATAGAGTGAGGAGTAGAATTCCACTGCCTTCATCTCTCAAATCACTGGAGGTTGTCCTTCTTGAATAATGGTCCAATATTCCACACAATTCAAAACTTGAATAGTATTCAAAGAAGGATTGAAGCTGTTGTGAAGACAAAGGTCATCCAACTCCTATTAGTTCATAAATATTCATATAGTGTTTTGTGTTTCCATTATTTTGTATACCATATACTTCCTCAGCTACAGTATGGTTTCAAGTTAGAAATACTACACAACCTTAGTTGTTGGGAGTTAGTTTGCTGAAAAAGGCAAAAGGTATAGATGCTGGCTGGCTAACTAGCAATATATATTTCTGAGTAAGTTAGAAAACAATTTCACTAAGTTATTGAAATCTTTTGATCTAAGCAAACGAGTCCTGTTGCATTAGTAAACTCCTACATAGGCTTTCTGATTGATCTGGACATTCAATTTCTTAACTTGGCAAATCTGCAGATGAGCTGCCATGTCTGTTTGAAATTGGAATCCTGGTGATACAAATGAGAAGACATTCTGGCAGTGAAGTAAAGTTTATTCTTGTTTATGCTGCCTGTGTGTTTGGGCGTATTAATATGGAACTTGTTTTAAAAGTAAGAAGGCTTTACCATGCCTATACATATATGCATGGCTGTCAGCCAATCAGAATTGAGTATCCATCCAAACCATGGTATAAGCACAAATACAATGACATGTGTACACACATTCATACCATAAAATTGTCAGCCTGCAAATTAACAAGCCAAGCTGCATCTCCTGCTGTTATCGCAATGGATTGTTATGCTGATTCATTGACATTCCCTTCCAAAACTGAAATTCCATCTGAGATGAAAGTTTAAAAAAAATTAAAAACTGGTTCTTGTATACCACTCTAATGTTGCAGCTTAGTCCTAGTCCAACGTCAAGACCAACACAGTTTAAGTTTATGATTTTAAATGTGGTGAACTTGTGAAGCTTGGTGCCATGAGATTTTATTTTTCAATAACGTTCTATTTTAAATATCAACAGCTAACCTGGGTAGAGCTTGGTCTGCTCAATGCTCAGAGGTCACTATAAAAAAATAAAATTCTCTGGAAATTGTATTGGTAGGCCAGCACCCTGTGGACCAAGTGATAGAAAAGTGGCCTTGAAGCATTGAAGGGCAAAGTAGTAGGAGTTTATTTATTTATATATTTATAAAACCTGAAAATCAAACCCATTTTCCCTGTGTGGGTCTTAACTAAGGCATTAACACACATTTTTATTTAACCGTTAATAATGAACATTTTAGTCACATGAATGTGATTATGTTTCCCTGTTGTTGTCCTGTTTATTGACTGTGGTCAGTTTGTTTTGTATGCTCCTTTGAGTCACTTTTATGCGATTACCTGGACTTGTCGTATTTTCTGTGCGAATTGTAGAAAGAATTTCCTCATTTGAGGACAAAAATCTAATTTCATACAGTATAATATTACAAAGAAAAATGATTGTTCCCTCATAAAATTGCTTTCTGAGAAGTTCATAGCATGCCATGTGCAGGGAGTGAGATATATGAGTACAGTGCGACTTCTGTGTGACCTGCATCAGATCCTCATAAAATGTGAGACCACCAAAAAGGCCTTGGTGTCACTGGTGCAATTTTCTTACATTTTTCTTTTGACAACCAGCTGTGCGGATTTTCAGCTTAGACACAGTGCTGAGTTAACTAACAGCATGTAATGCAGGTTCCCAAACGTCAACGAGAGAATAAGAAGTGTTCAACAGCAATTTTCTCTCCAATAATCCCAGATTGAATAAAATGGGCACTTCTGTGTTTTAATGAGAGTAACTGGTTTTTTTTTTTTTTGGTCTTTTTTGTTACAGAGGGATATCAGAACCCAATTTAAATGTATGTTTTTAACTTGGGGTAACTACAAAGGTTCACACACATGTAATTGCATGAAACATCGACACAGTTAAATGCTCACCTGGCAGTGGGCAGGGTTAGTCTGTGGATTGCAGACTGCAGTGGGGATGTTTGGCCACTCAGTCAATGCAGCTGTGACCAGGTGGGAGGGGGTAGATGGGGGTTGGTTTATCGCTGAGGATGCCATTGGCAAGGCGGCCCCACACATGTTCCGTTGGACACTAAATATGCTGGCTCGACAGGTCTATGACATTGTTTTCTTGAAGACGAGCCACTGCCGTTCTGGGAGCTTGGCACCGCGCTGCCGGTGAATATACAATCCTGGCACCAGGTGTGCGGAGATGCAAATGCTTTCTTGGCTGCGCATTGCGATCATTGTGTTGATCTAGCGCCTGCGGATGGTAAGTTTGCCAACCAACTGTCTGCCCCCCCCCCCCCCACCCCCCCCCCAGGCCCCCAGGTACTGTGTGAGTTAAAGGGAAATTCCCCCTCTTCGTAATTAAAACTTTCCCTCCTCTACCACTCGCTCGCTCGCTCAGAACAAAACAAGGGCTTCCATGAAAAGCTTCATGATGTCTTGTCTTGTGTTGCCTTCCGTCAGTTCTGTCAGGGGCATGGCGGTGCTTATAGGGGGGAATTAAACACTCCAGCACTCACGCTGTTGCCACCCATCGTGTTCTGTGGCCCGTGGAAGACAGCAATCGCGTGTTCCAGCTGTCAACGTCGCCCCTGGAAGGCCTTTCAGCGCTCAGATCTCCGTCTCCCAGGCACCCTGGCTCCAGTAATTCTGCTGATGCGTTCTGGTTGCTTCCCTTTGGCTTTCGTCAGGCTCCAGTGGAGTCAGTGGAGTCTGACACCCGATTAGATGGAACCATCATTACCCTTCCACTCAGATGTGATCATCGCACGGCTTACTATTGTGCCCCGGCACTGTTACAGTAGCTATGGAAAATACTGTGCCAAAAGAAAAAAAAAACTGTTTAGAGACTATCCATGACTCAGAAGCCCAGATTCTGTCTATGCAACGTTTTTTATTCTGTTATTCAGTTTTATTCAGAAACCTTAAATGGGGCTGCCACATGATGTATGCAGCTGACGCTCTTGTTCTTCATGCATTGAGGAACTACAAGGTCCAGACTGAATCCTGGCCATGTCAGTGTCAACTGTGGTTGTTGGTCCAATGAGGTGGCATGTAAATGCCCAGAAGGAGCCCACACTCTCAAAAAGAAAGGTACAATTAGGGTACACTTTTGATTCTTAGGGTACAAATGTATTTGTTGCAGTTCAGTGTACCTTCAAAGGTACATATCAGATCATTGATGATGTGTTCTTGTACCCTTTCCCAGTGAAAAACGTACAAATTGAGGAAAGGTACAAATATGTACCAAGTTAGGGTAATGACACTAATTCACACTGGCAGCCATATTGGAATCAAAATTACGATTGTATTGCAGTTATGTTTTTCTGATTAAAGTCAGTCAGTACCACAGGAGTAATAGGTACAACATGGTACCTTTGTTTCAGAGAGTGCAAGCAGGGAGTGTTAATTAGCAGAGAGAGTGTTAGTTAGCAGACTATGTCCCACCACATTTCTTAGTAGTGGGTCTTTGGTCAACTGAGCACCTGCAATCTGTACAGCTCAGCTGGTGGATTGCAAAGTGTGAAGGGCTAGCTGGCTACAAACCCTTTTGATGACACATTCTACATTGATAATTCACAAATGTTGATTGACAGATAGGTCTGGATATTCCAAATATTGCCAAGCAATGGTGAATACAAATAAAAAAACAAAATCTAACTGTAAAATGGCACACTGCTTTGACTGCACATGGTGCAAAACACATTGCAGTTTGAATCTAGGCCATTTCATAAAAAACAGGCCTGCTTCTGCTCGATGGCAGGGCTGCCAATATTCATGGATTGAGCTTGAGCCTCATGCAATTCTCCCATTTCGCATGCTGTCCTGCCACACCTGTAGACACATTTGAATCCAAATCTTGTGATAGAAAGCAACATTAAATCCTGTATACCTATGCTTTCTGTTTGCTACAACCCTACACCCCTGATCCATGTACAATTTGGCTTTTGAAAGAAGTTGTTGGAAGTCTGCTTATAATAAGCAACTTTCTTCCCAAATCCC
Source organism: Aldrovandia affinis (assembly GCA_029706075.1). Lineage (NCBI taxonomy): Eukaryota > Metazoa > Chordata > Actinopteri > Notacanthiformes > Halosauridae > Aldrovandia > Aldrovandia affinis. The sequence goes on along the minus strand of JAINUG010000163.1, from coordinate 1,529,331 downwards.
CATTCCACCAGTCAACCCCCTCCTCCCATGACAAATTTGAACATAGCGTTATGATAATGATAACAGAAACCTCCTACTCAACAAGACAGCTGCATGCCCTCTCTTGACCTTTCAATGTGCAGCAATACGGAATAATTTAATTTGCATGTGCATGACATGAACACATACAGAGAATGACAACTGTAAACATTTGAAGATGTTAAAGGGGAGCTCTTCCCAATCTCAAATTAAAGACTATTAATGATTCAGTCCATCCTACAAGCACACACACACACACACACACACACACACATACACATGGATGTTGATTTTTATGTATTAGTTATATATGAATTTACAATATTTTTTTAACAATAAAAATAGATAGCTGTTAATATGAGTTGAAGTACAGTATACCACACTAATCTGGGGATTTACTATGCTTAAAGGCTGTGTGGATTATAGATTGATTCCTTTAACTCTTTTCTTAATTAAATACGTTCTGATCCAACAGGTGAAACAGCAGGAAAACTGCTATAGTTGATAGTGACAAGATGTTTCAAGAGGTTGAAGAAAATGAATAGTGGATACAAAACATATCACGGTGGTGCAGTGGATAGTGCTGTCGCCTCACAGCAAGAAGGTCTCGGGTTCGAATCCAGGCTGGGGGCCTTTCTGTGCGGAGTTTGCATGTTCTCCCCGTGTCCATGTGGGTTTCCTCCGGGTACTCCGGTTTCCTCCCACAGTCCAAAGACATGCACGTTAGGCTAATTGGAGAGTCTAAATTGCCCGTAGGTATGAGTGTGTGAGTGAATGGTGTGTGTGCCCTGCGATGGATTGGCAACCTGTCCAGGGCGTATTCCTGCCTCTTGCCCGGAACGCATGCTGGGATAGGCTCCAGCCCCCCCCGCGACCCTGACCAGGAATAAGCGGCTTAGATAATGGATGGATGGATGGAAAACATATCACATTATATATAGTACATCCATATTTTTTTTTTACCAGAAGGTAATCTAATCACATTTACATACAGATGCCACTCATAATTGTGTATATAACCAATAAACACAGTGTATTATATTTAATTTATTAATGTGATACAAAGCATACAATTGTACACAAGTCTTGCCTGTTGCTGGTGGGGGCTATTCTCACTTCCCTGAGAAATTCAGCAGGCTCGTATTTCACGCATCACTATTGATATTTAGGGGTGGTAGATATCTTCCTGGTACAGTGAGAGTATAAACGGGGTGATAATTTTCTTAGTCATAACAAACGTTTTTGTGAAGTGTGAAATATGAACCCTGCGCTTCTGGTATTTCCCTCGAGAGTATGCGCATGTGTTTCCAACAGTTTGAAATGAATACAATTTCTGAAACATCTATACTATTTAATTTTTTAATGCTTTTTCCCCTTTGTTTTCCCCCAATGTTTTTGGAATGACCAATCAAATATAACAGTTCATAGGTCAAGAACTGTGATGGCCAAATGCCTATATTTGGTATCAATTGAAACAAACACCTTGTGATTTATGAGGGCGTGATCATGTGTAGCATGTGGACAGAACACAACCTAAAGTACAAAAGATCAAATATACAGCAAATAGGCATTTTATAGTTTTCTTGTGTAGAAAGTCATGTTTGAAAAGCAATAAAGAGGTCATATCTCATGATATGTTCATAAGTAATTCATAAGTTCCAACATGTGCAGTAGATGGAATCAAAATGGTAATGGTGAGGTGTACAAGGGTATGTGTGCTAGAGTGGGATTTAAGATGTCTCTGACTCCCCTGTGACCCTCACCCTGCACACAAACACACAAATTAATTAACGGCCATTAAGAGCCCTTGCTCTAAAGTTATTCTGTGGTCTGTTCCTCTGTGAACCTTTTGGAGCCTTATTTGGGCTGGGGAACAGGTTGAATGTTTCCCTGGATAGGACCAAAAAAATGTGGGATATCAAAATAGAGATAGCCCAACAGGTGCTACTGATCAACTTTAATAACTTTAATTCAGAGGATTTAAAAAAATCATCAGTCAAGGAATGAATGACAAACAATCTGTTCAATTAAAAGGCACAAAATGAACAAGACACATTCTATTAAAATTGATACAAGTAGTAATTTATTGATGAAGCCTTCATTCTTTTAATGTGATGTTGGTAAAGGGAATACTATATTTATGATGAGAGTTTGGAATATGCATTACTGTAATTATGTATGGTGTGCTAACGTGTTGTTTAATTAGCCATGCCTGTCTTACTATTTTTCTCTTTACCTGTGCATAAGAGGTCCAAAACGGCTGTGGTGCTGACAGTGTGCTTTTTCCTAAAAATGTAAAATAAATTCAATCAATTATATCAATTCAATCAATTCTAACGGATTTGGGTGAACATGTAGGCCATTCACAACTCATTTTTTCGCCATTGAAAAACCCACGGTTGCCGACGGCCCTACAACATAGGATCACAACTCAAATTTTAACCTGCATTTTTATCTACATGTCTGCTCACTTTGCCTTATTCCGCTGGTACACCGAAGCCTTTAGTAAACACTGGCCCTCATTACTGGAGCTTACATTTACTAACAGGAACTCTGGAAGCAATCGGAATACCTCTGTAAACAGACAGGAATCTATAGCAATCTGTAGGCTACATTTATTTTATGGTTTTCATCAGCTAACCCCCCACTCTAAACATTACATACACATACACAATATTACATACACAGAACAGTAAGCTGTATATGCACAGTATTATTATTATTATTATTATTCATGTCACTTAGCCCTGTGACTCTTGAGGTGCAAGTGGCATTTCCAAATTGGGGGAAATAATAGGGAAATAGTTCCCAGGAAGACAAATGACCTCCTGCACTGTGAGTCTCCTTGCCCAAATGAGAAACGATTTGCAATAACTGTACAAATTATGCCCAGGGAAAGCGACAATACATATAAATGAGGAAAGAAATTGATCAAAATATGTTATTAATATTGTTAGCCTATTGACCTTAGAAGTTTGTTTGAAGCTTTACATATAAGTGTTACTCATATGATTCATACAGGGCATGTTTCATTCATTTTAGTGATTGTCAAACTTTTGATGTTGCATGCAGATATTGGCCCACTGTTGCAACCTTCAGTTTCAATTTCAGTTTTTTAATGATATCCTTCTGGCTTGTTTGGTTTCAAAGAGATGTTTGTTCAGGTCTCTTGTGAATGTTTTATGGACACAGTGCTTAAGGCATCATATATGGAAAAACAATTAATGCTTAAGCCATTGATTACCTATTGTGGATTGTGGAATGAAAAACAACCTTATTGATATGTTTGAAGTCATTTTACATGCATATTGGAAATCAGTGTCCTTCAGAATACTGGAGTCTGATGAGTGTATTTTTTTAATGGCTATTGGAAGGCAGTCAATGTCTCCAGCTTTCTCCTCAAAGCTGGGATATTTCAACACTATATCAACTCATTGTAATGTGATGAATTATCTAATGATGAAACAGTTTTTATGTCGAAGACCATCTATTTATTTTTCCACAATGTGTTTCCTCTTCATGTTCTTGGGTTTTGCATTGGATAATTATGGTGAGAGATTACAGCAGTTACAGTATATAAATGCTCTTTCTCCAATGCTATAAAGGAGTTCCTTTTTGTTCGGTCAGTTCCATGTCACAGCTATGGGAATACGCCCAATCAGGAGTGGAAAGGCTGAAGTCTCTATACAACAGCTCAATACAGCGTATGTCAATCATCATGGAGGCACTGCCTCCCAGAGGGTAAGAATACCACTGATTGATCATGAAACCACCATGAAACCTCACTGCACGGTTGGACAAGTCTGCAACTTCTGTTGTCCCTTAGACTGCTATCTTGCTCTCAGCAACATAATAACCCTCCATTGCTGCAATTTCCCCCCTACTGACTGTGCATTTCCAAGTCTACATCTTTCTTTTTGTAAGTATTTTTCATTTTCTCCAAAATGGGAAAGAAGGAAATAATCATTCCCAATTGGAAATTAGCATAATCTATGCACACACGTACATTGCATCAAATTCCTCAGCAACTGTGTCTTCTTTACTTGTCCCTTCAAAATAAACTTCCTTACCAAGTAGGTGGACATGGCTGTACCTCCCCTACCCTTGGTGCTTTCCCCAGAGGGAAGTGGGATTGTCACGACTCAACTAGCAAACAGGCATTTCCCCCAAGCCCCAATCAGGAAAAGTAAAAGCAGTGGCGGGCCGTGCATTTCACACCTAGGCCTTCAGTAGTGCTCCGTCTGAATCAATCCACCCCTCAATAACTATTTTATGGCTATAAAAGCCATCTTATTGTTATGTTTTGAGTGTCTGTTCGGTTTGTTTTGCACTTTGTTTATTTATCTTTCTTCAGTCATGTTTCATTCTCGTTCTGTCATGCACTTCGGGCAATTCTATGTTTCGGTTTTTCCGTCTTCGTTTTTAATCTTGTTTTACTTCCTTCTTACTTACCCTAATTACACTTTGTATATATTAGTTAGATGTATATAGTACTAACCAACTAATCTACTAACATTAGGGATTTAGATTAAGTTACTAACACTACTAATCACTAATTATCTCATGCTTCTAACTATCGCTGTCATTCTCTCTCGTCCTATCTCTGTACGCTTCTCACGTTCCGCTTTATTCGCACGCAGATTTATTTATGCGTTCCTCCTCCTCCCTAAAAAACGCGAAACATAGAATTTCCCGAAGTGCATGACAAGACAAGGAGAGGAACTCGAACAGGAACAATGACAGATGTGGAACAGAATGAGAATGAAACATGACTGAAGAAAGATAAATAAACAAAGTGCAAAAACAAACCGAACAGACACCCATTGCCGTTGCATCGAAGATAGATAACTCGTGTATCCAGAATAAATGCCTTTACTGAAGAAACAAACCCAGGGTGCTACAGCTGCGACACACATAAAAAATCATCAATAATAACCTCATAAAATTGCAATATTATTTAGGAAAATAGCAACATTTTACTCACCAAAAATCCTTATTATTTTTAGACAAAATCCATCCCCCTTTCTTTCCTCAAAAAGAGTTCAATTACTCTGTTGTACAGATTATCCGTGTGTTTCAGTTCTATCAAGAAGTCCTTTTCTATCGCCATCGAAGCTAATGCTGAAAGTCGAGCCTGCCCTGTCGTATTTCTGGCATAAGTTTTAATTCGCTTTAGGGCTGAAAATGTCCGCTCAAATGTCTGAATCACAGACTGATGTTAATTATATTTTGTCCATAATTATTAAAATAATTCCAAATGGTCTGTCCGCTTCCTTTCATAGCTTTTCCCTGATTGCGCTGCTTCCAGACGTGTATTTTCATATTAAAGCATTTAACCAATCACATTACATCATAGTCACTCTCTGACTATCCAATCAAAGGGTGTGAATACGCTGACGTTATCTAGGCCTTCTAGAAGGCCTTCGTGTCCCCAACTCAAAATCTGATTGGTTGAAGCAACAGTTTGATCAACACTTATTTTATGCTACAGGGCCTGCAGAACTGATTGTGAAGGCCTCCAGGCAGATTTATTTGACCCGCAACAAATGATGGCTGAAATGTGATTGGTTAAATGCTTTAATATGAAAATACACGTCTGGAAGCAGCGCAACCAGAAAAGCTATGAAAGGAAGCGGACAGACCATTTGGAATTATTTAAAACCAATCAAGGTCATTACTGACAACTGTTAACCGGGAGGATATTTAACCGGCTGGCATCTTCTGTTCGTTGCTTGAACATTGTCTTGCTTTGCTTTGACGTACCCGCTGTTGTTTGGTGTTCTTGCCTCCTCTAAAAGCTTGTTCGTGTTCTCTTTTGTTTCTTAGAGTTCCTGTGTTTAGTTCATTCCATGTTTTGGAATACATTTTGGATTTTATGATTAGCTAGTTTTGTTTGTTCCTGATCGTTTGTCATTTTGGTTTGTTTTGTTAGTTCTAATACGTGTTTTCACAGACACGGTTTTGCTTTTGTTTTCCTGCCAGCATTAAGGCTCATACATATCTTAAATGCATCTCCACATTCTGGGTCTCTCTCACCTGCATTTGGTTCCACGCCTACCACATCCCTGACAGGGCTTGCAGGATACCGATGGTGGTGACCACCCCGAGTCTAATAAACGCAACTCAGGGTTGGCCACATTGGCCCCTGCAAAAGTAGCACACACAGCTACTGAACTCTGCACACACACGGTACCAAAGGGGACTGATCTCTACCTAGTCTTTTTCCCGGATTTCCCTTTGCCCACTGATGACAGCAGCGTGCTCTCATATTTTACTGACTTTAGCCACAACTCTGGTACATGTCACCTCCAGAAGTTCTCGGATGACTCCACCATCGTGGGCTGCATCAGCGAGGATGATGAGGAGGAGTACAGAAAGGACTCTATAAGAAAGGACAGAGCAGACTGTACTTCCTTAGGAGGCTCAGGTCCTTCGACGTGTGCAGCAGGCTGCTGCGGATGTTCTACCAGTCCGTGGTAGCCAGCGCACTGTTCTTTGCCGTGGCCTTCTGGGGTAGCAGCACCAAGGCTGGGGAGACCAACAAACTCAACAAGCTGGTGAGGAAGGCCAGCTCTGTTGTTGATGGAAAACTGGACAGTCTGGAGGCAGTGGTGGAGAGGAGGATGAGAGACAAACTGTTGACCCCCCCCCACAGCTGTGCCTACCCCACATTTGCACTTTTCACTGTTGTCCCGGATTGCTGCTATACTTATCCTTGTATCTTAGTATTTTTAGTACTTCAGTACACTGATATGTGCTGTGTATCTTGTGGATTTGCACTACCTCCAGTATGATTGCTGCTAGGTTTTCTCTTGTATTTTAGCATTTAGTATTTCAGTATACTGTGATGTTCTGTATATCTGTATAGCTGCTAGGTTTACTCTTGTATTTTGGTATTTATTACTTCAGTATACTGTGATGTTCTGTATATCTTGTGTATTCTTTCACTACCTTCTGTATCATTGCTGCTGTGACAAACCAAATTTCCCCGGGGATTAATAAAAGCTATCTTATCTTATCTCATCTTATCTTATTTCACCGAGGACCAGTTATCCCTACCTGCTACCATGGAGGATGACATTGTGGGAGACGACAATTGTGGCAGCACCATCTCTTCCTCCCAGCTGGGTAGCCCATTTAGGCTGGATAAAATGCTCTCAAATGAGCTACATGAAGTTTTCGGCAGGGCTGTGGGTAGTGCTCCCCTTGCCCACTTTGCCTGCACCCACTGTGTCCCTGATGGACAGTTACTTTTATGGCAATAAAAATCCCCAATCAGCCCATCACCTCCTCCCCATCTTCCCGGATGTGGTTATGCAGGTAAAAACGTTGTGGAACCCTCCCTACTCAGTCTCCCATGCAGGGTTATTCCCCTTACCTCAGTGTGATTACGGTAGCTGAGGAGGAATTTGCCCATGTTCTGGCCACATATTCACCTGTTCCTCCTGCTCCCAAAAAAATGCCTGCTTATATCCGTCACAAAGCCCATAGTTCCCACACCCAGGGCTCCCTTATTACTGTGACACTCAAGTCCCTTGGGCCTCTGGCAGAAGTTCACGTAAGCACATTAGGCATTATTTTAAGCTCCCGGGGGCACTGAGGCTTAATACAGTTTTCTTCCACCCCAAAACAATATCAAGGGCTTGAAAAAAATTAAATAAGAAATTCAATTAAATTCATTAGTTAAACGGCAGATCATTTGCTGAGTTTTCTTCCCATTTTTAACCCCTTAAAATGGTCTAAGGAAATTTCACACGGTGGCCATACATAAAAAAGCAAGTTATGCCTCACATATAAAAATCTATCTTGGAAAAAAAAAAATCTAATTTTAAATTAAAAATGGTGATGAAATCCATAAAAAAATGTATTTGTAGTTGAAACGTGAGATGCTACATTACATTTCAGTGTATTAAGTTTCAAGAATCCACAACAGTATTTTTTAATCACTCAAAACGATTTTATTGCTGTAATATTAGCTAGCTAGCTTTGCAGTACTACTACTCATTTGCTAAAGTTAGCTGCTTATAACCTGAATCAACGTTAGACATGTAAATCTAAATGTAGTTGCCATTCAAATTCTATTGTGATGCAATCCAGGTGATGCAACCTGGTCACATTTTGGCACCCATTTTTTACATTTTACATTTTAAGCATTTAGCAGATGCTCTTATCCAGAGTGACTTAGAAGATGCACACACACAGTACCAAAAGGGACTGAAATCTACCCGAGCACATTTTGGCCTGACAGTACCCAGAGATCTTAAAGAATTATTAAAGACAATTTCTATTGGTTAGTTCTATAGTTATATTGTCCTGTTTGACAATAAAGATGTTAAAATAAAGATGGGACCCCCCAAGCTTAAAAATGTATTTCTTATGGGAGTCCCATGTGGCTTATGGGTGGTCCCGGATCCCCCCAGAATCCCCTAATTTCGAACACTGATTGAGAGAGTGTCCTTTGAGATGTTTGTACATTTAGCTAAAATACAGCAAGCACTTTAGCTGTCATTTTCCTCTCATGAGCAGAAAGACTTCATGAATAATTTTAAATGTGGTTCTCTGTGGCTCAGTTGGTAAAGCACGGCGTTAGCAACACTTAGGTTGTGGGTTCAATCCCCACTGGAGCCACATATACTGAAAAATGTATACATTCACTATCACATCTGAGAGTATAGGGGAGAGAGAGAGTGGCAGTGGGCATGGGCTACATGAACAATCATGGGCAAATAACTGTATGAACTCAACTAGTGGACTGCACTGTGAAAATAAGCAGTGGCCAACAGCAGCAGATGTTTTGAAGGAAAGCACATACTTGTCTGCACACACACAATTTCGCATTGACGGAGGATGCTGTAATGAAGAGTCCAGCTACAAATAAAATTGGCCATTCCATATTCGGAGAAAGGGGGACAATCTTTAAAAAAAGTTTTTCTTTTAAAATAAATTGTTATTTGTTTTCTTTAAGTTCTTCAAGGCTCACAATATTTCCAGCACAGTATCATGTACAGTATTGCAGGTTATGTAGCTGGTTTTTGAAGTAACATGACATATTTTTTATCCGGAGACAAAACATAGCACCAAAAACTTGAACAGTTTGATAGAAAGTAGAACGAACAGATCAGCAATGAAAGTAACTTTTACAAATGCCATGCAGCATCTTAATTTAGCAGTGCATGTAGCATTAAATCTCTCAAATGGGCCGTTAATTATACAGTGATGGCTAGACCTCTAACTCTCTGGTGAGAACTTGTAGAAATTCAATGAGGTACAAATCATAATTTGACCTTTTGTGGCACTAACGTGTTTGAAAATAAATGTCTTCCTGAGAAAGAAAAAAGAAAAAAGAAAATAAATAAATAAGATTTTTGATGAGACGTTGTGAGTTCTGTATAATTGCACTTATGGTACATAATTTGTTTGTTTTGTGGATCCCCACCACTCATATGAATCCCCACCACTCATTGCTTGACTGAGCCCATCTTCAATTCCTTGTAATTAAAAAAATAATATACATATCATTATAATTATATAACTGTATATATATATATATATATATATATATATATATATATATATATATATATATATATATATATATAACTGTATACATACTGTGTATATATTATACTGTTTGTTTTCATGCAAGGCTGATTTACATTGTGTTACATTGTTTTAATGTATTTTTGGTGTACATCACTTCCTACATACATCAGATCATGAGTCCTGTTTTTATAAATAGTTTTTCTCACTTCAAATGAAACTGTGGACATCAAGTTCAGCAGCTCAAGCATTATAGCACTGTGTCAAATCACACTTTCTCCCAGCACTTCACACACATCTCCACATGTTGAACAATTTTCATAACAGCGTGTCCTGTTCCAATCAGAGAGTATTCACTGTCAACTCAAGTCCTTCGCATCTCGCCTGGGCAAACACTTATTTCATAATTTAACAGTCAGCTGTCAGAACCTTGTAAAAAATATACAAATTGTGATTGTAACTGCTTGCATGACAGTGTCTATGGCAATGGAGGAGGCAGGGGGAGATATAGCTGCAAACGCATGCCAAGGATGGATCTGTCTTACCAGCCATTTTGTCTCCTTGTTGCTTAGGCAGGAGAAAACACAAATGTGACGAAAACCTGTGGCCTGACAGATGTAGAATATTTTAGTCTAAATTCTGTATTCACTGTAATTGACTACCTTTTCAGCATTATATTATTTTATCTTATTTATTTTTTTGGGGGGCTCTATTTCTTGGTAATTCATGTTTTCTTAGATATACTGTATATGGTGGTTTGTTGGCTGTGTCTGAACGAAATGTATTTGGACAAAATTAATTATCTTAATATATGCTACAGTTGTGTTTGTGTATTCAGTTTGTATTTGAGTGTGCAACAGGTCACCTGTAAAGTAGGGTAGACTGGGGATGAAACTAACACATTTTGGTTTTTGCATTTATAAATGTATAAAATGTATAAAAATGTATAAAAATAATATTTGAGTCAGATTAATCATATTTTTACACAAGGGACATACACATCTCTGTTATCATTACACACTTCAACTGTGTTTCTACAATTTACCTATAATTTAAAATGTAATCTGTTTCATATCAAACAAATATGCTTTCCATTCTAAATTCATTAATCATTTGACATTTATAAATATATACTGAATGAAATAAGTAAAACTCTATTGTTTGCATCACTTGTAGGTGCACATTAAAAAAATATTTTCCCATTGTATTCAATTCTGCAGCCTAGTGTTTTGCCATGCAGACTCGTGCGCATGCTCAGACATGGGTGGGAATCTCACATCTCACCAGCTTATCAGCAAATCTGTTTTTTGTTGTTGTTGTGGGCAGACGACTACCTTCCCCCATCATATTATCAATTATCAAGTGTGAGAAATTTCATGAACTGACTAATATAAGAAATGTATCTTTTATATTATTTTAATATGGCAATTGTTTTAATTTATATAACAGATAGCCACTGATAGACCTGCCTCTTTCCACCTCCCTAGCAGCAAGGATCAGCACCTCTCTAGGCACACCCCTGTCTGTCTTTGTCTTTGGGTTCCTCATTCTGTGAATAAGAATACCACAAAATAAGTTATTGTCATCAATAACCTTACGCGGGGTTAGTTGTTCTTTCTTTCTTTTCTTAGCATCTGAATTTCCCATCACTGAAATGTTTTATTCTTTATTTCTTTATTTATGGTCGTCCCCCCACAAAAAAAGAGAAAGAAAATAAGAATATGTATTTCACAGTTATAAACACAGCAGCTTGAAGCAGAGGGGTGAGTATGATTGCGTAATTACCCATTTTATCATAAAACTGTGTATGTGTATAAAACTGAGTGGGCCAGTATTGTGAGGGGGTATTCTAATTACAATTTCTAAAAAGATGTAAGTTTGGAAATGGTACCAAGAGCTTGAGGAAGATTTGTGTTTGTGCTGACTGCGAGTAGGGAAGGGAGGAGAGGAGCGATATCTAAATGAAGAAATAAACCAAGCCGCACCCAACGTGTTCTGCATTTCACAGAGAAGGTTGACACAGTGAAACCAATGACTTGCACTAGGATCAGCACCTCTCTAGGCACACCCCTGTCTGTCTTTGTCTTTGGGTTCCTCATTCTGTGAATAAGAATACCACAAAATAAGTTGTTGTCATCAATAACTTTACGTAGGGTTAGTTGTAACAGAGCGTTACCCCACGCTGTGGTGGTTGGAGTTTTGCCTAGCTAGCCATTGTTGTGTGTTCCTGTCATGTTTCAAAACCAAGCTACATTATAGCTACCAGATGGATGATTAAAATTATATAAGGTTGGACTTACATACACAAACCAGTAATCGAAAAACTGCTCCAGTACAAAAAGTTACTTACTTGGCAAAAAAACACACTTTTGCTGATAAAAATAGAATAACCGGTCTAAAACTTGGTAATCAGTTTTCGTGGAAATGTGACAGGGAGCACTACTTGTTTGGCCAGGTTACAACAAATCCTGTATTAGTTTCATCCCCGGTCAACCCTAATATTGTCAGGCTAAAAACATGTGCATTTTTGATATAGAGTTTTTTAATTGTGTGGAATTGTTCAGTAAGAGTGACCTATTCTTATAATGACATATTGTATATGTATTATTTTGCTGAAAGTATTTGATTTTGAGAATTAGTAACTTGGATTTGAACTAAATGTTTCATTTTTGCAAAAGATCTCTAACATGTTGTTTTTTATTCAAAACTGGAGATTACATGTGGGTCTAAAATGACTTCTGATTTCTGAATGGTGGTTCTTTGTGGCTGAGCATGGCGATGACAATGCTTAGGTTGTGGGTTAATTTCCCATTGGGACCACATATACTGAAATATTTATTCATTCAGTACTGTAAGTCGCTTTGGATAAAAGCATACGCTAAATTACATGTGTTATGGTTATGCTATGTTATGCTATTTCACCCGCGACCCTAACTAGGAATAAGCGGCTGAAGATGAGATGAGATGCTATTTCACTTCAGTAAAGGTTTCACAATGGCACTCTTCACAGCCCTGGGGAAGTTGCCAGTTAGTAAAGAGCAGTTAACTGTTTAAAACACTGTCAGACAAACAATAGAAAACATATTTAAATAATCTCGTTGGAGTAGGAGCAAGTGTGCAAGTAGAAAGTTTCAATTGTGAAACTATTTAAATGAATAGTTGTATGCCAAAAGAGCCGTAGGAGCTGTAGGCTACATGTTAAGCTGGGAATACATAATAATTTATTTGCAACCATTTTTTGTTACATTTAGCCTGATATCTAATCTAGAAAATATGTTGCAATATGTAACTCTTCACACTTGGAAGGGGATAGCTCACTGAAACCTGCCTTCATTGCTCCATCGTAGCCTGCAATTTGTTCTGTATACAAGTCAAAATGGATATGTAGTCTCTTCTTTCTCCATTTATGTTCTGCTTTGTGTCGGTTTCTCTCCAACTGAAGTCTCTCCAGAAGAGTTTGAAAGGCGCTTCTTAACAGTGTACTCAAGATTAATTGTTACAACAGTCACCTCAAAAAACACACAAGAATGATCTGTCATGGCAAGGTCAAGGGTAAACAAAATGGAAATCGTTAGAAATAACCATGTCAAGAGTGTCAACAAAAGAATGAAGCAGATTTATAAAGTCCATAGCTTTGGAATAAGAGTCACTGTTAACATGAACCTTTAAATGCACAACCAAAATAACTTTGGTGCAATGGATAAAAATTCAGTAAAATCGGGTAAAAATATTTAACTCTGCTTTGGTGGCTGATGAACGGTGATTAAAAGCACAGGGGCATCAACTTTCATTACCATGGCAAAATACTCAAAGGTAGAGAAATCCCAGAGAAACAAATTGTTTGCAGTCAAGCATGTCTGCAGAGATACCAACCACTCCACCTTCCTGTCGTATTGTGTGGAGAAATATGGAGGGGAGGCTACAATAAGGCATGCAGTGCCATTTGTTTTCAGCCACATCTCAGTTAAAATCAGAAAAGATTGTATAGCTGAATAAAATAATTGTAAATGAATGTTTTGTTTGTCAAGGATCTAACATTTTGGGGAGCAAGATGCAGCTTGTTACATACTTGTTTAGACAGGTGGGATATTCTGCTGCTAACTGGCACCATAATAAGATTTGTAAAATCAACAGAGTGCGCGGCGTTAAGTTCTACAACAACTAGAACTGATCGTCATTATAGAGGAGAAACAATTTTCTGTATTTTGTGGCAAGGCACATTCTACTTGATTTTTCATACTTCTGTACTGGAGTTGATGGTTATTGGTGGCTGGATGTTATTTGATGAAATAGCAGAAGCCTGTCTGTTTGGAGACAAACTTCCTCTGCGATTAAAAACCAGGCCTCTCCTTGAATAAGTCCCAGTTGTTGATGAATTCCAAGCTGATGTCCACCATTCACTCGACCAGCTTTTTAGTGAAAAAAGCCAGCTTTTTTCCACGTACTGCCTCTCCTGTACGTGGACACGGGTCCTGAAATAATGACCCTAGTGTTGATGGCATTGTCCTTTAACTTTGTCCACAAGTGGTTCAAAGTCTTTTTTTTTTTTTTTTTAAGGACGTCCGATTGACGGCGTCGAATGTCATCGACTCCAGATTGTAAGTCAGCGTGTCCATGCTCTTGTGCTTGTTTTAGAAAGACAAAAGTGGCGCTTGTTTCATTAAATATAAAAGACGAGCACCTGGAAAGCAGGTAACATTGGGCTTTACCCGTGGTTAGGAGCGATGGAGTCCCCGATCATTGAAACGACCTCTCTTTCTATCTCTCTCTCTCTCCAGAGACTGCTGTGAAGAAGCCATGTGTGTAGGGGAGCTGAGGAGGTGAGACATGTAGGAAGGGGAGACCGTATCCCACGCTTGTGGTGCTGAATTTCCCAAACCCTGTGGGTACTCATATGTCCCTTATGCTATAGCTTCAGCACAGATGCATTTAGTGCAAACCAGCAAGGCCAGGAGGATTGTGCTTTTGGTGAAATAAAATCAATAAGGTCAATATAAAGTCAAGTATTTTATATGTAGGCTACTCTTAAATCTACTCAAGCAGATACATCTGTTGATCAAGAAAGGGTCAACTGTGTATTGTATGTTTACAGATATGTTTACGTGTATTTTTGAATAATCCTAAGGTATTTTGATGTACTTTTAAAGGGGTGTGACAGGAGTCCCATTCGCCCATTGGGCTAGGCACCTCTGATCTGAATATTAAAGGCACCCTCAGATGACTGCATTTAGTAGCAGCTTCCTGAAATTGAAAAACAATGCGTTTATAAAAATGTCAATTTTTTATTAGTGATTGGTGGTAGATACAAATCAATGGCCCCGCCTCCTTTAAAGCCCTATTCAAAGGTGTATCATTAGCAATAGTAAATGATACACCTGCATGCTTACTTGGCTGAATTTGGTCAGCCCTTTCCCAGCCAGGAGGGTCGATAGCCAGAGACAGCCATATCTACCACTGTAAAAAAAAGAAAGGTGTGATGCCGCCCCTCTGAGAATGCTTTGTGAAAAAATAAGACAATTACATTACATTACATTTACATTTTAAACATTTAGCAGACACTCTTATCCAGAGCGACTTACAAGATGTGCATTAATACGTGGTAGGAACAATCATAGTTAGCGCACGAGATCAGTGCAGTAATACAGCAATAGACATCATTGCAGGCATCTGCGAACCGTACCTGTAACACTGGGAAGGAAAAGGTTATTTTTAATTTTTTTATTAGATGGAATAAGGAGGGGTATATAGTGTTGAACAAGTAAACAGTGGTGATGACAATTTAGCTAGAGTTCAGTGGTAGTGGAGTCTGAAAAGGTGGGTTTTGAGTCTCTTGCGGAAGATCGCAAGTGATTCCGCGGTCCTGACCGATTGCGGAAGGTCGTTCCACCAGCGAGGGATCAAGACAGAGAAGAGGCGAGACCGCGAGGAGTGGCTGCCAGGCGCCCGGAGGGATGGGGCAGTCAGTTTGCCAGAGGAGGCGGAGCGGAGGGGTCTGGCAGGGGTGTAGGGAGTGATGAGTGACTGGAGGTATGGGGGAGCAGCACCTCTGGCCTCTTGAAAAGCAAGCACCAGTGATTTGAATCTGATGCGTGCTGCAATGGGGAGCCAGTGCAGAGAGGAGAGTAGAGGGGTGACGTGGGTGAACTTCAGCTGGTTGAACACCAGACGAGCGGCAGTGTTCTGGACTAGTTGCAGTGGCTTGATGGCACAGGCTGGAAGGCCTGCCAGCAAGGAATTGCAGTAGTCCAGATGTGAGATCACCAGGGCCTGGACCAGGAGTTGAGTGGCCTCTTGGGTGAGGAACGGTCGGATCCTCCAGATGTTTTGGAGGGAGAATCGGCAGGTCCGAGTGATCGCTGCAATGTGGCTCGAGAAGCACAGCTGGTTGTCCAGGGTTCCTGCAAGACTCCTGGCAGACACTATGGAGCCTTCCACGGTGATTGACGCATCAATCATCGGGCAGCCATTCGCTGGGAGGAAGAGCAGCTCTGTCTTCCCCAGGTTCAGCTTCAGGTGGTGGGTGGACATCAATGCGGAGATGTCAGCCAGGCATGCAGAGATCCGTGCCGGGATCTGGGTCTCAGATGGAGAGAAGGAGAGAAAGAGTTGAGTGTCATCAGCATAACAGTGATAGGAAAAACCATGAGCAGAAATAACAGAGCCAAGTGACTTGGTGTACAGAGAGAATAGGACGGGGCCTAGCACCGAGCCCTGTGGGACTCCGGTAGAGAGGATGTGGGGAGAGGAGAGGGATCCTCTCCAGGCCACCTGGTAGGACCGGTCAGCCAGGTAGTACTCGAACCATGCCAACGCAGAGCCAGAGATTCCCATCTCGACGAGAGATGAGAGCAGGGTCTGGTGGTCCACAGTGTCGAATGCCGCCAACAGGTCGAGGAGGAGGACGGAGCTAAGGGATTGGAACATTCGTGACATTATACTGTACATGGATAAGGTACAACTTCCATTATTTTTCTGTCTCAACAGCATGCAGTCTGTTCTTACCCCTTATTAAAGCCTAAATGGAAGCAGGGTTAGGTAGCATGCATGTAATTGGTGCCGTTTAAGGCAAAATGCAAATGTGATCAACAGGCAACGAGACCAAAGAACTGGTGAGTACACAGTGATCACGACAAGTCTTAGCCTTGTTCTCCATCTGGGAAATATGAAAACCCACACAATCTCAAAATAATGGTACACTGCATTCAACCCTCACTGTGCTAGTGACTATTTGAAGGCTGCATTTATACATAGGATGTGCTGTTTATTCCAACAGGGTAGAGTTCACATCTCAGATGACTACGGTTCATGCAGTTCTCTCCCTTTCTTCCCCCTAAGTCCAGACCCCCTCCCAACCCCCTGGCTCGGGAAAACAAAGTGCAATGGCCCTTTAGTTGTTGAGGGTTCGCAATAAATTCCACATAGTCCCCGCAAGAAATGTCCAGTAACTGACAGAAAGCCATTGCAAAAAGCTGAATATGGTTTGAAAAATGTAACACTGATGGAGGAAACTCCTCACTGACAGCCTTGTACTGAAGTGCATTTGCAGTCTGTCAAGAGATGACTTTCAGAGAACAGGCTCAATGTCAAATGGTGCAGTGCCACTATAGTGTGTCTCAGAATAGAAAAAGGGGTAGACTGCTAAGTGTCCTGTTGGCTGGACTCAGAGTGTGAAATGATCGCAGCACCACAGCCATTAACACCATAGCCGTACGTAGTCTTGTATTTGCCTAATATAAAACGACTGCCATGAGAACTCTGCTGGGTGACAATCTACTGAAAACCTGAACGGTTTTTCACTTGTACATGACCAGATTTGAACAATTGTGCAGTGATCTAAAAGACTTGTAGGTATTGACTTGGTTGAGAAAGGAAGTATCATTTTAAATGTAATTAGTTAACTCACATATTGAAAATGTGGGTGGATGTTGTGATTCCTATCAAATACCCGCTTAATTGTCTTTCCCTGCTCGGTGTGCAGAAAGACACTTTGTTTTAACTCATTATTACTTCTTGAGCTCTTGAGCATAAGGCTTAATTATGCTTCTGCATCTGTGAATTTGCGAACATGTACGTGTGTCACACGCTGATGTACGCATAGGTGTTTGCCAACATACTTGCACGTAACGTTAATGCATGCACTATTTAAAAAAATTATTTAACCTTTATTTAACCAGGAAAGGTCCCACTGAGATTAAAAAATCTATTTTACAGGGGAGTCCTGGCCAAGACAGGCAGCAGCACAAATAAAAACACAAAACAATGTTGCAGACATAAACAGAACAAACAACAAACTACAGAAAATAACAAACTCAAAAACCACAAGTATTAAAAGCACTGACATCCTAAGGACTCTGCCTCCATGTCCTTCATATTGGATTTGAAAACATTCAAAGAAATCAAATTAGTACGTTTTAAATCCTTCTGCAACCCATTCCAGTCTGAAGGCGCAGAGTACATAAAAGCCCTTTTCCGGTCTCTGTACTGACATTTGGGACAGAAAGCGTTTAAATGTCCTGAGACCGCAAGGCGTACTGTCCAGAACTTTTCTGCTTAATAAATATGCACAGGTAGGATGGGAGCAGACCAATAATTGCCTTATATATAAAAGTGTACCAATGTGTGAGCCTACGGGTTGCCAGCGCAGGCTATCCTACCCGAGAGTATAACTCACAATGGTGAGTCAAGGCTCTACAATTTGTTATAAATCTGAGGGAAGCATGGTAGGCAGTATCAATCATATGTAGAGCCTGAGAAGAGGTACGCATACATAAAAGATCACCATAGTCCAGCACTGGTAAAAATGTGGCAGCAACAAGTAACTTATTTCTAAAATAAAAACTCAATTTTAGCCTCAGTTTTTTCACCAGATACTGAACATGTGTCTTAAAGTAAGGGAATCATCAATCAAAATACCTAAGTATTTATAGGAATTGACTGTCTCAATAACCTTTCCCTCAAGGGTGACCACTGAATGGATATTCTCTGGCCTCCTCCTGGAGTTTGAAAACAACATGAGCTTGGTTTTATCAGCATTGAGAACAAGTTTCAGTTGAGACAGGGTATTTTGAACAACATTAAAAGCACTTTGCAAATGACCAATGGCTTGAGCACATGTTGACGCACAACAGTAAATAACAGTGTCATCAGCATAAAAATGAAAATTGGCATCTGCCACATTATGACCCAGGTCATTTATATAAATGGTGAATAAAAGCGGGCCAAGCACAGAGCCCTGTGGAACACCCTTGCAGACAGGCAGAACATCAGAGCAGAGACCATCATATTTGATGCACTGAGACCTATCAGTAAGGTAGTTAGAAAACCAACCAACTGCTTGCTCTTGAGTCTTATGTTAAAAAGCCTCCGTTTAAGAATATCATGGTCAACCGTGTCAAAAGCCTTAGACAAATCAATGAAAAGAAATGCACAGTGTTGTTTTTTATCGAGTGCACTAGAAATGTAATTTACCACCTTTAATGCTGCCGTAATGGTGTTGATTTTTCCTAAAGCCTTTTTGATATGTCGATAAGATGGCATTTGAATATAAAAAGTCCTTGAGTTGCTCACTGACCAGACCTTCAAGAATTTTGGACAGTATTGACCATTTTGAAATCGGCCTGTAGTTATTCAAAATCGTTGGGTCTCCCCCTTTTAACAGAGGGAGAACAAAAGCAGATTTCCAAATCCTTGGGATTTCCTTATTTTCCACTGTCAGGTTAAAAAGATATGTGAGAGGCTCTGCAATAAAATCGGCTGCCAATTTGAAAAAGTAGGGATCAATAACATCTGGCCCAGAAGATTTTCTTGTTGCTAAAGCTTTCAGTGCACAGTAAAAGGTAGAAAGCTAAAAGAAAGACCATCATTCATAGGGACATCAGGGCAGGGTTTCACAGGTGCAAAACAGGAGGAATCAAACATAGAGCCAGAAGAATCAAAAACAATACTCAATTTTGCCAGAAGATATAAAATGTTTTGAGAGGTATTACTCATGATAGGGTTTTGATGCTTTCCAAAATCTCTTTGGGTCATTTAGACTTTCTGTGGTGACTGACAAGTAGACTTGGCTTTTTTGATTAGAGAAGAGCACTTGTTTCTCAATTGTTTAAAAACAAGCCAGTCAGTGTTAGAACCCGTCGACCTTGCCTTAGCCCAAGCTGCGTTGCGCTCATGAATAACATCCGAAAGATCAGTGGAAAACCAAGGGTTATCCCTCCCTTTAACTCTATATCTCCTAAAATGGGCATGTTTATTCATGATTTGGTAAAACCCATCATTAAAAAATGACCAGGCTGTCTCAACATCAGGGATCAGCTCAATTCTACTCCAATTAAAATGAAACAAATCATGATAAAACCCCTGCTCATTAAAATGTTTAAGATTTCTCTTACAAATTAAGCTTGGTTTTGTTTTGGGGACCTTAGTGTTCCTGACGGTGGCAATAACACAGTGCTCACTTATATCGTTGCATAAAATACCAATAGCTGAAAATGTATGTGGAACATTTGTCAGAATCACATCAATTAGAGTGGACTTATCAGGGCATTTAAGATTTGGGCGTGTGGGGGAGTTAATCAACTGTGTAAGGTTCATGGAATCACAAAGAGATTTAAAATCATCAGATACTGGGTTAAGCCAATCCCAGTTCAGATCGCCAGCTAAAATAATTTCACTGTATTTGAGCCTAGATAAAAGTTGACTTAAGGACTGCAACGCAGTGAGTAAGGCAGAAGGAGGCCTATAGCACCCAATGACAGTTATACAGAGGCCTTTGGCAATTTCCACTTTCAAGGCAAGGAGTTCTAATTGCTTGCAGATTGACTCAGACAGGACCACGCTGACAGGTTTCAGGTAGATCGCAACCCCGCCACCTTTCTTTAGTCTATCAGCATGATAAATGTTGAAACCATCAAGTATGAATTTCGTCAGCCAGGTTTCAGAAATTACAACAATGTCAGCCCCTGTTGAATTAACCCAGATTCTAACCATATCCATTTTAGGTAACAAACCGCGCACATTTAGATGAATCACATTAAGACCAGATAGAGATTTAAGATCAGATGGTGTCTGCATGCACTGTAATTCGGGGCCAGGGTTTGGTTGCACATTTCCAGATATCAATAGGAGTATAACAATCGACCATCTCTGTTTAACAAGTTTACATAACGACTCCTTTTTAGACAACATTGCAGAAGTAGAAGTAAAATCCACAAGAGATCTCTCAGAGATCACAAAATGTATCGGCATTTGCGCTAAATGTACAACGGTCATAGAGCGAGTGCATCCGTATCCGTATGCAATATCCAGCGGGCAGTAGACATCGCAGCGACACATCAGTGTAACAGGATAGTTTATTTGTGAAGTCACCTGTAGATTTCTACTGAGGAGGAGCAGGTTGGAGCACTTATCCGATGAAGTTAGGAAATCAGGTCCGTAAATCCAGTTAATAGCCTAAATTCGTAGGCGTAATTCCAACGCGGAAGGTACAGATGAGTCCAAGATTGTTTTGTTGGTAGTTTAGAATGTAGTTCTTTAGTATGTAATCCAATACTTTCATAAATCAAATTTTAAAAATGCGGCAATCGAAGCTGTAAATTCAAAGTTTGGCTGTATGCCAGTGGATTGAGTCTATACGATTCTCATTAAACTGCGATTATAGAAAAAAATGAAAGATTTGTCATTTACTTTGGTTAACTAACCAAAATACACTTTCAGTAGTTCTTAATGAATTTAATGGAGTATTTAGAAGATAAAAACACTTAGTAGATGCAAGAGTAGTCATTGACAAACAGACTGACACGGACAAACAAACCGACTTGCTGCCATCTATGGGGCAGTGTCGTATTTATGAAACTAAAAATGTACAGAAAAAGAAGAAGAAACCCAGAAACGGAAATCCGTTTTCATGTTTCCCCTGGCGTAAAAAAAGGCTGTGGCTGTGTCCCGAGAGTGCAAGTATGCAGACCGCTTAAAAACTGTTATATTTGAAACGTACTTGTACTTTGACGTCACCACTCTTCTGACCTTAGCAAGAAATACATCCATTAGTCAATGTTACATCTGATATATGTAGAGCGGCAGTGTGGTATAATGGTTAGGGAACTGGGCTTGTAACGTTAAGGTTGCAGGTTCAATCCCCAGGTGGGACACTGCCGTTGTACCCTTGAGCAAGGTACTTAACCTGAATTGCTTCAGTTAATATCCAGCTGTATAAATGGATTGTAAAGAAATGTAAACTGTAAGTCCCTCTGGATAAGAGCGTGTGCTAAATGCCTGTAATGTAATGTAATGTAATATATAGCTGCTATATGTTGCTGTGGTAACATTAGCATTTCAGCTAGCTGGCTATGTTAGAGAAGTTACAACTGAGCTACACTTAGCTAGCTAGCAGGCTACCAGATATACTTCCCTGCTCAACCAATCAATATATGCCTTTTAGCAGACAATTTGTATTGTCTTATTTTCATGTTTTATTGCGTTGCTACGCAGACATGTTTACGTCTATCTTCACAGAACCACTCCCTGCTATGGTCTTCAATGACTGATTTGCACATTCATGAGACAAAGACCTATCAGGACAAGACTGTTCCCCACCCACATCCTCATGCTTAGGGCTCTACTCAGTCTCACCGTGAGGCACATAGTATCTGTAATCACAGAGTAATGTAAATGCAAGGGAAAAATGTCCCCTCTCCGATAATTTGTGGGTTCCACGGGAAACATTAATGAGAAATTCGTGATAATATTCTGTGAGAAACAAACACAAACATGTAATGCAAATTACATTAGGGTTAGATTGAACAGGGACTTTTTCATATTTAACAATTATTATTACTCGTTTTCAATACCCATACCACATGTATGCCAGATGCCAGCCTTTATTTAGCTGAATTTTATAATTACAAACAGTACAAACAGCTTCTTAATCTCACAGTGTTTGCATATAAAATTTAGTTACAGCAGGCTTTTTTTCCTTGAAGAAAACATCTCTCTCTCTCTCTCTCTCTCTCTCTCTCTCTCTCTCTCTCTCTCTCTCTCTCTCTCTCTCTCTCTCTCTCTCTCTCTCTCTCTCTCTCTCTCGAGACATCACCTAATTTGTTTTTAAATGGAGTGGAGGAAGTCAAAGAGAGCCGTCATGCAACTCAAGCTAATCTCCGCTGACTTAAGGACCATTGAGAACAGCAGACAAGCACTCTCAGCCCATACCGAATGACAATTTAGATTTAATTTGCTTCTAACATATTATGGATACGCTTAATGATTTTAGTTTTCCTCTTTCAGGTTTTGTTTATTTTATTCTTCTGCTCTGCTGTAATGTTTTATGTCATACTAATGAAAGCCAGAGCTGCTCCAGTTAAAAGCATTGGGACCTCGGGGGAGTTCTAAAATGGACCAGCTGGCAAAAGCTTCTGAGACTTGCAACCTGTGGCCTACAGTTCTGAGCTACATGCATTGAGATGGTATCCTATCATGACTCCATAGACTCACCCAGAGTCTTTTTCTTAATTAATTACAAATAAAAATCAGGCAGTAATTGATTCCCCTTGTAGTAGCACCCTTAACTGCAATTTCAGCTGCAATTCTATTTGAATAAGTCTCTACCAGCTTTTCATATCTGGACATTGCATGGAAAGTGTATTTTCTAGAGGAAATAATCAAATTATGATGTCAGTATGTACTTGCAACATAACATGTTCAGAGGATTTAATCTAAATTCATAGAATTGTTTATATTAACAGTCATTGGTTATTATGTGGAAATTTTAAGTAGGAGAGGTGTGTGTTCAAGAGAGATCATCTCGGTTTCAACTAATGTATCAAGTTACAAATAACATTTCAAAGTGTTCACTGGTGACTGCAGCCGACATGCAAAGAATTGGCATTCTGATAGCATGGTAACCCCTGAGAGCAGTGCGATGTGCTCCAAAGTAATTAGGAGCAGTTTAAAGTTTTCATATTCCTGCTTATTTAAACACACACACACACACACACATTTTAAACTGCTTTATTTAAACCCACATTTACAGTGATACCGTTGTCAGGGGATAAGAGGGGAATCAAGGAGAGGAATTCCATTAACGCGAATGAGGGACTGAGAGAAGCCAATAACGCTCAGTGCAATTTCAACCCAATAATAGCACTTGCTGAAAATGCGCATTGGCTTTGCGACATACATTTTGCAGTGTGTTGGGTGTTCACGAGCTATAATAATTGCTCCGAATAGCAGCTATAAACTGCAATTTAAGTTCTGGCAAGTTAGAACATTTTGAAATTGTCTTTTGAATGAGAATACGGGAGAGAAATACAATTCACATTTCTCAATTTAGTTGGAAAAGAATTCACACCTCAGGAAACACAAAAATGTAAAGATGACTAGCCTCCTCAATGCTATTCACCTTCATCAAAACTATCTGTGCATACTGTGTATCTGGTGCTGCAGATGGTAATTTCACGTGAAGCACCAATGATTGCACTATTTACCCATGAGGATGAAACTGTAATTTTCATTGGAAGGGGGAAAGTGAAATGAGAATATTAAAACATTGTTCAACAATGAATGCAACGGGCGTACGCTACAATGTGTATGATTAATTTGAACAATTGAACAATTTTGTGCAACATTGTTACTTAATATCTTACTGATCATATTGTGGCGAGTGTGCCTGCTCGCATAGTCGTGGTGACGTCACGGAAGCAGCTGTCGCTGCAGGGCATTGTGATCCATTGCACGCTCCCCACAATCAGTGTGCTTTCTAGCACTGGGTGTGGCATGCCACCCACAATCAATTATCAGCTTGAGTTGCTGTTTATGCTTGATCTTGTCTTATACAACATTAAAAATATACAACATTAATTCAATTTTGCCCTGGTGTCCAAGACTGGCTCACGTCATAATATTTAGTTCCAATAGACTTGTTGGCTTTGAGAGTGCTCGCTACCAATGACTGTAAATTAACTTCTAATATAAATGTAGCCTATTACCTAGGCTACCACTTGGAAACTTTTCAAACATACAATGTCAATTTTTCGGACATGGCATGGATCATACCTGATAAACATTTATTAATTGAAATACCAAAGTTATGGTTACGTTCATTTTATGAGACTGATTACTACTTGGGATTATACACCTTTATTCAACTGGCCCTCTCTTCCACTGCAAAACTGCACAGTCCATGCAACTTACTTGTGGTTCATACAGTATTACAAAGCTTTACATCATACAAGGTTTTAAACCAAAACAGATACGCAAATCCATGTCTTTGGTAACAGTTTCAGCTTGAATATATTTACAAAACAATGCTGCTTGTTTGCAAAATGCATGTAGAGTCACAAGCGAGATGCAACAAAACAAAACATAAATATTCTTGCTGTTTGTGTGATGGATTGAAAATAGTCAATTTGATTACCCAACCTGATAGGCTGTAAAACGGAGGAGGTGCTGGCTGCTGTCTTTTGTTTTTTGTTGCTCCTTAATACAATAATATTTTTTGTGGATTAAAATATTGAGCACTTGAATATTTCTCATCTTTTCCCTGCCACCTGGAAAATGAATTCCCAGCAAAACAATGCCATTACTTCAAATCATTAGGTAGCTGATAATACAGATTCATTAAGCCTTCTCTCTGCCATCACAACCCACATGTTCCCAGATGTTTTTCTTCCCACCCCATCTGAATGGAGAGGTGAGACTGCTTCCATGAACTGCAAGCAAAATATCACCTTAGGTGTTCCAGCATGCTGGGCCTGTCCCCTGTACAGTCATTTGCAACAAATATGTTAAATATTGGGCATTCTATGCAACTCAGTTGCACTGATACTCTTCCTATTAGGGTAATCACAAGCCACTAGCATAAAGGATATACAATCTCAGTTCTCCTGGGCTGAGCAGGTTTGAGCTATCTCCCAGAGCTGTCTGGGAGCTACAGTGGTATAACGGGCTCTAAAAAAGGCAAGTGGGGACCTGACAAAGGAGCTGAAAGCAATTCAGATACCTTGATTTCTCTATTCGACTGAATGTGTGTGCAGACACACATGAAAGTAATTTTTAAAATGAGTACCTACATTGGTGCTAATAAATTCTCATTTCAACAATTTCAGTATAGCACCTGTCTCTCAACCAATCTCTGAACCCAATCATGGACCACTGATCTAGAACAACTGGGTAACTGATGATGCAATACACCCTGAAGCCACGGTAACACCATATTTGTGTTTCCACTGTTCTGGTTACATGAATGGAGTGAACAGCTTTATGGCAATCTTCAAGATCTAATGGACTGGCTGACTGTTTTTCTCAGTAATAGTAATTAAGAAAATCAATGTATGTGTTAGCTAAGTAAACCCCACACTCCTTATAGCTGATAAAATGTATTTATGCAATGTTCATTTGCTTTGTAGTCCATACGATAACTTAATTAACCGAACCTGCATGTAGCTTTTAAACAAATTAATAGATAGGATAGTCTAAACATGTGCTTCATTTTGTTTGAACAATCATCCAACCTGATGAGCAAGCATCTGCTCACCATTGCTAACATTACCAGGCTAACTGAAAAGGAGCACTTTTATTTTGTTCCAGATTCAAATTTCAATAAAAAATCTACTGTGTTTTAAGCAACAAAATCTGTGTGATTCCATTTGCCAAGTCTTTAAGATCAGTTTTTACATTTATATGGCTACACCTTGAGCTGCCTTTATTTCTCTGTAACTGTGCCGCCTGCCTTCACTGCTCAGCAAGGGCTACGTTCACAGTCCAACACAACATAAGTAAATTGCAGAAGCTGGTTGCTTCTCAACAACCTCACACAGCACAACAGTTAGCAAACAAGCCATAACTGACATTTGTTTGATAAGGTTAGGTAGAAGGTCTTGCTAGCTAAACCAGTTCACTAGCAAGCCATACCCAGCTACATGGCATTTATTCACCAGTTTAACATAACTTATAACATTAGTTATGGCTAAGTTATAGCTAAGCTGGTGAATATGCATTTTTGTAGTTAGCGTGTACTGTAGTTGTAACTTGTGCTGGTGAATACATGTTAGGGAGGGAAAAAAACCAAAACAAAAACTAGATCAGTTTTTGGTGAATGGGGTCAAGCCAGCATTGGCTCCAAAAACTATTGGTCTCTCTCAAGTGATGCGAAAACCAACTTCCCAAGATAATAAAAAAAGAAGCCCAGCCAGTAAATTGCAACAAACTAAATTGAATGTCCAATCATCTTAACAGAAGAATAATGGATACAAATATGTGCACTCCATTACACAGCCAATAACAAAGCTGAAAACCCACATGGCCATCACATGTACACCAAGTGTGACACTTTACAAAAAGGTTTAATACAATCAGTTCCAAAGAAAAACAAAACCTTTAGCTGATGATTAACCAATTTATCAAACTTATTTGATATGTATCAATATTTTACATATTTGAATTGTTCAGCACAAAGGAATCATACCACCAACATATCGAACCCACCCACAAACACACACACACACACACACACACACATCATGTCTGTTACTGAATAACTATGCGATCGGGTAAGTAAATGGGTTGCTTTTCGAGGCAATAAATCTGCCGCTGAGAAACACAGAAAGCCCCACTTTTTTTGTTACGTTTACATTTGTCTTTTGCCAGGGACACGATTGATTTTCACAGAAAGCAAGGGCAAAACCTAATCAGAGGAAACTGCCCCGGAGGAGTTCAGTCGCGGTGAGTCGTCTCCACCTGGGCCCCTGCATCACAGGCTCCTCTCCGAATCGCTGAGGTGTAATGCCGAGGTGCAGGCAATTCATCTCACGGAGACCTTCCCACTTCGAATCTAGGCAGCGGAGCGTCGATCTGGCACTCATCCAAGGTTCAGCAAAGGACTGTGTTGGGTTCCTCAGCCAGCCTGGAACAATTCACCCAAAACGCAAAGGGGTGCGACCCAAATATGCACCTGGCTTGTCTCCAGTTCCCATATTATGCGAGAAAAAAAAGTTGCAAGTACAATGATGGAGAGCATGTTCGCTATCAGGGAGGTCTATTTTTGTAAGTTCTATTTTCTTCTTCTCTGTAAAGATGGAATTTTCACATTTTATGACACTGAATGCTATTGGCTGTGCATCTCTCCACTCTAACTTGAACTACCTTCAGTCCACGATCCTGGAGATCGAAACATCGAGTCTACATATACGTTTGACGGCTCGACAAAATAGGTGTCAGGCGCCTACAAGGGGTGGGGGGTCCATGTTGTCAAAATATGGGTTGCCATGGTCTTGGGATAGCTGCCAGGAGCAACTGCATCAGTTGGCAGCGCTGCTTGGTCTGAGTAATGCACTGTCCCGATGTTAAACCAACTTCTCCACTCCTGGGCTCCTGCCATCTCCTCTAAGGAATGTGTTTCCTTGTCAGTATTTATCCCCTGCACTGCCCTGTGTGGTCTAAAGTCGACACTGGAATGTTCCATCATCTTAAAATTCATACATGCACCCTGAATAAGACGGGCGCCAGAAGAGCACTGTGATAAGCCCTTTGTTTTTTCCAACAAATCAAGGGCGTCTCTCCATTTCAGTCCTGACTCCTGCCGCTTTCAGAACGGTACCTCACAGCTGACGGTCCCGATGGCCAGCAGAACTCCTTTCTCTCGCCCACTCCACTGAGAATGTGCCGATCTCAGCACAACTTCAGAAAGTCAGTTTCTCCACAAGAATTGAATCTCTCTGATTGATATCTGGTCCGATTAGAAAGCCTAGCTGTTCCTAGATGATCTGACCAGATAAAGCTGCTTCCACATTTGAATCACAATTACTTGCAATCCACACCATGTTATCCCTTTCATGCTGATGGGTAACTGGCAGGCTGCGATATAAAGCATTGACACGCATGGCCAAAATTCTGAAAACCCTGAATGGATATTCTGCCTTGTTAGATGGCATATTCAGTATTTGAAAGAGAAAGTATATTTAACATATGAGTGAACAACATATCCTGAATACCTGCTGAAAACCAAAGTGCCAAAAATGAGGCAGAGGTGAGCACAATGTGGCTGCTTTCTTGTTACCATATTTGCATATCTGTTCACAAGATATTTAAGTAGTTTGCTGTTAACAGTTACTCAAAATGTATTCAGCTAATTCAACTATGAACATTATATGGTTACAAGCAGTGAAAGACGTACACACTATCCATGCATGATCAACCATGCACTCTATATTCAAGATATTGATTCTTAAGGATGTGCAATAACACTCATGTACAATAAAACATGAGATTAACTATTATACTATTAGTGCACTATTATAAATGGTCTTATTCATATAAAGACACATACTCTCACGTAGGATAGTGAATCTCACAGATGTTGTTTGAATTACTAAAACAGCAGATGTTATTTTTCTTTTAAAGATCAACACCTATCCATTACTTGGAATGATTGACTGTGGCCTTTCGTTGGAAGGACACAAATTATAATTTTATAGGCATACCTTAATGAATTATGAACTGCATATGGGCAACACAGTCTGCAATCTGGGTATTAAGTATAACAAATGAATGCTTTTTATACCGCTTCAAGTGTTTTACTCTGAACGCGGTGACAACAAAGATGAAGTACATTATCATCTTAAAATCCAGAATGTTATTGGATGAATGGCATTAAATCCTTTGAAGTTAGCATGAAATCTGACATTTCTCAGATTGGATTCCACCACACTACACCATCTGGAGGTATAATTATAGTTCCAGAGATGAAAATAAATGTGTGGGGGGGGCTTCAACAACCTGGTGACATGCTTCTGTGCATTTGTGTTGTATGTGTGTGTCTGTGTGTGTACGGTTGTGTTTCGGTATTTACACAAACACAACCATATACTCTATACTCTTGAACTATAGCATAACATATATCTATAACTATAGTTCAATCTATAACATTGAACTATAGTAACCAAAATTATAATAATTGAAATGACTAAAAACCATCATTAGATAAAGCATTTTTAATTAATAATTAAAATTAAACATATGTACATAAAAACACATATAGCAAGTCAGGAATACACTTACAATGGCGTGAGTGTTCATTGGATATCTTTCTCTGAGACAGAATTGTTATCCTTCTGTACTATAAATTTAAATGACCTCTTGTCATGCCTTTGTGTTCCCTCTTTAATCCATTAAAATGTTCACGTTCAGTCATTGTTTTTGAGCAAATACCCCATTATGGAAGCAGTTTGATATGAATGATATAATTCCTTCTTACAGTATGTGCCATTTTGGCAGATGTGTTTTTACCAAGGGATCACACTGTGTCTCTTGTCTATTCATGTGTTAGTTAGGATAAAAGTCATAGCTTGCTTATCTTGCTCCCGAATAATCAAATTATGGTGACCTAATGACAAAAATAATCAACAGTTTACAAATTTTGACAATTCTTTGTAATGAATAGATTTGGAGGGGGAGGACTTGGGTGGTAATATATCCCTTTTGGAAACAAAAGGACAACAAACTAATGTATTTTGCTACAAACAATTTTTGCACAGTTGTGTGTGTGTAAGTTGAATAAATACGTAAGATAAAGTAAGAGTTCATTATCACAAACCGCTGCAGATTTTCACAGCTCTACATTCACTTCCTGAATATGTCTGTCTTTAATGTTCTACTGGTAAGGGAAAGTGTATTCTATTAAACAATGTAACAGATGTGTTGGGTGACATCGCAGGAAACATAGTCCTATGGCGACTCCATAGGCGGCAGTGTTGAAGTGGAATGAAGTGGACAGCAAAGACACTAATGACAAGATGAGGCCAGCAGAGATCTGGTTTTGCATGCATATTGATTTTATACTTATGTGGGGATTGTAACCAACACAACCTCTCTTCCCTGCTTTGTCTATGAGTATCTGATCTCTAGATTCCCTGTACCCCCTCTGTGCTTCATCAAACCGTTCCTTTCATTTGACCAAGCTCTCACCCCGGGTGGCTCAACCGGTAAAAGCACTTGCCCAGAGTGCAGGTTGCCCACTGCGGCAGAGGTTTGATTCCAGGTCGGGGGGAGATTGGCTGTCCACCCCTGGGGAAGGGAAGCCAGCATGAGCTCGCCGCAGGTACAGAAAGATTCCATGAGCGTATTGGATTCAAGGTCAATGGCTCGGCGGGGGCCCTCTCAAAGGAGGTGGTTTGCTCGCCCTCATCACTGTCAGTCCCAAGGTATCGGCTGGTCCCGTAGTTGCAGAAGCCGGGCCCGTGGGGAGGGCAATTGTCCACCAAATTGGGAGAAAAACTGGGAAAAAAATCTGAAACAAATTAAAAACAAAATAAAAAACAAAAACAAATAACCTCTCAATCATGGTGTAAGGACCCAGTCAGAAAACTGTGTGGTATCCATAGCCTAGCTGAAAGGCTTTCTTTGTTTGTGTGTTCAAAGGGAGAGGAAAATAAATACATGCAGGTAGGAACCCTTCCGACACACAGTCGGAACCCTTAACTGCAAGGGACCGTGGCCAAGACGTAGTCTGGTTCTACAGCCAGGAGGTATACAGCTTTCAGCTCTGAAGTGGTGCTGCGGGCAAACCATCTCTCCCCAGGCAATTACCCGACAGGCGTTCATGAACGGCAGAGCTTATAGAGCTTTTTAAACTTTCATTTCTTCCTTTACTTTTGGTTTAATCGGAAAACTATGGAATCAAGCTGGACCACTGGCGTGTAACTGCAAGGCCGCCAATCTAACAGGCTAGATGCAGTCGAGTCTGCCCCTTCAGTGCTCTTTTCTCTGATGGCTCGCTTTCGTTCTCCATTTCATTCTTTTCTGTAAGAATGTCCGAAGGCCTTGGTTCTGCCCACTGTAGCTGCCAGGGCCGAAATGGTGGAAGGATAGAATGTGCTGCTCTCCCCCATCTCCCACGGCCCTTCCTGCCTTTTTGAGCCCAGCGGATTGTGGCCTAAACACTCGAGTTTGTGAGGTGGATTAGGTCTGACTACAAGGGTCTGGCAACATTTTGAGGGGGCAAGATTCCAACCACATTATTGAAATAGTAAAATCTGAGTAATTAAAAAAATGAATTCTCTGATTGAAAATGTCTTCTATTGCTCTATTGACTATACTATATTATACTATATTGGGGAAGGGGGGGGGGCAGCAGACTTTGGAGAGTCTGGGCCCCCTCAACCACCCCCCTCTCCCCCCTTCCCAATAACAAAGCTTAACATACAGTATATGTATTACAGCTTTATCAAGCACATTTTATATTTTACCATATGGTTTGAAAAAGACAGCCCTCAGAGGCTTCTGTGTCCCGTTGGCCTTCTCACTTCCCATCCCCAGATAGGTACATGGAACATTAATTTCACCCGTAACTATGGTTTTCATAAAGTGGAACACTAAGTTGGCTGTTTTTTTTACAGACCCGGCGGATACCCAAGATCAATGTCTGCGATAGTGAGCCGTCGTGGCACTGATGAAATGGGGCACGGGTTACAGCGCTTTTGATATACAGCAGCTGTTCATCTTCTCACCTGACCTTGACCCTCATTCAGGCCAGCGGAGATGCGACAGGAATCCAAAGGGCTAGAGTCAGTAATACTAGTCAGCGTTAGCGACAAGGCACGGGCTAGTTTATTAGTTTATAGCGCAGGAATATTCCTCATCGAAATGATTGACAACGAACCTCTGTGCATATCTGAATTGAAGTAAAATAGGACAGAAAAGTTACAGGACAGAAAAGACTTCACTGAAAGATATTTGCTGTGGAGGATTCAGTAATTACCCTTAAACCCTCCTTCCCTTCTCCCACCACTTGCATCCTCTCCATAAACTGTTGAACCTCGGTCACTTTGTAAGGTCACAAGAGTCATATTACTTCTTGTGCCCTCAGGCTTAACAGATGTTTAAGGAGCTGTGTTTGACAAATGTTTTCTGACTTTTTACATATACATTGCCATCATCAATCATTTCATAGAGCTCATGTTTATTTAATTATCCCCCCCCACCCCTCCAAGAATTTACTTTTCTCAAAGTGATTAATAAGGACGGTTATAATTGCAAAGTTATTATCATATTTTGCTGAAAGTGCAATTTAAGTTTATTTTCAGAAAGGTTTTTTTTTTACAGAATGTTTTTTTTACCTGCATTGAGCCTGAGTTGAGTCAATCAAAAATGAGAAATCCAAACTCCATTGATTGCTTGTTTGTGTTAAAACTGCATAGAGCAGTGGGCGGTAATCTTTTCTTTGTCAAACCTTTTGACCTGGTAAGGGGAACAGTCTGTGGAGCTCTGCTGAGCAAATAGTCGTGCAATAATCTCACCACAACGACAGAGAGAGTTACAGTGAGGTCACAGAGAGATGTTTGGCGGCAACGTCGTGTAGTGGTTAGATATCTGGGCTTGTACTGCCGTTGCACCTTTAAGCAAGGCACGTAACATGATTTGCTTCAGTAGATACCCAGGTGTATAAATGGACTGTATGTGAACTGTAAATCGCACAGTATAAGAGGGTCTGCTATTATAATGTAATGTTATGTTATGGATCAAGAAATTACTCACTCCATTATGTGCTCCAATGGAATGACTTTTAACCGTTACATTACAAATAATGGGACATTTCTTCTTATTATTAATATGCCATACTCTATTGAAGCACATGCCGTAGAGTTTATATTCATGGCACAATAATGCTGGCATGAATACGTTTACAAGCAGACAATGACCTGTGTGCAGACCATATTTCCGCACATATATTCGTTAAAAAATAATAAATAAATAAGTACACAAATCCCGAGGTCAAATGAATAAAGGCAAAGTTGTCCAATTATTCAAATGTCCCTTGAAGCTCTCCAGGAAGCATTTGATACTGTCGGGCACAATTTATTGTTGACCGTGCGACGCAGAATAGGTGTCAGTTTGTATTCAGTGCACCCCAGTGAGAACATGACCACACGGGGACACTTCCGTGTTGATTCTGACGGGAACTGGCTGCAGTCTACGCAGGCACGCGCCCACACAACACAACGACATGCCTATTCACTGCGAGTCAATGCCCAGTGGATATGTTTACATTTTATTTGTGACTTATTTTGTCTTACCATTTCAAAGAACATCTGTTATCCAGTGTTTCTACATATAATTGTCTGTCTGTTTTTGTCCCTCCACATCCATCAATTATTATTTTCTCAATATTTTGCCTGCAGAAAGACATAATGATATCTGACATCTTCAGAATGATGAATATCTTCAGAATTATGTATTTTTTTAGGTTGATTATGTGTTTTTTATATTTGTATATAGCATTCCAGCCATAGCACTGTCTCTAGGTTGTGCTCCGTAATGTAGAGCAGAATTCAAAGGTGCATTTGCTTGTGACTAGGGCCCATAGAAATTATTTTTTCAGACCTAATTTGGAACCAGTAATTCCCTCCTCCCAGCACTATGAGGTCGCTACAGCCTCTTGTCTCCAAGCCTGTTGTTAAGTAATCATCCTATGCGGCACATTCATCATCTCATTTAATCACCACAAGTGAACATTTCTAAGCATGCGGATTTACTTTGAAGTAACTGTGCGCCAACACATTATCACTTGCTGTTCTGCTCAACGGTCATTGACAGCGAGTGCATCAAATTAAAATTGAGAGGAAAGATTTTGCTTAATTGCTTGGGGTCAAAAAAAAAAATCCTAACTGCTTTGAGAAGTTCATGAGCTGGACAAAAGGATTGTAACTATTTGCTTTTTTTTGCTGAGTTAACGTAGTCAGTACGTTTTTCGGCACCTTCGCTGAGTTTTACGCATGCAGTTTATTACCCTGTCAATTGTATTTATTTTATTTATGGACAATTTAAGTTAATTCATTCATAATGGATCTGTGTGGATATTATAATGTGTTACACTACCAGAAAGCAATAGCTGCATGGAAAGACACTTCTATCTTTGTTGTATTCCACCCCTAAAGAGGAATTGATGTAACTTTTTTGGTAAAAGCTTATGCTTAAAGTTTCAAAGTATGGTCATTCTAGTACTAACCCTGTTAGCTGCACACTTTAACAAAATGTTCCATTGCTTTTGGTTTCTGTTTTTGTCCCATATCTTGCGATGGAAAACTCCATCTAAAAAAACAAACATCTAATGCTCAATGACACAATGATGGTATATTTCCTTGTTAATGAAAATGCTACAGTATAAAGAAAAAGAGAAAGACACTTATGTTTATAAATACATACATAAGACACAGTTTCTTATGAAAATAGATGGATGCAGTAGCTTGACTGATTGATGGATGGATTTGTAATCCATGGACACATGGATTACATTTGTATGGGTACTGAGCAATTTACTGTGATGGGGATGTGACAGTTGGGAAAAGTATTTGAGGCACAAGCCAAACAGAGGCTAGACTGCATGGCACTGCCTTTTAATGCACATCGTCAGATTGCATCATTAGCACCATCACCATTAAAATGCATTTTATACATTTCAGACTGAGCTAGGCAGCAATCTGGCCCTCTTAAAAAACATGCTATACTGTACTGAATTAAAGTATTAAGCCAAACTATTGATTATTTGTTTGTTCGTTCATCTCTCTTGATTACTACGCGTGCATTCTGTGCAATGTTCATGAGTAAACAAACAGTTATCATTGGTTTACGTTTACTGTACACAGCTTGCATGATTCCTTTCTACATGGTTTGTACGTCTTGTGCCACTCGTCAAGCAGCCTGTGTCTCTCCACCATTTAGCTTGTAACAGATCTTTTAAAGAATCACCAAAGTGTTTCCCACAAGTTTTAACAAAGCTGCAATAGCAAAAGCTGCACATGTTCTTTAGTACTAGACTGAGAAGATAAACGAGGGCGATAAAAATAAGCTTTGAAACACGGCACGCAATTTCAACCCTCAGCAGCATGAGAACTCAGGAGTTGTGCTTGATCACTTATCGATATTCACTGCGTTGGTGTTGATTGACAGTCCTCATTTTCAAATGGTCCACCATAATGCACCTAATGAGTCTTCAGTCACTTTTTTTTTTTTTTTATCAGGAACTCAATGATGTGTGTGGGTGAGTTGACAGAGGGCCATAGCAGAATTTAGCACAACATGTTTCGACAGCAATGACAGCTTATCAAGTTTGCAAGGAGGAGGATTTTGTGCCCTCGCCATGCTGGTCTAGCGACGAAGAAGATGGAAAAAATGTCTTCGCCATCGGACGTATAACTGGGATGGTGGAGCATAGCTCAGTTGCGCCTTTAACCTGGGCCTAGCTCCAGCACCAAGGCCTGATTTCTATCCATGTATTTCCTTAACGTTTTTCTTCACAAACACAGCTTTGGCAAGTTCATTTTGGGATCACTGAACTTCACAAACTGTGCATTTGAATAAAGAAACTAACAATATCCCTTGACTGAGTCACATTTAATGGAACATGTTGATTTTATCCAGGCCCAAGTCTTCAGAATTTGACATTTACTGACCCACCCCCAACTAAGGCATCTCATCTGAGCTCAAATTGTTACCCAAAAGCAACCCGATGTTACCACACGCAAGTACAAATAGAAAAATAACAAAAATGGCACATAGTACCTGTATTCAGGTCTAATCATCATAATAACTATCCATAGTTAAAACGATGTGCACTGAAAATACTGAGAATATTGAGCTAAACTGTTTTTCTCACTTCAAATTTCTTGGTGATGGTGAAATATAGTTACATTGCTTTAGCAGCACTATGCAGAATTGATATTTCTCAATGCCAAGTTGGCCCAGGTTCATTAGGGAATCAGTAACAGGGCCAAATGCTCTGGAAGAATGTTGTCTGTCCCTACATTGGCACTTAAGTTACAATACTTAATATATATATTTTTTTTTTAATGATTAATTTTAGGAGAAAATACAGATAAACATTGCTGTAACAAACACAGTATCACACAAAACATATAACACTTCAATGAAATACATATAGGCTAATTCAAACCAATACACAAATGCAGTACATAGCATTGAATTTAGATCCTCTTAATCGCTTACTGTGTTCAGCCAATACTTGTTGATATAAAAAGTATTGTCCCCCTTTGGGATTTTTAAAAGGTAATTTTCTTACTTCATGGAATCCAAATGTATATAATTTGATTTTTTTTGCCACTGATCAACAGATAATACTCTATAATGGTAAACAAAAAAATAACTCTAAAGCTTTTTGTTAATTAATTGCAAATGAAAAACAGACAATAATTGATTTTTCTAAGACACACCTAAATCAATCAATTGTCTTCAGGGGTCACATCATTATTTGATTGGAGTCCACCTGTGTACAATTAAGGTGTTTCAGATGATTTCAAATTAAATACACCTTTCTGTGAGAGGTTCCACAGTTGATTAGTGCATTTCCAAACAAGAGCTTCATCATGAAGACCAAATAACTTTCAAAGCAAGTCTCAGAATTTTTTTCAAAAGCACCAATCAGGAAAAAGATAGGAAAAAAAATATATTAAAAAGATGGGAGTAACTATAGGCTCAGGTGCTTAACAAATCTTCATTTTAGGGAGGGTGGCAAAAAGAAAGCCGTTGTTGAAGAAAACACATGAAATGTTGCCTTGATTTGCCAGAGGGCATGTAGGATACCAAACCAAGTGGAGGAAGATTATATGGTTTGATGAGACCAAGATTGAACTTTTTGCCATCAACATTAGGTGGTATATTTGGGGCATCCGAAGAACACTATCCCTATCGTGAAACATAGTGGAGCCTAATGTTATGGAGATGCTTCTCTGCTTCAGGGACTGAGAAACTGACATGTAAATCTTACTACAAAACTTAAAACCACACCAACCCAGGTCTCCTGCAGAAGGCAGCAGGTTTTCCACCAAGATTTTGGCCTGAATTTTTTACTTCAGTTAAAAACAAAAAAAATCTAAAGAATAATGGCTGAAAATTGTAACAGTTAAAGTTGCTTCTACCAAATATTACATCAAGGGGGGTGAATATGTATCTGATAAATTATTGATTGTTTTGTATTTGTGATTCATTAAGAAGCTTCAGATTATTATTATTTAAATTTTTTGACATTCTAGAGCATTCTGTGTTGATCATAAATCCCAATTAAATCAATTTTGATTCCATGAAATAAAAATATATAATGTGAAAAATGCTTGGGTTGAATATTTTTTATACAGACTGTATGTGTATTAGATTTTCTTAATTACTAATAAGGCAAAGGGTGGCCCATACCTATGATTGATCAGGTACTGCCTGATGAATCAGACACAAAACATGGTGTTAATCATTTAGTGAAAATGAATTTTCATTGGCTAGATCCACATCCACTGTATCTCACTTTATTGTGATACGGTGCACAGTTAATCCAGGTTTGTTTTGGTCCAACTGCATTGCATATGCTCTTAAACTGTAAAGAATGTTTCACTGAATCCTGGCCAACCTATCACAGATTATACACATAATAGTTGTAAACCACCTGGAAAAAACGCAGGTCCAATCAATGTATAATATGTTTCATAATCAAATGCATTGTGTTTGCAGATGGGTGCATTAGTATGCAAGTGTTTTGAAAATAAAGTGCCTCATTAAAATGCAGGGGACATTAGGGAGAGTAGTCTGGTAGAAACACGAACTGTGATTTCTTAAGACAGGGTCCATGCAAAATGTATCTGTTTATTTCCCTTGCTGTTTGCCGCATGACGTCTCAATTGAAATAATGTACAACAATGGTCCATTCTTATATGCAATGGGCCATAAATTATGCATTGCGGAACAGTGGAGCATTGTTACACTTTTAGCTGTGACTAATCTCCCTCTTATGTCTTTTAGCAGAACACGGATTTGTAGTTTTGTCCCATGACTTTAAATATTTACCATATCCCAGAATTTCAAATGCACATTGCTGCAAAGAAGATTTGAACATAATGGAACCAGATATTACCCCCCAAAAAAAAAAAGCCATGGACTGATTGCTAACGTGATAGCTAGCTATCACATTCTCAATTGACAATATCAGAGAAATAATTATGTTCTAATGGTCCAATTACTTTGGTGGTGCTGTGTGCCAGCCCTCAAGCTGGAACATACAATGCATATTTTATATGGTGACTTGTACACATCCATACATATCACATGTATTTAGAAAAGATAGATTTTGACCAGTTCTGCTTTAAATTCTTTTTGCAACATTCGAGTGTTGGAAATGATGTGAATATGGGAAAATGCTAAGAACTGCCGGTTACCATTTGAACAGATTGTCACAGATAAAATCTGAAGAACGCTTTCTGATGTGCCATGCACCGACATGGTGCCAGCTCATGCAAATAACTTCATGAATATTTAAATGACATGCAAACGAGAGCACATGACAAGCAAAGCTTTTAGCTTGGAAATTAATTATGAGTGTAGTTGCTTATGAATTACATTACCTTTTTAAAACAATCCAGCAGCCTACTGATTACTTGTCCACGTCACGAATCGCATATTCTCACTATGGGAAAATGAAAACCCCAAAAGTTAATTGTGAAAGCAATGTCTCTCATTCCTTGTACAATGAAGTCATTCCATTTGCTGAGGGGGAATGTAAAAGAACAGTGAGAGAACATTGGCACAAACTTGGCGTGACATGCTGACTTCTATTATTGTATTTTTTTTGTCTACATTTCACAGAGCCTGAGTCACCTTGGGAAGAGGTACATCAATGTCACGTCTGCTTTTTCCACGTGGCCTAATTCTCCGGTTGGCTTCATATAATTCTGATGGTTCATTACTACCGTTACATTTCAATTCAAAGTCACGCTGCCGTTTTGGGGCAAAAACGATCAAGGTCACGATGTCCCTGCCACTGTGGCGCTCGCTTCCTTTCTTTTCTTTACCTCGTGACAATGCAGAGCGTTCTGTGGAGTGAGCGGTGGAACCGCCAATTAGATTTGTGATGTTCCTTCAGGTCAAGTGCCGCGCACGGTTCAACTGCGTGCGTTTGCATCTGCAGAAAAAATTACAGCTTTCCATTTCTCGTACCGGGTTTGTGACAGGCGCAACATGAATTAGAAGAGAGGTGAATGAAGAAATCTCTCCCTGGTTACGTCTGAGCAATCTGCACCCCATCTGACTATAACACAGTTCCTTAACCAGTGTTCCCTAACACTGGTTAAGGAACTGGCCTTGTAGGTTATGCGACATGGCCCAGGGACCATGGGAGACTGGACTTAGGAGGAACAGGAGTTGGTTAACAGCAGGATTCAAAGGAGGAATTTCATGCCTATAGCGTCACATTATCGCGCGAACAGTGAGAACACGGCCCCAGCAACCCAATGCAGCGCGCACAACTTCAGTGATAAAATGAAGTCTGGTGGTAAGTTCACTAGACTATGCAGACTACAATGTTTATCACAGTTAATGTGAATTCCATCTGAGGCAATGGTTTATATTTGATTCGCCCTGCTTGGATTCTTTACTAAATGTATGTTTAGTAAAGCTTTTCATATGGACAGTACAGTACATTGCTCCAGTGTACTGAAGTGCTTCACTTGGTATTCTAGTCTTAAGTCCTGGTCCATAACAACTATGTGTTTGTTTACGTTATTATGAGTATTCATATTTTTATATATTATCCCTATGGGGGATTACTGAGGGAGGTGGGGCTCAAGTGCATCCACGATAGAAATAAATGGTTTAAAATATGAAAGAGGTAGGCCTGCTTGTTTTGTAGTAAGCTTTTATTTCCATATTTACCATTGCGTTTAAAAAAAAAACAGAATGGAAAATGTGGGAAATTATATCTGAACAAACTCGATTGCAATAGGAAATAAGCCCCATGTTCCCTTTGGGTGGGTTATAAATATTTCTGAATTCAGTGTATTCTCTAAGGGCCAGCATGATTCAACAATAGGCTTTTGAATGGCAAACCTTCCCTCATCGACACTAATGGGAAACAGTTGTCTGAAGAAAGTAGGACGATTGAAGGGATAATCAATAGTGGGAATGTAAACAATTTCAAATTGTTCCTTGGAAAGGCACACATGACAAAGATTTATTTGGACGTTACCGGGAGACGGTGTGTGTCTGGAGTGTAACATTCACTGCACTCTGGGAATGTAAACAAAGGTTGATGTAAAAAAGAAGAAGAAAAAAACACTCACAGTGGAGATAAATAATCAAATAAGCATGTGACACTTCCCAGAATCTGGCTGGTTGTGGCAGAGAACAATTTTTCAATACAGACTAAAATGGACTAAAAATCAGTTTTGGTAATAAATGCAAAAAAAAGACAAGAAAA
Organism: Aldrovandia affinis; assembly: GCA_029706075.1. Classification (NCBI taxonomy): domain Eukaryota; kingdom Metazoa; phylum Chordata; class Actinopteri; order Notacanthiformes; family Halosauridae; genus Aldrovandia; species Aldrovandia affinis. The sequence goes on along the minus strand of JAINUG010000163.1, from coordinate 1,488,539 downwards.
TTAATTGTGCACGATTATGCAATTGCAGATAGTTTTCCATTACTTGTGTGAACCTTGGCTGCCAAGGCAATTGAGCAAACAATCATTGTGAAAAGTACACAGTGACAGTACTTGGCAAAGCCATGCAGCTTGCTTATCACGCATCAATACAAAGTCCCCGGACGTCCCTGCAACCCAACTGGCTGAACCTTTGCTCGGTGAGGACATGGCTGAGAATGCCATTATTCATCTATGTTTAAACAAATTAACGTCCCTAAAGTGAGTAATGTCGCCAGCAATGCTGCCCTTAAAGAGCTAAATAGAAGAGGAAGTAACAACAATGTGAATAGTGACTCATTTAGCAACAAAGATATTTCATTATAGGCCCACAGACTTTATTCTCCTATTTGTACAATCGCACGATAATGTGATACACAGTGAGAGAGTCACAGGTATTTTGGTCCTCCCATAGGTGTCATTAATATTTTGACTGTGTAAAATGCTGGTATACAAACTGTATACTCAAATGCTATTTTTCTTTTCTTTTTTTAAGAGGTGTGTGTATTTATGTATATACATTTATTTTTTTACGTTGTATATCATTCCATCCTGCATGACAAATGTAGCGATAGTTTTCTGCCAATGGATTTTCAGAATTTTTCAAATTTGTTCATTTATTGTTTGGAAATTAAAATGGCCTAAATATTAGAATGCTATGCCATCTAACAAGTTATGGGTATGCTTTTTTTTTAGCTAGCTAACTAGCTAGACACTGTAATCGCCTATCTGGAGGCATGGTCATGAGAGATGGAAGGTGTGTGCATCTCCACCCCTTGCAACTTTGGAGAGATTAATAAAATAACATGCAGTTATGAAATAATTGAACAAAGTTCTACATTTAAAACAAATCGACATTCATGTTTCAGTAAATTTGATTTGAGGAGGCTAGGGTTTCCAAATTGGGAAATGCTATGCCAGTTTACAATTGGCACTGTTATGTACATATTTACAATATCGTTTCCAGTATATTTCCATGGCGTAACCTGGTGTGGAATTTTCTCAAGTTGACAACTCTGGACTCCTTAACACATTTCCTACTATTAATTCTGACTAACCATAAACGGGGAAAGCAACGGCGATGATTAGGCTCTGATTGAGTGTGAAAACATGATTCTGAGATATGGACAGTGCATGCTTTTCAAAAACAAGAAAGCAAAGACAAACTGTCTGTCCCATCCCTCCGGGTGCCTGGCAGCCACTCCTCGCGGTCTCGTCTCTTCACTGTCCTGACCCCTCGGTGGTGGAACAACCTTCCGCAATCGGTCAGCACCGCAGAATCACTAACCTTTTCCTTCCCAGTGTTACAGGTATGGTACGCAGCTGCCTGCAATGATGTCTATCGCTGTATTACTGCACTGATCTCTTGCGCGAACTATGATTGTTCCTACCTTGTTTTAATTCACATCTTGTAAGTCGCTCTGGATAAGAGTGTCTGCTAAATGCTTAAAATGTAAATGTAAAATGTACAAACAATTAAAAAATATATCATCAGTTTATCCAGACTAACTTGGCTTCATACTGTAGGTTACATACTGTCCATGTGTTCTACTGAATTTCAGCTACAATTTAGATATTTACTGAAGATCAAGGGTACAAGTTTTTAAGTGGGGTGAACCGTGGTTGTGAACCCCCCCCCACACACACACACACACACACAAACACACACCAATGGCACAATTATCATCCGAACTATGGATCGCAAAAGCCCACTAGCTTGAAAGATGTTCTCAAGTTTTTCTTAATTTGGAGAATTGAGACTGATTGGACTCGTGTTTGACGAGGTCCCTGACTAATTAGGTCAAGTTAAACCTGATAGAGCCCAAAAGCCTGGCAGAGGCACCATGTTTCCTCCATCTGCGTTAAAAGGAAGGGGAGGGGTGGGGGGGGTGGGTAGTGTGAGGGGCAAAAATGAAAAATTGACACAGGCAGCTCTGGGTTTTTATTCCATATCAACGTCAATAGTCATTTCGGTGCTGAAAGCCAAATTTAGACAGGGCCAGGCAATAAATTAAGGTGTAATTGCTGCACCACATGTGCATCAGGCTCTGAAACAGGTTTAATGTCAGAGTGGACAGGGCCCAGGCTACAGAGATGGTGTTGGCCTTAGGCGAACGAGTTACCATCACTGAATAATCCCACCGCAATAAATCAAAGAAACGATGTCACTTTGGGGCTGTTTTACTACATTTGGGACTTGGCAGCTGAAGTGCAACTTGTTTTTGGTAAACACAAAACTGCCTTCTGTTATCAGAAATAGGCACCAAGATTACTTTTTTTTTTTTTTGTGAGAAAATTATATAGAGGATCAGTTACACTTCTTGGCATGCTAGGTTCTGAGTAGGTTCTGAACTTCTCAGCCCTTACTGATTAATTTACAGTTACTCGACAACTCATCAACGTTTCAACATCAATTGCTGGCTCTTCGGTTTTTTCACTGTGCAATTAGAATATATATAATATATATATATATATATATATATATATGCAAATCTACTGTTTTAATCTATTTTGTTGTGATATTTCATAAAATATTACAGAAGTCATATTAATTTATTTACCCTCCTCAAATTGAAGTGCTCAGATATTACCATGGCACTATGGTTTGTTCTGGATGTATAAAACTATTCCACAAACCATTCTCATTCAAATTGAATACACCCATATTTATTGTAAGAAGCTACGACAGCATTTATTTTAATTTATTTACAATGCTAATTTATTTACACACCCACTTACAGCTGCTAACATGGCCCTGCTGTCTTTTCTGGATTCCCTCCATTCTTGGCCATTGCCATGCAGTGAGTGGGAGGATGTGTCAGGTGTGGCTTCCATTAAATCTTAATGTCACACCCGGTACAGCTCGCCGGCCCTCAAACTCAGAAAGCCAAGCCTTCACAGCCACAGTACTCCCCTCTGCCAAAATCTATTTTCCAAATAGCTCTGTTGACACGCTAGTGCCCGATGTCTTGAATTAGGCCAGAGCTGCCTCTTGTGCTCATTACAACGACACTTGTTTGGTTTTTTTTTCCCCGTCCACTGCACAGATATGGCTGTGATACGGCTGTGTGTGTGGTGGGGGGGGTGTACGGCTGTTCCTTCTGCTCTGATTGAAGCCCACGGTATCACCATGTGGAGATTGTATTTCATCAAGTAGGTATCACCACACGCCTGACACCCCACCCCACACACACTCACACTTCAAAGGAAAGGCGTTAAGTCCAAAAACAGCACTAGCAAAACCAGGGGGATTGTGATATCTTTGTTTTCCCCCTCCCCTAGCTTCTACAATAGACACTTTTTGTCTTCATCATTAAACATAGTTCTGTAGCAGCACTGTTTCATGGGAGGATTACATAAATAAAGAATTGCTGGACTCTTAAGTGGACTTAAGTGTTTCCACCTGGGGACAAAAAAAGTAGTGTACTATAGTACTATAACACCACCCCACAATGCATTGCAAAATGTAGTGTACAAGCACTGTACACTTTTCTGAATTGTATATCCCAGAATGCTGTGCGAACGATGCCCGAGAGAGAAAAAAACTCATTCTCACCAAGATGGCAGGGGAAACTCTCACTTCAGTGAAGACTTGTGTAAATGTAGCTAAGCTGTCCCTAGATGTCCCAAAGTGAATATTTTGTTTATACTCCTGCCCTATGTCACCCACTATAAAGGGAACAGTGAATGAGTGTACAATTTAGCCATTTGGGACACAGCCATATTCCGTCTATCCAGCATTTTGATGAAAGCAAATTGTGGGGAAACATGTCAGTGGAAGTTACTTTTGAATAAAGGCTTTTGCATTCATTTTCATAAGTACAATGGTTCTATTAACTTTTGTTGGTCATGGATTCTGATACTGAAAGGCAACCTTGCTCCAAAGACCACCCTTTTTTTAAACAATTTTTTAACATCTTTAAGGGTTTTTTTTTTTTTAAAGCAGAGGCATTTTTCTCTTTGGGGCCCTCTCTGCCCTGTAGGGGGGTAAACATTGGTTAATTTATCTCACTGATGTTTATGTTAGCAAGTGGAATACAAAGTTCTGTCACAACAAAATAAAACCATGATTCTCTGCCATATGTTTCCCCGGCAAATATTTTGCATTTTGTTATCTGAGTCTACACACGGTAAAGGGGTATTGGGAGAAGGCTTCAGTTGAACAAAGATGTGATTCATGGATGGGCTTATTTGATAATGGAATGATTAGAAAAAATAACCAGCAGAACTGGGGTAGCTACATTCAGTCCATCAGATGTGGTCATTTGGACCTTAACTCTGAGTAATGTGCAAGTATTATATCAATTTGTATTTTTACATATTCTTTTTTACATATTCAGTTCATATTCTTTGAACACACTGAATGTGTTCAAATAATGTTTTGGTGTGGAAAAATACACACACACACACACACAGCTGGAGTATGTTTGACCTTGTGAGGAAAACAGCCTCTGAGCCTGAGAATGCCGATGACTGTTGTCGGAGGCATTGTTTTGCAAATCACGCAAACAATAAATTATTTCCTAGAGATGCATACATTCCAACTTCTCATTTGGTAATAATTAAATTTTAATCTGGTGAAACTGATTAAAAGGCAGATAAAAATGAGGGCAGTCCCAAAAGCCTGCATGGAATTTTCTCAAACAACAATGCAAATGTAACATTGACTCTGTAAGGTTATCATTTATTAAATACTTTGTCAACATGCAACTCTGTGGGGACGTGAAGGGGGTTGAGGTGGGGGTGGGGGGTGGGGGGAGGGGGCTGGGGGTAAATCAATGGGGACTAAATGTATTATGAACATAAAATAAAGGTTTCAAAGAGGATATTTACCTCAGATTCCGGAGGGAAGGCTAAGCTATGAAACGAGGGCTGTGTTGCCTTTCCATCAGAGCTGATAAAAGAGATACGCCTTGCTCGGGTGAATATTCATAAATTTACACACAGTAATTTGCATTCTAGGGACATATAGGGGACATTTGTAGTTTGCATTCATTGCAAAGTTGTTGTTTTTTTGCAAAGCTATACTGTATGCTACACTGATTTCTGATTAAATACCAATCATTTGAGCATGCCAGCACAGCAGCCAGGCCATGTCAAATGGCTGTAAAACAGTGTATTTCATTTTTTATCTGATGTTTTTGTTTTATGTGTGCTCGTACAAAGAAAATTTTTTCATGCAGCTGTCAAGTGGCTCTGCCTGCCAATGCACTGGGTTTCGGTTTTGAGACGTGCCGAAGTAAAAAACATGGTGTTAAACTTTTAAAACCTTTGAGTGTGCGTGTAAAATCTTTGGCCCTGTCTGTATGTTGAAGTGGTCTCATGCTGCACTCCTCTTCAGACTTAGCCACCTCCACCGTTTGCAGCAAAGCTCTGTAAATGAACCAATCCGCGCAATATTAATACACGAAATATACGAGGAGTGGCATTTGCAAAGGAAGAGCCACAGAAGCTTTTCAAAGCAAAACTATGAAAAAAGGAGACTACAGTAATGCCATGACCCTGAAACTGTCGGACAGAAGCGTATAGTCCGTATACTGAAGCGTTATAACAAATGGCCTACATTATTTTGTCTCCCCTTGCTGGAACCAATTCATTTTATTCGAAAGCTCATTACTACGAAATTCTAGGGGGATGGCAAAATCCATTTCCAACTGCATTCCACTGAATCAAGATAAAGAAAAGAACCATGCCACAAATATTAACATACAAGGAGCTATGATCACTCACAATTTTTAATGACTGCATGCTGTTTTCCATCTGTTGTGATCTATGATATCTCAACTACTGCTGAGCGAAAATAGATATGTTGTGTCATGTTTACACTATTACTACTACTAAGTAATGTCATAGTATAACTAAGTTTAACATTTTTAAGTATAATTCAAAACAGACCGTATTCTCAAAGCAAACCACCCCCCGAAACAATAGTTTGAAACGATAAACGTTTATAAAAATAATGTTTATTCCCATCTTATCTTAAATGGAATACAGATAACCAAAGTGTAAATCATGTTACATGTTTGCATCTGTTCTATAAACTGCTTTGATAGCTGTATATACAGTATATGATGTTTATGCTGCATGCATATGAACTCTCACAGTTCATAACTTATTTTCTTAGAAAAAATGATTTGCAGACTTCGGGGGCATTGAAATCGCATATCGGTATGTGAAAGCACACATAATGAGGAAGTACATGGTTGTTACGCCACTTGTCTATAGTAAAAGGGTATAACATATGAGGGTGACTCCCACTCAGCCTCCAGACCAAAAGAAATCCACCGACAACATTTTTCACAGGTCAAATTATATATTTATGTAGTTTTTGTGTATTATTTTTCTTTTTTCTTTAAAAATACACTTGTGTAGCTTATTTTCTTATATCTACAGATCATCTGAGCTTGTGGATAAATGCACGCTTCATTCTCCATGTCCAAATTCAATACGGACTTATTATTTAATTATGGACTTTTACGAATTAATATCCGTAAATATCCACTAATCAGATCTGTGCAGATCAGGCGGTTTAATGCTCATGAAAAAGCGCCAATGTTTTCAACAGAAGTTTGTTTTTGGGCTCTAGTGCGCACTTCTCAAAACCAATCTGCAATACATTTAACGGAGGGATTAAGTTCAAAGTGTAGCCTATTCTTTGAAATGATTCACTTGAATTTTACTCAATTAAACCCCTTATTGTAATTTGCATTCTCTATTATAATATGAAGGAAGAGAATACTCCACCAGGAGACATAATTAAAAGGAAGCTTTGTGATTACTCGCTAACGGATTATTCAATTATTTGTTAATTAAGCAAAATACAAGAAAACTGGTTGGGACCACTAGTGTAACCAGGGGGAGGTGGATTTCAGGTTTAAGCGCCCCAGAGATGTTTTATAACCATTCCAAACTGTTTATTCACATATATAAGTACTGATCATAGCCAGTCATGTATCATCTTTATCAAATCATGTTTGTTCTGCACAGTTGTTATGTGTTCTGCTGCAGAACAGTTAGTTTGCGCGACCCTCATGATCAAAAACTTGTTTGGCGGCTGGTTGAGACTGATGATAGGTTAAGGTAAGGTAAGACAGGTAAGATTTCAGCCTCCTCTATTGCCAGTTCACCACTTGCGACTGATATATACTGTATATTAAACCCTGCTATTTAGCTTTTAGCGAATAACACTTATTATGCAGGCTATTGCCCCCTACTATGGGTCTCCATCCATCCATCTATCCATGGTTCTCTGTGGCTCAGTTGGTAGAGCACGGCGTTAGCAATGCTTAGGTTGTGGGTTCAATTCCCGCTGGGACCACATATACTGAAAAATGTATGTATTCACTACTGTAAGTCACTTTGGATAAAAGTGTCTGTTAAATGGCATATATTATCCAATAGAAATGCCTGTATCATGGATGCTAGCCCTTCCCAAACTGCCACGCAGTCCCCATTCCATTCCATTACTTTTTATTTTTTATTTTTACCAACACCACTGCCCCCCATTACATTGGCAAAAGTACTTTTTTCCTCACTCGCCTTCTCACACATTAATGTTCATCAAGGTTATGCCCAATGGTTTCAAGGTCAGTATCTCAAACGTGGAGCCGCTCTATATTTGATCTGGCTCATATCAGACTCAATAGGAGACCTACAGAAGTCACCTGAGAGTCCTTGTTGAACCCTAACATCAAAAGAATTGCTGAGAAAAAAGTTGATAACAAGGGCTCGGCAACTGCCTTTGGCATCTCTATACATGCCCGAGCATGCCCGTCTCAATTGATTAGCAAAATTCTCCGGCTTGCCAGGGTTTGTAATTAGTTGCGGCTCATGGAGCGAGCATTTATCACCGTGAGTGGAGCTACCTGCCAGGGCTATTTAGGCCATGTGAAACTCCAGCCATTAGTGGTCTGATCTGATTAGTTGAACTCCAGCTGTTTCCGGTGGCAAACTCTGTAGGGCCAGCACCCCTCCATCTGCACCCCCCTCCTTCCCTGACCCCCCCACATGCCACCTCCATTGTACCATTGCTCTGGAGCTCTCCTACAGATGTTCTTTTTTGTATTATTTATAATGTTCTCCTTGAATGTAGAGATTTCAAGTATAAACTCTCATGATAGAACGGGTAGCTCTTTGACACAGACATGCAGAGCAGCAGTGAACAAACAACATCCACCAAAAATTCTCAAAGTGAACATCTGGAGCGCCTCCATTTTATATTAAAACAACCTAATTTTACATTTAGTTTCACGTTAAACTAGTTTAATATTAAATTCATAATTATGTACACCTATGAATGAATAATTGAACGTAAGATTCAGATCATAATATTTATCTCACTATCAATGGCAGTAACTCGGAACACTTTTTCATCAGTTATGTAACATGTCTAAATAAAAATCTCAGTACTCAATATGAAAACAGAAGTAAATCCACCGGGTAAAGATGCCATTTCTGTAACTCGTTTCAAAGGGATTCAAAGTAGACACGTGAGGTTTGGGAGCCTTGGGGGGTCATGGAGAAGATCCTGATTTGAAAATAGGCACCGCTTTGCCCACCTGATCTCCACACTCAAATCTGCTTTTGGCACATTTTGTGCAGTGTCCTAAAAATCCATTCAGTTGAAGGGTCTCGTGAACATCCACGGGCAGAGGGGAAAAAACAACAATGATGCTGAAGCTTGCCTAGATGTAAGTTCTGGGTATGGGTGCGTTATAGAAAAGGTAATGGTGTTGAAATATGCTCAGCTGAAGGTTCTGAAGAAATTCCCACATGCAGAGCTTAAACGCAATCATGCTGAGACCCAAGTTTCTTTCACTGCTCTTCAGTGACATTGCAACTTGCTCAATTGGAAGGTCCTCACAAATGTCCACAGGCGTCCTATAATCCTTCACTCTCTACTACTATGAATACATTATCTCTATGGTTTTCCCCTCATCTAACCCATACTGGTGCATCATGGGATAAAATGTATTAAACAAAAAATTAATCTTTTATTCAAATCATTCAATCAATAAAATATAGAAAATACTATTACTATCCTACACAGTAAGGGATAATTTCTTGAAGGTGGTTGTGGCATATACATATACAGGATTGTTGTTCCATGATGTGATCTATCCATCGTGCAAGCCAGGTACTCCATCTGAATTTTGGTACCTCTTTCCTGAATGAAATGCCTGGTGTACTCACAAGATAAGCTGTAAAACTGTGAAACCAAATGACTTTTTCCCCAAAACAACACAGAATACATATCTTTTAAATAAATGCAACTGATTGGTGGGATTGGAGTCTAAACAAGAGTCTTCTTGCCGCCATCATTAAGAAAATAAATTTGCCTACAAACATTAAGGTCATAACCTTGATTGATTGATTCATATTTATTTCAGTCATGCCAACATATCAGCCAAAGTCATTTTGAAAAAATAAAAATAAATACACAATACCCAAAAATAAGAAAACAAAACAAAAACAGAAGAAACATAAATCCTAAATACAAAATATATGTCATGACCGAAAGGTAGCAGGAAGAAAATATAAGATTTCAACATCATTGCTTTTTCGTAAATGCCCAGAGACAAAAATAAATGGCATCTAATCAGGTTATGGCATGGTTGCTTTTAACGCCTCTGAGTAGGTTTTTGAGGGCATGGCACGGACATGCCAAGAGCATTTTAATCACGGGATCCGGTTGGTTTGCCGTGTTCTTCATGTCTGAGAATTGGTTGTTAATGTAAGTGGTTTTTTAATGTAAAAAGTCTCTACATACAAGCTGGAGCAATCCAAGCACTAGACATTTGGAGATGGAAAATGAGAAGCACAAACACGCACACACACACACACACACACACACACAAACAAGATGAACTGCAATCAATTTGCCAGGAATTCACAGCTCATCACAATTGTATTTTTGTATTGTATGTTTTTTCACTTTCTATTGATCTTTTTCTCGGTTTTATTATATTTATTTATACAGATAATCATTAATAAGATGAAAATGATCTAAGCCTGGTTTTTAAAAGGGTAAATGTAGCATTTTTTTGGCTACTACCAATAATCTCTCAGATTCCACAGGCTACAGTTCCATGGTAATTTCATCTGTCAATTACTGAAATTTCACTTTATTTTAACACAATAAAACCCACACCACATGGACATACAGCTAAGCTTGTTTTTCCTTTTTTCTCTTTTCGTTACACACACATGCAGCTTTCAGATAATAATGTCCAAACCATTTTATTGCTATGCATAGACTTTAAGCTAATGCTAAATTTAGCAGCACAAGGATTCAGAATGGGTTGATTCTTCTCTTAACAATCTGAATCAGACCCCAGCTGGGCATGGTTGGAGCAGAGAGTTTGCTTGTTAAATCCAAGATGGTGAAATGCAACTCTTACACCCCTTTCACACCGAAGCAACCCATGGGTAAAACCCATGTTTTCCGTTGGTCTGAATGGGTCCACACGGGTTATCAGACCCAGGTTTGCGACACTGGTCATGACCTGAGTTTTACCTGGGTCTGATCTTGCTCAGCTGCGGTATGAAAGGGGTAGTCCCGGGTCGTTACGTACAGTCGGCATGCTCTTCCTAAACAAACCTACTTTTTTCAAGCAGCAAACGAGTTGAAACTGGTCAAAACAAAGGAGAATTGGCAAGATTTTGAAGTGAGAGAGCTTCTGTCCATTCGCGGGGAAGAAGAGATCAAAAGGAAATTACAGGCACAGAGACAATAAGTAATGCAATGACACCACATTGCTACGGTCTACAAGATAACGTACTTGTCATATTTGTTATGACAGTTGTCCAACCATCAGTTGACCAACCATTGTTTTTCTGTGTGACAAACTAAAACAAGGACATTTAGGTGTGAAAAATAAAGATCCAGTCCGTAGACCAGCAAACCCCACTCCTCTGCCACTTCTTACCATCATCTGCTCCAGTCCAGGGATTGTCATGTGGCGTGTGACAGGTAGATATTGTTATCTATGGTAATATTACAGGGATACTTGCTGAAAGAGGCATCCGTTGCTCTCAGAAGCAAGTTATGAATGAACTTAAGTCTCTGAAGAAGCAGTACACCAAGGTTCACAACCGTAACAAGAACAGGAGTGGAACTTCTGAAACATCCTCTTTTAATACAACTACAACCCTGTTCAGTAGTGACATGTACTGAGGTAAACTTTCTGACCCAAGGTCATGTGTGAATGGTGAGGACCCGGTATTTACCCATGTCCATACTGTGGTCTGAATCGGTCAAACTCGGGTTGAACCCACGTTCAATATCCCATGTCAACCCTATGTTTTCTGTGTGAAAGGGGCATTAAACTACTTTTAAACATTTTAAACGGGTGCAGACCTGGAACACCGGAGTCGGGGGCAAAGGAAACCAAGAAAGGCAGAAAAATACAAGTGGACTACAGAGAGGTTCTAAAAATCAACGAGAGGGCAGCCAAATTAGACATCTTTGAAGCTGTGAGAGAGTATATCAAAAAGAGCCAAGAGAACAGTCAGAATCTAATCAAGGAATTTCAGAAGGAGAACAAGGCAAACAAATGTACTGTTTTAAATTTACAATCTGAACTTGATTCCATTGAGAAACAAAACAAAACACTCAAAGAAACATTATTGGATGTATAAACATGTTCAATGAGAAAACATGATTTTCTCTGGCATTCCTGAGGGTAATCAGGAAAATAGTCTGTTTTATGACAAATAAACTCAAGTTCCCTTCTGAAACTGTCAAAGAAATACAGTTTCATAGAATACACCAGACCAGGTGAAAAGTCTGGGCACATGTCATAGTAGCAAAGTTCAAAAGTTACAGCTACAAAGAAATGGTACAGAAAAGAGGCGGCAAAATAAAAGGAACAAACTTTGGCATTGGTGTCCAATTTCCAAATCACATTGTGGAGAGGAGAAAAGTCATATCCAATTGGAAAAGAAAACGGAATGCAAAGTCCGCCTGCAACTATCTCTGTTGACAAACTGTTCATTGAGGGTCAGCTGTTTCACAACCCAGACATTAAGAAAAAATTATATTAAAGGCTCCACTATAACTCAAGGTCTGGAAGCTCTAGCAAGCTGTGCTTTGAGAAGCAAGCACATCATTCGAGATCGGCAATAAGTGGTTGCATGTTTGCAGAAAATGACTAATGAGCCTGTCAGAACAGTGAAGTTTGAAAAAAAAAAAGGTCTATTCCATGAATCCAGTAGCCTGAACAGTCAAACGCCCTTGTTTAAAGTTCAGCACTGAATACTGAACACAAGTGGTATTACATATTAAAACCCCTCACTTATCCTACATGTAAAGTATATGTATTTTATTTAATATAATAATTTCTACACAGGATGCCAATGATCAATTAAATCACTGAATTCATTGATAGGCAAAGCAAACTGGTGGATCAATCTTCATCAAAATTTGCAACTCACCACTCAATAAAAATTAGCAGCTGGTTCATTAAGTTACAACAGTTAGACAAAGACAAAATATTCAATGTCCAATCTACAGACGTAGGTTGAACTACCTTTAGCTGGGACCAGATCTCCCAAGAAAGCAGGAATGTTGTAGGATTACCCTTAAATTGCTAGCTCCTCTAAAACTGCCCAAAACTCCTAACAACCAGTCACACTTTGTGACTGGTTGGGGGGTTGACTCCCTCTCTCCTTAGCCCATGCATGATTAATTTACAATTTGGGGTAAAGTCCAGTGCAAGCCAAGTTCAGACCCCCTTTTTTAATATTTTAGATTTGGGTCACTTACTACCACAAGATATATTTGGTATATATAAGGTCATCATTGATATGCTCCTCTCATGTTGAGAATTGTGGTGATACCAAACATAGAGGGGCTGGGGGAAGACAGCTGGGTTTATACAGAGATGTTGATTGAGCTGATATTTCGAGAGACATAATATGCTCAAGAAAATTGCTACCAGATGACAAGGCCAAACATACCATGTTCACCTCCACTTTCAATCTGGTGGGCCATAATTCCTTTCTTCATGATCCATGATTTCCAGCTAATAGGTAGAACCCGTAAATTGTGGTGTGTGGCATTGACTTGTAAGTTTGGTGTGCTAATCTAATATGGGCTGCACTTACTGCCAAAGCTACATAACAAAGTGCAATGTTTTAGTTCACAAAGCAATAAACCTGTCAATGATAGCCCCATTCCTGTCCACGAGCATCCAAGTTAGGTCGGATCACATTCCGTCTGCCTGCGCAGGATGACCAAAATGCACCTTGCTGACAAGCCGTTTTTGATTACTAAGAGAAGTTATTCTTTCTAGTACCTATGGTGGCATGTTTGAGTTTTTCCATTTGCTTTGACTTTGAGTCTTTGCTATGGGGACTATGGTTTTCACCTCGGTTTTCCGAGGTGTGTATTATGCTGTATTATGTGCATGTGTGTCACGTAAGAACAACTGATATTCATCAATATACGCAGGTGGTTAAGAATGAAACTGAATATTGCACACGTTTTATGAATCCGACGGTACTTTTGCATACGCAGAAAATAAGCTTTTACTGAACATATTAATGAATGAGACCCATTGTTTTGTTGCAAGAGATGCATCTTAAAGCTAATTTTATTAACACTCAACATAGATTGGGTTGGACATGCTGGAGCTGGCCTTTCCTCCAAAAGAGGTGGGGTCACCCACGATCCAGTTAAAATCACGTTCTCTTTGCCACGATGAAAAGAAACAAGTAGAAGTTGGAAAATGAGCAATTCACCGCTCCGCCTCCTCCAGCAAACTGACTGTTCCATCCCTCCGGGCGCCCGGCAGCTGCTCCTCGCGGTCTCGCCTATTTTCTTCTCTGACCACGGAATCACTTGCCATCTTCTGAAAGAGACTCAAAACCCACTGTTTCAGACTCCACTACCACTGAATTCTGTACATCTAGCCAATTGTCATCACCACTGCCTACATGTCTAATACTGCTTTTCGTATATGTACTGTATACTTGTTTAAAACTTCCTGGAAAAAAAAATACTAACCCTTTCCTTCCTGGTGTTACAAGTATGGTATGCGGCTATTAACAATGATGTTTATTGCTGTTTTACTGCACTGATCTCTTGCGTGAACAAAGATTGATCATACCATGTATTAATGCACATCTTGTAAGTCACTCTGGATAAGAGCGTCTGCTAAATGCCTAAAATGTAAAATATAAATAAAAGTCCAGCATTAATCAAAACAGTCTGGAGAAATATTGGGATACAAAGTCAATTGGGGAAAATGTGAACTGCTGCTGAGTCAAACCAGTAATAATAATGACATGCCTTCTAAAAAAATTCAACTGGCTATAAAATAAATAACAAACTTACAACAAAGGATATAAACTTATCAAATACAATTCAGTATATTAAGGAAAACATAACAAAATGGACCAATGGGCCAATTTCACTTTGGAAATGTCACTATTTGGATGATGATATTACCTTAGATAAACTACATCATAAGAACGGTCCCCATTTATACAACAAAAATGGTTTGAATCATATTAGTTATTACCAACAAAGGAATTCTTACATACTGGATTGAACAAACAAACAGCACCAACGCATAAGGAATGAGTCAATGAAGCAAATATCAATGATTGAAAAGGAAAAATATAGCATATCATCTCAGCAATCAGTTAGTGCAATATCAGGTACTGTTTTCCTTCCCTTTCTCTTTGTCTTTCGTTTTTCAATTTCACTTTCTCTGTTTATAGCGCTTTACTTTTCTATTTCCAAAAGAAATAAAGGGAAGGGGAGTTTCTCATTGGGTGTAGGCGGGAGGAAAGGGAAGATGTGAAAATATACACATATATTAAAGCACTTACAAAAAGTTGTCCTCCTAAAATGGGGGGGTGTATTATTATTATAAAATGTAAATATAAAGATAAAAAGAATAATACAATTAAAGTATTATGTGGTCTGACATCAAAGATCTATGAATGAAAGCTAAAAGATTAGATCGGTTTGCGGCAAAGCGGTGGAAAACCAACATGATTCGGAGGCCAAATGCACAGACTTTACCTCATTGTTACTGGAGGCCTAGCCACCCAGAAAGTAGCAAATTTAATTATGGAGAGATCCCTGCTAGAAGGCATTTATGAAGCAGTTGGCCCTTGATACAGTGCCTTTATGGGGGAGGGGGATAAACCAGTGGTAGACCCATATCTGAGCAGTATGTTTATTTTTAACACATAGCCTCATTGTGGCCCCCCCACTACCCAACAAGTGGAACGTGGGGCCCCATGGGAGGCCCTCCCAATGTGACATATTGCTTCTTGTTTTAGAGCAAATTAATACGAATGTTTCTTAATCAACATCGTCGATGTGTCTTCATATCCAATGGTTTTGCAATAGGAACGACAGTGACAGTTAGTCTACTAACCATGATTTAGATTTTTTTAAATTGTATCATGCAACATAACGGTTCAACCATCCGGCGGACCCTCCTCTCCAGAACCCCTGGGGCCCTTCCTTGATATTCCTCCACCGACCCACAACGTCCCGAGTCGAGGTCACTAGGGGCCCCATGGGAGGCCCTCCCAATGTGACATATTGCTTCTTCTTTTAGAGCAAATTAATATGAATGTTTCTTAATCAATCAACTCACCACCAGGTGGTGATGTGTCTTCATATCCAATGGTTTTGCACTAGGAACGACTGTGACAGTTAGTCTACTAACCATGATTTAGATTTTTTTTAAATTGTATCATGCAACATATCTGTTGAATAATATACAGCGTGTATAAACATTATTCACCCTCTTTGGCATCAAAATGGATTTAATCTGGATTTCCTGCCACTGATTAACACAAAATACTGTATAATGTCACATAATAATAAAAAAATAATAACTGTAATAAAATGTGGAAAATGGGGGAGAATACTTTTTAAACCCACTGTACAGCTTACATTTCACAGAAGTGACCTTATTACCAAGTAGTCCTCCCAAAAACATTGCTTACTTTCTCCATTATTAACAACCTACAATCTCCCATAAAATATTTGCCTGCCTTTAACTAATTACTTTAACCAATAGATTTTAAACATAATACTTCAGTGTTGTCAAATTTGATTGGCTGTGGCAGAGCGTATGTGTCATTGGTCTTAAGTGATTTGACAGTGGGTGTCTGAAAAGAGAATGAAAATCAGAGAAAGCAAAAAAAAAGAAACCATTGCAAAAGAATTCAACCAACAGTGTGTCTTAGGAAATGACAGTGTGTGAGATTGAGGTGATGAGGACGATAGCAGTGCTGATGAAGCTGTCGCTGACGATGATACAGGTTCAGAAGCCACGGATTCTGCTGGTGTGCCAGTTTCAACAAGTGAGCTAGCTAGGATCAATATTGACAGTGAATAGTGGGAGACAGATCAGGGTGAACCTGCGAGTGCTGTATTCGATGTGCTACCTACTACGAGTGTTACTACTACTAAAAGAGCATTAAAAAGAAGAAAAAAAAACATCCAGTTCCATGGAAACATGTTTTCTTGTTTTTCTACTCTCACTGTATCTGGGGACATATCTCCCACCTCTAGATTTCAATAAAGTGGCCCATGCATTATAAGCCCAGCGCTTCTTGGACTTTACTGTTGAGACTTCTGCTTCCAAAAGAACAAGATTTCTAAAACATCCATAGTATTTTCAAGGACATGCTTTATAATTCTTGATTCACAACTGATAAATGTCCAAAAATATAGGCCATCGGTGTCACAGTGTCACGTTAGTTTTTATTACATCGTATTGAAACAATTCTCATGGAAGTGAGAATAGCCCTTGGAAGCAGGCAGGACGTCCTGCTCTGAACAACGTATGCAGCCGTAGCGCTACATTGCAGTTCCGGATACTGGAGCAGCTATGAGACCGGCAAAATAATCTACCTAAACATTTTTTTCTCCAGGTAATGAAAAACATATCAAAATATATCAATCCAGGAGCGTTCCCGTTTAAGAAGCATTCTCCGGAGAAACAAACTATCATTTATCATTACCTGGCTAACAGTGGCCAGCTGTTACCCATCAGCAGAGTATTAGAGGGGAGTAATTTCGATTTAAAGTCACAAATTGAACTAACTGAAACAATTAAATCTGCAGCCAAGAGATGGCCAGAAACAGCTCAGCTGACAATGGAGCGACTTTGCCGGTGAGATGGCGAAGGTTGGAAGGTGAAAATAGCGCTAATGATGACATCACCTCAGCTGGGACATAAGATGGAAGTGTTGTATTATTATGGGAGGGTCCAAGTTGCCCAGATAACTTTTTTTTTTTTGGGGGCAAATTTGCCTGCATGGTTGACTTTTGGATGTTAAACGGAAGAGATAAGCAGCGAGCCACCAAAATCACAATGCACAAATAAGGGACCAGATTGTAAAAAAAAGAAGACAAATCAGACAAATTGGTTCCTTATCATATGATTCTAGGTCATAATGTACCATAATTCCATTATATCGTGCCACAATTCTATATTATGACAATATAATTGTATCGCCGACTACTTGAATTAAAAGTATAACAAAATGATCAAGTATGGCTTATTTGCTTGGCTGTTGGTATATAGTTCACTGTTTGAGACCTGTAATTTGTCAAGTTCTAGAGAATAATTTAGAAGCAATGATACAAATGCTTTTACATTTAATTAATGTTATAATTTTGGGAGTGCTAGGTGGCGAGGCATTGGATGTGAGTGGTATTAATTCACTTTTTATAGCAGCTCTATAAACAAACATAACAAATAAATCAATATATAAATAACCTTCCAAAATCAATGGGGATATGCTTTACCACAGGCAGGAGTGCTTTATCATTTAAACGAATGCAGCTTCTTTGTAAAATAAGTCATAATAAAAAAATAAAAAATAAAAAACCTGCCCAGTGTGACGCTAATTGACGCCTTTAATGGACAAAAGTTACTTCACCTTGTAAGGATCTTTTCAGCCATGTTCCCCTTTAGAAATTAACAAAGGCTTCAAAATGTCACTGAACATCTAATTTTCCTCATTGTTTTAATTTCTTGTTAAGAGCTTCATTTTAATGAGCGGTTTGTTTTTAGTCATTTTTTCCCATGATTTTTCTACTCGATTTTCCTGGTCTCTTCTTTTTAAATATGTGGGCTCAACTTTTGTCAATGCTCCAAATGAGTCATGAGGTTGTGTGTGCATGCATGTGAGGGAGATGTCAATCACAAACACAAAGATGGATGGAAAAAAACAAGAAAACAGGAGTCAGTAGACTCAAAGGGACATTTTTCTAGCATTCATCTTTTCTAGACGGGGTTTAAAACGAAACCTGATTTCCATAAAATCTGATGCCTTCCCTTCATGCTGATATTGCTTTAAAAGCACTTTGCTTAGCAAAGGATTTTTCTGAACTAAAAAGCAGACTAACCTCTGGTAATGCACTGAAATTGATTGAAGCCCTGTCCTTCACTTCATAAATGCATTACACATGCTGCGTCCCCATACATACATTGCAGTGATTTTTTTTTTGCTAGTCATGTGTTAGATGTGTGTGTGTTTGCAGGGTGGCGCATGTGCGTGCAGTGAATTTAAGGTCAACTCTACAAACACTAGGAGGTGGAAGCTTTGAAACACCACCACAAACGTGTTCGATCACTCAGTTTTGAGATGGAAAATGGAGACGCAAACACAAACGTGTGTGTCGAGGTTATTAAAACCCAAAAAGTTGAATCAAATTTGAATTTTTTTTATGGCTTATAGGGTGCACATGTTGTACGAGGTACAACTCGACTGAAGGTGTGTCCAAACTGGATGCTTTCCAAATTCCCTTTACATTTTACATTTTTACATTTTAAGCATTTAGCAGACGCTCTTATCCAGAGCGACTTACAAGATGTGCATTAATACAAGGTGAGAACAATCAAAGTTAGCGTACAAGATCAGTGCAGTAAAACGGCAAAAGACATCATTGCAGGCGTCTGCGTATCATACCTGTAACATTGGGAAAGAAAATGAGCATATGTTCCAACACCAGGGTGTGATTATATTCTGATTGTTTTTGCTATGCAATTGCATGGTGCAGTCCATTGTATTATAGGTATATTATATGATCTATTGTATTATAGCTAGGGTCCTCCACCACCAAGGGGTCGATGGAGCCTCTGTTTCAAGCTTTGTGTCAAACAATCATTCAATGAATTGTGACAATCATCTCAGTTAATCATGCAATGAGCACTTGAACGGGTGCATGAGAAGTGCAATGTTTATGTCCATTGACACTTATCACGTGTTAGAATTGGATGTGGAGTATTAGAATATGCTACAATAAAATAAAAAGTCCACTAAGAACATTGATATTAGTTTTTCTTTTAAGAGGTGGGATATGTTGATATACAATGAGCACCTTGTCCTACAGTGTTAAAAATGTTTTACCATATGGCTGAGTGACTTGTTTACTGAGAGGTCATTTTGGCATGTAGTTCCAAGCTAGCCATTGATGGTTTTGCTGTTTCTGTTGTCAGAAAATTTGCCCAAACTGTTAGGTTGTGTTGGTAATCATATTGAAATGATTCAATATATTTCAAAATAACTATATTACATTTAAATCGATTTTGGGTGAACTATCACTTTAAGTGCTGGTCTATTGTAATAATTGCTGTGTGGTCTAAAGATAAGTTGCCAGATGTGTGCAATATAGCAGTATGACATTGTTGGAAATGTTTAGTGCATCCATGTTTCACCTCCTCCACAATTAGCCTTAACAGAATAATTGTTTAGAATCATATAATTAGTTACATGTCTGTGCTGATTGCCAAACTATTGTTGAACTCGGGAGTGCCTACAGGGACTCATGGAGGGTAACTGCTGAAATCCAGCTTGACAGCCCAGAGGGTCAATTCTCTCTCGGATCTAATTAAAGCATACCACTCACATGTCCACATATCTGAAATGTGTTTTGTGGATTCCAAAACTTTGGCAGCAAAATCTTGCTGCTATACATCATAATTAATACTACTACTACTGATAATAATAATAATGTCGGGGAGGTGCATTTTAGCCATCCTGCGCAGGCAGACAGAGTGGGGCCATCTTTGGCGGGTTTATGGCTCTGTGAGTGAAGCCAGGGCAGTTGGGTATGATTGGCCTCTTCACTTGGTAGCAATGCTCTTGAGCATATTATGCCTCCCAAAATATCAGCTCAATCAACATCTCGGCATAAATGAAATTGGCTTCACCAGGCCCTAGTGGTGTTTGATATCGCCACGATTCTCAACATGAGAGGAGCATATCAATGTCAAGCTTGGGAAAAAAGGAAGTCTGAACCTGGCTTGCGCTGGAACTCTCCCCCAAATCGTAAATGATGGGCTAAGGAGGGAGTGAGCCTACCCCCCAACCCCACCTCAACACTTAAAGTCTGACCTGTTGGTGACACGCTTAGATTGGGGGAATTCTACTCTTTCTCTGTCCCTGTTTTTCTCTTGGAAGATCTGGTGCCAGCTACGAGCTGGCTTGTGGAATTGTAGCAATACATGTTCCATATGTGAGGAGACAGAACTAAATCCTACATATTGGATGTTCCGATTTAGTATTCCTTAAGGTAGTTGAACCTACGTCTGTAGATTTGACGTTGAATGTTTTGTCTAATTGTTGTAACTGAACAAACCATTGAATTGAATTGAATTTAACTGTGAGTTGTATATTTTGATGAAGGTTGATCCACCAGTTTGCTCTTCTTATCAATGAATTTGGAGATTCCATTGATAATTGGTATCCACATACAGTATATGTTACATGTCGGATAAGTGAGGGGGTTTTAACACGTAATACCACTTGTGTTCAGTATTCAGAGTGCTGAACTTTAAACATGGGCGTGTAACTGTTAAGGCTACTGGATTCAGAGAATAGACCATTTTTATTCTAACTCCACTGTTCCGACAATTATAATAATAATTATCAGTAGTAGTAGTAATAGTTATGATGTAGTATTATAACCCCCCATATAGAGCTGTGATCTGTCACCGTATACAGAAAACCTCTCACAAATTTACTGGATATGGGTGAATATTGCCATGTGGTTATGGATCTTGACATTTCCTACAAGGTTTTGACATTGCATTTGAGTATCATGATTACCAGGCTACATTCATACATTTGAATATAGAATTAAATTGCTGATGGCACAACAGACATTTGATTATTAATTTATTCTTATAGCCACCCCCTGTCAACTGTTCTGGTATTACCAAAATGTACCACTTTTATCATTACCACACTCAGATTGCGTTCAAACTACCTTTTACGATATAACCGTACTGTATGTATGTGTGAATCCATTTAACAAAAGAAAGGACAGCAATGCAACCTCATTGCAACTGGAAAATTGTTTGCCATCCATGTTGCTCAAAAATACCAATATTGAACTTAGCAGCATTTGACCCTTGCACTTTGCACATTTTTCATCCTCAAACTAGAGCCCATGTTTCAACATTTCTCTGATCACTTCATTGAAAGGATGTAGTTTTCACCTTTGGAAGAATGCATTTTCTTACAGAAATGAAATGAAAAAATATTTGTTTAATTTGGCAATTGAACCAGGAGAAAGAGGATCACAGTGATTGCGAATTCCTAAAGCGAGAAAGGCAATAGGAAACATGCCTTTCTGAGAATTGTATTTTCTGAACTGTAAATGATTCCTTCAGAACACAAAACTAATTTTCATACTTTTGATAGGCAGTTCCAGAAAGAATAATTAATTGCATTATGTTTTGCATTATATTATCCATGAACAATAATATAATGTCTATTTACAATTCATGCTGAGTAACAAAATAATTAACCCCTTTTTTGTATGTAAGGGAGTGTGTGCCTGTGTGTGGATGCCTATGGGTTTTATTCCGTTTATAATTCATAATCATTCATAATTATTATTCTGTTTCATATTTATGTCCTTAAGGACCCTTGTTCTGCCTATGTCAACATATGTACATATGTCATGTTATGTTCTGTCCCCTCCAAAAAATGTATTCACCCCCTAATCAGCCACCCCAAATTGTGGTTGGTGATGACCAAACCTATGGTTGGTCATCATAATAAATAAATTAAAAATATATATATATTCTCTTCTCTCATCTGTAATTCTCTTCAGTCCTTATTTTAATTGAACCTGATTGAAAGACAAAAATTTTATCATGTGATGATGTAACATGTGTTTGTTTCTCATTACCCGAAAGTTCAGCGCAGGTGTTCTCAGACTGTGCACGGGTGAGAAAGGACCAATTACCTTTCTGCTGTCTGCAGACGCTTGCCTTTGATTCGCCATTTGCTGGTCTAAATGAACTGATGAGGCCCTGTAGGACCCTTAAAAAGAAATATAAAAGAACTTTTCCTGAACAGCCTCAATTATTTTGGGCTAATTAAAACCTCACCGGGTACACGGGGTCTGCTCAGTAATGAGGCGCGCTTGAAGAACAGGCAAGACCGTGCAATTAAAAGGTCCTTAAAGGACGTCTGGCCTTCAGTCACTTTTCAAATGGGGAGAAAAAGCGTGCGCTCCTTAATTTAAATTGACTGCGGTACCCATTAGCGCTTCATCTCTATTACCACCAGTGGACGGCCAATAACCCTGCCATTTACTCAGCCTCTACCTCCAAGTAACATTTCTCATCACTTGATCTTTCAATTACCTTACACAAATAGAACACAGTTTACAATGTACAATTGTGTCGTTGCTCTGTTGCAAAATTGTGCATTTTATAGAATACCTTATAATGTATGCGTATATTCATTTTATATTCATATATGCATTTTACCTTGTAGTTTTTCAAGCATTGTGGAAATTGTGAAGAAGTGCTGTGTAGAGGTTAGACTATTTGGCCCTGGAAAACTCATATCAAATTAAAAAAGAAAATCACTCATGATTATATCAGGGTTGTGTGCATGGCATAATATTGTATATATGTTTTTTTCAGAATTTTGTGCTAATAATATTAGCAGGGAGCAGTTCTGCACAGATGTGCTATTCCTTGCATTACAGAGAGGGTGTGTGAAACGATAAACCTCCCAGCCAACCAAATCCACAATCAGAAATCTTCTGGCACCAATCTGATTGCAAGAAGCGTAAGCCAGACAGAGTTATGCAAGCGCTCTCTCAGAGATTGCAACTCTGGCATCAAGACTACCACCCAGAAAGTATTAAAATTGGTCAAACTGCTCAGAATTGATTAGTGTGAAATGCCAAAATGAGTGATCCTGGTCTCACAGTGATAATATAAGAAATGCAAAAGCACAATGAAATATATAAGAGATGCGAAAGGTGATTCTAAATTGTGGAGAAAATCTATTTAAAAGGGTGTAAAAACGTATTTAAATGCCCAGGAGGTGGGCTTGAGCTTGGGAAGCCATATGCGTGTCGTGATGATACATATTTTCATAAGCTCATGTATTTCTGAAATGTTTGAGCCCAAAAAATTGAAATTGAGCATATTGAGTACATAAATTACTTTGCAAAGGTCTTACCCAATGACACTGTGCTATAAGAGGAAAACGCTCAAACAAAATCTGTTGGCAATCCAATTCAAAGTTGACTGCCTGTATGAA
Source organism: Aldrovandia affinis (assembly GCA_029706075.1). Classification (NCBI taxonomy): domain Eukaryota; kingdom Metazoa; phylum Chordata; class Actinopteri; order Notacanthiformes; family Halosauridae; genus Aldrovandia; species Aldrovandia affinis. The sequence continues at coordinate 1,464,944 of JAINUG010000163.1, read as the reverse complement.
TCTAATTTAAGGTGGAGGTATGCCTTTGGCTACGGCAGCTGGATCTCTCACGCAACAAAGACAAATAAGACCAAGAGAGGATGTGTCGGCTTTCCTTTTCCAATTAATTATTAAACATTACAGGTTTGGTCGTTTCTCTGCAATCCGCTTCCATCACCTGCCATCTAGGCCTGCAGCGACTGCTCCTCAGGTGCGGCAGTGGCTCAGTGGTTAGCGACACGGGCTGGCAAGCGGAAGATGCTGGTTCGAATCCCAGGAAGGCCAAACAGAAAGAACAATGAACTGGAAACCGGAGGGAGGTTAGTTCACTTCCTGGGGCACTGCCGAGGTGCCCTTGAGCAAGGCACTGAACCCCTAAACTGCTCCAGGGGTGCCGTACTATGGCTGACCCTGCGCTCTGACCTCTCTGATGGAATACATATGTATAGTGGTCTATGTGTGTGTATATTTAGGAGAGATATGTGAAAAGACAAATTCCAATTACCTTGTGTAACATGGCAATAAAGTATATTCTATCCCCTGCCTATTTGTGATACCTGGAGGGGACACTGGCATTGAACATTGAACATTGTCCTCTTTACAGTCCTGCCATCTTTTCTTACATCTTTTCTGTACAATCTATGCCAAGGAGCATTGAAGCTGTTCGACTGGCTCATAGTGACCCGACACCATATCAAGACATTTTGTGTTGGTGTTTCCTTTATTTTGGCAGTTACCTGCATGTTAACCATTTATACAACAGGCATTTTGCTAAAGTAATTCAGCCTTGATCAGAATTTTGATATCCTTAATGTCCTCATTGCAATACAATGCCACCACAAATAAAAATATGTAGTGGATAGCACTGTCGCCTCACAGCAAGAAGGTCTCGGGTTCGAAAGAATATTTCCTCCCACAGTCCAAATAATTGACTGTTCAAATATGTAAAATGAACTCCAGCACCCCCGCGACCCTTAAACAATGGATGGATGGATGGATATTAAAATGAACACATTAAACACACAGACATATGCACATTCACACAAACACACATGTATGCATACATTCTTTGCTATTCCAATTTGATGAAAGCAAGGACTCACGCATGTATGCACACACACACACACGGTTATCTTCCCATTGCCAGAGTTATAGTTGCTGACAAGCGTTAGGAGGAATGTTGTCAAGTCAGCCATGTTTAATCTCATAACAGGCCTGAAAAGGTGCTGGCTTCAGTGCACCTGGGTATCCGTTGCCTTTGGCTTTAAAACTCAGGTGTGCACTTTGTAAAAGGCTTCTTATTTCTGCCTGCTCTGATCATTTATAAAACAAAAGGGATGCATTCATTTTTGTGGCAGCATCCTACTATTTGATAAGCAATACCTTTTTGTTCACATAATAGTAATTGTTAACATTCTTTTTTCGCCATGAATGGTTGATCAAACCCAGCAGAGTGCTCATATTTCATTGGGATGGCAGGTATGCCATCCGCCAAGTCACAGGTTAGCGGGGCATACCCTATACCTATATAGCACTTTTTTGGCACTTGGTCTCCCACAGAATAAAAATACAATGACCTCTGACTCTCAGCCCTTACAAACATGAACTTCTGTACCCTCTGGCCTCATAAATCCAGATACAACTTCACACGGTCACATCATAAAGACCCAAATGTGTGTTATTTAGCTTTTTCCCCTTATCATCATCTTCTTCTCTACTTCATCTTCAGCTTCTCCTTCTTCATTTTCCTTGGTTGTCAAAAATGCTCCATGCCTCAAATTATTAATATTAACCATATGTAAATATTAATAACATCATCTGTTCAGATCGACTTCTACCAAAAATGCCATCTGGTCATAGTTGGCAAATAATACATTGATATGAAAGCATCAGGGTTGGCAAACAGGGATAGTCCTCCAGATGTATCTGACAATTTGGCATCAAACACACTATTAAAAATTACTCACAAACTAGGCATCACAATGTTTGTCAATAAAAACATTAGGCGCTGTGCAAGTTTTTTATTTATTGTGGCTATTCCTATAACTTTGTATCTACTGTGTTAAGCGCCTTGAGATATTTGATAACGAATCTATATAAAATAAAGGTTATTATTATTATTATTTTGTGTGTGATCATTTGTTTGCGTTTTTGTCCACCCAGACCACCTCTGAACTCAAATGCAGGGCATTATCTGCTAGTTTGGTGATGTTGTTAATGGCAGATATGACCTGCGGTAAATATCCCTTCACACAAGATGTTCTCTTTTTCACATCACACATATTGTGCAGTGAACGACTATTTGAAATGCAATCTGTATTCAATTAAGCAGGTCAAAATATTTGAGCTTAGTGCTTGAAGGAGTCGTTCAATGTATTTGCAGTTGAGTGGAGAGAGAGGCCATCACTCATGTAATATTGTAAGATATGTGTTGTTTTAAATACATATATGTATGTATGTACAAATTTTATGTTATGTTAAATATTAAATGTTCACTACATCTTGTAGTGTTGATCTGATTGGCCATAATGAAACAAACCCTCACCACATCCACAGGTAATTTATTCTTCTTAAACCAACCAACTGCGCTGCAGGGGCACGAAACTAACAGAATGGGCAAGAACACACCTTAAAGTGTCTCCACCCTGGACCAGTGGTACTGTCTGTGCATTGTGCTTTAGCAACGAAACCAGAGCCCCATGTATGCAAACCAGTTTGGGACTCAACTAAGCCAAGAAATGAACATGACATTTATCCCTGTACAGTGTACAATGCTATATTGAAAACTGTACCGCATAAGCTCCTAGTTCACAAGAACAATGGACTTGCAGCATGACCCAACGTTTGAAATAACTGCTACAGTCAACTTTGGTTATTATAGCAAATATTTCACATTGTGGTGATACAGTGTGTCCCCATAGAGCTTGACAACTGTAAGATCTTTCAATCTGTTATAATTCCCCTCTCTCCCCACAAGAATAACGGAAGTCATAAACGGAAATAACACCGCACACGCGTCTCTTCCTTCCATTTGTGTGTCGTGGGTCCAGAGAGAATAAGACTGCAGGGAGGATTGCCCTTTGAGTAACGAAATTAAACAAGTGTCACTGATTGTGTTGCTCCCCTTTGCCTGAAACCCTTGGTTGCTTTAGATTCAGTGCAGCAGCATCCTATTCAGCACTTCCATCTTGTAACAGCAGGGCTATATCTACACACATCCTGGTCTGGGTTTGGTCTGTGCTCATTTTCTTTACTGCGGTATCCTGTCTTTGCTGGCCTTCTTGCGCTCTAGCATCCCATTCTGCTTGTACAGGGGGTTTTGCCGCTTGCCATGTTTTCTGTCTTCCTCATTACTCTCATCAGTATTGGAGAGCATCAATTCTTCATGTGGAAGCTGTAAATGAGTGTTCACTACAAAAGGCACCGTTACGCGTACGATGCCCAATTACGATTGCAGTGTGAGCCACTTGAAATGTGGCTCATATAAAGCTTGGAATAGCAGTTTGTTCCCAATAAAGAAATACATCTAGAACAAGTACTGAAATAAAGATCAACTCATACATACTATGCCTTAATGTCCCCTTCTGCAAATACATAATTGTACTGCTTGACTTGTCTTCTGCCTTCACCAGTGCTCTCAGGTGGCTACAAAGTTCACTTCCTTCCACCAGCTCCCTATTGCTATTGGAATTAACTTTACAATGTTTTTTTTAATTAAATAAACTGCTCCCTATGCCACATATTTGTACGTGCTTGAAAAACATGTAGACAGACTGCAAACTTTGATTCAAATTAGTTGAGGTCTTTGCTGAAGGAGAGGTCTGCTCTCCACACTGTTGTGCTTCTAATTCACAAATGTGACAATGAACCCAATTTTTGTGATAATTAACATCGTCTGTGACTAATGGATTTTTGATGAGGTATCCTGTGACTCTGGTTTCATGCTGACAACCTGGCACAGAAATATCCTCATAGACGCCTCTATACAAAGGCAAGCCACAGAAAAGTAACTGCTTGCAGGTTTATGGAACTGCTCTCATTGATGGTATTAATACAGCTCAGATATACTTGAAAATAATTGCAACTGTAAAACGAGGTGGTTTTAATTGAAGCAACATCACTGAGATTTTGATTTGCCACGATTATGTCTGGAATACTGAATAGTCAATTAGATTTCTGTAAATGCCATATCAACCAATTATGTTTTTTTATAAGCCCACCACCACCACCCCACATTGGGGGACCCTGTAGCACATTTTATGACAATTTCAGTACTACAAGAAAAAGAAAAGACAATAGGCTCGTAACTATAGGGTTGCCTCGTTCCCCCAAAGGCAAACGTCAATAAACACAAGCAAGAAAAGTAAAATTAAAAAAAACACAAACACAAAACAAAATCAAATTACATTGGCAAGAAAGACAACAATCCAGAAATTACAACAACAATAATAAATAGACAAGAAATACAAACTAAGATAAAAATGACAAGTCTGAATGCAAACAAAATTGAAAATAAATATTACAATTAAATAAAAAGCATGACAAAAACACAAACAAACAAAGCACAGATGCATTGAGGAACAACTAAGTTAACAAAAAACAGAGAGAAAAATACAAACAAAGCAAGAGGCAAACATCTCCTCATTGCTACTGTATTCATTCCCAGCCCTCATATTGACTTAATGTTTCAAACCTAAACCATTTGTCTAATTTCTACCATTTTTTGCCAAAGCTATCCCTCTCATCTTCCCTGCCAATAATTCCTTCTAACATGTAGTATTGTTTCACATATTTCTTAAAAATGTTTAAATTTAGCTCATGAAAGTTTTGTGATTTAAAAATGAAAGCCTTGGACAGAAGTATTAGTATATTGTGCAGCATGTTACAGGCAATACTAAAATTAATTGCTTTGTTAGTTTTTTTTTTTATTTTTTCTAAACACTTCACATGCAGAGCCCTTGAAACCCACTCATAGCAAGGAGAGAGACTCCACCCTTCTCTTTACTTTACTTTACTTGCAGAAATGCACCATATGGATTGTGCTGATCCTGTAGCAAATATGCAACAAAAGAGAAGTGGACTTGCCCACGTCGTATTCTGAGACTCATCGAATTGTATGGTATTTAAAGGCTTTTAAAAGAAGGTTGTTTCAGATTTGAGGACAGCAAAATCTAATTTCTATCTCAATAACATAAATGAGTCTAACAGTAATGGTAAGCAAATTTGGAGAAACATTAATCATCTAATTAGCAAAGGACATCCAAAATCCACAGGGGACTTCCAGCTTCAAGTAGAAGGATTAATTGAGGATAGTTACTCTACGAACTCCATTTTTAACTGTTTCTTTTTGGAGTCTGTTCAAGAACTGGGCAATACATTCACAACAAGACACCTGAATTTCAATCCAAACAATGATATCTACCACATTTCTGATCTAATTTTAACTACTGAGGGAAATGTGAACAAAATGATTAACTCCAAAAAGATAGCCAAAGATGCATTTAACACTAGGGTGACATTCCCTCATGAAACAAATGTGTTATTGCAGTGATAGTATACGTTTTTAGCAATATCAATGCAAAATAGATGTGCAGGTAAATTTGACCTATGGCGGTTCTAGGTATACAACAAATCCTGGCGGTTCCAGTGTTAATATTGACACAACGTTTGTTTGCAAAGGTATATGTACTGTAAATTGAAGATTTTGAATAAACTGAAGATTTATTCTAAATACCTGACTAATGAAAACACAAGAACAAACTCAAACTGGGAGAAAATAAACACGAGTATAAATAATCAAAACACTAACACAAACAAACACAAGTAGTACAACAAAATCCCAGAATGGTAACACTGACAAGCAAACACAGGGGAAAAAACATTTAAGACAGAGCACAGAACAGAAAAAACAGGCGGCTTAAATAATGGCAGTTAAACAAGTCACAGGTGGGAACACTCAAGACAATGAAACAATTAACCAATAAAATAATGAAACCATTAGGGAACACAAGAGTCCAATACCGCCCCCCTGGCAGCGAGCAAGAACCGTTACAATATCTGTATCTTATATACTGTATGTATATTCCATATGTATGTGTAGAGCATATGTAAATGTATATCTTAACCCCTTCCATAGCACATTGATCAATCTTGCATTCAACAGGGCACATTCCCTATTACATGGAAACCAGTGAGAGCAAATGTGATTAGCAGCAGAGTTTGGCAAAAGCGTCACAGTTACTTGATCATTCATGCCTTAGTCATGCCTTGTTTTGTTTTTTGCCATAACTCAAAGGCAACCAGCTGATATTCTCATCCAAGGACAAAATCAACATAGTCAATCAATACAAATATCTAGGCATAATTCTGGACTCATATTGCATTGACTTCTCCTCTCCCCTCACTCATTCTCACCCATTAGTCCAATGGTTCTGTGATACATAACACAATAAGTCGGACACACAAGTTTCAATGTCCTATTATCATATGTTTGGGGGAGTGAGTGTCCCATTTGTGCGAAAGAGACACTAACGTCAAAAAAATATAGATTTTTTTTAAAGAAACAGACGTTTCTTTTGTCATATTTAGAAAGAACATATTTAGGAAAATTCAGGTACTGGGGTTGAGGTGCCTTTCCCAAAGGAAGCATTATTTTCATTTTAAAATCCCCAAACGCCTGAAAAATGTCTTGGCGCTCTTAGTGCTAATGGTTCTGCCAGCATCTAACATGCAGACTGCTAAATTTAATGGGACGTTTTTACAAAAGGCATTGGTTGGTGTCTTCTTGTATGCCTGGAAACCCAGCGCTCCGAGTGTTAAACAATTCCACTCTCACTAAAAGGCAATGTATCACCATAAAAACACATATCTGGTTGAATCTGACTTCATCAAAATATTTTGAAACATGAATGGAGAGACCTAAGGCCCAGTATCCAAAAACAACTGGCATTAGATCTTGCATCAATATGATCAATGAGCAAGGGGAAGTGTGGATACAGAAACCTCCCACCCAAAGAGTGGATACGGACCTTCTGTTGTGTAATGGTTAGGGAGCTGGGCTTGTAACTCAGAGGTTGCAGGTTCAATTCCCAGGTGGGGCACTGCTGTTGTACCCTTGAGCAAGGTACTTGACCTGAATTGCTTCAGTAAAAAAATATCCAGCTGTATAAATGGATTGTATGTAAATAAATGTAAACCTTGTAAGTCGCTATGGATAATAGTGTCTGCTAAATGCTTAAAATGGAAATGTTGTTGAATGTTTGATAACAGTTAACACTGATAATAATAATAGTAATGACAACAACAACAATGACAATACTAATATATTATTGATATTATTATTATTACTTTCATTTCCAATTCAATTTATATCAAGAAAATTATTATTATGATTGTTGTTATTATTATTGGATAGTGTTTGTTCTTGGAAAAATGTAGGTGTCACTCCTTGGATTATTAATAATCAGTAGGGGCATATTTATGCACTTCTCATTCCACCTTTCAGGGCTCATAGCCTGGTCAACTGGAAATCAGACTAAGTTCTGGGTCAGAATGCATGTACTACTGGAAAATAGACAATTACACCCCATCAACCCAAGTGTTGATTTCTGTAGTGGTAGCTTACGTGCATCAAGTCAGAATACGAGTAGCCAGGAAAAAGGCATCAGGAAAAAAGAGTTACACGCATGCAAGTCAAGTCCGAATGGGCCCCTCAGTGAGTGGATCGTTGTGCATTAGCAAAGGTACTGTTCTACAAATCACAGCCAAAAAGGTTCAAACTGTAATGTTTTGCTTGTAATCATTTGTAAATCATTTTTGCTTGGCTGAAAATGGTGGGTTCAAATTTCGAGAGAGAATAAAGGAAAAAGTCGAATTTTGTGTAGCTTAAGCCGGAGTCTCGTGTGATATGCGGACATGTTGATTAATATTCTGTACAGTTGCACTGTTTTCTATTCATTCAAAATTATATATCAGTCCAGAATCAATCTAAATAACATGAATGCATGACAGTTAGCAAGACTTTGCAGTATATTGTAGCTTCTAATACAGATAATATAGCTAATACAGACCGCTTTCAGACAGTGTACTCTTAAACACATTGGGGATTCTTCTCAGAAACAAAGAAGAGACCGATTGTCCAGAGACAGTTTGGAGCCCAGCAGGAGACCAGCTACGAAGATAGACTTTCTACTGGCCTACCAGGAGATGAGCCAGGGGAGGCGCCATAAAGCGCATATGGCCAATCCGCAGGGAACAATGCCGACTGGGCCAGGATGCACCACAGTGGCACCACCTCTGCCTGCCACCGTTGTTCATCACATCACATTTTCACCTCGGGAAGGGGGGCATCAGCCATGGGAAGCTCCTCTCTCCTACATGGTCACATCAGGAAGAGGGTGTTGACCACGGAACACAGCCCCACTTGCACAACCAATCAACAGTTTACTGGTTGCCAAGGTGACGGAGGGAGGCTAACATGGGATAATGGCTTAAAAGGTAACCAAAAATGTATGACTTTTTTCTCTGAGCTGGGAGTTACCTAGCCAACAACGATTATACTCAGACCTGCCAGCTGCTCTAAAAAGTCTCACCTGATCTACGAGTCTTGGCTGCAGCTCCAGTATTCTGTTGGACTGACCACCTGCGCCTGTTCCAGCGAGGCCTCCCGCTGCTGTCTGCATCACTCCCGAGACCCCTGAACCACGGCGGCACCCGAGGTTCTTTCGCTTGTTCCGAGCTGACTTTTCTCAGCGCACACCTAGTCCAAAGGATTTGGACAATATCCAGATTTCCAATTTCCTGAACCGAGATCCGTGGACGATCAGCCCATTGGACCCGCCAAGTAAACTAGCATTTCCATTTATCGCTGTGTGGCATCTTCTGTAGTACCTATAGCAAAATAAGCAAATAGTTTTGCTTAGTAAAACCCAGTAACAACAACAGAAAAATAGGCAAAGCAACACAGACAAGGTGGATAATTAATCTTGCCGCATGATTTCTCACGCTGTCTAAGTTAATGCAGACGGCAGCGCGGAGAACAGTGTGCTGCAAGAAAAGCATTGTTAAAGCACATCATTACACACAAAATTTCCCGAGAACGGCACGTCTGAAGGAAACACACAAGGTTTCAGAGCTAAAATCCTCCTGAGATAAACCCCACACATGTCCTCGTCTCTGTCAGCTCGTCGAACATAAAACAGCATTTCATACACTTCAGCGTCTCCTGCTTCACATCCGCAGTTCTGATGACTAGTTTGATTCATTTACGTTTTTATGTTTGACAGCTCCTGTTTCTTTGATCCCACCCCCCTTTGCAAGCAGTCATTGATCATTGTCGACTTTGTCGTAGACAGTTCATTCCTGCGCTTAAATTCTGTGGTTTTTGGAATATGATTCTAGAAGACCAAAATATATTTCCAAAATATCTTTTTTAAAGAAATGTTTAGGTTAACTCACAAACTCGCACCGGAGCTCATTTCAACCCAGAGCAAAATATAAAATATAAATGATGTGAAATGGCAGTCACTTGTTGATCAACAGTTGAAAGTGTTGTCTAATTGAGTTTTGAAATGTTGTGCCCCTTTAAAATCAAATCCCACAAATCCTGAAATCAGCTTAGGAATAGGTGAATAATTGGGCGTTTTGGACTTGTCAGAGTGACCCCCCATGTCCACCATGTCATTGTATTCTATTTCTAACACAAGGTATAACACTATCCTTATTACAATTCCCAGGATAATGCTGTTTGATAGCATTCCTTTCCTGCATGTTATAATCAACTCTGTTTTAGTCGTATTTTGCGCTTGCAGTGTGCTGTTGTCACCTTGGATCAGTCATATTAGTGGTTATTTCAGGCATCAATAGCTGCCTGCTTCGCTGTCAGAATATATCAGTCTTATATTTCATGCCAAAGTCCATTATATTTGACAGATGGTTTTGCATATTAAGGCTTCTCAGTGGAGACAAATAAAAAATGTTGATAAAATATTAGTGTTTTCACAAACAATAAATTGAAATAGATTTCTCAGTCGACTGCAAATGTAAGGGTTATACACACTATCAAATAATACGTACAGTCAATACAAATATAACATAATATGAGGTGACAATAGCGATATTATATAGTTCAGAGTCCTAGTGTGCCACAATCTAAGGCCAATTTGCCCCCAGGTCAGGTTTCACAGATCAGAAAGCAATGAACACATCCCGCACACTGTTAAAGTTCATTGTGTCATTCTGGGTTTAATTGTGCAGAAATTCATTGTAAAAAGCTGAGTGCATTTCACATTAAGTCTACAATTTTTCATCCAGGGAATTGAAAGAACATTTATTTAATACACAGCAATAAGTTAAATAAATAAATCATGTTCTAGCATTGCTTATGTTTGTCATAGAGTGGTGATTAAATATCATTTTTTGCATGCCAAAAATCTTTTTATATAATCCCCAAATAATTATTTTTTACATACAATCTATATTGTGCTATATCATGTGCCAGTTGAGTGCAATGATTGTATACATACATAGGCTATAGTCAATAATCAATCATTAGAGTATATTCATTAAATTAACCTCCATTTGTATTCAATTTTTAGGTTAATAAGTATGTCAAGTGGTATATTAAATTATAATTAATATATAACTATATCCCAAAGGAATACACCTCAAGGGGAAAATATATATGTCCATTTTTACAAGGGATAAAAAAAATGAATTAAAAGAATATATGAATAAATAAATAAATGTTATATATATATACTGTGTGTGTATATATGTGTGAAGTGAATAACATTGATCATCTCGTTACAATGGCACCTGTCAAGGGGTGGGATATATTAGGCAGCAATTGAACAGTCAGTTCTTGAAGTTGATGTGTTGGAAGCAGGAAAAAGGGGCAAGCATAAGGATCTGAGCGACTTTGACAAGGGCCAAATAGTGATGGCTAGACGACTGGGTCAGAGCATCTCCAAAATGGCAGGTCTTGTGGGGTGTTCCCGGTATGCAGTGGTTAGTACCTACCAAAAGTGGTCCAAGGAAGGACAACCGGTGAACCGGTGACAGGGTCATGGGCACCCAAGGCTCATTGATACACGTGGGGAGCGAAGGCTAGCCCGTCTGGTCCGATCCCACAGAAGAGCTACTGTAGCACAAATTGCTGAAAAGGTTAATGTTGGCTATGATAGAAATGTGTCAGAACACACAGTGCATCGCAGCTTGCTGCGTAAGGGTCTGCGTAGCCACAGATCGGTCAGAGTGCCCATGCTGACCCCTGTCCACCGCCGAAAGTGCCTACAGTGGGCATGTGAGCATCAGAACTAGACCATGCAGCAATGTAAGAAGGTGGGCTGGTCTCATGTATCACATTTTATTTTACATCATGTGGATGGCCAGATGCATGTGCGTCGTTTACCTGGGGAAGAGATGGCACCACGATGCACTATGGGAAGAAGGCAAGCCGGCGGAGGCAGTGTGATGCTCTGGGCAATGTTCTGCTGGGAAACCTTGGGTCCTGGCATTCATGTGGATGTTACTTTGACACGTACCACCTACCTAAACATTGTTGCAGACCAAGTACACCCCTTCATGGCAACGGTATTCTCTAATGGCAGTGGCCTCTTTCAGCAGGATAATGCGAAAAATTGTTCAGGAATGGTTTGAGGAACATGACAAAGAGTTCAAGGTGTTGACTTGGCCTCCAAATTCCCCAGAGCTCAATCCGATCGAGCATCTGTGGGATGTGCTGGATCCAACAAGTCCGATCCATGGAGGCATCACCTTGCAACTTACAGGACTTAAAGGTTCTGCTGCTAATGTCTTGGTGCCAGATACCACAGGACACCTTCAGAGGTCTTGTGGAGTCCATGCCTCGATGGGTCAGAGCTGTTTTGGTGGCACGAGGGGGACCTACACAATATTAGGCAGGTGGTTTTAATGTTGTGGCTGATGGGTGTATATATATACTGTTTTGGATATTCCTATGGATATTCCTATTCCCATGCCCAAACACTACAATAAGCCTGTTATTTGTTATAAGTTAAGTTATAAGTAATAAATATAAAAATTGTAAAAATAAACCTGGTAGTTTTGAAACTGTCAAGGGCTGCAACTGGCTAGAAAATGCTCAAACCAGGAGGCAGTTGGGCAATCCTTACTGAATGCAGTGCTTGACAACATGGATAAAAACACAATGGCAGCAGTAAACCTGCTACCTAAATAATGTTTCAAATAATGTTTTTAAAACCTTTTTTTTTTCCTTTCGGAGGTTTGTCAGGTCTGAAACACACCCATAAAACGTTTTCCTGAAAAGGTATACACCTTGATCTGGACCCATTTCCCCTATAGTGGGAAAGTAGTGGTTTGCAGGTGGCACAAAAAAGAAATGCTGTAAAACCAATCAACATTTTCTTTATTCACCGTCACCGTGTGCACCCTTACTGCAATGTTGCGATAAAATGTTATGCAAGTTGGGAAGAGATGAACACATTCCAGAGTATTATCAGTTGCAGTTGCTGAAGCAGAGGAAAAGTTGGCACATGCTCCACAGTTGAGCGCTGATCAGGGGTCGGGCTGCGTTTGCACAGATCCACAGTGAAGTATAGCCTGATGGGACACTTACAGAAATATAACGAGAATTCCAATAAGCCAGTGAGCGTCGTGCCACCGCATTCTCCTGGCTTTCTGAACGAAAGAGAAGATACAAAATGGATCTGCAACGAAATTTAGATTCAGATTTCGGCTTTTAAGTAAGCGCATTATTTTGAAGGAGTCGGGCAAGGCATTTCTTGGGAAGGGTTGCATTTACTATATATAAATTAGGGTGCCACAGAGCAAGCAGCTGTTCCTTTGCAAGAGTTCTGGGAATAGAATCCAATCACATGCTGGAGAATCATAATTGTTATTTTTATGCTCCTCCCCCGCCCCTTTTTCTCCCCAATTTGGAATGCCCAAGCTGTGCTTGCTACAATCTTTGCTGTTTGTTTGGGAGAGCGTAGCAAGCACATGCTCTCTTCCCAAACACGTGATGTCAGCTGCTGCTTTTTTTCACCGTCTACAAGTTAAACCTGCACAGACATGAGTCAAAGGAAGACGCCTTGTGCACAGCTTTACATCGGCAAACTGTAGGCGCCAAATTGACCAGCAGGGGTCGCTGGTGTGCAACAAGACACGTAACAACTTGCTGACTGAATCCCTCCCTCCCTGGGTAATGCTACTGCCAATTATGCGTCGCCCTGCAGGGCTACTGGCCGCAGTCAGCACTGGCACAGTTTGGATTTGATACTGGACTGTGGGGCTTGTCTACACACTAGAACAGTGCCTTAACATGATGAGCCACCCAGCAGCCTGACCACTCATAATTTAAGTCATAATTTTAATAATTATCTAGGTTATTTCAGACTTATCTGCAGGCCAGTAGTGTGGGCTATAGTGTTTGCCTAGCAATATGTTACATTTAGACAGATTGTAATGATTACTATGAACATTATTATCAGGGGTGCATCAACGGGAACACAAATTTAATTAGTATTTATGATACAAGAAGTTGTGTCCCAGAGAAATTTGGGAAAGTATTTGCGAGCCTCAATAAGGTCAATAAAGTAAGGTACCTTTTGTGGAAGAGAAATTATTTATGTATATTGATATGCCTTCTTTGTTTGCCAAGATTAAGATTTTCTTGGGTCCCTTGCACAGGTATGGTTGTTTAAATGGACAGGCTTACTCAGTGTGCTAGTGTGCAAGCCTTTTATAACTATTTTATTTTAAGCACAGCTGATATGTCAAAGGTATTTTGTAGAACTGCAGGATGAGGAGCTTTTCTGGGAAATCTGATGCAGGTGAAGAGTTGGCGACATGCTACCCATGAGAAATGACAATATCAGGCAGTGATATTTCCAATGTGCTCTAGAAGAAATCAGATAGATTTGAAGAATAAATTATGGATGTCTAGGCCACAGGAAATAACTTAGCTCAGGGTATGACTCTCTCCCTCTCCATCTGTGTGTGTGTGTGTGTGCGTGTGTGTGTGTGTGTGTGTGTGTATATATATATATGTGTATATATGGCTGCCTGGCCCTTTAATTCTTGGGAGCCACTGGAGGAAACAGAAGAACTATGGTTCCCAGCAGCCCGCAGTCCCGCACCTGCGGACAGCTGAAGGCCATTTGGAGGCCTATTTAAGGGACTTGTTTGTGTTACACTGGGAGGGAGTAGGTTGGCTGGTGTGGAGAGTGTTGGATGGAGAATTGTCTGTGAGAAATTTGTTTGGAGTGTTTTGACCTGGATTGTTTGAGGACCCCGCTTTGTGTACCGACTTGTGGACTGCCTGAGGAACTGAACTGGATTTGTGGACTAGATTAAGGACAACGACGACAAGATAAGGATTGTGGTCTTCGTGTTTTGTATCCCCCTGAATACCCCGCCCTTTGTTTTGTTTGTCAGTATTAGTCTAATAAATTATTGTTTTGTTTGTATTACTGCCTCCTCCGTGTTCTTTAACTTTCCTATGCCCTCTTCAAGGTCCGTGAGTGTCGCCCAACCCCTAGGGACACCACAATATAAATATATATATATATACGTACAGTGGGTATAAAAAGCATTCACCCCCTTTGCCATTTTTTCTCATTTTATTTTCTTAATGCAATCAAAATTTAATTAATTGTGATTTTTTGCCATTGATCAACACAAAATACTCTAATGTAAATAAATGACAATAATTGCACAAGTTTTCACCTCTTTTTTGTAAGACACCTAAATGAACTCTGGTGCAATCAATTATCTTCAGAGGTCACATTTGATTGTTGTTCACCTGTGTACAATTAAGGTGTTTTAAATTATTGAAAATTAATTACACCTGTCTGTGAGAGGTCCCACAGTTGGTTAGTGCATTTCCAAATAACAGCTTCATCATAAAGACCAAAGAACATTCAAAGAAAATCAGAGAAAAGGTTCTTCAAAAGCACCAATCAGGGGAAGGATATAAGATATTGAACATAACCCCAGAGCACCATTAAATCTGGCATAAAGAAATGGAGAGAATATGGTACAACTGGGAATTTTCTTAGAACAGGCTATCCTCCAAAACTGAGCATCCATGCGATAAGGGCACTTGTTAGGGAGGCCCCTCAATAAGTCTATGGCAACTTTGATGGATTTACAGTGTTCCATGACAGAGATGGGAGAAACTTCCGATGGGACAACAATAGTCCAGGCGCCTCACAAATCTACACTTTATGGGTGGGCAGCAAAAAAAGAAAGCCACTGAAGAAAAATCACATGAAATCTAATTTGCCAGAAGGCAAGTGGAGGAAGATTCTATTGTCTGTTGAGACTAAGATTTACATTTTTGGCATCAATGTTAGGCGCTATGTTTGGCACAAGCCTAACACTGCACATCATCCCAAGAACACTATCCTTATTGTGAAACATGGTGGCGGGAGACTAATGCTATGGGGATGCTTCTCTGCTTCAGGGACTGGAAAACTTGTCAAAATAGAAGGAAAAGTGGCTGGTGCAAGATATAGACAAATCTTGGAGGAAAACCTGTTGCAGTCTGCAAGGCACTTGGGAGTAGATTTATATTCCAGCAGGACAATGACAAAGCATGCAGCAAAAGACACATTTGAGTGATTTAAAAAACAATCAAAGAAATGTCCTGGAGTTGTCCAGTCAAAGCCCAGACCATCCCCATTGTGAATCTGTGGGGGAAAAAATGAAAATTTCTGTTCACCACTGGTCCCCATCCAACCTGATGGAGCTCAAACTATTTTGTAAAGAAGAATGCCCAAAATGTCAGTGTCCAGATGTTCAAAGCTGGTAGAGACTTACTCAAATAGACTCACAGCTGTAATTGCAGCTAAATGTGCTTCTACCAAGTATTAAGTCAAGGGGGTGTGGGCTCTTTGTCAAAATGTTTGCAAGGCCTCTTCCATATCATCACAGGCAGGCTTTCTGTAGAAAAGAGAAGCTCTGCCTCAGTCGGTAGAGCGTGGTGTTGGCAACACTTAGGTTGTCGGTTCAATTCCCATTGGGACCACATATACTGGAAAATGTATGCATTCACTACTATAAGTCACTTTGGATGTAAGTCTGATAAATGGCATATATATTATTACATTCTGTTTAGTGCTACTTCATGAGATGCTATGGTCCATCGGTTTAAGACAGGTTACAAGGTAGATCAAACATGTCATTACTGTTTTATTAGCCAAGGAACAAATGTTGAGTACTTTTAGCAATGTGTTTCTCAAAGTTTTCTTTGTCCTATTTTCCTTTTAAAATCCAGACGGTGATCTGATTCCATCCTTTCTATGTAGGCCAAGTTTATACCCAAATCTTCCAATAATGTACAACTTTGACTTGTTCAAATGAATACCAAGGGGAGGCGGCTTGTGAAGGATTGATCTTCTCCGCTAAGGCCAGAGATTAGTATTTTCTGGATACATTTCCTCAGCCTTGCACACCGAGACAATATGCTTTTTGACCGCCTTGCTTTTTGACCGATTTCTGACCGCCTACGTCAAATGTAATTTGCAGCAGCATGGCTAGCCACTGTGCACTGTTTACCGTTAGCCAGCAGTGTTAAGTTTGCCACCACATCAAGTACCCATGTCCCTGTGAGGCATTTGGGGACTGTCTGATGACATTATGTCAACATGTCCAACAGCCCAGTACCCAATTACGTGTACCTTTTTTGGCTGGCGTGTTGCTGAGGAGAGAGAGCCTGTTTGAATTTCACATTTAGTTTTTAGTTTTTTTCCTTACTTCCAAGACCCTTTCTGACAGTGACCTTATCATTGTGCCACCTTGTGAACGGAGCCACTGAGGCCCGGCTCACTTTCAGAGACTGCAGGGAAGCTAAAAAGGCTAAGGTGAGACTCCAAGCTGGGTCTACTGTGGATGAATATAAATCATTTTGATGTATGAGATACGTTGAATCATACCCTGCCTCATTCTATACTGAACAAACATAAGCATTTGATGCCACTCATGCAGCATTAGAGCTCGCCTCCTCCGAAACGTTCTGTAATTAGCAGCGCGGCGACGACGAACGTTAATAGAAAACATATTATTCACAGCAGCGCAGTCGCAAGAGTCCTAAAACGTTCCGCGTTCGTAAGAAGACCAAAGCCAAAGTGCACAAAACGAGGATCGCGAAACGCAAGTGACGCTCCACGATCGTGTTCGAGGATTGCTTGTTTTGTTTCCGATTTCACCCACCTATTTCTGTCCGATAAAAATGAACATGCCCGTGAACTTACATACCTTCAGTCACATAGTACACTCGTCTCATCGTTTTCATTGACATAGGGAAATTACAACTCAACTTAAAGTAATTAAACATCATGTTATGAAAGCCCACAAACAGCCGCAATTACAAGCATTAAAACAGCGATCTCCCCCTGAGAGTCGGTATTAAACATACATTAGTGGAAATGAAACAAATTGATTCCGGTGTAATCTAAGTCTGATGCAATTTCATGCTATCAATTTCTCCAGTTCCTCTTCCTTTTCATTAAAAATCAAAGCAGTATTAATTTGTGTTCTATGATGCTGTGGCTGTTTGCTTTTGTTTCGCCTCTTCAACATGAAGTGTGTGTGTGGGGGGATTTAATTTACTTAAAATTCATAGTACGGTCTCCATTACCAATAATGTTCTATTCCCCCTGGTACTTCAAGTTTAACAAAGATTCTACAAATAGAAAAATAATAAGGCGGTGCTGCACTTAAAGACCTGTAATTGAAATGCGCTGAGCAAAAATCAATCCTGACGATAAAAGACATCGTGGGGATGGCTCGTGTGCTTTTTCTGTGCTGGCCTGACCCCGCATTCCTTTTCTGTGCTGTTTGAACAACTCGGGGGTTGAAATTAGAAAGAGACTGCTCCATGATGACAAATACCTCTGCTCATACGGAGGGGTCGGAGGTTAAGATGGTTCCTGTGACAACAGATGTGTCATCTGTTGTCGTTTGAAGAATGCTAGAGAAAATGTTCCTTGTGTCCTGTGCCAGTGCGCGTGCGTGTATGTGTGTGTTTGCGTAAGTAGTAGGGGAGGGTGTGCAGATTGGGATCCCAATCTGGGTTGACGGGGTATGACATTTTCTGAGAGACTTTTACATTGTTAAAGCAAGTCAGGAGAGGTGGAAAAATGACCTGGGACAATGAAATTTGTCTCTGCAACATTGAACTCGAATCCTTTATGCAATACACTTACCAATGCAGTTTCTGCAAGAGATAGGAAGATAATTTGGTATATATAAATCATTTGGCATTGAATATAATAATTTATTATCACTGTGGCTCTGTGAAGATCATTTTGCAGTTGCAGCTCCAAGGAAATCATGGCTGTTCACTCCCTAGCATGCAGCACATATAAATACGTATTAGAACAGATCATTGCAAAAGCAGTTGCGATGTGGAATTACAGATCCTTTGAAGCATCAGTCTTTTTTTGATGAAGTGCCATTGTGTTGAAGCACTCCAATTTCGGATGAAATTCGGAGAACGTGCCTCACTGAAGAGCAGCCTTTATTTTGTGTGATGTTTGTGTAATGGCGCACATTTCAAGGGGTATTGTTTGAAATGCATATTTCTTTTGTTATTTTAATTTCCTTGTTTCTAGCTATGAACGGCACTCATAATGATTGTGTGAAATGTGTACATCAGCCTCCAACAACAAACAAACAAATCCAGTAAATGTTATATTTATTCCAGGTAGACAATATACAGGTGACTGCCAAAATAAAGGAAACACCAACATAAAGTGTCCTAATAGGCTGTTGGGCCATTAGACAGCATCCATTGGAGGGACACAATTCCATTCTTACACAAGAAATTCCATCATTTAGTGTTTTCCACCACCATCAACAAAACACCATCTCAGGCCCCACTCCAGAATCTCCCATAAGTGTTCAATTGGGTTGAGATCTGGTAACTGAGACGGCCATGATATGTGGTTTAAATCATTTTCATGCACATAAAACCATTCAGTGACCATTCGTGCCCTGCGGATTGGAGCATTGTCATCCTGGAAGAGACCAGTCCCATCATGAGAGAAATGCTTCATAATAGAATGAAGGTGATCACTCAGAGTGGCTTTATATTTATTGCCATTTACCTTGCCCTCTAAGGCTTTGAGTAGACATAATCCATGCCATGAAAATGCACCACACACCATAACAGAGCTGCCAGAGCCCTTCAACATGGGAAACATGCACTCAGGCCTGTAGGTTTCTTTTGGCATGTGCCAAACATGCACTTCTCCGTTTGTTGAGAACAGGGTGAAGGATGACTCATCTTACTATATGACTCATCTTACTTACTTTTTCTGCTGCTCAGCAGACCACTATCTGCGTTCCTTGCACCACTTTACTCGCAAAAGTGAATTTTTAGATGAAAAGTAAAATGCGATAAATGCCAAGTGGGTGAATACTTTCTATAACCACTATATGTTTATACCCACTCCGATTGGTGGGTCAACATGAAGCATACATGTAATGCTGTTATTTTTATGGATAAGAGAATATTCTGCTTAATTATCAGGATTAAAATACCAAAGATGGGTACTTCTTAGTACCATGAAACCGGTTTGGTGTGTACAATCCACACAAATATGACACACTTCTTTGTTACAACCGCTACATTACATTACAGGCATTTAGCAGACCCTCTCATCCAGGGCAACACATAGTTTATATTTCTTTACACACACAAAAATTATACAGCTGGATATTTACTGAAGCAATTCAGGTTCAGTACCTTGCTCAAACGTACAAACGCAGTGCCCCCACCTAGGAATTGAACCTGCAACCTTTTGCGTTACAAGCCCTGTTCCCTAATCATTATACTACACTGCTGCCCCAAGTATAATGCAGTACTTCTGTGTTCCCAACATCTGTATACTTGAACAGCATGAAACAACCCTTGAAGATATGTATGTATAAATCTTCAGGGCTGTGAGGCATCCAATCACTGATTTATCTCAAGACATAGAAACACAATGATATTGGGAATGCAGAGATAGATTGTAACCCACAAGTTCACAAGTTTAAGCTCTATGTAGTCTTCAAAGAAATCCACTTTACATATATACTTCTGCGGTATAATAATGGCTTGCAGCTCACCCTCAAATAGTTTGAGTCCATACAGATTTTTTTATTTTTTTGTTCCATTTTATTTTATGAATTAATTTTCTTTTAGATGGGATTCTCTGCACTGGTCGATCAAGTTACTTGCTAAATCCTAGCCTTCGTCCTCACATCACAGGTAATACATGGAAAAACCACAATGATCGAGGGGAAGAATGAGTTAAATGTATTGGGCATGCTGCTGGATTTCTACAGTTTAATTTAGAGAGAAATACGGCCTCTTTTTGCAGATTTAATACAGTTTGATCTGCCATGATCACCTACTGCAACTGTAGTGTGATGAGCCTTAGCCTCTATGTGTATGGAATGATTTTATCTTCTACAAGATGATTCTCTCTCTTGCAATATTCTTTTTCTCGAGCACTTTCTCTTTGCTTCCTAACCTTTTCTGTTGTTTCTTTTTTCTCCCTCTCTCTCAGTATGTTGATGAAACTACTTGAGTGCCTCAGAGACATGCTAATGTACTCATTTAAGTAATTGGAAATGCATCCAATGTGTACATGAGCAAAATGAACAATCGGCAATTGTGTAAAGCATCTGCATTGCCTTCTTTGTGGATATGTAGCAGGTAGGCAATTTAAATTGTACGAATACACTATTACTAAAGTTGCTATATATTAGCTCCAAATAAACTGGAGTCCACTGCGCTGAGCATAATAAAGATATCATTCTGAATATGTTTGCGTGTTGCAGATAATATACAGCATTTTAGTATTTTAGTAACTTTCACAGCCTGCTTCGAAGGGTTATGAGACACGCCTTTAAGATAAGTGTTTAACCTAGACAGAATACGATGACAGCATGGTAGAGGGAGGTTTGGTTTATAGATTGCATGTAAAACCGCTGTTTGTTTTCCCACAAGTGGCCGTAATACCCATGCATTTACTAATGTACCTACAGTAGTAATCTAGGTGCGGTATAATACCTGTATATGTACACATTGTTTCATGGTACTAACAAATGTGAAAGCATAATTTTACTTAGAACATTTACATTTTTACTTTTTAGGCATTTAGCAGACGCTCTTATCCAGAGCGACTTACACAGTTTACATTTCTTTACATACAATCCTTTTTTACAGCTGGATATTTTACTGAAGCAATTCAGGTTAAGTACCTTGCTCAAGGGTACAATGGCAGTGCCCCACCTGGGAATTGAACCTGCAAGCTCTGAGTTACAAGCCCATCTCCCTAACCATTACACTACACTGGCAGCCTATAGAATTTTGAGGGTTCAGCAATCCATATTGTGATTGTGTGAAAAACAAAAATTAAGTAGGTACCTAGGACTATGATTGTGATTGAGTTTTAATAATAATTGTATGTGATAATATGCAGATAAGTAGTAGTTAAACTGCTATTTATTGCACTATTAAATATTAGTTACACAGGTTTTAAGGCTAGCATAACTGGTGAGGACCTTTTGAATTTTCTAATTTAGCTCAAACGAATGAGAAATATGTTGCCCAATGCTCACATTTCCTACCTAAATTGACAGCAAATGTTCCACTAAAGTTACTGCAAATGTGTGTACCTGTTCTATAGTAAGTGGTTAATGATATGTGCTTTTGCAAATTAGGCTCTTGACAATTATGACGCAGATGACAGATTACATTTTGTATGGGATTCAATTGGATTACTTGGGTTTTACTTGTCCTGGGAATATGTTTGTCAGGTAATTCAGCTTTGCCTTGAGAGAAATATCAAGAATGAAGTCAGTAGTGCTTTTTAAGACATGTATTTGCTGTTATTTTATTTCAGTGGCATACCACTGGGGCAATAATGCACTGATATCTGACATTTTAAAAGTCAGAGATTTCTAAAAAAGTATTCAACAGAACTGCATGTTGTTGCCTTTGCAATAGCATTAAGGCAGTGTTACATTCCACTGTGCATTTTGTTCTGTAATATGCAGCATTAAAACCACCAAAAGCAATTATGTGCTTGCACTCTCCTAGACCAAGAGGTTGGATACATTTTTCTTTGTTGCATGGACTGAAATGTTTTCCACTTTTACCTTGCTGTAAACACAATCTCTTCCCAGAATTAAATTCCCCATTATTATTTAAAAAAACGTGAGCGTACATATGACCTACGCTCTTCTCCCCATTTACCCAGCAGCGGAAATTAAATCAAACGCAAGTGCATTAAAACTAGCGCATGAGGCCAACAATGGCTTTTTTATGTGTTCTGCCTGGGCTGCTTGCACCGCGAAATCTACACAAGTCATTTGTATCAACTCATTACCATGTCACCTAATGCTGGATAAAAGGCACTTGCCCGGCGTCTGCTGGGCCACAGCCGTTAGCATTGATTATAATAGACACCAGGTGCTAAAGATTGCCCTGGACATTTGTGAAGATTTAAGGGAGTGCGGCATACATAGTTGATTATTGTACCACACGGAGCCCGTTTCAGTAGACCGCACTGCGACTTAATTAAGAGATAAGTTCACCCAGTGTTTTTTTTTTTTTTTCTTCTTCTTTTTGTCCATAAAAATGATGTACTGCCAGAGCCGAGCACAGCCATCAAACAGCACCTCAGACCACACGGCGACGCTTTGTCATGGCCGTCGCATCGGCATTGCTGGTGGCTGTGCTATTGCCTTTTTTCGTGCGTGTTTTGTGATTTGTTTCCATCCCTTTCAGATTTAACACAACTCCTTGAAAAATCCAATAATCCAAAATGAATAACCTACTATTGAATGTGGGGGATACTGTGGCACGGACAGGAGAATGGGTGGGAGACCTCAATCTGTTCAGCGCCAGCACTTCGGACAAAATATGAAAAAGCACTCCTACCATCTTTTTTTATTTTTTATACCAAACCCAAGCATATTCAGGGCATATGACTCATTCAATGCAACATTCTGTCTTGATTGAAATTCAAACACACAATGCACTAGGAATGGACTGAATTTAAATGAAGCTCTCAGCAGGGAACGTTGAGAGACTATTGAGACGATAGTCAAAAAGTTCTTACCGTTATTGTTATTATTATAAAGCATCACTTCAGTGGTGTCACATGTTCTTTGAACAGCGTTGATGTTATTTCATTTATGGGAGGAGCCGAAAGGACTGCCACTCCTACTGTATTTGGCCACTGTCAGAGCTTCCAGCTGCTTCTCAAAAGATGGTCTTCAGGACCATGGACAGTAGCGGCCCCAACTACAGTGATTTTCATCTTCACTGTTAGTGCATTGGTCTCATATGTCCTAAATCGTGACACAAGAAAAAAGTCCTACATAATCCTTTCATTAAAATTTTTAACCACACGTTTGGTTATTTGTAGCCAAATGCCTTGCTGTCTATTATAGTTTGACATTTTGTGGATGTGTAGGTATCCAGCTGCCTGACACTCTAACTGTATAAATTGATTTCATGGAATAATGATGTTGCTCAGGCATTGTGGAACTAGCCTGTTTACCGTTGTGTTGGTATGGAGCAGATGTTAAAAAGGAGGATGGTTTTTTCTCAGTAGGAAAATATGGACATGTGATACACCATCCAATTGTGTGCTTTTTATGTAGTGAATGTAACTTCCTCTTTGAAAGCCGAGTTGTTTTCTCTTCATCAGACATGATGAAATTCCCAGTTCGCTGTGTCACTGGTATAGGTTTGCCAGATGTCCTGCATTGTGCAGGACAGTCCTGCAATTGACTTTTATATTCTTGCTCACAGTTACAAACTGAATAAAAAGCAGTTTTTACAGTGTCTATTACAGTTAGATAAAAACATCTTAAAATAAAAAATAAAAATATTTACATATAGACAAATATAGAGTACACAAAGCACACTCACAGATCACACAGTAGAGTTAGGGATCATAGCATATTTAAAACAATGGGTGGGGGAGGGGCACAGTTTTTGTCCGTTTTTAAAGAGAAGCATTAAAAAGTCTGATGGCAGTGGCCAGGTGGATTGTGGGTAGGTTATGTCTGGCTAGAACAGTCAGAAAGTGCAGCTGTTTTCTCTATTTATTATGGCTTTCCTCACTGACTGCTCCACATGGGTGTTACCATTGAGGTTTGAGACTCAGTGAAACCAAAGGTACTTTGTGGAGGAGACAACAGGAACATCCTGTCCTCCAAGAATAAGGGAGGCAGGTTGTGGTAGGTTTTTGGAAAAACAGATTCGGACTTCAACAGACTTCTTTCTATTCAGCAGCATGTTGTTGGGTGATGCCCGCTTGTCCAGCTGCTCCGTCTCCATGCCCATGGTAGTGTCGCTTTCTATGTTAGTCAGTGGGATGGCCTGGGACAGACCCACATTGTCTGCATACCCTGTGTCTACAGTGTCGCTGAGGACTGTCCTGCGAGTAGACATGTGGAGCAGAAAGAGGTATGGGGAGACCACCCCTCCTTGGGGGACCCCAAATGTCACTTCTGACCAGGGGCTGTATGTGCCATGACCCTCTGCCTTCTACCGGTAGTATAACTATGTAGCCAGGCAAGAAGCTTTGGACACAGCTCTATGTCGGCTAGATGTTGTAACAGCTTGGCATGATCCACCCAGTCAAAAGCTTTGGGCATGTCAGCCAACAGCACTCTCACCATTGTTGGTTGCCTGGCAGCTGTTACCCATGTGTGTGTGTGTGTGTGTGTGTGTGTGTGGCTTTCCCAAGAGCAGTGGCTTTCCATGCCAGTAGGAGATATTGACGATGTGGGTGAGGACAGGGGCTAGATCTTTGGCATGCTCCTTTAGCAGCCAGGCCAGAATACCATCCGGCCCTAGATAGGGCTTGTTTTATTTGGCCTGTACTGCAAAGGTCATCATGCCCTGCAGATGTTAGTAAGGGGGGGCAGAGAGGGGTGTGGTACTGGTCCACGCTTCAGCAAAGAAGCTGTTTAGAACATTGGCCACATTGTTATCCTCCACTCCATTAATTTGCATTTTCTCACCTGATGTTTTCTTTCTTCCCAAGATTTTGTTAATGAAATCCCACCATTCTTGGGGTTTTTTGTCTTTAGATTCTGGATTTACTTTTTGTAGTAATTTTCCTTTGCTTCTTTTATGAGCCTCTGCACACTGTTTCTCTTATTTCTCTTTCACAGTTTTTCCCCACCTATTGAAAGTCTTCTGTCTTTTTTTGATGCCATCCTTTATTTGTTCGGTCGTCCATGGTTTTTCCAAAGTGTTCATTTTTTTTCTTTTTTATGGGAATGCGAACATCAAGAGCAGTTTGAATGAATGTGTTTAATATCTCCACCTTTACATCTATGCTGTCTGCCTCATAGGCAGGCGTCCAGTCTGTGCTGGTCACGCACCATGCCAAGGCCTCCTTTCTGTCATTACATCAGTCGTCCTGTTTTCCATTTCATTTCAGCTTGCTCCCCAGTTAGGCTATCAAGGGAGAACAGCAGACAGTTATGGTCACTAGAGCCAACTGGGGCTAGTACAGTGGGGGTGTTGTAATGGCTCCAGAGGTTAGTTATAATAAGGTTGATGATGGACTCTCCCCGAGTGTTCTCTTTTTTAAATCTTTTTTAAATTTGTTTCTGATTTTATCCCATTTTCTCCCAATTTGGTAGCCAATTAGACCCGCTATTTTACGTCAATCCCCCCCTAGTAATGTGAGTTCGCTACCGTAGCCCTGCGACCGGTAGTGACGAAGCGTAGTGACGAAGCGTAGTGACGCCTCTTCCAAGACGGCACTCGCCGTCCGTCGACCGTAACCCGGTACTACAGGGCCACTCTACGCAGCGAACGTCACGTCGGCTCCCCTCCCCCTCCCTGGGGCGGACAGCCAATCGCCGCCCCCTGGTGGCACTCCCGGCCAGAGCCAACACTTGGCGAGACGGGGAATTGAACCCCGGTCTCCGTGCCAGCGTTGGACATTGTAACCACTGGACCACGCGGGAGGCCACCGAGTGTTCTCTTTTACCACCTGCTTCATGTCTGGATGGGAGTTTGTCAACATTTGAATAGGCAGGTGGTTAAAGTCTCCACATAAGATTAGCCCCATTTGAGGAGATGAGAGTCTTATTGCGTCAATAGTATTTATGAGATAATCCACTGTATTTTGTTGTAGTGCTTTCTCGTTTGCCCATGGTGGATGGTAGAGGGTTCCCACCACTGTGGTAGACACAGAACTGGGAAGTGTTTTGGGGCGGAGCTGAAGCCACACGCACTCCAGTTCGTCTCTTTCCAAATCAGTTCTCCTCTTTGTTTGCAAGCTTCGGTAAACATACTAGACCATGCCCCCACCTCTCTTCCCTTTATCACAGTACTGGTCTTTTCTAAACAGTCGATAGTCTTGTATGTTTAGAGATTCCTTGGGGATGTTTTCATGGGCCCATTTTTCTCCGTTTGCGCTTACCAGCTGTTGTTCCTCTCAGCCGGCTTCTTGCGCACTATCCTGACATTGTACGGTTTCTCTTGGATAGGTGGAGCCAATTGAGGTGCATATTTTTAGTAGGTTCATAGGAAGTGCGAGGAGTACTTGAGAATGTTTGCATTTTCCATTGTTGTCAGAGGCATTTCGACTTGTTATGCTGCATCCCACAATGACGGACATTGTTCTGAATTTTAATTAAATAATACAGCATCACTCCTGTGCCAACACATATTGTTTCAGATTTCTCTTTGCTTTGTTATTTTGATTGCCCTGTATTAAACAAATAATAATAATAAATGCATCACGCTTGTGCTGCATTGGGGATTTGAATCTGGTCACCCTGCACTGGTATTAAAGGGAAAAACAGCTGATCATCTGACTGGCCATAATGAAACCAAACCCTCACCACTACCACAGGTAATTTATTCTTCCTAAATCAACCGCTTTTAAAACTGACGTGCAGGTGTGCTACCATGTCTTGTCACAAGACTACCAGAATGGAGTTGGACAGTCCTTAATGTATCACCGTCCTGGATTGATGCTAGCATCTGTGCATCTGCGCTTTGACAACAAAACTACAGCCCTGTCTGTTAATAGATATTCCCTGTCAGTGAGACATAAAGTTGCATATAATCTGGTCTTCATTTGTAAATGTATATCTTGTTTCTAAATGACCTCTTCAAGGGGCAACAAATATTGTCAGAGGACCAGAAACTCAAGAAGAGAAGCTGGCAGGACTTTCACTTTATTAAGATCAAAATAAAAATATGGTCTGTACTGACAGCCTGACAGGTATGATCTTAGCCACAAGGGCACACCTCCAAGACATCATAATCATTCATTTAGATGATTTATTCAAAAAAACGAATATTGTTTGCAACTAGTTTGCAGGATTTTTAAAAGAAAGGGATGGATTGGAACTACAAGATAATGCTGAAGGTTTTAGATTTAGGTAAACAATTTATTACTGTGCATCTAAATAACATACGTACATATCTAACAAACATATTTTTCCAAGAGATGTGTTCCTTAAAAATAAAGTAGGAAGGAACAGAGCTGTTATCTGTTACAATGCAAGTTTGATGAGGTTAAAGCATTTTAAAGTCATATTTATTATGGTTAAACCTATCTACCAAACAAATGAATTATTCAGGCCCAGTGGCGCAAGTGCTGGAGTTGGCTAGCATGCCATGTGTTGCATTTAAAAGCACAGCTATATATTTTTATTTTCAAATAAATAAATAATCATAAAAATAATATTATAATTAAGTGTGAGGGTATCAACAAGGATGCGTTTTTTAAAAAAAAAAAAAATATTATAATTTTATTGCAAAAACCGAGATGTCTGAGTGAAATTTGGCATTGTCTTCATTAGCCTCCATAAACCCAGAAAAGTAAGGTGACCTTGAGAAACAGAGATATTTTATCTCTGTTTTACAAGACTCTCGTTTTATGCCAGGAAGAACTTAGCGGCTTTGTATTTGTGATCCATCCTATGGCATGACTGTTTAAGTAAGCAGTTGTTTCTCATTGTACCAGAGTGCAGGCCTTTTTTATGGCCGGCTATTCCCCAGCACTGTGGTCACGCATTACCATTTTATAGATGCTGATAATATCAAGATTAATTCATTAAAGAAAAGACAGACATCTAGTCATAGGTTACGTTCCCATGAATGCAAACATAGAGGTAATTTGTATTTGTATTTTACAATGGAAAATTGCATAGGCCACTGGGCCAAAATGAAAAAGAAAAAAATGCAACCATTTAAAGAAATAATATCAAAACATACTGTGTGATTTGACTATATGGAAAGTGGGGAATGAAGTTCTGTTGAGGCATATGCGGTGTAACAGATCTTTGGCTTACTTCATTGGCGTAAACCTGGATAACACAATGCTTCAGGGAAAGCTGGTCTGAATACTGCACTGTGGGGCACCCGTGTGACCTAGTTTGTCTTGATCAATCTATGTGGCTACATAGAGTGCCCCTTTAAAGTCTAGACCCCTGTCTCAAAACTGTCACCTTTTGTTATCTTACAGCCTGAAATTAAATCATGAAATTTTCCACCTTTATTTATACATTTTACCCTGCAACTTTCAAAGTGGAAAAAATAAATCTCAAAATTTCTGAACATAACTTCAAAATAAAAAACTATAATAACTTGGATTGAAAAGTCTACACCCTGTTTATGATACCAATTTTAAACTAGCTCAGGGATAACCAATCACCTTACAGATAACACATCAAGCTAATTGGCCTCCACCTGTGTTCAATTGTAGCGATTCTGATTACTCCACAATAAAATCAGCATTCCACTGCTGCGTAGTGAATTTCAGCATAAGAAATCCACCATGAGTAACACAGAGCTTTCAAAATAACTTTGGTATAAAGTTTTGGCAAGGCACATTCTTGAAAATCATTGAGGAAAATCTGCCGGACTCACTTCTCAAATTCTCTAAATTTCTGAACATTAATTATAAATAAAATTCTAGACTGACTTGGATTGATAAGTCTACACCCCACTGAGTTAATACTTGGTAGAAGAAACCTTTGCTTGAATTACAGCCATGAGTCTGTTTGGAGATGTCTCTACCATCTTTGCACATTCGGGCAACGTCAGTTCCTTAGAGAACTGTTCAAACTCAATCAGATTGAGGACTACTATCGATAGACTCTTCAAGTCATTCCACAGGTTTTCAATAGGATTTAGGTCAGGGCTCTGACCAGGCCACTCAAAGACACTCACCTTTTTGTGTTTTAGCCACTCCACTGATGCTTTAGCTGTGTGCTTTAGCTGTGCAGCAGTGGAATCCTGATGTTATTGCTATTGCTGATTTTATTCTGAAGAAATCAGAATCACTACAATTAGCTTGGTGTGTGGTAAGGTGATTGGTTATCCCTGAGGTAGTTCACAATTGGTATCATAAGCAGGGTGTAGACTTTTCAATTCAAGTTATTATAGTTTAAAATTTTGAATGAATGTTCAGAAATTTTGAGAATTTTCTTTGGAATTGAAAAATGTTAAAGGTTGAACATTTTGAATTTAATATGTTGTAATTTTAGGCAGGGCAACAAAAAGTGGATTTTTTTAAATGGTGGTGTATACTTTAAAATGTATGTAAATAAAATTTCATTGAAAAAATTTCTAGCCAGGCCTTTATGGATTTACTATGGATTAAAATATTGTGGTGTCCCCAGGGGTTTTAGGCTGTGCAGAGGGCAAGTTAAAGAACAAAGGAGGCAGTGGATTTTTTATAAATGGGGTCTTCAGGGAATACAAACACACAAAGTCCGCAATCCTTATCTTTAAATGTCCGTTCAAATCCAAAATCCAGGTCCAAGTCCGTAATCCAGTCCGGTCAAAGTCCAAAACAATCCAATATTCCAATACAAATCCTGGCTGAAAACGATTTCCATAAAAACACACAGCACTCCTTCCCAAACACGCCTAGTGTAGTGGGAATCAGCCCTTAAATGGAAATTTAGCTGGTCGTTAGTCCCGTTACTTTCATCGGCTCAGGTGTTTCTGTGGTCTGCTGGGAAATGTAGTGTTTCCTGGTGCCCATGTGTAGGCAATTTCCTAGGAGCCCATTGGGATGCTATTGTAAATGGATGTCTGTGCACTCAATTATTGTTTACAAATTCTAATTCTTTTCAAAATAATTAATATATTTATTTACAGAACATTGTTAAAAAGCGCAATACTGATGTAGCTAGTGTTTATGTTTCTGGTAGTCAGAACACGAAGGAACGTGAATGAGACTACCGTGTACGTCACTCATCCAAGGCCCCGGGGGCTCCAGAATACTTGTATATGGTAATAATAGAGTAAAGCAGTGAAATCATTTAGACTTGTGTAATTATCTACAAGCAGTCCTTCATGCCTGGTGGCTGGTATTTAATTTTACACTCTTGCAAAGATCTTTAATCACGGATAATAAACTTACTCCAAACCATACTTCAGTGGCCTATGTATGTCGAATTGAATTTCTCTGCTTCAGACAAATTGAATTGCAATTGTGCAAGTAAGTCTTCTCGGGTTGCAGTCGACATCTGATTTCACTGTGGATCATTCCTGCTTTAGGCTTGAGGGTGATAGTGGGTTTCCATGTTTGAGGTCAATTTTAGTCATTTTTAATTTTCAATTGAGTTGCATTCTGCATAATAGACAACAGACGGAGGAGGATTATCCAAAAACAAAAAAAGATAAAGAGACTACTAATCTACACTTTACAAATACGATTGACCGTGAAGTGCACAACACTCAACACGCTAATGAAGCACGACTGGCTCTGTGCAGCATAAATGTCATCCACTGTATATTAAACGTACATCAGGGTCCAGCTTGCACTTCAGGATTAATTTATTAGGAGGCATATTTATTTGAATATGGGTGTCCATACAAATCTTTGCTTTACTTTTGGGGCTACTGTTCTTGTAGATGTAACAATATAGAAATAGCAAAAACTAAAAGGCTATTTTCATGTTGTGGCAACCTGGCAGGCAGAGCCAGGGGGAGTGGTTAATATGGTGCCATATTGCCACTCCCCCTTTTGGCGGGAATGGCTCCCGACATGGTTGTTGCCATCAGTGAAATGGACAGCTTGTGGGAGACACTGAAGAGGGACCAGAGGAAAAGGAGAGCCACTCAACCATGTACAGGCTGTGATCTGGAGAAGGGAGACCTGAGAAGGGAGCTGGAGGAACAAAAAGTCCGGATCGAGGAGGTAAGGCAGCAACTGGGGCACCTCTGCAAGATTCTGCAGCGGGAGTGACACGACCTCAGCCAGCAGCTTCAGGTTAGTGAAGAACTGCTCTCGAACCTGCAAAGTACAGCCTCAGCAGACCAGGATAGAAATGCATGGCTCCTCCAGCAACAGCAGGAGACTGCAGCAGTGATCGCAGATCTACAGGGCTAAGTGAAGGCAGCAACCAAAGCACTCAGCATTGAGAAGGCTGCAGCTCAGTCTGCCTTGGAAATGCACCATTCCAAAGAGCAAGGCCTGAAGGAAAAGACATGGCAAGCTCAACAGGACAGCGAGCTGAAGTTATTGGAGGTGAGGAACCAGTGTGAGCAGAGGAGGAAGAGAAGAGATAATTACTCAGGAAGAGAGGTATGTTAATTGTAAACATGAACTGAATAGTATGATAGAAAGTCATGCTTCTGAAATTAAAACAATGCAATTGAAGCTCTGACCTGCAGCGGGAGTTTCATCAAAAGCTTCAAACCCAAGAGGAGGCTTGGAGGGTAGAGCTGGCAAGGAAGGATGTGGAGCTGCAGCAGAAAGGTGAGCAGCTTGAAGCCAAAGTCCTGGACATGGCTCAAAAATGGAAGTCTGAGGGTCATTGTGCCCCTGCTGATTGACCCCATTAATGAGATGGCTTGGGACACGGAGGGCCTACCATGGCCAAGCCTGACGGTGCAGTTTGACCCTATTGATGATGTTCTAACCCAGCACAAGAGAAGTCCCAAAGCAGAAGCCACAATGTCAGGACCGATAGAGGGGGCATTCATGATAAAAGGGGCCCTACCTAAAACAGGAGTTTTTATAAAGATTACAGGGCTGTTACAGGAAGCTGGAGGAGAACCAACTGGTGTGAGGCGGAACAAGAAAATGGCAATCCAATGGCCCTCTAAGGAGTCTAGAAGCCCCGGCAACGCAAAGAAAATTGGAGGTGAGAGAATCTATTTTGAAACTAATGGCTCTTTCAATTCTGCACACAAGACATGGCCGTGGAGAATGATGAGATTGGACAGCCAGCCTGACGTGTATGACCCTGGGGATATGGATGCACCCTGACTATTCTGTGAAGCCACAGCTAGCCGTTTGAGTCAGGATGCTCATGGCGCATGGGCCGCTTCACACCCTGGCTAAAGCCCAGGAGGAGGGTGTGTGGCAACCTGGCAGGCAGAGTCAGGAGGCGTGGTTAATATGGTGCCATCTACTGGTCACACTCCTACCTCACGAGACCAAAACGACTGCCACCTGCAACTAATTAACCACCAATCAACCAAGAATAAAAGGGGCCAGGTTTCCCTCATGAAGGGGGTGAGAGGAGAGGGAGAAAGAGAGCTAAGAGGAGAGGTGTTTGTAACGTGGAAAAGAAGTCTGTGAAGTCTGTTGACCAGCCAAAATTTTGGGAGGCTCAGGGTAAGAAATTAGCTCCCCAGAGCAGAAGACACTCTTGTTTAGTTTAAATATTTTTATTTTTTTATTTGACTGTTTATTTAAATGTTAAAGCCGTTTGAGTTTGCCTTACCCATTTTTGTGTTTTGAGTGCATTTTCCCTTTAATTCAATTGATTTTTGGTACATTTGACCATTGATATGTTTCTTGGTTTGCACGAGTCCACGTAACACCTACATTGATACTCAGTAGGGTGTCACAATGTTTAAATCCGTGCTTCCACCTGCAATCACTTGATTAAGTCAATTTACACAATTTAGTCACATGTTTTGTCTGTTGACACAAATTCATTAACTTAGTAAATTGTCATACATTATTAATTCGGCCACAGCTACTTCGATTTCACAATGTGGATAATTCACTTAACAACACCCTGATGACCATAGCATGTCTTTTAATCCAGGCCTGTACTATAGCTGTGGTAAAGACAGTGGAGTTGATTGACAGTCACACTTGACGGCTGTCGTTGTTGTTATTTGAGTGGAGTAAAAGAAGCACGCAACTGACAACCGTTTCTACGGTGTCATAAGGGAGACTGAGGAACCCACTAGCTGGGTAAATTCCATAGTCTGCGTAAAGTCAAAGAAAACTGATAAATGGCATGTCTGCATGGATCCCAAGGACCATCCATCCATCCATCCATTGTCTAAACCGCTTATTCCTGGTCAGGGTCGCGGGGGGGGTGCTGGAGCCTATCCCAGCATCCCGAGAGGAGGAATACACCCTGGACAGGTTGCCAATCCATCGCACACACACCATTCACTCACACACTCATACCTACGGGCAATTTAGACTCTCCAATTAGCCTAACGTGCATGTCTTTGGACTGTGGGAAAACCGAGTACCCGGAGGAAACCCACGAAAGAACATGCAAACTCCACACAGAAAGGCCCCGGCCTGGATTCACCGAGACCTTCTTGCTGTGAGGCGAAACCCACTGCACCACCGTGCCGCCTCCCAAGGACCTCCATGCCAATATCAAAAGAGAACATTACCAAATTCCAAAGAGAGAAGAAA
This sequence comes from Aldrovandia affinis, assembly GCA_029706075.1. Taxonomy (NCBI): domain Eukaryota; kingdom Metazoa; phylum Chordata; class Actinopteri; order Notacanthiformes; family Halosauridae; genus Aldrovandia; species Aldrovandia affinis. Next base: position 1,431,282 of record JAINUG010000163.1, on the reverse strand, counting down.
TTGTCAGTGAAATGACAGGAGAAAAAAAATAATTTTTTTTTCAAAGATGGATGGCTCACATGGAATTTGGCACTTGAAAATTGATGAAGAGGGTGCTAAGCTGAGCACATTTAATACACTGTTTGGTGGATACTCGTACCAACGCTTGCCCTTTGGAATGAGCTCTGCCCCAGGAATCTTCCACAGAGCAATGGAGCAGATCACTGGATCGTGTAGGAGTCTATGTGGATGACCTTATCATCTGGGGTGCCACTTGGGAAGAACACGACACCAGACTGGAGAAGACTCTTCAAAGAATACAATGGTATGAACTTAAACTAAATAAGGACAAATGTCAGTTTAGAGTCAGTGAAATCACATTCCTCGGAGACAAGATTTCTGCAGACACACTCTCTAGGGCCGTGCCTTGTGCCACACAGTATAGTCCTACACAGAGTGAAACAGAAGAGGATGTGAGTCTTCAGCGTTGCCTGCCACACAGGAACAGCTATCAAAGATAGTCTCAGAAACATCAAAGGATCCTGTTCTGAGGAAAGTCATGAGAAATCTGCAAGCGGGCTGGAAAAAGGGATCATGCAAGCAATATTATCATATTCAGTCTGAGCTCTCTGTGGTCGAAGGAATACTGCTCAAGTGTGACAGGATTGTTGTAGCCACTTCTATGCAATGTGAAATGCTCAACAGTATACATGAAGGGCACCTGGGTGCAGAAAAGTTAAAGAGGAGAGTACGTGGGCCACTCTACTGGCCAAACATGAACTCTTATATTGACCAGTTGATTAGTGAGTGAGCTACATGTCAGAAGTATCATTACAAGCACACAAAAGAACCCCTCATTACCACAGAGTTGCCATCTAAACCTTGGGGAAAGGTAGGCACTGGTATATTTAATTATGGTGGAAAGGACTATCTATTAGTTATTGACTACTTTTCCAATTATCCAAAGATTACTCTCTTGTCCAGTACTACATCAAGATGATTACTCGCCTGAAGTACATTTTTTCTAGGCAGGGCATCCCTCTAACCCTGGTCACTGATAATGGCCCTCCATAAGCCAGTTATGAGTTTAAGTTGCTTCTCAGTATGAGTTCACTCATGTAACTTTCAGTCCTCTCTATCCTCAGGCTAATGGAAAGGTGGGAAAGGGGGTACAGATCGTGAAAAGACTACTAAAAAAGGAAGCACACAGCAACACTAACACATATCTGGCTCTGATGTCATACAGGGCAGCCCCACTGGAAAGTAGCAAACCTCCGGCTGAGCTCTTGATGGGTCGTAGGATTCGTACTTGACTTCCCAGTCATGAAACACCTGAACAAAGAGATGAAATGTGAGCAGGCAAAGCCCAGAAACTAAAGCAAAAACAAAAGGCACTGCATGACTGCACAACCACTCATCTTGTGCCTCTACAGGAGAACGATGTAGTTTGCACTGAAGGGCCTGGATCATGGACAAAAAGAGCCACCTTCCTAGAACAGGTCGCCCCCAGGTCATATAATGTCATGACAGAGAACGGCAAGGTGTTTTGCGGGAACAGGAGACATCTCCTGAAAACCGCAGAGGTATTTCAGCCTCAGGAGGACAGAGGGGAGGAGACAATGGAAGTGCAACAGAATGATGGTGAACTGAGGGCAATGCCACAAAGTGATGTTGACAGACACAGTAGTGACATTGGAGACCTGTGTGTTTCAGACATGGACATGAGTGCTCAGCAAACACCTCTTCTTCTGCGCAGGTCACAGCGCACCAGAAAGCCTCTAGTTAAATTGGACTTGTAGGTATGGTATTGCAAAGACTGTAAAGAGTTCATGGGCTTTTGAGTGTGGGCTGTGTTAACATAAATGAGCTGCAAATAATTTCAAAGGTGTTATTGACACAAAGACTGTTGTTTACGTTTTAAAAGTCTCATGTTGTTATGTTTTATTTGTTACTGTTTTATGTCTTCTTTGACTGATAACATTAGCTGTGGTAAAGTTGATTGAAGGTTGAAGGCGGAGTTGATTGACAGTCACACTTGATGGCTCTCGTTGTTGTCACTTGACTGGAGTAAAAGATTTACGCAACTGACTTCTACGAGTCATCTGTTATTACGATAACATTACAAGTTCAACATACGTTATGGCAGTTCACTGTGCTGGATCTTTATGATGCATTGCACTGACCTGTGAACTTTATATTTAGATACTGGATAATGTTGATCATGAGCATGCATTCTAAATGATGCATGAGCCATTCATGTACTTTAGTAAGCCATATGAAAGGGTAACAGAGGCTAAGTGAATCTGACCCACCCCCGTGCACCCAGCTCAGTTCATGAATAAGACATTGGGGGCTATTCAAATCTGGATGCTCTTCACTTAACCTGCTGTCATGCAGAGAGCATGACAATCCGTAACCCAGTTACATTTAAACAGAATAAATTATTCCATTTGTACTTTTTCTACCATGTGTAATTTAGCTCTGGAAATTACATATTGTACACGGCAAACTGATGTTTCAATAGGTAATGCAGGTCACTTATAGGTAGCCTATTTTCCATGGATTTATACTTGTTGAACCCATGGAAAAACACGTCCATCGGTTTAACAAATATAAACCTTAGGGGCCTTTTAAGACTGTCATGATTTTTTCTTCAACAGTATCTTTGTTGAAAGATATTTCCATCCCTGTTTAAAAAAACATTTCAAATTAAATTACTCAATCCCTATGGGTAATTTTGTCAATTTTGGCATTGAAACACCAATTTCAATGACAAAAACATTGACTGTGAATCATGAAAAAATAAATAACCAATTTTTCTTTCACTCTCTCTCTCACACACACTCAAACACACACACACACACACACACACACACACACACACGCACACTGCTCAAACCACAAACAAAGACTATCCCAAATAGATGCAAATATTTTTCTTACTTTTATTTTAACTAAAGGCATGTTTATAAATACACTACCGGTCAAAAGTTTTAGAACACCCCTATTTTCCAGTTTTTACTGAAATATTAGCAGTTCAAGTCCAGTGAATAACCTGAAATGGTACACTGCCAGAGGTTAAAAAGGCCCTTTTCAGGGAACAAGTAATGGGTTAATGTGGGTTAACATGGGTTAACGGTCACTCTGTGCAAGTCGCCGACTCTAGATCCAACAAAAGAGCCCCAGACCATCATGCTTCCTCCTCCATGTTTGACCGTTGATGTCACACACTGAGGAACCATCCTTTTGCCTATTCGACGGCCTACAAAAACCTTTCAAAATTTCAAGATTTCAAGATTTCAAATTCAAATTTTGATTCATCGGTCCATAAGACCTTCTTCCATCATCTTCAGTAGTCCACTGGCGGTGCTTCATGGCCCAGGCAAGCCTCTTTTTCTTATTTTGCCACCTCAGCAATGGATTTCTTACTGCCACTCAACCTGTCAAACCTGCAGCTTGAAGTCTTCTCTTCACAGTTGAAACTGAGACTTCCTTACTTCAACCAGTGTTAAGCTGTGCTTGAAGCTATTGTCCTGTGAGCCGCCAATCATGCAAGCTGTCTTCTGATTTTGTGGTGGCTTTGAGTCTGCCAGACCTCTTCCTGTCAAAGTTTCCTCCAGTTTCCAAGTGCCTTTTGATGGTGTAGGAAACTACTCACTGCCAAAAATTTACATTATTTTTAATTTTTTGCTAACCTAAACTTTTTTTACATTTAAAAAAAAAATATGTTTTTACCTCTGGCAGTTTACCACTTACCTTTGTACCATTTCAGGTTATTCACTGGACTTGAACTGCTTAAATTTAAGTAAAAACTGGAAAATGGGGGTGTTCTAAAACTTTTGACCGGTAGTGTATATTTTATCTTCAAAAAGCTTACCAATGCCTCATAGACATAATATGAGACAGATGCAGATCTAAGTTGTGGGGATCCACTCTGTTGCTGTCTGAGAGGGGCAACACTGATATAAAAAAGGTCCCACTCACCATTTACTCACTCAATCACTCAATCACAATTGTCAGAAGAGGAACATGAGCAGAAGACTCATGTACAGCCAGTGAAGCCCTCGCTGTATTCTTTGACAGTGATAATGACAGTGTGAAATAGAGGAGGAAGTGTCTGAAACTGAGGACAATGTTGAACATAATTCGGATTACAATGAATCATCCTCTGATTCATTGTATTCCGTAAATCCGTTGATGTGTGTTACAGTCCATAATGGATGTTATTGTGCCAAATCTGCCCCTCATCAAATGTAAGACAAACATTACATGTGTAAGATACTAAAAACATGCCAGCAATTATTTTTAAAAGCACATTATGACCATCATGGCCAATTTTATGAATAATTAGTGCATATTTTGTGCTTTGTATTGAAAAACAAGCGGTGTAATATCAAGGGAAACCTGTCCTATATGGACAAAAAACTAGTCAAGTTTGTAATGATAGTCAGTGACATGATGATAATTTCAAATAATTACTTTTTGAGGAGGTTAAATATGTATATCTCATCATTTTGAAGTGACTTGTATAGCACTGGCCATTTCTGGCCGAAATACTATTCATTGGTTAAACATTAAGGGTTAACTTTAATTGAAACTTATTGGCTGTCATTGCCATCAACATCTGAACTCATACACAATAAATTCCTAGTCAAAACTTTGACAACTAGCCTGATATGGGTAGTTTAATAAAGAAAGATATTGTTTACTGTATATGGGGTTGTAAGCAACCACATGACATAGTTCTGCCTATTTATTAATATTCAGATAAGGAAGTACATTCATATTGTTTGGCTATGATTTCACATGAAGGTGCCTTACAACTTTTTATTTTTTTAAACCAGTCTGAATCAATTTGGAATTATTCAGCTATGAATAACCTTGTATCAGCATATATTATCAGTCTTTCAAATTTGTGTTCTCAGAAAAAAAATTAATATCCCTTTATTTTTGTGTAAAATGAAAGTTAATAAATTACAGAGGTGAGAAAGTAATTGATTTTGAAGAGGTTCCAATATCTGCTGTATGTCTCCTGCCAAATGACTAATCGACCGTTGTTAGAAGTTAAATAGCGTTTGGAGGCTTCCTGGCAAGTTCTTTGTGTACAGTGAAAAAGGATGAAATATAGATTTAGCATAAAATCCGCACTTAGCTTTTTTAATGTTGAATTAAATGAAAGTTGAAGGTTTTTGCAACATGTAGCGCATTTCCTGTGGATTTTCGGAGGAGGAATGAACGTTTAAGTGTACGCCTATTTTTCCCAATAAAAGAAAGCCAGCACATCGCAATGTTCCAAGTTTGACAGGCCAGACTACTTTATTGAAGGGTTTGCATTTACACTTTGCTACATCACAGGAAAACCGTGTCCTGTATGAGAGCTATGTTTTCTCTGGCCAAGTGCACACGGATGAAAATTGATCTTATTTCATTTATTTCTTTATATTTAACACAATAACAACTCAAGGATAACTTTTTGCACACTAGCCCCTGTAAGACGCAGGGTTTGAGGCCAGCACGGCTATTGAAATCATCAACTGTGACAGCCATCGCGCAAAATGAACCATGTCAGGAACTTAGTCCTGACAGACTCTAAAAAAAAAACTGTCAGACACTGACTGTCCTCCCCGTCACATGGCATACTGTGGCTTTGTGATACACAGCGCTGATAGTGCAGCCCACTGCCTCTCTTTCTTAAAATTAATTTCCCTGTAAAATGTGCTTTCAATGTATACAGAAGCGTGAGGTAAATCACTCTGTGGCATTATAGTTCTTAGATGTGATTATCATAGAGGTTGATATGCGATACAATTTACCCCAAATCTGAGGCACACTTCAAATTGAAACCTGTAAAATCAAAGTGTAAATAATGTACTTCAAAATAATGTGGGGAGGGATGTATACATATGACGTGTGTCATGCAAAAACCTTGTTTGTCAATTTCTTTGCAATTGGTATTTGTACAGATTTCCTCATCCTGCTCTCATGTGCTTTAAATGTCTCATAAATAAACAGCCAATACATTTGGCCCAAATCATCATGTGACTAAACTACAATAGTGTTGGAAAATGAGAAGCAGACTTTAGTAACATTCTTAAATATTATGTTTATGACTATTATTATAATTTTTTCCCCACACTGGAAATGTCCTATCAATGTAGTTTCTAAGTTACTGAAAAAAGCCATTTAAAATGGAAAAATATTGTGGTGGGTAAGCATTGCATCTTTACTTTGATGAAAAAAGTAAACAACCCTATCCTCCTTATAAATACATAGTCACCTATCTAACCTAATGTACTGGCTGTGAGGGGACTTATTTAACTTACATTAATGTCTAAGTGGACTGAACCTTTGGGATCATTTTAGGTAATTATATAATCAATACATAGCATATAGAAACGATCTAGTCTTATCTGTGCAACACATTCAGGGATCCAAGGGATTCATTGAAAGGGGAAAACTTTGCAAAAACTTTTTGCAAGTGCTGACGGGAGCCGACTCCCATAGCTGCTGTAACTATACCCCACAAACTCTAACTATAGACTTCTCTTCCACTCATAGCTGCTAAAAAAAAAAAACAACATTTGTTCAATGTTTACACTTAATTGATGCCCTATGATTCAGGCAAGCTTCCATGCTGAGGAACTGCACCATTCAAATACCAAGCATGATTTATTGGGCTGTTTTTTGTACATTACACTTCTTATATTTTAAGTTAATGTCAGGGAGTATAGTATATAACCAAATCAGTGTTCCTAAAACCAAATCCTCTTTTCTAAAACTAGATAATTATTTCTAAAACCAAATCTTGGTTTTAAAGAGTTTATACAATTCTCAGGCAAGGAGGAGAGTCGCAATTAAGGCATGCTTTAGTAAATCGGATGGAATACTTAATCGACTTAATTTACAAAATCTCCAACCTGTTTTAGTGGGTTCACCCCAAGTATAAATATGCATGAACAGATTTAACTATTCATCTAAAAGAAAGTTGCAAATTGACTTAACCCCGCAAAGTACATCCTAATAGTGAAGTGACTCACTGCGACTGTTTAGTAAATCCGACATAGATATTGCAACCTTGTAGCGACTGCTTTTGCATTGGAAAAGCAGATGCAATCCTGTGGTAGATCTGGCCCTGTCACTCTGAATCAGTGACAATGACTAAGAATAAAATAGCGCAAAGAAACCAGCTTGTTCTGAACATTTCCTTTTCCTTCCTACAGAATGATGTGTGTTCATGTGCTGTTTACCCCATGGAAATTAAATGCAGTCATAGCTTCTGTGACACTTCATTGTCAGGCACCTGACAGCTCTCATATAATTTACATTCAATAACTACTCGAGTGTCACAAAGTCTAACATCTTTATTTGCCATGTAAGTCTACATTCAAAATGATTTTGGACAAGCAATCTCTACAAAATGACAAGTCTTTGAACATATTACTACTGAAGTTTCCATCTGGAAATTAACACTAATAACAATGTTGATATATAAATACATTTCTCTCTATTAAGCTTTATTTAGCCAGTCTATTTTCGGCCATATATGTGTATATATATATATATACACGTGTGTGTGTGTGTGTGTGTGTGTGTGTGTGTGTGTGTGTGTAATACAAATGTGAACTGGACGATCGTGAAACCAATAAGGGTTGCTATTTCATACTATTTTGAAAAGTTTTTTATTGAATAATTATTTTTCATATATTGATATATTTTTGCGGATAAAACGGAGAGAACAGCAATAAGAACAAACATAACAATGCATAATGATGAGGGCCGATCAGCCCATCTAGTCTCGTCACGTCCTAATCTAAAGAGTATCTAGTACTGCATCTAGCCTGGACTTGAATAGCCCAAGTGTTTCTGCCTCAATTACCTGACCTGGCAAGCTGTTCCATGCAGTAGGATAATGTGGACTGAAATCAGATGCATTTGTTGGATTTCCCTTGGCAATGCAACTGGTACAGGTTTACAAGGCATCCAGGCATTGGTTATTTACATGGCTAGTCAATTAAGCAATCAAATTATTCCCTTGTGTGCAGGAACTGATAAAGCTATACTCAGATAATTAATCTGGAGTCATGTGTAGTGTTGAATTACAACAGCCATTCCTTTTGTGATATTAAAATGCAAACAGCACAAAAGTGTGTTGAATAACATATTTAGGAAAAGTCGGGGACTGCGGTTAGAGTGACTTTCCCAACATTATTTTAATTTTAAAATCACAGAATGCCTGAAAAACAGTCATGGCGATCCTAATGTTAAACATCAGGCTGATCCAATGAAAGTCCACAAAAGTAATATGCAATGTAATGTCATTGGTCCATCATTTTGGAACACCTAATGATGTCTGTCTAAATTTTATTTTTCAGAATAGACAGTAATTGATACCAAACAGCAGTGGCATACAGCAGGCTATGATCTATACTTTACATTGAGGAGATGCTGGTATGCTGGATGCTGGGGCTCAGTCTAAAATGAATACTGCAGATGCTGGGGTTTTTATCAAGAAAACAAGTCATCAATTTTGTTCCACCAAAACTTGGATGTGCATTTAAGATTACAAATACAGAATTAATGAAAAAGTCATTATCCTGATACAAAGTCCAAAGGGGAAGGGGGGATGTTAAATCCATAGTAGATAGCAAGTCATCAGACCCTCATTCATCTATTGAAACACCCCTATTCAACAAGGGGATAAAAGGTACATATGTAGGTGTAAGAGATCCTGGCACTGAAGTAGTAATCAGGGAATGCATTATAGCAGATCACAATAATTACATTAAATACAAGTATTCCTTTGAACTCTTTTGGAGTAAGTGCTTTCAAAGTGTAATGTATTGGATGCAAAAAAGTGTTTAGTCACCCAGCTGGCGATACACAGGAAAAAAGATAAACGGTTTGGATTTATACTGTGAAAGCAGATGTATACCTTGAAAGCACAAGATTGGTTTAACAGTTTTCTGTCCACGCAACCCCTTGCCTGCAGCAGAAACAACAACAACAACGGAAAAATAATCATAAAGTGAAAAGGATGGTGAACATTGCTTGCTTTCAGAGTAATATATGTTATCAAGTTTGGCTGTTTATGTTATAGCCAAGATGTATCAAAATGTGTAAAATATATTAGTATTACCAATTGCAGGTCCATATGGCTGTACTGAATGTAAATCTCAGACAAGAGACACACACCCAATGCTAACTGTGCAAACTAGCCAGTTGACTCATCAGGAAACATGAAGAACATCTGAAAAGACAAATGCATTTAGTTAGAATGAAGACATTTTGGCACAAATACTGCCGTCACCAGGGTGTACCCTGTTTGTGTTTGCATTCACGTGTGTGTGTGTGTGTGTGTGTGTGTGTGAATCTTTACAGCTCATTGATCATTATACAGTAGGGGTGTAACGGTAGCTACACAAAAATCATGGTTCGGTAAGTTTTCGGTACAGCAGGGGAAAAAAGAAATGCAAAACATAAAATTGCTTTTCATTTATTATGAACTTTGTAAACAGTACATATCATTCTTTCTTAAATAAATAAAAATGTCCATCTATACTACTGCATCTGCACACAAAAAAGGGTCTGCATGTGCGTTAGTAGTTAAAGCAAGATTGCTAACCCTAACCCTAACCCAAACCAAAATTCCTGTACAGAACCCTATTATAAAGCACTATGATTTTCACATTACAAGTTGGCTAGTTACTTATAGATGTGTTCATGCTTGTGCTTGGTCTATTTGACTTATGGGTGTGTCAGCAAGTTTTAAGGAGGTGGGTGTGTGGCATGTAAATAGTAAGTATCTGAATTTCAATGGGTCAGTCTATTGGTCGTTCATCACAGCTAAAACAGAAAAGTCATAATATCAGCCATCCCGTGCTGAAACGAAAAACCGAGGCATTGATCAGCTAAATCGCACCTTTTACCCAGTTGCTGGATCGCTGGTAAAGGACAAACAAAGAGGCTTGGCATGGAAACGGTGACTGTTTTCCCCCTGCGTGTAATACGTCTGATTTATGAATCAAACTCTCAGCCTTGCCGCTACCGTCGGAGCCAAAACCCTGTCCCTCTGATGGAATTTACCGTTGTCTGGAGAGCCCTGCGATTGGCTTTACAAAGTGCTTTTCCATTAAGGGCAGAGCCGCGCTAATTAAGCCTGGGCCGCGTAATGCAGGCAGCGCTTCACAGCAACATCCCACTTTTTTTGATTAGTCGTCCCTGAGATGACAACCCCTTTCAGCGCATGATGAAAGAACCTTCGGGGGGAAAAAACATATGCGCAGGCGTCCATTGCACGGCGCCTCGCTCTTTTGGGATGCGCACCGCTAAAACAGGAGAGTTTTATCCAGTGCTTAATTTGTAAATCAGAAGGTGCCGGAACGCAAAGTGCATATGAGACCGGAGGGATGACGTGGCGGACGCAGGTCCCGGAACACATATAGAACACGGTGCTGAAAACAACATGTCATGTACGCAAATACCCACTTACTATGCTGTGGGGCTTACATCAGGGCTGGACTGGGACAAAAAATAGGCCCTGCCATTTGGCTCAGACCGGCCCATCCAGTGGCGCCCATTTTCTGTCGACGGGGTGCTACGCGAAAAGCTGAGACCAGTTCGTTATTTCGCGGACCGGGGTGCTACGCGAAAAAATTATTGCGCCCCTCGGAATACCCGGTCCGTGGTATAATATATATATATAGGCTATATAAAATAATTATACCGGCCCTACCGGCCCAAAACTAGACCGGCCCACCGGGCATCTGCCCGGTAGACTACATAGCCAGTCCAGCCCTGGCTTACATGCCTCAATTTCAAATAATGTGCATGATATAAATGTTCTGCAAATAATTTACGATTATTTTAGGCTCCTCTGCACAACACACGCAAATGCCCACATCACCACATGATGCCCACGTCACCAAATGTTTAGCTGTGGGGCTTACAGGCTTCAATTTCAAAGAATTTGCATGATATAATGTTCTGGCAATAATTTACGATTATTTAGGCTCCTCTGCACAACACACGCAAATGCCCACATCACCAAGTTTAACTGTGGGGCTTACCGGCCTCAATTTAAAATAATTTGCATGATATCAGTGTTATGGCAATAATTTAAGATTTTTTTTTTGGGTTACTACGCAAATGCCCACATCACCACATGCTTAACTGTGGGGCTTACAGCACTTGCAGTCAGCAATTCAATGCTCAACAGGTCTAACAAAACAATAATAATAATTTGCAACAGTTCATAATAACGAATCACAAAAAGTTTTCTAAAATTCCAATATTATTTCAAGATTGGCACGGCGGCCTATTAATAGACAAATGCTTACCTTATCTAGTGGTCCAAAACACCCCACATCACAGCCATGTCCAGATTCTCCTCCTCCCTGTTTCGGGTTTTGCTGCGTAAGTCTGTGGCAGTTCTGTGTCCTTTGGCCACCACGACCTTACGTAAGGTACTGGATTGAATTTGGCCAGGGGGTCCAACAAGATTCAGAAAGAGTAAAGATGATATGGTGGATGTGTGCAAACTGGCACGGGTCGAAGTGCAAATCAAGTTCATTTGAGAAAATCCACGCTCACACTCAGCACTTGCTATAGGAATGCTATTGACCGCAACAAATAGCTCCTTCAGTGCATCAGGGATGTCTTTTCCATCTGAGTCTCTGTACTCTCTGTAGGCCCGTATGACTGCGCGCGGCTGTCAATGTCAAAGCGCTGACACAGCGATTCAACCTCAGTCTCTCCATACATCGCACCTGCGTTCTCGGCCAGTACTGTGCGTAAAGCACCTTCAACTCCTCAATAAACTTGTTGTATCCAGTTTTATCGGGCAACCGCCCCCTTGAGACAACAAACGGTCCTCCAAGTTCTTAGCCACACTTAGGAAAAACTGCCTCTGGTTAAGTGTTTTGTCGCTGGGTTTTCCTACGTTCAGTGTGACGCCCTGGAAAGAGTTTTCCTCAATTCCCCGCTGGCTGAGTTCAGTGTAGCGCCCTGGCCGCTCCGACATGGCCTCAAATACTCTGATTTCCCTACAAACTGCCCTGTGTGCCGAAATGATGGTGCCATCTCTTTTTTTTGAAGTTCGAGTGACAGTTCGGATAATTCTTGCAATGCATCGCCCATGAGGCCTAGGTTGTTCACAAACGCATGGGAAGATATGCGCATAGCAAGTCCACTGTATGTTTGTTTGGTAATGCCATCACGGAGGGATCCTCTGATGCCGTGTTAAAATGTTTGTAAAGTGCTGGGTAGTTCTTCCACACTGCTTCACTGTTCTAAAACTTGATGCCACCCACCTAGTATCTAATATTCGACCGATTTTGCATAGCTGGACATCTAAGCTCTCTGCAGACTCTCTCAGCTCCATTCGGTTTTTGTTAGATGTGCTATAAATTGCATATAGCTTGTCCATCAATATTTTAAAATGATTTATAGCGCCCATCTCTTTCACTACGTCGCATACTGCGAGCTCAAGCCTATGGGCTGAGCAGTGCCAAACAGTAATGTTAGGGAAAATGGCCTGGAGCCTACTTGCTACTCCGCTTTTACGCCCTAACATGACAGAAGCGCCATCACACGTTACTCCAATGAGGGTTTTAGAGAGAAATTCCGTGCATTCAAATGCAGGCGCTCCAGAGCAGATAATAGATGACGGACAATTCCTTCAGCAGTTAGATCATCTAGCTCTACGAGTTCAGTAAAAATGTTTGTAGGCTTGTCCATATCAGGCAACTGAGCTCTGAGGTATATGATCAAGGAACTATTTTTGTTTAAACTGGTTGCCTCATCCAGCATTAGACTGAGTTTGGGTACACACTGTACTATTTTTTCAAACAGTTTTCTTTTCATTTCTGCTGAAATATGTTTCTGTATATTTGCACACGCAACATTTGAATGTAGAATTCTCCCCATATCAAGTCCATTTAACTCTTGGCAATCGATCTCAAGTTCAAAGCCATTTTGCGGGCCTGTGGCGTTTAGCCTCCTTGTACGCCGTGCGAAATACGCGAGATGTAGTGGCTATTTGTTCTGACTGACTATTAACTATAGCCTGTACTAAGGTTTCTCCTTTCGCCCTATCAAGAATGCCTGCTGCTGCTAAATGACCCTTGGTCCGGGCATGTTCAAATACTTTTTTCTGAGTGCCCGTTGCTGTTTTTAACATCCGAAGCAGACGAGGTTACTGTACATGAGACCCATTCCTTTGCTAGTTTCATCCCCCTGTCTTTTCTGGCCCCAAAACCCCACCGCCTTACATGTTGTGCAGCCCAAACTTGAATTTTCCATTACAAGCCAGGGGTAGTAGGTCTGCTTAACCTTGAACTGAGCTGCTGTCCAAATAGTTGTGCGTCCCATCCCTGATCTATCGCTAGACGTCCCGCACTCTTCTCCGCTGGAGGAGGCCGAATCTGACTTACGGTGTACCTCCTCCCGCTGTTGAACCTGTCCAGCTGCTGCCGCGGAACACGCCGCCGCCTCCTGCTCTGGCTGTCGGTGAACGTGGCTAGCTGCTGCCGCGGTACCCGTCTCCTGCTCCGGCTCGACCGGCTGTCGGTGAACCTGGCTAGTTGCTGCTGGGCTAACGTTAGCCTCCTGCTGTAGCTGCTCCCGCTCTTGTTCGTTAGCATTACCGCTGCAACCACTCTCGTCTGTAGTCGCATTTACATCCTGACTCGTTTAGAAGCATCATGCGACTCTTCCTTTTTTTGGAAAAAGGATAGCAAGTTTAACTGTCTTTTTGACATTTTTTCTTTGCTGTTGCTCACTTCTGATCCTGATTTTGACTGTGTAGGCTACACGTCACGTGTGACATGCGGGGTCTAATTACCCAGCAAGCTTTTCGCTCAGTGCACTCGCTTTAACGTTACACCCAACAGTTAGATCTCCCGACTTTTAAAGACTAAATCGAAACTAATAAAGAACGTGAAATTACTTGATAATGGGTCTGTAAATTAAAATATATATTTGTATTTTATTTTATGTTATCATTTTTGTTTTTCTACCACGAGAGGTACCGATCCTCACAAATAGGTACCGGAACACAGGCAGTCAAAACCCGAGAGGTCCCGGATCCTGTTCCGGCAGGATCCGGCACAAATTAAGCTCTGGTTTTATCGCAGTGCAGGCTCGGTTAGACTGCGCAATGGTCTTCAGGAGGCAAGAAGGCATGTACAGATCTACATCGGTTTTACATTCATTGTACATCCAGGTTAATTGAGTCCATGATCAGCACCAATGACTGGCATTTCTAATATGCTATTCATTTATTTTTTATTTGTTTATTTTTTAAAATCTGTTTCAGATTTTCTCCGAATTTGGTATCCAATTACACCCGCTATTTTCAGGTCAATCCCTCCCTCGTAATTCACTGCCGTAGCCCTGTGACCGGTAGTGACAAAGGCGAAGTATCGTCTCCTCCGAGACGGCACTCGTCATGCTGTTGACCGTAACTCCGGCACCCCAGAGCCACTCCTGTGCGCAGAGAACGTCTTGTCGGCTTCCCTCCCCCCTCCCTGGGGCAGGCAGCCAATTTCAGCCCCCGGTGGCACTCCCGGCCAGAGCCGACTTTGACACGGCCGGGGGATTGAAGCCCGGTCGCCGTGGCCAGCACCGGAGGTTGAAATGACTGGACCACGCGGGAGGCCTATTATGCTATTCATTTTGACATCTTTTCTAATATTTAAAATCACATATTTGGCAAATCACTTTTTAAATGATAGGCCCTTGATATTTGCAGTTAATTACGATTGCATTTTGTGGAACTGCATTTCAGCATTGTCCTCGTTTCCCACCACAATTGTTGTGATTGAAAAAAATTTCGTTTACACACTTCCAAATTTTTTTCGAATCCTCCGTAAAATATTAACAGCAATCGCATGAGCTGCGACTCTTCGCCGAAACCAAAGATCCCCGAGATTGATGCATTGCATTTCTTTGAAATGTCACAATGTAAGTGCCGTTCACAGTTTCATGTGAAGAAAAGTTTCTTCTTTTCAGTGGGGCCCTTTCTCCAGCGTTCGACTTTCTGACAGCAAAATTGTCCTGACATCTTTATTTCTCATAGCTTTTGGCAGGCAACCACTCAATCAATGCTTCATTCCAGGGGGCTCCCCTGGGATGGGTGGCAAATATTTTTTATTCTCCCGGTCCAAGAGCTTTCTGCAGCCACATCAGCACCCTGGCTCTCTCCTTGTATCAGCCTGTCCCCTATTTTAGCACGTTTAACGAGTGATGCACTCAGTTTTTTTATTATAAACATGATATTGTTTTCTTTTATTTTTTTGAGACAGAGATATTTTTAATTTGTCTTTATTTTTTGTCTTGAGCCAATGAGCCGTGAATCCAACACCCAAAACTGTCAAGGCATCATGTCTTTTTTTTTTTTAAATGCGTACGGGAAGCAGCCTTGACATGAATGCCTCACTGACGTGTGATTGTAAACTGCTTCATGTCTCGATTTAAATCAGCTGTGACAGACAAAAGTAACGTTGCAGTCCCCCAGCCTTGAGGCACAACTCTGGGTGCATTTGCTCTTCATATATTTGAGGTCCACCAGGGGCAGGGTGGGATTAGGCCCGCCAGAGTTCCTCCGGTTTTCTGCCACACTAGCTTCTTATCATGATACTCCGTTGAGGGGTGCTAGCTCCCTTGCAGTAGCACATAACCTGTGCTGTGGGGTGATTGGCTCACAAGCAAGTGCATTAGAGGAGTGCACAGCTCATTGCATTTGCTCATTGTATGGTTTCATTAGTTTGGCTGCTAGCCCATCTGATGACTGTATGGTAGAGATGGGGGTGAATGTACAGTAGGTTTGGCTTGGATATTGCATCAAAGACCTACCCCTGGACACAGACAAGAGTTGTGTTGGCACCCCCAAAAGAGATTCCAACCAGCACAATCGGTCTTTGTGTCGGGTGTATGTGTCGGGCTGCAGCCCGACGTATGGAATGCTCGGATGAGGATTCATGTAGTTAGGAAGAAGCATGTGTTTTATCTCCGACTGACCAGTTTGCACAGTGCGTGTCTGATGTGGGATGAATCGGAACGGATGCACCGATTGTATGCATCTAATGGCCATCTGCCAAGTAATTTAATCATAATTCCGGGAAGAACCATTGTGTGCTGCAGTTGTGGGGGCTGCGATACAGAATGAGCGAGAGGAGTAACGGTGTGGCGAGCAGCCAGAGAGGATGAGGATGGTTCTGAGTTGTGAGTGGAACCAGTGTATAGTAACGGGGAGACTAGTGTTGGTTATGAACAGTAGGTCGTTGGGTGAAGATTGCAGGACGCGTTGGTGGTTATGCGCTGTCAGTGATTGAAAATGGTTAATGGGAGAGGGGATGTTAAAAGTTAGGCTGATTTAGTTCGTTTCGCTGTATTTGTCGAGAATGCTGAGGACGGTATTGAAACGAAACCATTTGCAGGTGTAGTGAATTGGGAACAACGCATGGCTCAACACACAGATAATTACATTATCAACTTAAATTACGGATAACACAGTGGCAATTTGAGAGGCGCAATTGGCGCCTCCAAAGTAGGGAGGGAAAATCGTCACGGTAGTTGCTGTTTTCATTGTGGCTCCAGTGAATTATTCTTTTTTAAATTTGGACAAGTTTAATCAGGATGACTCCTGCCACGTTCTACCCACGCTGCTGCACATTCTTATTTAGTACACTTGGTACATTCTTTATGTAGCGATGTTGAAACAATGGGGAAATTAATCCATGCACTATGTGATTATTCAGCTTTGAAGTGTCATGTTTGCTTGACACAGCAAAGCCATGCCTGATAGCTTCCTTTTTTTCTGTCCCCTCTTAAATTAATGGAGAAGAACAAAAACACTGGGGTGATGCAAATGTAAGAGGTTCATGTCGGTGCGCTAACCTTGGCGAGCTGCTGCCCATTGTGTTGTTTGTTTCTTTACATTTGCCTCAGTCCCATGGATCAATTCATCTGTTTTAATCAATTCATTCATTCTGTTATAAATGTGGATAAATGTGGTCTAGAAGGCTTTTCACCACAGTGTTCTAATGTTCTGTGTTGTATCATCGGTTTATATATTGTGGCGTCCCCAAGGGTTGGGCGACACTCACGGACCTTGCAGGGGGCGTAGGCAAGTGTAAGAACACAGAGGAGGCAGTAATATGAACAAAAATGATGGTTTATTGAACGAACAAACACAAAACGCAGGGTGGGGTCTTTTGGGGAATACAAACACAAAGTCCACAATCCTTGTCTCTTGTCGATGTCCGTAATCCAAATCCACAATCCAGGTCCAAGTTCCGTTGTCCAATCCGTCGTCAAAATCCAAAGCAGCAATCCAAACACAAACAAACACACTCCAATACGCTCTCCAAATCCTGGCTGGTCAATGACTTCCACAGGTTTCTCTTTCTCTCTCTCTCTCTCTCAAACACACCGCACTCCTTCCCCAAACACGTTCCTACTCCTATCAATAGGTTCTGGGAGCGAGACCTTTAAATAGGCCTTGCAATGGCCTTCAGCTGGTCGTTAGCTCCCATTGCCTGACTTCATTCAGGTGTTTCTGTGGTCTGCTGGGAAATGTAGTGAAAATGGCTGCCATGTGTTGGAGGCCAGGCAGCCATTTTCTGGTGCAACCCTTTGGGCTGCCACAATATGTATACATACATACCACAGCCTGGATAAAGACTGCATTCTGATTGGATAATGACCATGCATATTCAGGTAACTGCATGGTTTAAGTCCACTCAACTCTTTAGAGGGCAAGGTAAATGCCAATAACTATAAAGCCAGAGTGATCACCTTTATCCTATGGTGAAGCATTTTTATCCTGATGGCAGTGGTCTCTCGCAGGATGACAATGCCTCCATCCACAGGGCACAAGTGGTCACTGACTTGTTTGATGAGCATGAAAATAATGTAAACCATATGCCATTGATGTCAGTCACCAGATTGAACACTTAAGGGAGATTTTGGAGTGGTGCCTGAGACAGTGGTGCCACCATCAACAAAACACCAAAGTATGGAATTTCTCATGAAAAACTCAAATAGAGTTTCCGACACTTGTACAATCTATGCCAAGGCACATTGAACCTGTTCTGGTGGCTTGTGCTAGCCCAGCGCCCTATTTAGACATTTATGTTGGCGTTTCCTTTATTTTGGCAGTTACCTGTATATCACGTGTAGCACATGGTAAATCCTTCTCACTTCAAAAAAAAAAAAAATCCATATTAATACACCAAAACATACTGTCTGAATAAACAAGGAACTTCTTATCATTTGGCAAAACAGGATTACAAATTATATTATACGTTGCCATGGCAGCTCATCAGCTGATGTGCTGAAGTTACACAATGGAAATTAATTCATAACTCCAGCATAAGCAGTCAATGCAGACTATGCAAATACTTATGAGGAAACTTAGATGGTTCATCTGTTTACTGCTTCTTTGCATCATAGTAATGTCGAAACCATGTTAGTAAAACCTACTTATGATTTTGAAAATGAACAAATGGAATATTTTCCTATGTCACCCTGGAAACGGTGAGTGAAACCAGCGCACAAGAACCAAAGTTGATGCAGCCCACACTTACATGCAGTAACGGCAATTATCATCTCCATAATGTATTATATCATACATCATCTGACACAAATGTGGGTTTTCAGACTCTGCCCTGCTTTAATTAATACAGTACGTCCACACTTAAAACATGGTCCGAGATTGTTTATCTTTTAGAGTTTTGAGTGTTGTGATCACCAAAATTAATGAATAAAATAAATAATATCCTGCTGTTATCCTTGCCAGGGGAGGCTGCACCAAGTACTAAAAACAGGGGTGCCAATAATTGTGAAGCCATTTTTTTGGAAAGAAACGTATTATTTGAAAAATGTGTTATTTTGGTCAAGTCCATTGAATCATTAATAAAGTTCAATATTTTCCACATTCCAAAATCGCAATGTATCTCAGTAATGATATCATTGATTTGTACAGTCTTTTTTGCTAATAATCATCAAGGATGCCAATAATTCTGAACCTGGCTGTACACATATTCTGTGGCTATTGGTTATTTTTTTATTCTGATTGTAAATAAATGTAATAATTATTCTGAAATGAAATTAAAACAATAAAAAAAAAACCTGAGGGCAATTGTTGTCTACGAATTACATGAGGGTGGGTGCAATGAAACCCCTCTGCTTGTGTTTTGTTTACTGTTACTAAGGGGAAAACCATATTAGTATTGTAGTCCAGATCGGTCAATAGCCTTGACCCTTAAAAGGTCCGAAAATAAAATAGGATGAGATGGAAGTACAATTAAATTGTGCCACAGAATTACCAGCACAATCTCCATACACAAAACATGTGTACAGAATCACAGTGCTGAGATAATGCATGGGTGTGTACCGAAACCTGTAGTTGCAGACATGTTCTCTGATATATTCCACATCTTGATATGGAAGGTTCTGTGGAAGAAGATGAATTCTGCTCTACATTCAGTGATCAGAAAATTTCGATTCTAACGCGTCTTTGATCTACGTGTTTAGCCAGGAAAATTCACCCCACACCATAGCAGAGCTGCCAGAACCCTTAATTTACTCAAGTGTTTCCTTTTATTATGGATGCTACCTGTACATTATATACTATACAATGTGGACAGTTGTTATTACAGAGCTCTTTTTCCCTGTTGCACAGGAAAAGACAACAAAAATGATATTTTTTGGTTATTTAAGTGGTTATTGAAGTTTTAAAAGTTGTACGTTGTGTTTTCCCCAATCATAGCTTGAGCGCTGACATTCATAACCAAGGTACCTAATCTGAATATTTTGTGTAATTATATAATTGAGGAATTAAAAAATCGTAAGCTACTGTACATTAGCCTCCCTGTGTAAGGGCATCAACTAAGTAAAGAAATACTGCAGACGAGACAGAATCTAGGTGCAATTTGAATTATAAAGAGATGGAAGTCACTCAGACTGGCAGAAAATTGACAGCCTTCAAAGTGTGTAGATGATAAGCCTGGTAGATTCACAATTATCAGAAGGGATTAATCCCTGGAGGTTTTCTGTTTTTGCCTTTAACTCCTTAGATCCATTTTACATTGACATTTTTAGGCATTTAGCAGACTCTCTTATCCAGAGCGACTTACATGGTTTAAATGTCTTTGCATACAATCAATTTATACAGCTGGATATTTTTCTGAAGCAAGTCAGGTTAAGTACCTTTGCTCAAGGGTACAACGACAGTGCTCCACCAGGTAATCGAACCAGCAACCTTTTGGTTGCAAGCCCAGCTCCCCTAACCATTATACTGCACTGCCGACCGATCCTTTACATTGTGTTGCTCCTGGAACCAAAACCATTTTGTAATCGGTGTGAAACCATTTTTTACTAAAATGTTTTTTATACAGCAAATGTGTGCGCATATATATATATATATATATATATATATATATATATATATATATATATATATATGGACAGCATTCTATAACTGCCAGAATTTATGCTAAAGGTGTCCCCACAAAAGTTATCCTTTAGAACGGACTTTGCAATTATTTCTCAGGGTGAACGTGGTTTCACTTATTTCTCTACGCCAGAAACTTCAGCTGCTGTTTGTTCTTTTTTTTCTTTTACTTTAACAGCCAACATCTGTCTCTTTCTCTCTAAGATGTTATTGCTTTTTCTGTAGGTTTTTTTTCCTTCTTGCTGTTGTCACCTGTACTTAAACTGAAAGGACCCCTCTCCCTTTCCCTGTCTCTCTCTCTCTCTCTTTCTCTCTCTCTATCCTTCTCCCTCTATCTCTCTTTCTCCCTCTCTTTCTCTCCCTCCCTCTCTCTCTCTTCCTCCCTTTCTCTCTCTCTCTCTCTCTCTCTCTTTCTCTCTCCTCTCCTTTCACCCCCCTCATTCTGTTTTTCAATGCAGTACTGTCACTGCTATTGGCAAGTCCTAAGCCTCTACCATCTCCAGCAGAAATGGCTAAAAGGAGGCGAAGGAGATGCTGTGTGCCACCTTCACACCCCTAGCTTGTCAAGAGTGATAGAGAGGGGGAGGACAGAGAGAGACATCGATCTGGAGAGAAAGCGAGAGAGACAGAGGGATGGCGACAATGGGTGAGAGATATCGAGAAAGATACGGGGTGAGAAAGAGAGCAGCACCTGTCACTTCTGAAAAGAGCCGGTGGCTCTTAGGCATGGAGGTGCCAGATTTCAAACATATTGTCCTCCCTTACAGGCAAATGGCTGGGTGGGGTGGGGTGGGGAAGGGGGGCAGTTGGATGGGGGTGAAGGGGATGGAAGGCATACATCTACCTGTCCTAACTGTTCTGCGGGCCTCCTGTCGCCCCTGCCACCCTATCCCTCACTCAGCCGAAACTGTCCTAAAGACATTCGTTTTTAACGTGTACATGTTGTTGATTTGCTCGATACCTACTCTTCCCCAAGGTTTAAACAGCACTCAGCCTCCAGAGCAGCTCACCACTGGTTGAGGTTAAAAGCTTGCTCTCTCTGAAATACTTGAATCTGTGACAAAGGCTGCAAATACCCCTGGGCCCAAATGTTGCTCAGTGTCACTGACGCAAACTCCCCTCCTGGGGTTGGGGATACAGAACTCGTTCAATTGTAAAGGGGATTTACCATTTCCTCAGCGGACTTAACATAAAGGACCCAGCAAGCAAGCACCTATCAGACCACCGTCGGTGCCAGCTATTGTTTCTCCAGCCCTTTTGCAAATCGGCGGTACATCGGTCTGCTTACGGCAGCACCATTCACTAACTATTTCCCATTCCCTTAACTGCTGATCCTCATGTCGACTGCCTCGCCATGGCTGATTTTGCACTGCATACTAGCAGGGGAGTGTCTCCTTGATGTGCATGCAGGATGTGCAAATGACAGACCAAAAGACAATCTTCATATATGTTTACCTCCACTGATTACACCATACGCATGGGAAGTAGGGGTGCTGTGGGTTTTCTGAAATAGTATAAGTATATCATACTTACCATAAAGACAAAAAAGAGTGTGCATCTGTGTCTGTGTGTCATATTTGGTGAATGGAGCTGCGGGAGGTGGTGAACATAAGTTAAGAAAAGTTAATAAGAAAAAAGCATTTGCTCAACACCACACCACAGATGGCAGCGCCAGCATGTCCTAATCGCTGCTACCTCTATTCTCAACCTCAGAGGCGAAGACACCCACAAGCAGCAGCTCGCTAGCCGCGGAGCAATTATTGCAATAAAAAAACAAAACGTTGTTGTAGCTATTGCAGCGAGCAGTGGCAGCTAGCTCGCCATGAAGCGACTGTTTCTATGCATGTCTCCATGTTTGTTTATGTATCGCTCTTTGCCTTGACAACCTAGCCAGGTTCCAGGCTGAGATGCAGCTCTGTGGCAGCCAGCACTAACGTGCTGTTAGTGCGTTATCTTGTTTTCATGTTCTGGCCGTGTCCTTCCACTCATTGCTATGATTCAAATATGCATTTAATAACTTGAAATACTAAATACATTACAACTGGCATGTCAGAGAACTGAATTCTGCATCAAACATATATAACATTATACAAAACAATACTATTCAATCCCCATAGCGTTATTATAACGTTGCATTTTTTGTTTCAGATTTCAGCACCCCTAAGTCAAAACATCTTCCCGTGCCTCTGAATTACACCCATCGAGCACTTGAGAGACCCATATTGGAGACAAAGTTATTTAATTGCTCGACAGAGCATTTAGAGTAACTTGCATTTAATCATTACCATTTATACAGCTGAATACTCTCGGAAGTAATTGGAATTGTATACCTTGCTCAAGGGCACAATGGCAGCACCCACCCCCCACCCACCGATAAATTGAACTGGGCTATGAGATCTTAACTACTACACTGCACTGTCACCCCATGTGAAACTCAACCCTGCACTTGAGATAATGTTGATTGCTGAAAATTGAATGAAGCAAAACCTCTCTCCGTACTTAACGGTCCCTTTCATTGGTGCAGGATGACGACTGTTCTTGCATATTTTATTGTGACCGCACTCTCTTTAGTTCATACATGCAAAATATGTCTGTGCAGAGTACATGCTCTGTAAGTGAAGAGACTTTCTGAGTGTGGTGCTTTTCCGTGCACCTGGAAGGTCTTTAAATTCAGACGAATTAACTGACAATTAACTGGCACATCTAGGCCCTGGAAAATGGTTGATTAATATATTGCTGGTTTAAATGAATATACCTGTAGCGGATGAGAAACTGGACATATGAAATGCATTGCTTCTAGTAACGACTCTGAGTGCAGGAAGGAACAGAATATATTAAATGTATAGTTTAATTGACTAAATCTGTATTTCTGTGAACAAAAAATTAAGTCAATGCAAATGGGTGGTAAACTTACTGCCAGTGATAACAAACGGTGCATTAAAAAAACATATTCAGTCTAAAATGACTAAATCTTCTTGCATGTGGGGTTGTGATGGAATTGTATAGATTCTTTTTTCAGATTTCAGTAATTGCTGTGTTATCATTGACCACAAAGTTGAAGAAAAACTAAAATGCATACATAAATGCATTCTTATAACAAGAACAAATTGATCTGTTAAACTTTTTCATAATTATGGGTAGTATTTAAGACACATTTTCAGAGACATGTAAAGTTTTGTCAAAACAATTTAAACTCTCATCATTGCATTAACATCACCTTTCTACCCGGAAATATGTACAAATGGTTTGTGTCAAGCACCAGTCCATAAGTAGCCTCATACAAAGTTGAAATTAGATTAATGTACTGTCCAAAGGTAACTTGGCTTAGAGAATAGATGTATGAATACCTTGCTTTTCATAAATTCCCCAGGTGTTCAAAAGAGTGAGGTTAACATAAGATATAATACAATATGTTTAATGTGTAATCCACCACAATAGATTTGGGATGGCTGAAGTCTAATGTATAATGCAAAATGAAGTACCGTATGTTGTGGAATACGAACAGCTTTCAGTCATTTTCAGAGATGAAAATGTACAGGGATCCAACATTATGAGCATTATGTCAGGAGTGGAAAAAATGTTGAAAATGCAAATGGACTTTAACACTGAACATATTCAGCAATGTACCAAAACATTTAAAAACAAAGTATAATACTGATACCATCTGCTCATGCCAATGGGCAGAATACACCTCAACAGAACAATAGATGAGAATGGGAATGTTTTATAGCAACAACACATATGTTCTAGAGCAGGTCTTACATCTGTCAACATCACCACTGAGACAGGAAACCCCTGCCTGTTTTCACATATGCTGTTTAACCTATGGAAGGAAATATGACATATTTCTTCCAAAGCACTGGAGCACATTTTGCAATTAAGCACAAATAGGTATGCCTCACAATCTTGGTTTGTATGTGACATTTAGTCTTCTTTTTTGTCCATCAATTTTTTTTTACATTCAGGGCCAGATTTACTAAGCTCAACGTAACTTTCCTCAGCGCAAAAAAAGCGGCTATAATGCGTCTCTTTTGCTGTCGCGGGTACCAACGACCAATTTATGAAGACAGGTTCTAATTTACCAAACAACTAAATGTAACACCCTCATTTGTGGTAGGAGACGCATAAAAAAATTGCAGAAACAATATGGCACACTTACACGTCCAGATCACGATGCGCCAAGAAGTGGATACAGAGCAGCGAAGGAACCACAAGCTCCAAAGTCAGAATGATCAGGTCACCAGCAAGAAACATTTCATCAATATCAAAAATAAGAATCATGCAATATGCTCAGTTTGTTCATGCTGGAGCTGAGGTGCCGGGCAGGGTTGCAGGGATAGGGGGTGGGAGTGACTTTGTGTTTGGCCCGCGGGGAGTGCCGAAGACAGAAGCGGGAGTACGGTGTTCATCATAAGCTGCACACCTGCACTGCGTTTCCCGCCAAAGCAGGTGCAGCCCGTCTCTTAATCAGCTCTGCTCCCGTAAAGAAATGGCGGCCCCACTTCACATTGACAGAGAAGCAATAGAGCACAAGCAGTTGCTAAAAGCACACCACCCATGAGTCTTCCTTCTCTTACAGGTGGGATATCAGCCCAACCATCCTGCAGCACTCCTTGTTGTCCAGCTCGTTGTCACTCGCAATGACTCAACCGCCACAAAGCTTCCCCAGTCCAGGCTCTTGTTGGAAATTTGAGTGAAAATTGTATAGCTGGTTTTCAACCTTTTCCCCGCATTTGTCGCATTTCCTCAATGTGATTTTGTGATGTAATAAACACCCACGGGCTTACCTTAGTGCTGACTCCTCTCTCTGGTGTTTTTTCACACTTGGTCTCCTGCTGGCACAGAGTGTGTCCCCCCTCCCCCCGTTCAGCACCCTGCTTGTGGTGGAGAATGCAGGCAACTGAAGAAGCACCTGGGCAATAACCTCTGCAAAGTCACTGGGAGGCACTCTGCAACACCAGACAAAGCCTCGCATCGGCATCCAACTGGATTACCTGTGACTTTCCCACTGACTCCAGACATACCTGGCTGTTTGGACTGCCATTGTCATGATGCTGATAAAGAACTGACAATGACTGACTGACTCTCCTTTCTGCACTGGCTCCCCATCGCAGCACGCATCAGATTCAAATCACTGGTTTTTGCTTTTCAAGCAGCTAGAGGAACTGCTCCCCCTTGCCTCCAGACACTCATCACACCCTATACCTCAGCCAGACCTCTCCGCTCAGCCTCCTCTGGCAAACTGACTGTCTCATCCCTCCGGGCGCCCGGCAGCCGCTTCTCGCGGTCTCGCCTCTTCTCTCGCCCTCGGTGGTGGAACGACCTTCGCAATTGGTCAGGACCGCAGATCTTCCACAAGACACTCAAAACTCCACTACCACTGAATTCTGTACATTTACCCAATTGTCATCACCACTGCCTACTTGCTCAACACTTCTTGTATATGTATCCCTGCCTACTCATTTAATAAAAATAATTTAAAAAAAAAATTAAAATGTACTTTTCCTTCCCTGTGTTACAGGTATGGTATGTACCTGCCTAAAACTATGTCTATCGCTATATTACTGCACTGATCTCTTGCGCAAACTATGATTGTTCCTATCATGTATTAATGCACATCTTGTAAGTCGCTCTGGATAAGAGCGTCTGCTAAATGCTTAAAATGTAAATGTAAAATGTAACTGAATGGCTGTTCAGTTCCATGGTCCTGTGACATGAGCCCAGTGTTGTTCTCATATATTATCATTGGTCTATTCAGGTTTTGTGTTGCTCACTCTACTGTGGACATATTGCAAACCCTTCTGCCATTAAAAAAATATATATTTACTTTGAATTTTTTGGGATGGTAATACATGGCAATAATTAACATTTTAAAACGTTGTATTTTCACACAGATGATAGTTCCTCATATGCACCTTTCACTCATGTTTTACAGCCAAAAAATGCACGTAAAATCATGTTTGGATTCAACAAACGGGAAGGCATATGTGATTGAGATGAGATGGTTTTGTGATTTAGTGCAATTTTATAATTAAGCAATAAGTAAGATGCATTGTGTTTGAAAGCACTGGTCTGCTGCCATTTAATTTGCCTTACATTCAGAAGCCTCACCCCCACTTGCCCCGCCTCCTGTTCATAGCATACAAGGAAGATCAGAAAACATAAAATATAAGAATAATGAAAAAAAGTGCATACATTACACATATTAAATGACACCAAGAGGTTATTTCTCTCTTGATTTTGCTTTGGCAGCACAAGGCTTTTGAGCAAATACGCCTGTGTTTTTTTCTTCCACACGGATAATCCACTATTAATGTAATGAAAGATAAAACGTAATCTCTCCCTGCTATTTTTAATATGCTGAATACGACAAAGAAGAAGAATTACTACAGGGCAGGGGAAAACATTTACAAAAATGGGCCATCTGAGTGATTAGTCATTCATGCACTTCACAATTAGATATATAGACACAGTATGCCGTATATAGCAGTCTATTTTATGTATTTATTCAGAAATAAAACAGGACAATAAGAGACTGGTGTCCATGTCGTTATGGTGAACGATAACTGACACGACCTCTGTTCAGACAACTGATAGGCCGCTATTTGTAAACCATTGATTTGAAAAGTCACATGCATTATTATAAGTACAGCAATTGCACTGTGTTTATGTGTGCTTATTGTGAATATTCTTTTAAAAAATGGCTTAAAAACTGGTACCGGAGTAATCCCCAATTAGGGACAATAACGCAACTTGCATACCAGCTGTCAGAGTCCACAAATAAGGTGAGAAACTGTGTGCTGTGGAGAGAGGAGCCAATTACCAGCAGACCAGATGCTGTTTGGCTAATCTTTCAGCTGGAGGGACGCCTGCCAATATCTACCCAACTTTGTCAAACTGCATTGTAATGATTCGGCCCACAGTTTGCAGCCTCGCAAGCCTCATTTACAGCATCGGGACCCTTCAAAACCAAAGAGCTGTCTTCCTGCAATGTACAACTTCCTGCAATGTACAGCACATTAATCAGCTGCCATTGTTGTGCAAGTGGTACCTATTCAATATTGTTGCTTTCCCTAATTATTGTAATTTCCATTGCAGTTTATGCTGGTTTTTGTGAAAGATAATGTTTATTCTCCTCTACATCCATAAAATTGCATCTGTATATGTAAGCGCCAGCAACTAATATACTTCACAGTACACGCTGCACATTTTGAGCTTTATGAAAACTATTACAATATTTTAGATTTTATACCTCACCATAAACCACATCTCTTTGGTTGATTGATCACCATCTTTAAGTGCCCTGAAAGTTATTTTTTATATGTTGTGAATTTTTATTTTTTTGCTAATGTGCAGGGAGTCTCTCCATTCACCCCCTCCCTACCCCCTCTTCTTTCGGCCTGCCTTTCTGGGGCCAGAGAGGGCCAAGGTTGGGTGTTGGGGCGGGGGGCAATAGTCCTCTCTCCCGCTGCTATTCCTGCATCACACACCTCTCTGGCTATCTGGGTCACAAGGTCAAATTCAGGGCCATCTGGGTGACATCACAACTGTTACTGTGGAGAGGTGCTCGTGCTCTGCTGGCAACCATGACAACCCTCCACAGATTTTAAGGAAATGACTGACAGTATGTGGCTGGTCGTCTATATAATTAGTGAATTAGAATTAACTTTGTATACATGTATGTTTATGCATATACACACACACACTATATTCAATCTAAAAAAAATTCCAGCAATGGAGTTTTAACTTTCTAATCAGGAAATGTAAAACTAATTTGGCCTAAAGTAACAGTTGTGAGACAACGGAATGGCCAATGTTAGCCAGAGCTGAAACTGATACTTGTCTAGTATTATATTCCATCCTCCTTTATTTTGCTTTATGGTAATGTGCATGGGAAAGATCAAACTTGTCATGAATGGTAATTGCATGGATATGGGTAAGCACGGGTTTTGATAGAACCATACAATAACCATAAACAACAATTGGGATTTATGTTGCATGTGATATCCTGGAGATTTCATATAGCATATGAATAAGAATTAAATGTCCTACTTTATAAATCACACACCTGAATTGCATCCCCGCTCAGTCTACTATGATTCCTGGGGTTCATTCATGCTACATTTAATCCAGGTCCCTTCAGATATCAAATATTTGTTTTGCTTTTGTTCAGTTTTTCCCCCTCACAAAATGGTCCTCTTTGTTGTTTGTTATGATTCATGTGTCTCTACTTTTCACAGCTGGCCTGCTTACCATTAAAATCTCAAATCTCACCATCAAATCAAGTACGGTAAATCTAACTGAATAATTTTGCTTAAGAGCAAAAAAGGGATTATGGTTTTACACTGCCGTTTGTATTGTACGATCTCAAAAATACAATTTAATTTTGTAATATACACAGATTACATAAACGTACAGCCCCTTAAGGAAAAATGGCATACTCAGACTTTGGTCATTAAAATAAAATGTTGCCCAATATAGTCCATATAGTTACCTCATGTCTATAATTCTTTTTTTTTTTAGGTTAGTAGAAAAATATGTATTTTACAAATCCAGGGCATATGTAATTGTTACTATTGTTACTAGGATGGGTTTGGATAGAGGGTGGGGGTCTTAAATTGTGAAAAATACTTTGAACACCTATTTAAAACAAATGCTGGAATTCACATTTCATTCATTTTAACACACAGCAAGACAATATATTTATGTTTAAAGGGCATCTGGCATCCTATTAACAACTTTGCCCATAACATTTACGTGACATGACAAATCCACCAGTGAACATTACAACTTGTTTTAAACCGTTTTTACAATTGCGTTATATTTTTGCCAACATTCCATGACATAGAGTCCAGCATTTTCTGAGGAGAAAGTTGAATGGGAGCCAATACAAGATGGAGAGGATAGATAGGAAAATACTATAAAAACAGTGTGTATATGTCTGGTGGCTGGCTGCTCTAATATTTTAACTCAGGAAAAGGGTCATAAGTGTCCACAGGTTCCCCATCAGTAAAGACAAGATGAAGAAAACATGGGGAAAATGGTTGCAATGCACAGGAGTAATTAAAATACACCTACCTATATTTGTAGTGAGCATTTCGCTGCATATTGTTTACCATACCGTGATGAGTGATTTTGGAATGATTTTCAAAATGTTTTTTTTACCATTTTTATACCCAAGTTGAAGGGAAGATGGGAGACCAGTGGTGAAGAGACCAAGACAGGCTTTCCAGAAGCAACAGGTTTCGGGTTATAGATATGTTTCACACCAATTTAGCTAGCTAGTTAACTACATTAACTACTCTTTTAAGCAAGCTAGCCTGCCTTAACACCACTAATTTACACCAAAGATCTGTCAGCCGTTGACAGCCGATTACCTATTCGGCCAGCTAGAAAGCTAGCCTGGCAGTCTTTCTACATACAGGCGCTCATGAACTAAAGCAAATGCCATGCAATCCTACTCATTTTCCTTCCCCTCTGACCCTGTTGCTGAGTCTGGCCACTGTTGAAACATGTACTTTTGCAGTTGACACAGGTAGCTAGCTGTCCATGCCCCGTGATGCTAGATAACAATTATTTCAAAACTGTGGCACAAATAACACAGCAAACAAATGAATAGTGTTTACTCAACCATCAAATTTCATGTGGCTAGCTAGCTAAAGTAGCTCCAAAAATTGATAGGGTCAAAGAGTGAAAGTGGGCAACATTTGGTGATTAGCCACAGAAACAAAAATGCCACAGCGAGGGACTAGCTTGTCTCAAATCAATACATTTAGGTAAAGTACATGCTGCTTATAATTTCGAGTTTGTTCATTTGATAGGTAGCTAGCGAATTATTCCCACTCCCTAAGGTAGCTAGTTTGTTAGCTTAGCTTGCTTGCTACACTCACTCACTATCACTGACTGACAACAGAGCTGACTAAAACCAGCATGGTCAACCTCTCTTCAGCTATGAATTGTGACAAGAATGTGCTACAAAACCTGTACCCAACGAGCATGCTAATTGGAACTCCACATTAGCTATCTAGCTACAATGGCAAGCTTGCATACCAGTCTGTATTGGTGAGGTGATTTGGATCTGAATCCAGCAGGATCAATATCTGACCCCGATTTTGTTTACGTCAGACTTTGATGATGACAGACATGGAACAAACATGTAAGGCATGCACTGGTGTTGATGCCCACACTGGGGAATTTTCTGTCTCATACTCACTGTCCAAGAGCTCAATGGAGTTGTTTCCCACCCACTCACATTGTTAAAATGGCCAACTGTATATCCTGAACATTCTATGAAAATAGGGTAATGTATAAATTAGAAATCTATATGTTGGCTTGTCACACAGTGGAAAAACAGGCACCATACTACTATCCAGGACGTGCAGGTAACGGCCAAAATAATTGAGTAAATGAGGGCTAAAAATAATTAATTAAACAATTAACATCTCATCATGCTTAATATCATGTATAAAAATGCTGGACATGCCCAGTTGCCTATTATTTTGGCTACCAGGGCTCAGTGACTTTGAAAGAAGGGTGATTGTTGGGGCACGTTTTGGCAGGAGCTTCAGTGATGAAGACTGCTCAACTTGCTGATGATTCACAAGGAACAGTGGCTAAGGTAATGTTGGCATGGAGGTCTGAGGGAAATGCATCATAAACTATGGGAAACCATGATATGCTTGCATTGGTTCGAGATGCAAGGCAAAACAGACAAGCAACTCTGAATCAGTTGACTGCAAATATCAATCTAGTGCATGAGCAGGCATCTTTCATCAAGAACAGTCCATTGAGAACTTCACAGAGAGGGATGCTATGGTTAGGTTGCAGTGCATTAACCCCCTAACCGTGTATGTTTGCGAGTAGCGGTGCAAAGAACACAGACAGTGGTCTACTGAGCTGCGTACAAAATGTCATAGGGTCAGATGAGTCATCATTCACTTTGTTCTCAACAAGCGGACAAGTACATGTGTGGGCGCATGCTAAAATAAACCTACAGGCTCCAAAGCTTGTTTCCCACGGTGAAGGGTTCTGGCAGCTTTTGTATAGTGTGGTGTGCATTTTGCTGGCATGGTTTAAATACACTCAACCCCTTAGAGGTCAAGGCAAATGGCAATAAATAGAATGAATAGAAAGCATTTCTGTCCGGATGGGTGTGGTTTCTTCCAGGATGACAATGCCCCCATCCACAGGGCAGGAGTGGTCACTGAATGGTTTGATTACCATGAAAACGATGTAAACCATATGCCATGGACATTTCAGTCACCAGATCTCAACCCAACAGCCTTTTCCACCACCATCAACAAAACACCAAATTATGGAATTTCTCATTAACTAAAGGTGTTGTATCCATCTAATACAGTTACAGATACTTCACAAATACATGCTAAGGCACATTTGAACTGATCTGGTGGCATGTGTTGGTCCAACATCCTATTAAGACACTTTATGTTGGTGTTTCCTTTATTTTGGCAGTTACCTCTATATTTATGGATTTGATTTCTGTGGGGAGGTTTCAAATCATGTCAGGTGCCCTTTAAAAGCCTGTCAAAAGGGACCCTTACAACACTAGAATGGTGTTGCCTAGGAAACCACTTTAAAGTTGTTCACTTTCAGAACATAAGGATGGTGCTATCTCCTATGGTGTTCTGTAACATCATTGGCAATTACTAAAAAAACTTGTAATGTGAGTGATGCTGTGTACTCCTTGGTTAAAATACATTGTGGATTTATTCTCTCTCCACAATTTTTGTGAGAAAATGTAAATATTTAAAAAGTATTATGTCAAGATTACTATATTAAATATCAATATACACCACATTATAACAACGTTTGTTTTTTCACGGTTTACATCTCAATATAAGTGTTTCATTGTTTCTTTTATCCTGAGACTTTCAAAATACATTTCACAATTTATTTAGATTCACAAATTGTGCTTCCTCTCAATAATCTAAATTGCTTCTCTTTTTGAATCTTTTCATTTATCTTTTTTCATGTCCAAAAGCTCCCCTGAAACTCATACACCCGTGGGGGTTATCGTTTCAACAGATTCAGTCGGCTGAGTGAGACATGTCAAAGACCAAGTCCAAAAGAGGGGGGGGTAGTGTGCAGACTTCACGCGAGTGGGAGGATGTTCCCGTTTTCCGCTCCCTTCCGGAAACGCTCGACCGTGTCTCCCACGCCCTTGACAAGACACGGCAGCAGCGGATAGAGAGAGAGAGCGAGAAAGCGCGAGAGAGAGATGGAAAGCCGGTGGATGGTGATCAAAGAAGTGGATTACCACAGAGGAGACGGGTGTTAGACCTGACACTCCCTCGCACCTCTCCTTTCCCCCTTCGTCAGTCGGGCAGGGTCCCTTTGAACAGCTGCTACGCTCTCACCTCGCCGTACCTCATAAACGCTCACGACCGAGGGTCTCTGAGCAGTTCAGCACACAGCTGCACACATAAAACACAAGACAAGCAGACAAGCAGACAAGTAGTTTTTTTTCCCCTCCTTCTTTCATTTCCATACACGTTCTCCCCTGAAGTGTTTGGAAAGTTAGTTTTGTTTAAGACAATAGAATAAGTCAGGGTGGAAATCATAGAAGAAAAAAAGAGTTTGGAAATTAGAGGAAAAAACCCGAAAAAACTTTTGATAAAAGATTAGATAGAAAAGCACTTGATTTAAATAACCCCCCGGCCCCCGTCTCCTTATAAAATAGCTTCACAGCAGAATCTGCCTGCTTGCGAGGGAAATGTCAGTCTCATTTCTTGGCACCGCTCCTGTGGGTTACCCGTGCGAACACATTTGGCCTTGAGCGTCTCGCTGAACGTGGCCGGTTATGCACACAGAGAGGCACGGACAGGGAATATAAATTCACATTAATACACACCGGCATTTGCACATCGCACTGGCCTTTTCTCCTCCCCCCCCACTCACCTCCTGACACAACCACCCTATCCACCGGTACCTCCCCCGAATCCACCGACAGCTATAATCCCAGGAAACGGCCAAAACAAAATGACATTGAGATCAAACGAGTTGGAGGAGTATAACTTGCTACGTATCCAGTGCCATTGAAATTATTGTTAAATTAAAAAGAGGAGATCCACACACACACACACACACACACACACACACACACGCACGCACACAGACACATACCCCTGCCCTTAATCAGGGAGACATTAGTTACTGATAATATTCTGCAGAGGGGCCGTTCTTCCTCTCCATACTGAACGGGTGCCCCCTTGCACCCATTCCATGTCCACTAGGGGGTGTAAAACACAGGGTTGCTCGGCTTGGCTGAGAGGGCCCTCTGAAGTGCTGGCAGAATAATTCACGCACAGCGACAGCCTCAGATATGTGGGCGTGCTACTCAAATAACACTCAAAGCGAGGTGCTGCAGGAGATCATCTCGTGGGAGCAGGATTTTTTTACTCTCTACACACCCTACCGCCCCCTTCTCCCTCCCCGGCCCCCGAGTAATGCGTCACGGTGGACGGCTATGCTTTTAAAAACCGGCGTTCTGTTTTCACAAGCCTCCAACGTGTCAGGTTTTATCAATGCCAAACTGACAAATCGAAGAGGAAAAAAAAAGAACGCAACATAATCAGAAGAGAAAGAAAAAAAAGGAATCTTTACCATAGGTGGGTTTGAAGGCATCATGAGACGTGAGTTGAATAGATGGTGCTGTTGCTTTTCCCAATCGTTCGGTGAACGTTGACACAACGCTTGGCTTGACCCGATTTGTGTCCATAAATGCACTCTATTTTCCTGCATGCCTAACTGCTAAATGTCAGTCAGACATCATTATTCTCTTTTGGATGGGAGAACATCCCATCACATGCCACTCCATATATAGGGGATTAGGTTTATTACAGTGGCTAATTGTGCTAAATTGGGTCATATCCCTTTTCGACACAGGCTGCGCATTCTTGTTTTTTGGGATGCGTTCCGTTGCGTCGCCTGCGAGGATCTGTGAATGGATTGCCCACAGGGTTCACAGTGACAAAAAAAAAATCTGAAGAACTAAATCGATAAACGAGGGCTCTGGAACCAGAGAAGAAACACAAGACTTGGGGGTAGGTCATGGCGCCCGGCCGGATACATTGCAACAAACTGCTAAAAGCTAGGCCCCGAACATCCCCACACGTCACGCGGCAGGCATATTTTCACAACAGCTACCTGCCGCTCCCACGCTAACAGCGTTTGAGATTTCATTTGTCTGCCCAGGAGCGAATACCATCCAACCTACAAACCCTGCACAGGAAACTAAAAGCTTCAGTTCATGAAAGTGGGATAGGGGATGTAGGAAAGGTTATAAATACTGTATCTTTTTTGTTCTTTCCTGTGAGACAGTAACATTGTGTGCGTTTGAGTGAGTGTGGGTGTGCGCTCGCGTATGTGTGTGTGCTGTGAGTGTGTATGAGTGAGTGCCTATGTGTGCGCTTGTGTGTGGATGTGCATGCGTGCATGTGGAAGTGTGCTTGTGTGTGTGTGTGTGTGTGTGAGCGATGAGGAGGGTAGGGCCTGACTGCGAGGCACTTGGATGGGACGGTTAGTGGAAATGGTACACCGCCGAACCCGTGTTTGTTGACAGCGACTGTTTAATTTATCACTTTCATCCTGGTTGGGAGGCAGGCTTTTTTTTACGCTCACAGATGAAGTTCCGGGCCTGAGACCGAGCAGAGGAAGGGATACCCCTCAGTGCTGTGGGAGAGTGCCTCTTGACCTGTGACCTGCTGACCCCTGACCTTTGGGGAAATTTGAATAATAGTTTTGGTGTCACTCTCCCATTTTTACAGATGGACATCTCTATTCTAAGGTTATACGTAATATATACTACATGAGCCTAACATAATCAGAAAAATATTAAATGAATGCATGCATGTCCTGTGATGAGAAAATATGGGTTACTTGACTGAGATTAAGTTTAAGGAATGTATTCAGGACCTTCTTTAACCATTCATATGTTTGCAATAACAGAATTCATACTTCTATATGTCAAACTGAATAGTCTACATTTTGCAACCACACAAGAAAACGCCATGGATATTATTAGAAGGGAGTACACAAGTCTCGTGCTCCTTACAAATGAGGGCTAAACAAGCTCTAAACTCAATTCCAGGGGGTTGACACTGAACCATGGTGAATTAAGATGAACAGTGACCCCCAGTCACACTATTCCCCTCGGAATACAGCACATGCATTCTTTACACATGTGTAAAATCACTGCAGGCAATGAACAGTAACAACATCAAGGGTTTGCGTTTGAAAAAAATGTGCATCCTGCTTAAATGCATTCTTTCAAGTTCCAGGAAAAATAACATTCTTGAAGGATTTAACCCAGCAACTGAAATCCTGCATGATGAACCTTTTTTAATTGTGAGCCAAATGGCTTCCTCGTTAATTATCGCAGTCAATAAATATAACGAATGTAATGCGACTCTGTGAGAATTTGATTGCAATGTTATGAAATACTATTTTCAAGATCAGTGCCTCTGAATGTCTGAATCCAGTTACTTTTAAAACATATTCAGCCAAGGCCTTGTGCACTAAGTTACAGGTATGTTATTGACTACCATTAGCGAGGACAATCTGAGCTAACTCCACAAATGGAGTTGTTAAAACTCAACCACGACGGGTACTGGACATACCATGAAGTGCAGCTCTTAAACAGCCGGTGAGATGGTAATGATGGAGGGGGACTAAGATTGGAATCCACCCAGGTTAATGCGCATTGACGTCTTCCCGTCGCAAATTGACCAGGACTTACAGTACCGTCTGGCACAAGGGGGCTGAGAAATCGCTATGCACAGATTGAATTTTCTCCTGTATATTTCTGGCCTTTAATGGTCAATAAGAGCGCGTTATGAAATATTGATGAAGAGCATTGTATCGGGGCCTCTGGCAGCGGCAAAATGGCTTTCTCGTGTTTTCCGAAGTATCCGTGATTCCGCAAAGTCTCCGGCGCCCCAAATGGATTTGGCTCAATGCGATGGGGGGAGCTGATAATGTTCGGCAGAGGAATTCCTAAAGGCAGCGTGGCACAAATCTGATGATGCTGTGTAATCGGTAACTCTGTTGCTACTATTAAATCCTGCAGCATATATTGAAAGACATTTCAATGAAATGCATCCAGGTGATTCGAATAATGCTGTCCACGTGATATTAAATACATTTTATTTAAATTTATGCAAAAGTGGGCACAACTTAACTGATGATTATACATTCTATTATTCAGTGAATTATCATGAAACATCCAGGGATAAGGGATTTCGCCCAGGGTCAGGAGTGTGGAAAAACTGGTATGTGTGAAAAATGGAGCGCATTAACATTCATGCCTGGCGGAGGGGGGTGGACGGGTGCAACAGCATGACAACCTTAACCTTAACCAGCACCCTAAACCTAACCCTACTCTTCAAAGGCGTAATTGAATATAATCCAGCATATGTTCCTCATGCTAATATATGTCTTCAGATCTTCTTTTTGTGGGAAAAGTAATTTGCCTTTCTATGGGGGCTCTTCCATTTGCCGCCATTGTGACCTGTCCTTAGCTTTGACCTAACAAGTATTTCTGTTTTGTTGTTCACATTTGTCTCATTGACCACCAACATAAAACAATGGAAAATAATAATGTGTAAATACATATTACTTTGGGTTCCAAGTTACAACAACAACAAAAAAAGCAAAGGATGAAGATTAAGTAGGTGTGTTCTCCTCTTCCTCATCTTCTCTCTATTAATTAGGTTGTTAATATGCACAATGTGTGGGGATATATGTAAATTTGTACTACATTGTATGGATGTCCCTAATGTACAGTATGCTATAAATGTCTGTAAGTAAAACATTTTGAAACTAAGATTATTAATAATGATGCATTAAGCCACAGAAAATTACTAAAAGACATGAAGGATTTAACCTAAAATCTAATTTATTCACTTATCTATATGTTTGTTTATATTATAAAACCACCAATGTTTTCATTTTCATATACTGTACATATGTACCAGTTTTTTTACATTTGTTTATTATTGTTGTCTGTTGTCATGTAAATAAAATAAAATACAATTTAAAAAAATGTATATGTAAAATGTAAAAATGTATTAGTAATGTAGGTCTATAATTTTCTGAATTTTTGAGCATAAAATATACCTCATTACTTATAAAAAAATACATTTAAAAAAAGTGTGTGTGCTCCACATCCCACACCCTCCCCAGATCAGTGCTAGGTTGCAAAACAATAAGGTACATGAAAGAATTTTTAGAATGACCAGTCAGCCACACAATCTATGTTAATATGTGAATTGATCTAATATTAATGATTCTCCATTTATAGATTTTAATGAAATTATAATTGCCAGATTAATGCCACCTTCAATTATAGGCCCAAAAGTGATAAAGTACTGATATTGAATTATTTTACACTCGCATTCATTACTCCTAGTTGACTTTTTTGTGATAAAGTTTAAAATTAGATCCACTTTAAAACTGAACTAAAGAATGAAAGTATGTGAGGGTCCTAATTAATTTGACATATCTGCTAAATTACCCAGGAATTCCTTTTTTTGTATGAGATGATTTAATAACTTTTTTTTTTAACTGTGAAAGAGAGAAACAGATATGATCTGTGTCAAATGGACACCTCGCACATAACTCAGTCTAATTGTTAAACATATAGTTAAGTGTAAAAATGATTTTTTCCTGGGGGCATTAAAATTATGTTTTTAATGGGTTACAAGGATTTTCATATAAATTACGTTCCAATTCATCTGCAACAATAATCTGAAATTGCACGCACTCGTTTGCAAACGCACAAAAACACACACACGGACGCACACACATGCACACACATACCCACACACAATGACATGCAAACACTTCACATCTGTTGTTCCATAACAGTCTCATCGGCAGAAATTGTCTAGAAGCACTATAAAGCTTACACAAGAGTTCCATATCGTGTAGCCCAAAAATCTTCAACGATGGACCTCGTAAAATATGGCCACAGGACACAGGTAGCTTCTGGATGCTCGAAGAAGCAATACCCAGCAAAGCCCCCAATATCCAATGACATAACCTTTCTTGTGAAAATAAAGTCACCATTCTCCTGTACCTGCAGCTGTGCGAAACTCGTTTTCCCATGAAACTCCCGGGAAAACACTGGACACCCGTCTTTCTCAAATTGATTTCAGTGAAGCGGGAAGGCCAATGGCAGTGTTTGAATCTGACCCTGAGGTGCGACGCGGCGCATTGTCTGCCAGCTCTCTGAGGATCGAAGAAGGTAGATGGACCGCTTGTTCCCAGGAGCACTCGGGGAGAACAGAAATGATGTAGCTGTCCCAGCCCCCTTCCATCAGCTACGGCTTTAGCTACGTGCAATTGAATGGGTCAGTCTCACAAAGGTGTGGGCTTTTTTTTCAAATATAAATAATATATGCTGTATACATATATATATATATATACAGTAAATACAGGTAACATGCCAAAGTAAAGGAAACACCAGTAAATATTGGGTTATGGTATGCATGGTGCATGCACTGACATGGTTCAAGTCATACCTGGCTGACCGGTCCTACCAGGGGCCTGGAGAGGATCCCTCTCCTCTCCCCACATCCTCTCCACCGGAGTCCTGCAGGGCTCGGTGCTAGGCCCCTCCTATTCTCCCTGTACACCAAATCATTTGGTTCGGTCATCTGTGCTGATGGTTTTTCATATCACTGTTATGCTGACAACACTCAACTCTTTGGGCCCTATTTTTGTGCCGGTGCTAAGCAGCGTTATGCCCTAGCGCAGGTGAATTGCCAGTTTTGTCTGTTCGCAAACTGAATATTTCCCGTCTCCGCCGAGTTTGGCAATTTCGTGGTGCGCAATGAAGGCTTTTGCGCGACTATGGGTTGGGCAGGGCAATAGGGGGTGTGACAATGAAAACAGTTGGCTCTATGCAAGTTTGGTGTCAAATAATGAGGTTGCGTTAACGTCCAACTAGACCACCTCTTAACGGAAACGCTAGCGCTCTGTGCAATTTGGTGACTTTATTGATGCGCACATATGAACATAAGCGCACAGATATGAATCTGAAATCACGTGAGAATGTTTTGTGAATATTGTGAATTTCCCCCCACGTTGAGGCAAATCATCCAATCCATGGGTAACTTGCAAGCGTAATCAATTAAGCTAAAAACTATTTCACCACAGCTTGTGATTATTCAATGCACGGACATGAAAGACTGAAGCCAGCAGGCCATCCATCGCTACCCTTCAGTAAGATACACCTGTTAAATAAATATATGTTTGTATGCACATTGTTTTTCTTATGTGAAAGGGTTTTATTCTTTCCATTTGTACCACAGAAAATGGAGTACATAATTGGACGCCAAAGGCGATACCGTGAGCGATACCCTGGGTTTGGTAGCCGGTGTTGGCCAGACGGCTATCAGTCTGGCCTACTGCAATTCCTTGCTGGCATCCTTGCTGTGCCATCAAGCCACTGCAACTGGTCCAGAATGCTGCCACACATCTGGTGTTCAATCAACCGAAGTTCACCCGCGTCACCCCTTTACTCACCTCTCTGCACTGACCCATCGCAGCACGCATCAAATTCAAATCACTGGTGCTTGCTTTTCAAGCAGCTAGAGGAACTGTTCCACCATACCTCCAGTCACTCATCACTCCCTACACCCCAGCCAGACCCCTCCGCCGCCTCCTCTGGGAAACTGACTGTCCCTTCCCTCCGAGCACCTGGCAGCCGCTCCTCGCAGTCTCGTCTCTTCTCTGTCCT
Source organism: Aldrovandia affinis (assembly GCA_029706075.1). NCBI lineage: Eukaryota > Metazoa > Chordata > Actinopteri > Notacanthiformes > Halosauridae > Aldrovandia > Aldrovandia affinis. The sequence goes on along the minus strand of JAINUG010000163.1, from coordinate 1,391,086 downwards.
GGCCCCTCAGTGGTGGAACGATCTTCCTCACTCGGTCAGGACCATGGAATCACTTGCCATCTTTCGCAAGAGACTCAAAACCCACCTTTTCAGACTCCACTGCCACTGAATTCTGTACATCTAGCCAATTGTCATCACTACTGCCTACATGTTTAACCCTCTGAGGTCCGTGCTAAGCTTTTAGATGTTTTTTGATTTTGGCATGGTCTGATATTTATCTCAATTTCATCAATTTAACACACACTTACTCCAAAGTGTTTGATATTTTTATTTGAAGGACAATCACAGCTACATTTGTATGCCATCAATAGTTTGGTCAGTATCATATGCAGCTTGTAAATAGATCTACAAACACACAAGTTAAAAATAGTAAATTTTTCTGCTGTCACAAAAGTTGTGAAAGCACACACTAAACTATAGTGACGAATTGTTTTGCCAATGTGCGTTTGTTCATCAAGGTCTTGGTTATGTAAGGGTGTGAAAACAGTTTAGCACATCTGAGATCTAAATAGCTAAAAACCTTAGCTATTATCAAAAAAAAGTTTTTATCAGAACTGGTCACATTTATTTCAGGCTGTGGGAGGGCTAAATGCTAAATACCTGAATATTCATTATTCATTGTCCACACCTCTAAGATCTGTCAGATGGGCCATCTCACTGGGCCATCAGTGTTATATTCTGAGTTCCTGTTCTGTTGTTTTTTGGTCTTTGTTTATTTTTCATTCAGTCCTTATTCATTATTCTTTATCCAGTATTGCATTTTCCCTGTTCTGTCACGTTCTGCTCCCTGTCTGTCCTTGTTCCGTTTATTTCGAGATCCACTCCTTGTCTTGTCATGCACTTCGGGAGTTTATACTTTTCGGGTTTTTTCCGCCTTCGCTTATTATCTCGTTTTCTTCCTTCTTACTTTCTAGATTGCACTTTGTATATATTAGGTAGATGTGTATAGTACTAACCAACTAATCTACTAACATTAGGGATTTAGATTAAGTTACTAACACGCGGAATATGTTTGGCGTCACAAGACGCTGAATTCATATATTTTCACGAGTATTTGAAAACAAGCGAAATAAATAACATTTTAGGCTGTTTGAAAAGTATTCTTCCATAGATCTTGTGTGCATATTGCAATTTGTTACATTGCAACACGCGGAATATGTAGTCACAAGACGCGAATTCATATATTGAATATATATACGAGTATTTGATAACATGGCAAATCAAATATAGTTACTTACTCTTCGTCGGTTATTGTCTTCGCTTTTCATCAATACTCTCAAACACTGCAGCGCAGAAAATCTTTCCATCTTGAATAAAATTGTATGTCTGTATAAAATCTTGCTTCAAATTGTCGGGACAGTTTATGTGTTTACGCCGAGGCGCCACACATGGCCCCACGCCCCTCCCCACACACCTCCTTGAAACTCGCACCTAGTTACCATGTCAATAGAAGGGGACGTTACTACCAGGTAAAAAGAGAGTAAAAGGCAAGGTTTTAATTTAAAAATCCCATTTGATTTGCCAGTGCTCAAATCGGAAAGTCGCGATTCTAAGGTTTCTGTCAATGTTTTTGTCGCGTGTGTATGATAAAATATCGCGAAGTTAGAAATAGTAATATACTTTTATTGCTGCTGGGAGCGGCGCCGCTCCCGTCGACCTCAGGGGGTTAATACTGCTTTTTGTACATGTAAAAAAAAAATCTAATAGAAAAATAATTTACTAACCTTTTCCTTTCCAGTGTTACAGGTATGGTATGCAGCTGCCAACAATTGTACCTATTGCTGCATTACTGCACTGATCTCTTGTGTGAACAATGATTGATTGTATATGTATTAATGCACATCTTGTAAGTCGCTCTGGATAAGAGCGTCTGCTAAATGCTTAAAATGTAAAATGTAAATGTATATTTTCTTGGCCATGGGCTAAGGTCCACTCAAACCCTTAGAGGGCGAGGTAAATGGAAATAAACACAAAGCCAATCTGAGTGACCACCTTCATCCTATGGTGAAGCATTTCTACCCTGATGGCAGTGGTCTCTTCCAGTATGACCTTGCCCCCATCCACAGGACTTGAGTGGTCACTGAATGGTTTGATGAGCGTGATAACGATGTAAGCCATATGCCATGGTCATCTCAGTCACCAGATCTCACCTAAATTCTGGAGCAACGCCTGAGTTTTCCATCCCCATAAACAAAGCACCAAATGATGGAATTTCTTGTGGAACAATGGTGTGTATATATGGTGTGTATATATATATATATATATATATATATATATATATATATATATATATATATATATGTGTATATATATATACACACATGTATATACAGATATTCCTATACAATACCATTTTCCATTAACATTGATTATTGAATAATACATGTTTCATGAAAATAAAAGTAATTTGCACCTGGGAAATATTTTTCATTCATTTGCGGAACATTGAACATTCATCTCCAGATTGTACTGTACAATGAAATAAGAATCTCCACTCACCGTGAGAGAGAGAGAGAGAGAGAGAGAGAGAGAGAGAGAGAGAGAGGCAGAAACAGAGGCAAGAGAGATAGACAGAGAGAGAAACCGAGACAGAGAAAGAGAGAGAGAGTTTTGTCCTGTTGTAGAACTTCCCAAAGGCTTTCCCGTTGGCAGTTGGCCAGCGAAATTGAACATCCACAGTTTTTTATTCAAATATCCAGAGGCGGCAGAAGTAGCTGTCTGTTGAGCCAACACTCATAGTGTTGTAATTCATATAACCAGGGACAGAGTAGCCGGAGGAGGAGGAGACACATTTAAACCGGCATTTATAGCTTTTTATAAACCCACTGAATAATAACGGCATGAAAGTCAAGTATGCAGTACACTGGCTGCCCCAAGGCAGTGACAATGTTTTCTTTCCTTGTTGTAATTTTTCTTTAATTGCGTAAATCGCCAATTCCAGTATTAATGGAAGGATACTTTTTTTTTGTTTAGTTCTTCATTCATTACAGCGTTTGCTTCCCTGTCTTGACATCGACAGAGATTAAGATTGCTTTTACCAGCCTTGTTTCCACACTAGGCATGTCTACAAATAGCTGAAAGGTTGCTTTTTTTGACCCCACGTCCGATGGAGGAATACCGTTTGTAAAAACCCACCCTTTTATTTAATTCTCGGCAGAATTACGGCGGCTCCCAAGAAAACCGCCACCATTTAGGCAGAGTCAATGGCTCGATAAATCCATTTTCTCAAATGAAAAGGCAGTGCAATCTCGCTGCTCTGACACATCGGCCAGTAACGTTCAGCAAAACTCCTTCAAAGAGGAAGTCTGGATCAATAGACATAAAACCTAATCAAGGAGCCATCTTCAATAAAATGACTTGGACTCAGGGCCACATTTGGCTTGATCCTTCATTAACGAATTTGGAGTTCTCTAAATCAATAAAATGTGTAACCCACTCTTGTACTTTTTTCAGTCATTTTGAATTTATCACACATTTTAAATAATGCAGACCTTATTTACAGGGCAGCTGCATCTTCATTGGTGAGGTTTGGACAGATGTCCTTTAATGAGCATAGAAAAGCTTTTGGGTGGAATTACCAAGCATTTGCTAAACTGTTGTATTTCCAATGAAACAATGTCCCTGGATTCTATTCAGCAATACTTATTGGGGTTTGATTTGAAATCTAAAATGTTGATCTGGGACTATATACATATTAACTGACAACTGTAGAATAAACTATTGATTTATGTTTTCTATTGTTTTACATTTGAGAGTGAGGGAAAGAGAAAGTACATCTAAGTGTTTTTTAACACAGTCAGTGACTGACAGCCAGTTGATTTTTCTTTTGGAAAAAAAGAAGACTAAACTTTTGCCTGGTAAAGTGGGTGTGTACTGTAACAGAAAAAAAGCTTAATTTATATATAGTGCTACAATTTATTTCATAGCACTACCGTAGCCATCTAAGCTTCAGGCATTACTGCAATATTATATACCATTAACTTTCAAAATGTTTTGACTATACATTATTTTATGTTTATTCATACACTGTATATAACTGCTTAGATAAGGATATGTCAGCCATAAGGCTACAAAGCAAGCTCACTGCAGCGAATGAGGTCCTCTCATAACGCGGGCAGGCAAAGCTTGATTATCTTAAAGTGCTGTCAATCAAATAATGACTGTGAGCAATATGCTCAAATCAGAGGATTAAAGGAGCTAAAAGATTTTTGCTTGCAGGGAAATGTAGTCCGTAGACAGGTATGGTATCATTACCATTCAAACGGTAGTCGAAAACAACAAAAACGAGATGCTGCTTTCTTGCACTGCACTGTATACTGTATATATACACATAAAATACAATATGAGTTAATAAAAGAATTAATTATGATGAATTGATTATGATGATTATTATTATTAGTAGTAGTAGTAGCAGTAGTAGTGGTCAGTGGGAGGTCCAGACCACTTGAACAGGGGTGGCCTAAGAGTAGCACAGAACCACACAGGGGGGGACATTCAAAATGTAATAAATGTGACTTTCACATGTATAATATGATGACCATTCTGTTGTCTCATTGGCTGAACGAGTGTGATGTAGTGACATAAAATTTAGACATATGAATAAATAAAGTCATGGCTCAGCAGGCCCTTCATTCAAGTCAGACAGAGCCCTGACCTACATTCGCTAAGTGCGAGCGATGGTTTTGTGTGAGCTTTTTCACATGGCAGCTAGAAGACAATGGAAATTCATTTAATTTGCATCTTCAATCTGCATTCATCTTCAGTTGCTTAAGTGGACTTGTGTTTGCTGTGGAATTTAGGCCCACGCAAGGTACTCTGAAATAGTTTATAATAACAAACCAACCATTTGTCCTTAACTCCAATTTGAAATTGAGTGCAAGTGTTTTTCAATTATTTTTATTTTCTTTCCTTCATGCTGAACTCGGCAAAGAAAATATAAAACTTGCATTGAAATGTGAGTCAAAGTTAAGGTTTTTCAATTGAATCTTTATGTGTTGAATATGTGAACATTTTGTTATAATCTGTTGAACATTTGAGCAAAAAACAAAGAAGGCTTGATCCTATAAGGCTGAGGCCTCTAATGACATTCAAACTGGTCCAGCATTTTCACATTATTATACTGCATACTGAATGCACTATTAAAAATCTATCTGAACTTAGATTTTTGACAGATTCCTCTATACATACAAAACATAACATAACATGGAAGATATAGTAGACCTACACTAAATTGCTGCATACTATGTATCTGCTTTACAACTCATTTACCTAATTTACCACAGTTCCTCTCATGTGGTACCCTGTATGATATTTTTCTTATAGTACTTTCTATTTTCCCAAGGACTCAATCAGTCACTGCCAAACTACCACTCTCAATATTGTTAAAAAATGTAATTACCCTGAATTATTCTTCCTTGAATTTCCATTAGGTAAACGGTATTACTTTCAACCACTACTGTTCACAAAGGCCTGTGTGTCCTGTTGCTCTGTGCAAAAATATGCACAGCCATTCCCAGTCTTCTGATAATGTGTGTTTAAACATGTACTCCAACATGTCAAGTACAGGCACTGCAGAACATTATATTGTTTGAACTATGTCATTGTTGTTTGCCCTTTTGCCTTCATAATAATACGCCTGACCAATGCTGATCTGGATCTACTGAGATTTGGCTGCAGCTGCAGGCTAGCTTCCCTCAAGGTCAGTTTATCATACGATCGACTTGTATCTGCTGATATCTCGAAGACTATTGTTTGTTCATTAACACTGTCTGCTTTGGGGCCTTTGTGTACCCATTGTACACTCTCCTTCCATCTCTCACTTTCACAACTGACACACTGCCCGTCCACATCTGACGCACAACTCTTACACCTTTAAAACAATCCCCTTCGACCTCTACCCCACCCCACCCCAACCCCTTCCCCATCTCGTACACACAACGCAACTTTCGACCTCTTTTATCTTCTTGCGCTAGCATGTCTACCTTCTCTAACAAGCTCCATTTGTCACACACACCTGCCTTTATTCATGATTAATTATGAATACAATTTTAGTTCAGGTGTATTCATTATGTTATATGCAAATTAACACACACACACACACACACACACTAAATGTTTGCTTTCATTTGAAACATTCACTACCATTTGCACACAAATCACTCAACATGAATAATTTATTCAATGGTGATTAGGGGTCTGTAAGAAAATGTTTTGGATTAGAAAAGGCCCAACATCATTTGAAGTGCTGCAAATTGGTTTCCTGATCTGAACACAATGGCTCTGTTTTTTTTAATGTATTTGGCAATGGTAGGTAGATTAAAGACAACAAAAAACTATAATTATAAGCTCTCCATCTATTTCTGTTGCAGGGGAGTCTAGCATTAAACCATATTTTAATTCAAGTATTGAATTAAACATTGCATAACATATTTTGTCTGGAGTTACTTTTTTCATCAAATAAATGAACATATAAACGCTGTATTGAAAAACATACTGTATAAGTTGTATCAAGTTTCCATTGACAAGCATTTCGGTGACACCAGCAACATTCATTCCAAATATTTCAAAGCTTGTGTGACTTTTCTTTGGTATCTGTGGTAATCATAATCCGCCTGTGTCCAAAAGCATTTTGGGATTTTAAATTTGTTCTTATAATTTTTTTAATTTGTTCTTATAATTTCCATATCATGTTTTGTCATGTGTTTCCCTGATATGGTAGGTTTCAGTTACTGTAGAAGCAATATGCACATTTTAAAATGGAATACATAGATTACATACAGATCGTGAACAAGAAATGGAAATACCAATGTAAAGTCTCTTATTAGGTTATTGAGCCACCACATGTGGCCAGTATGGCCTGTATGCACTATTGCATAGTCTACCAATGTCTGTAATTCTGCAGGAGGAATACAACACTGCTCTTCCACAAAAAAGTCAATCAACTCACACTTAGTTAAAGGAAGGGGGAAACACTGTCTTAGGCATCGTATCAGAATATACAATGAATGCTTGGTGCGGTTCAGATCTGGTGACTGAGAAGGCCATGGAATTTGTGTCGGTATTGCACTCCTGAAACTATTGGACAACTCTTCATGGTGTGTGGATGGATGAATTTACTATCTGATGAAAAAAATTAAGTTTTTAAGTTTTTTAGTAATGTGAAACCCAAACATAATAAGAGGATTAACAATGTATTTCATTTGTGGCTCTTCAAGATGTGGCTTTATACAAAATTGCAGCTTTTCAACAGATTTTGTTTTGTTGCTTTGTGCAAAATCATGATTCCTTGATTCCACCTAAACCAGAGGTGTTACTACAGCTAAAACAATTCACTGTCTCAGCACAAATACAATGCAAGGAGCAGATTGATGAACGTAGAATAGCCAGTGATTTTTCTCACGACTGACCACAAATAAGATCAATGTGAGGAAGCCTGGCTGTATGTTTTCAGAGAGAGGGCTTGAGATCTCCCAGACAGACAGCTCGAACCTGCAGAGGCATTAGCTGTTAACGACTTGTTCTTGCCTTATCGAATGCTGATAATCCTGGAAACTGCTCCCCTTAACTAAATAATTAATAATCAATCTCTCCCCCGTGGGAAACTTCAGAAGGTCCCTCCCACTGTTTCTGGAACCATTCTCATTTGAATATTCTTAATTTAAAGAAAAACAAAACATAAACCAAATATGAAATACCACTAATGATACTATGGAGCACAGTGCTAGATTTAAAGCACAACAGGGTTAAAGTACATTGAGTACTTATGTGTACGATTAAGCATTCCAAACTCTGTCAGCCCAGAACTAAAACCTTCTCCAATAGCCGATGATACAAGCTGGCCTTATTATGTGCCAGAGCTATTCATCACATGAACAGAGAGGTACAAAAAGCCTGTCAGACAAAGAGGATTGGTTCTTGGATAACTCCTCATTGCATAAAGACACCAAGATTAATGTAGGAAGAACTATTGTGTGTGTGTGTGTGTGTGTATCGATGTGGCATTCTTGTATGGTGACAATTTACTTCTGTGTTAATTGAGTGAAAATCTAAACATTAAAAATAACTTGATTTTGGGGGAAAAATATTGTATTAGTTAGTTGGTGTTTTTTTAAGCATACCATATAGCTCCATACCTGTATTGTTTATTTTATACAACATTTTTTAAGCTCATTTGTATTGAGGGTGTGAAGTTGGCTGTATGCTAAAGCAACTTTAATCTGTGAATGGAGTTCTCCTTTAAAATGAAATGTACCTGTGTTATGTACAATTACACAAATTCAAAACAAAGAAAGAATTAAGATTGTTAAATTCTGAAGGAAGCAGACAGCAGTGTCTCAGGGAAATCTGCCAGACTACAAAGCAATAAACAACATTGCCTAAATCTTCCTGCATGTTTCTGCCATGGCTTTTGCCTCTGGTTAGTTGAGGGACCAGAAGGCCAGAGAAGTCAGTTCAGCTAGTGCATTAAACTTAATTATATCTCTCAGACATGTTTTATTGCTTTCCTGTCTCGGGAGAGAGCCTTGGTTCTTCTGGTACAATGCTGAACTTTGTGGCAGCAAATTGGTTCAGTTGGAAGGACAGCAGATTGGACAGGTGAAAGGAAGGCTGAAAGTACATTGTTAATATAAATATATATGTTTACAATGGGATGTGTGCTTCATCCAGGAATGAAACAATAAAGTAAAACAAGCAAACAAAACAAAGCAATACATATTGGAATATAAAATTAAATGTGTGGATTGCATGTAATCCTAATCCTAATTATACTACATTTTAGACATTTTTAAATATGCAATTTTGTGCAAATATTGAAATGTAAGAATATATAATATAAAAGTATATACATAAGAACATAAGAATGTATAATGATGAGAACAGACCTGCTCATCATGTCCTAATCTAAAGAGTATCTATTACTGCATCTAGCCTGGACTTGAATGAAGTGTTTTTTCCTCTACTACCTGAACTGGCAAGCTGTTCCAGACAAGCTTCCTAATATCGATGCAGAATTTGCCTTTAAACAATTTCCACCTGTGGCCCCTTGTTCTGCTAACCACATTTTTGCTAACCAAATCTTTAAAAAATCTTAATCCCTTTTAGGAATTTAAAAACCTAAATTAAATCCCCCCTAAATCTCCACTTACTAAACTTGAATAGATTGAGCACCTTAACTCTATCTTCATAAATTTTACCTTTCATACCAGGTGCCAATTTAGTTGCCCTTCTTTTAACTTTTTCAAGAGCTTCTATATCTTCCTTCTAGTGTGATGCCCATTTCCTGTAGTGTGGTGCCCACACATATAAAGTGGCATCGATCCATTTGTCAGTCCATCATTTTTTATAACATAATTCATCTTTTTTATATTTCATGTTACCATATATTAACATTAATTACATACAATTATTTATTGACTCTGAAGGTAAAAAAAAAAAGATTACTAAATATTTTCTGTTAAAAAGTTACATTTTGTATCCCCATTTACCCAAACTGAAGCCCTGTTTTGTGATAGATTTACACTTCTGCAAGCACATTTTAAAGACCACCTTAAATAAATCTCAGATAAACCTTACCATAAAAGATAAGCGGACCAGAGCAATGATTGACAGTCACATGTGCCCCGCCCACTCAGTGCATTTTTTGGTTCTTTGGAGAGAAAACATCAGCAAAGTACTGAATGCTGAATTCTCATTGCATTAATATTTGCCTGTTGACATGTCCCACTCATAGCCATGACCCGGCACCAAGAAGTAGAAAGTAGACAATGTATCAGAAAGAACAAGAATAGAAAAAAATATTATTTATGGGCTAGCCCACTAAGTAAAAATCAATCCTCTATAGTAGAAATAGGACACTAGAACAAATTAAAACTTAATGAGGGTTTCCAGGGAGGGCTGGCTTTTCAGGAGTCTGAGCAGAACTTAGGGTTAGTTACATTTGCCAGGAGCGAATAGCAATCAAAAAAACTCATTTTTTAAAACATTTGTGTGGCTCTCTTCTCCTCCGCCATCAGAGTCTGTGACAGAACTTGTTTAGGGAGCTATTTTGTAATCTGAGAATTATAAATATTTTGTGATAGTTGGAGAACTAGCCAAAATATTGAATCTGGAGGGTAAATATGATTGAAATTATTAATAGAAAAAGACATAAAAAATACAGGGAAGTCAAGGAAAGGGAAACACTAAGAAATAAATAAACAAACAGCTTATATTGACCATGTGGTCTTAAGGGCAAATGTCATCATGTGTAGGCTGTACATAATAGACTTGTGCATGTTATGTATAACACAGACTGTTACATTTCCTATTGTAAAGAAAGGCCCTGTGGTCTCGTGTGTTTCTGGTATATTTCCAAAGAAAGTCGGCTTTTAAGTCTGAGAATGCAAAATTTATATATGCTCAAAGAAAAATGTTGAATCGCATACTATGTAATACAAGAGTAATCATGTGATTATAACTGATGCTTTAGAAATAGCTTCATGTTCAATGGGTACACGATTTGTGATACTTCTGTTTTTAATATTATTTTAAAGTATAATCTTCTGAAAACTCAAAAATCATTAACTGAATAAGGATTGCAAATCTTCAACATAGATTGAACAGCACCTGCGGTGGAACACGGTCCATTGGAAAATCTTAAAAATATATATTATCAGTCTGTATCATTTCATTGATTGTGAAAACATCTGGAGATCCACTGTGCATAGTTCAGAGAGGCAAATTAAACATCTACATAGTTATGTACAAAGCTAGCACTGTAGGATGTAATGGTTGATTTGGAAAAATGTGGCTACTTGATTTACGACATGAATTAAATTAAAAGCAACAAACCGGGACTGCTAAATCCTCGTAAGGCACTCTCCTAGCAATATAGTGTCGCATGGGGAGGGAAGGATTTCTGAACCGCGCATTTACACAGTAACTGTACACAGGTCCAGAACTTCCACAACTCTTAGTGTAGCTTTGTTCTTTGACATTATTGTACAGGTTTAATATCACACAAATAACATGAGGGATGTGGTAAAAACATGGAGAATTTTCATCCTTATGATGAACAAATTTGGGCTCACTAGATCCTTTTTCCCAGGGTTGGTGGCCGTGGAACCACCTTTTATATCTTACTGCTGTAATAAGGACAGGAAGATTGGACCCACGTGCAGAGATGAGGCAGGAGGCAGGAATCCAAAAATAAACAGGAGTTTAATTAAGAAATAAACTAAATATACAATAAACCACTGAAGAAATAAAACCAACAAAGCTAGGAACAAGAAACTCTAAATGGCTTAACAAACACTGAAACACAAGGAACAACCATTCAATACAGAATATTGTGAACAGAAAACAGAGAGCTTAAATAAGGAACGAAACGAGGCACAGCTGAAATCACTAAGACAATAATACAATAAATGAATTACACAATTAACCAATCATGGAACAATTAGGGAATAATCAAGAGTCCAATGCCGCCCTCTGGCGGCGAGCAGCAGATGTGACAACTATATCCTACTTTCCTATCCATGGAAGGCATCGGTCTAGGCGGGATCAGGGTGATTAACGGCCACACCTACTGGAAGGGCAGGTAGAGTACACAGCTGTGGAGAATTAAATAATCATACCTGTGTGCTTAAAAGTGGCTCTATTTTTATTTCTATATTTTTTGGGCTGGAACATGGTAGCTCAATGCTAGTCAAGAGAGGACCATGAGACAATGACAGAGAACCGCATCTGAAAAGTAGCAAACTACTTTGTGTAGTGTACTGAACAGAGTGTACTGAATGTTTAGTGCTCTGCCAAAAGGCAAAACTACTAAACTAATTGTTATTTTGATTGATTGTTTTTAGCCAGAACCCATGAGGGGGATGGCCAAAGTTTATTTTGTTAATTTGTAGTGGTTCTCTCTCTCTCTCTCTCTCTCAAGTGAAATCTGGTCCACAGACCGATAACTCCATTCCCTGTGTCCTGCTGTTCTGTTCCAAACCGGGTTGTGTCGCACAGCGTGTGACTTTAAACTACTACAATACTATACGAAACAAGCGTTGTTCCAAAGCAATGCTTCCCATATTTCCCTACATTCGTTCAAGTAACTTGGCCCTGTGTTTCTTCACCTTGTCATCTCATCACTGATTAGATTAATTCAAATGTCACATCCCAAAATGTCTAAGTGTGTATTAAATAATGTATATGAGTTTCATATTCTTTGCATCCTGCCGAATAACACCCCCTAGCCATGCCAATATGCATGATATACCGCGGATTCTCGTTCCATGTCACTTTAATACAAAATGGAATATACTGCAAGGACATACTGTCAGAAATAAATATATATGTGTACCCTATGTGTAACACAGGATAAAAAATTAAATGTCATTAATAAGATAATGAGCAACTTGAAAAAAAACGATCAAATGAATGCATTGCTATGCCTCAGGATGTCTAAAAAAGACATTATTTAGAGATATAAATATAAATAAGAGATATAAATAAGAAAATAACAGTATGGCTGAGGGCATTTTAGATGGCATTAAAAAGTGTTAAAAATCTTTTCCGGTTTATTTTTTTTGTCCACCATGGGTTTTTTTTTACCGATAATTATTAGCCACCATCTAGGACTGACTCACCTTGTCCACATGTGTGCCTTTGTCTTTGATGAGGGATAATTAGTGTCATTGGTAGACTTTTTTGGACTCCCATAAATGTCGAGTTACAGTGAGGTACAGAAAAAGCACGAAGAAGACAGCCAGTGATTTGTCATAGGCTGCCAAAAGGGGATGACGCTGTGTGAGAATGGTAGGAAGGTTGGGCAGAAGTAATTGTGAGTAAAGCACACCTGCAGGTCATTATCAAGCATGATAGTTATTCCTTTACTAGTGGAATATATTTTGAAAAAAATATGACAAATAACTGCCGAAATAAAGGAAACACTTGAGTAAATAAAGGGTCCTGGCACCTCTGGTATGGTGTGGGGTGCATGGTTCCTGCTCATGGTTTAGGTCCACTCAACCCCTTGGAGGGCAATAAATACCACTAACTATAAACGCCAATAAATACAGTCATTCTGAGTGATCACCTTCATCCTAAGGTGAAGCATTTCTATCCTGACAGGAGTGGTCTCTTCCAGGATGACAATGCCCGCATCCACATTGAACAAACTGAACTGAATGGTTGGTTGAGCATGGAAACAATGTAAACCATATGCCATAGCCATCTCAGTCACCAGATCTCAACCCAACTGAACACTTATAGGAGATTCTGGAGCAGCACCAGAGACAGCCTTTTCCACCACCATCAACAAAACACCAAATTATGGAATTTGGACCATTCTCATGGAAGAATGATCCAGACACTTGTAGAATCTATGCCAAGGCACATTGAACCCTTCCGGTGGCTTATGGGGGCCCATTGCCCATAAAGGCACATTGTGTTGGTGTTTCCTTTATTCTATCAGTTACACTTACATGGAGATAGTGCAATGGGGTTTGAGGGCTCACTCTCCCCTGTTATTGTGGAAACCTTTTTTTCAAACAATTTTGTATTCACAGTCTTCTTTATTTCCAAAATTGGAATTCCCAATCTCAGGCCCGTATGAGCATCCTCCGCTGAGTGTGGAGGGCGTATGCTAGCACTGTTTTATAAATGTGAATATTTCACTAATATCTGATGTCATTACACTTGAGGTTAAGGCAACAGCTAAGTGTCATTTCTCCTCACACCTTTTCACTTCAAACTATGCATTGCAATCAGGTTTTTTTCCACAGAACCCAGAAATCAGTACATTTTAGTACAATAGCAGTGTAGACACACAAAGAAAAAAAGGTTTCTTTTACCAGGTGGAGGTACTTTTCTTGGTATTATACTTTTACATTCACAACCCTTGCACCCCGCTGCAGTAATAGGCAAGCAGTGGGCAATTGACAAACCGTAGGCTATCCGCTGTGCGATGAGTGGGGAACACCCTACAAACTGAAACACCGCTAGGCTGCAAAGCTCCTGGCAACAGTCAACAACTTACAAGAAGAGGACACTCTCTGAATAACTTTTATTTTATTTTTTTATTGAAAAATGTTTATTATTATAAAATGAGCGGACGCGGACAACCCAGCCCCCTCCCTCACTGGGTGATGCTAACACCATTTATACGTTGCTCTGCAGGTCTGCTGGCCACACACTGGCATGGTCTGGATTCGATTAAAGACTGTGGGACTCATCTACACACTAGAAAAAGTGCCTTAACTAGTGGAGCCACCCAGCAGCCCCTTTAAGGATTTTTTAAGTCATCGGGGCCATGTAGCAGTATAACACACATTGAAAGTGTCACAATACGACAGTTAAGGAATGACCTGCAGTGTGTGTGTGTGTGTGTGTGTGTGCAAACCCCCCTGAATGCCACTTACTTCAGCAGGTCTGTTGATTGTTCCAGCACACGGGGAGTGTCGGAAGAAGATACAATTGGAAGGCAGAAACAGAAACTGACCCAGTGTCAGCTGCAGTACCAGAGAAGCCAAGAACTCGGATATTTTATTTGTATTTTTAGGGAAGTGGCTCTCGACCTGGCCTGGCTACTAGATTGACCGAGAGCTGATACCCAGGATTCTCTCTTTGTGTGTGTGTGTGAGTATGTGTGAGGACTTAGAGTATGTGAATCTTGCACATCAGCCGTTACTTCCCATGTAGACAGGAACCTCTTGAACAGCTGAGACCAGTCAGGGAAATTAATAAATTAATCTGGTGGCAGTGGGAGATGCTGAGCTTAGAGCACATTGTACACTTGTTTCATGAAGCATTATAGATTTTTGCATTAGATTATTTAAGCCCCTGAAAGCTAAAATGATGGTTATTATAAATTCCTCCCCGCAGATAGATAATCCATTTTTAATTATGATGAAATTGAATATATAGCGGGAGTTGTATATTACTGACCCCTTAAGATGCCATCAAATTAAAGAGGAATGATACTGGTTTCCCTTTGCCCTGGGTATATATAGAGTGGGTTTTCCCTCTCGTGCCAATCTCCTTATCATTATTAAACTATAAATGACATTCAAACGTGAAAAAGGTTATCAATACATTTTGTATTGTAAGTAATTATGTTTTTGTATTAGCATAATGTGGTGACATAGATTTGGAACATTTACCCAAGATTCATAAGAATATGGTATAATTTACTGTTTAATCATAGTAATGTATACCCAGCTAAAACCAGCGAAGATTAACAAATTGATGACAATACAAATTGTCATCTGTTCCTCTAGTTTCAGGTTGGCTATTCATTTTGTAGCAGCATAGCAGAAAATCCAGGCAAATGTCAAGCAGAGGTATACAGAACTAATGACTAGAGATTTTAATTAACCTCTCCAATTGTAGTGAGTTGGGTATTGGACAGCTGTCAACAAAATATCATAATTTGAATTCAATGAAGGAAGGTCGTATGAATGCTTGAGTACTTTAGCCTTACTATTATTTGGGGCCCTATGGCCCGGACTAATCTGGACCATGCCAACTTTAACTGGGAGTCTCGTATTGTGACTCAAGCCACTTGTGCTCTTATCTGTGTAAATGTAATTATGCCTTGGATAACTACTACGCTTCTGACTGGCTGACAACCATGCTTTATTTTTGTAAGTATGCACATCATTTGTTGACAAACACAAACATTGTTGACAGAATTCACAGTGAGTAAGCAAGCAAGCACCACTGTCTGCAACAGCTGTCGGAACGGCAGCATTTAGCTAATCAGCACTACAGTGGTCCGCTAGCGGCAGACCCATTCACAAACTATTCAACTATACACTAGCAGATCACTGTGATGCCAATTGAAAAATACTGGCTGATCTGTGCTAGTCGGTCACCTATACACATGCTAGTCACCTGTGCCCTTGCTTGCTTAGCTAGATAGCTAGCATTAGCGAACGTTATATTGCATGCAAGACTGCGATGTAAATTAGTCACCAAGAGAAGATAAATACTTTTGGGAACTGGCTTCTTGCCAGGTGAGATGCAACACACAATCAGCTGCATCCCTGTTATAGGCACAAGCAGGGACACAGTCTCCTCTGTCTGTCGGAACAAGAGCACAGTAGAATGCTGTAATGTTATCTTTCACATTGGGAAATTTCCATGACATATGAGTATCAGTCAAAAAACTGCTTTTGCACATGTTATGACTGCTCGTTAAGAGCCACAACAAAAAGGGGAGGCCACACGGTAAAGAACTAGTTAAGTAAAGTTTTAATGTAAATTAATACCCATAATCATAGGATGAGGTGTGGAGATCAGTACATCAGTGTGATGGGGGAGTGTTGCATGTGTGACAAGTGGAGATGTGGGGATGTTGTATAGCAAAAACAAAATGAACATAACAAGAGCCAAAGCCTTGGTCCTCTTTAAAGGCCTGGATCATAGAGATTATTATCATAGAGAATCATAGAATGAAGTTAGAGAATCTACAGGTTAGGTAGACAGACCTGGAGGCCGTCACACCCCCCATAAAAAAGACGGAGACCGTTCAGGGTCTTCGTCAAGATCAAGCAGGGGCCCGGAAGAGCGCATCTGCCAACACGTTATCCCGGCCCTTGATGTGACAGATGTTCAGGCGGTAAGGTTGCAAGAACAACAGCCACCGCATCAGCCTCTGGTTGCCATTCCGCATAGAGGAGAGAAAAATCAAAGGGTTATGGTTGGTATATATGGTGTTAACCCTGATCCCACATATACTTCAAAAAATTGGAGCGACCAAATCAAAGCTAATGTTTCCTTTTCTATTACGGAATAGTTCAACTGGTGCTTGTTGAATTTGCGGGAGAAGAAACAAACAGGATGGTCTACCCCACTTTTTCCTTCTTGCAACAAGACCGCTCCTGCTCCAACCCCACTAGCATCAGCCTGTATCTGGAACGGTTTGTCAAACTGGGGAGCAATAAGAACAGGTGAATAGCATAACAATTCCTTAATATCAGTGAACGCACTTTGACAAAGTGGTGACCAAACAAATACAGCTATTTTTCCTAACAGGTTGGTAAGTGACGCAACTACCGTTGAGAAATTGGGACAGAAACTACGATAGTAGCCTACCATTCCCAAAAAGCGCATCAACTCTTTTTTAGTGGTTGGCACTGGATAGTTGTCAATTGCCTCAACCTTTGCCATAACAGGACGAACCTCACCCTGTCCCACTACCTTGCCGAGGTAGGTGACTGTTGCCTGGGCGAATTCGCACTTCGCCAAGTTTACAGTCAAGTTAGCGTGCCCCAGCTGGTCCAACAGTGCCTCTAGACGATGGACGTGATCCTCCCAACTATCACTGTAAAGTACTACATCATCTAGATAAGCTGCACAACCTGTCAAACCAGATAACACACTATTCATTAACCGCTGAAATGTTCCTGGTGCGTTGCACAACCCAAAAGGTATGACTGAATATGAAAACAATCCGTTAGGTGTAATGAATGTAGATATCTCTTTGGCTCGTGCTGTCAGAGGAACCTGCCAATAACCTTTAAGGAGATCCAACTTTGTGACAAACCTTGCGCTCCCAATTTGATCAATGCAGTCCTCCATACGAGGTAACGGATAACAGTCTGGTTTGGTAACAGAATTAACCTTTCTAAAATCTGTGCAAAAACTATCTGACCCATCAGATTTGCCTGTCAACAAAGAAGGAGAAGCCCAATTAGAGAATGTAGGTTCTGCTATCCCATTTTCAAGCATGTACTCAACCTCTGCTTCCATTCTTTAGCGTTTATCTACTGTTAAACTGCTATTCCCTGCTTTACTTTTTGCCAAAGGGCCAACACAATCCACCAGAAGATCCTTTCCACTACTGGAATGGGGTACAGACATGCTGGTTTTATCTTTTGATTAGGCTTGCCTGTCAACTGGCTGGTATGGCATACCTTACAGTAGACTGACACATCCCGCTTTAGCCTTGGCCAAAAGTAGTGACGCAATACCCGATCGTAGGTTTTCCCAACCCAAGATGTCCAGCCACCCCCCCATGTGCCACACTCAGCACCATATCTCTAAATTTAGAGGGCATAACTATCTGGGTGACTTTGTCTTCTGGCAGTGTCAGTGTGACAGACCCATTTTCTAAGCAGCAACCCTTGCTGAAAGAAATAGCGTGATGGAACCCCCTCTAGATCACTTTCAGGGCAAACCAACTCAAATAAAGGTTTAAGTGTTGGATCTGCTGTTTGTTCCTTGACCAACTCCTCCCTTGTAACTGAAGGTAAGGAGATTGTAACCAATTCACCCTAGTCCCCTCCCTTCTCAGAGCTCAACTGTTCCTGTGAAGGCAAGAGCTGGTCAGATGCAGGATGTGTAGACACTTCCACACAAGCTGCATTTTCCCTGCTCATCGCACGAGTCACAACACATGCTGAGAAAACCTGAGGGTGCCGTTTTTCACACATGTTCAGAACAGTGGGGAGAAGCAGTAACTACCAAAGGTGGTGACACATCCTTCCACACCTGACCCATGATTCCCAATGATTATAGCCACCCCTTTCATGGGCAGAGAAGAACGAACACCTATGGCTACCTCCCCCTGAACTAGGTCAGAGAACAGGGAAACCCAGTGTAAAGGTACACTTAACCTAGTCATTCCTATCCCACAAATCCATGACACCTCACCAGTGTCAGTGTTTGAGGAAAATGGCAAAACTCCCTCCAAAATAAAGCTCTGTGATGCTCCTGTGTCACGTAAGATTTTTACAGGTTTTTTCACCATCCCTCCAACTTTAGACACAAACCCATCTGTGATGAATGGGATATAACCCCGATCCACTTCGCAACTTGATGCTGGCAATGGTGCAGGAACAACAACTACAGTGTTGACAACAGTGTTGTTAAAGTGTTATCATAGGATGAGGTGTGGAGATCAGTACATCAGTGTGAGGGTGGAGTGTTGCATGTGTGACAAGTGGAGATGTGGGGATGTTGTATAGGAAAAGCAAAATGAACATAACCAAACAAAATGGGCGCCCTGTCCCAAGGAAGAGAGAGAGAGCAAGAGCCAAAGCCATGGCCCTCTTTAAAGGCCTGGATCCAGATGCCAGCCATTAGCTCAATCAGGCTGTACCTGTCTTAAAGAAACAGAGCACAATTACACAGCAGGGCAAAAACTAGGGATATTATCATAGAGAATCATAGAATGAAGTTAGAGAATCTACAGGTTAGGTAGACAGGCCTGGAGGCCA
This sequence comes from Aldrovandia affinis, assembly GCA_029706075.1. Lineage (NCBI taxonomy): Eukaryota > Metazoa > Chordata > Actinopteri > Notacanthiformes > Halosauridae > Aldrovandia > Aldrovandia affinis. Next base: position 1,371,893 of record JAINUG010000163.1, on the reverse strand, counting down.
TCACACACATAACAAATGAGTACTTTTTGCTGTTGCTCTCCAGCAATGGACGATGAGAGAGGACTTGCTAACTTGCTCTTGCTAGCTCACTTGTTTCCTATGTATATTCCAAATGTCTTCAATTGTGATCTAAAAGCAGAAAAATGGCTAGCGCCTGGTGGAATCCAAAGCTTAGCAGCAGCTAGATACTGGATCTATCTTTATGTGGTGGATGTGTACATAATTATTTTAGTTCTGTACTTATAAATATTGTTTTATTTAAAATGTGCATATATTTCAGCCGTAACCATGGTATAAGAGCTAAACCACTCCATGCTAATGCATTTACAAGACTATATGGCACTTTGGGGAGTTAATAGCCCTCAGCTTTCAGCCTTAGGCCAAGCACCACCCTATGGCGTGCCATATGTTCTTGTAGTGGTATATTCATGTCATGGTTTACATCTTGCACATAAATATGGTCTTGCTTTCGTTTGCCCAGTTTCTTGAGAGGTTGGAAAATAATCAAGTACGACGCCTAAAAGGCACCTACTAAAATAAAATGAAGTGCAAAGGTCAGCTTGCGGGAACAAATTGAAACAGATCTCATCCTCAGGATACATATTGCCTGTATCCAATGGATATTATATCATTGTTTTCCCTTTCCTTTTTTAACTGGATTGGCATCTGGCTGGGATTATGTATGAATTACCTGTTTAATTGTTATATATTAATTCAGTTGCCAGGTGCCTTCATCCGGAGTTACAGGGGACAGGGTACGGTATTTGGTACAAATGACAAATTACAGTAGGCATTATAATAATGTGTCATATAACAAAACAGACTAATACCTATGGAAACCTAAAGCTACTAATACAATCCACAACTATCACAGGTAATTTTGTTAAAATGTTCTCTTGTTCAATAAGGAGGGGAAGTGTGGGAGGGTGTGATTGTTCCTGAAATAAATCAGCAAACTGCTCAATAGGACTTCCTTTCTTCATTATTGCGTTTCCAGACCTCTAAATGTCTGAAACTCACCAATTGATAATGAACAACAAAAATATTAGCTCTGGTTATATTGTGGAAAGCCTGGCTTTTACCCTGAAACGAAGGCTATTCTAAATAATATCGATAGACCGAGTACATAACTAATGGACAGTGGAAGCTTGCAGTCAATAAATGCATTTGCCTAAGAACACATCAAATAAATGATGGTCTTCTATCTACAGTGCCATGTACAATGAACACATTGAGATAAGTCAACAAGTTATGTAAGTAAAAAGTACAATCCATTAAGCATATTTTATTTTTATATGTGCCCACACTAAAAGCCACAAAGATGAGAACAAGATTACCTTTGAACTCTTAAGAGGGTGACCTTATAATTTGAGGATGCTAAATGGAAGGAGAACAAATGAATATCTTACATAACCAACATGGTACTGGGTCTCTGTACAAACAACTGTTCATCCAGTTCAGAACGTGGAAGAAATACAGTATGTATGTTTTTTTTTTTTTTTTCACGAGACGGAGATATGCAAATAAGCAATGATGCAAATTGGCAATTAAAAGATCAAACAGTACATGCAGGTGTAAAGATGCAGGGTGAGATTTAGCAATGTTTTAAAATAAAACACATAGCTCACATTTGAACAAGACCTGTGCATCCTTTGCAATGTTTCTAGGGAGAGCTGTGAGAGGAAATGCATTGGTAATTTACAATGAATTCATTTTGTTTACCTCCATTAGTTTGTATTCGCTTCTCCCATCTGTGCTGTCGGCCGAGCCAAGGGCTTGGTGCTGATCGCACAGCTGGACCATACACCTGGTTTGACGCTGCCCATCGTTCTACAGGCTCTTGCCTCCGAATGATTCGTTTCTATGCCCACAGAGTTCAGCGAGTATTCTTCTTACTTAACTGTTCATCAGACGATGATAGCATGTGATAAGATAAGATTGATTATTGCTATTATGCAGAAAAGTTATCTCCAGGTCATGAACTTGGTTGTCGTCGACAAGTTTATTTGTTTTCCTTTTTAAAATGACTAAAAATAAATTTGTTTCAGATGGAATGAAGTATAAGTATCCAAACAACAACAGCAACCGACAGAACAAAACAAAACTTAAGTGCTCTTGGAATGTCTCAATGTGGTATATTTATAAAGTAGTATTATTAATCACCCTTATCAAGGGACACTGACTATGTGTGTGCTGGGCTACTTACAGAAATATGAACTTATTCTAGAAAACCTACAATTAATTTGATGTAATAATATTATTATTATTATTATTATTATTATTATTATTATTATTATTATTATTATTAATATATAATAATAATAATAATAATAATAATAATAATAAATCTCAATAATAATAAATCAATCTCAAATCACTTTACAGTGCAGGAGAAAGCTTAACTTAACCACCCAGAGCGCTACGGTGGGTGTAGTGTTTTGCTCACAACAAGTCAGCTGAGGTGGAGAGGGAGGGATTTATATGCATACAGCATAAATGTTAAGTAAAGATTTTAAGAAAACAACTTTTCATAAAATAAGTTTTGTTTCCCTGTAATATACCACTAAGAACATACTGTGTAGTAATGATGAATCCAACTTCATCACTAATAGTGCCTTTGTGACTTATGGGACTTTTATCTGTCGTTGCATTGGTGAATTACAATAGAGCCATGTGTATTATGCCACACAATTTAGAATTTGAGAAAGCAGTATGACAGTCTGAAAAGGTATAAAAATGAATAAAAGTACCTCAAAAAACAAAGCAATTGAAAAAACGCAGTTAGAAGACTTTTGGGCTTTGACTACAATCGTAAACTGGTTGTCAGGTAACACATACATACATGATAAGTTGTAAGCAGTAATGCTAAATATTTGATATGTTTTAAAATGACTATCATGTTTTTTGTTTTGTTTTGTTTTGTTTTGTTTGTTTTATTTTTCCCGTATTTTATTTAAATTCCTGGATGGTCTGCAGGAAGGCGCAACCTGTCCCTGAGTGGCCGGTGTGGGAGAGAATATGGATCATCTGCCAGCCGGAGAGAGCTTTGGCACAGGATCTGAGAGAGATCCTGCAACGGGCTGTGTCCGCTTGTTATCCCTGAGGCCAGGACACACTCTTCATTGACCTAGTATTCACAACTTCAGATATCCTCACTGCAACTCTCCATCTCCACCTCGCCTTTTCCCTCTCTTGCTGTCCCTATTTAGCCCCTCTTGCGTACAGTCTTAACAAATTAAGGTATAAAATATTAATGGTTTTAGACATCTTGTAGCTTGTAGTTTCCGTGTAAAGACAATGTATTTTTGGAATGCTGGGTGGCTCATCCTGTTGTACTGCTGTGTGTGGATGAGCTCCACAATCTGTTAGCAAATCCAGATCATGCCAGTGCTGCCTGTGGGCAGCAGCCCTGAAGGGTGATGCATAATTGGTGGTAGCATCCCCCCAATAGAGTTCCAGACACTTGTAGAATCTATCCCAAGGTGCACAAAGCTGTTCTGACAGCTCATTATGGCGCAACACCCTATTAAGACACTTTATGTTGGTGCTTACTTTATTTTGGCAGTTACCTGTAAGTCAGTATTACCATAACCAAAATAATATTGTACCAGAGAAAATTAATATTCATCCGGGTTCATCCGTTGTGATGCTACCTTTCCTGCCATTGTGTCAGTCAGGATCAGTACTCAGTAAGGCAAGATTGTACTTTGATATGGCTCTGATTGCAGTTCTGATTTGCAATCAATCCATAATCTCTGGTTCCCACCTGTTCTCTTGATCCATAGATGAAGATAGTGTGTCCTGATGTGAATTTGGCCCTAGATGTAGTGAACAAAAAAAAAGGAAATACCAATTTAAAGTCACTTAATAATCAATCATCCAATCAAGCAATCAATCAGATGCATAATAAAAAATGGGCATGGATTATCAGGGCTACATTAATTTGACTTATCTATTTATTAGAATTATTTTTATTTATTTTCGTGCCTTTTGGCTTTTAGTTTAGACTTTTCTCAATGCATCCTGCCAGTTAAGCCTAATGTATTTTCATGTAGTTACAGTTTTTCCGACCTGACTGCACCTATATCTGATACAAATAATGGGCACAACTACCACTGTAGCAAAAACGTGCAAAAACGCTATCCATTTGTGTGCAAGTGAAAAGAATCATCCTCTGTGACCAGAAAGCCGGGCACTGATTGATGATTGCTAATTTGTGCCAACGGGGATTTCCTCTTCACCGGACTCATCAGGTTTTTCTTTTGTGTCGCAAGCTTCTGTTGCTGCTGGCTACCTTCACTAGAAAGCTTAGTCCGGGTTAATACTATTGCTTGCCGACAAGGGCTGGTGTCTAAGCAGGGCTGTGTCTGAAAGGCCTTCCGTGTTTATTGCCCAATCGCCGTCTGAACATTGTTAGTTAGATGGGCATACAAATGACACTCATTCACCTTGTTGCAGGAGCAAATTAATTGTTTTATGAAAAATTTGCTATTTGTGTGAATATACAGCCTGCTCCGGCCTGAAGGCAAACAGCTGCAAATAGATGCATTTACCTTTGAATGTGAAGATTTGCAATGATGGCATAAAAATGTGTGTTTCATATTAAATAGACAAATCATATTAGATTCTTCTCTGAGAAGAGGCTTTGCAGATTACAAAGTTTCCCAGCATGCCTATGAATCACTCATTTATACTATAAACCTGAGCACAAGACAAACATATTTTACACACTCAAAGCACAAGATAATTGGGCTGGTGGATAGTGCAGTGGTATAACGCATCATATGTTGGTTGGTCTGATACGTTGTGCACTGCCTGTCAGGGACGTGGTTCGAAACCCGTCTCTACCAGACCAGCCTTGGTCATCAGCCCAGGGGGAGGGTGAGCCGGCTCAGGGCTGCCGTACGTGAAGCACGTAAGGGAGTCTCCAGAACATGGGTGAGAAAATTCCGTCTCAAAGGAAGTGGAGTTCGCTGCCTTCAAAGAATTAGCTTGCCTCATAGAGACAAGCGGTGGACTCATGTGGGGAGGGTAAATAAATAGAGGGTGTAATTGGGAGAAAAACTGAAACAAAGATATATATTTTTTAAAGCACAAGATAATTGTGATCAAAGTCTTGATTTTCCTTATCTTTTGCCTGCGGAGAGCTAATTACACATTCCAACTTTCAGGCATCTTCACTGCAGCCCTCAGTGAAATTTCAATGTCCTACTGACTGTACAAAAGGCTCACAAAAGGTACAGCATGAAAGGTTGAACAAACAAATTGAATATACTTGATACACGAGATAAAATACAAGCCTCGATTTTATGATCCAAACACATGTGGATAATGCAGTATGACATGCATTAACCGAGACAAATACAATAAGGTGTCTATCTCTGGTTAATGGTAATAGGCGTGTTAGTTGCTTCAAAGTCAATTTCAGGTATGAAAACAAAAACAAAAGGTGAGAGGGTCTGAGAGAAAGGGAGAGAGGGAGGAGGGCTATTTCCTGATCTGTGTGATAAAAGGGGGAAAAAAGCAACTATCAATAAGCAGCACAAGAGGAACATCTATGATATTATCAGTGTCTGCCACAAGAGCATTAAACATGGGGAACGAACCGAAAGAAGCACTTGTCACATTCCTTATATTCATCACAGCAGTCCGAGAGCAGTGCAGCTGTGTGGCGTAGATGCTTCCAGAGTCTGACATCTTCACCGAGGCTGTGAATAGATAATGTCTATTCTTTCTGACTCTAGAGAGAAAGGCATTACGGTTAAAAAATCCTGGGTTTTCGCACACAAATATCTCAAGATTTTTTGTTGTCAGAGAAAACAAAAAGCCACCAAAAAAATGGCAAACAACCCAAATTCAATTACGCTTTTCACAAAAGGCATCATTTATTTGCTAGATTCGCTTCTAAGTAAACAATCCTGAAAGGCCGGGCAGAGCAGATTTATTCATTTGAAATCAGTTTGTTTATCCTACTTCCTTATTGATATTTCAGCATTGGAGAGGCCAAAGAGTCAGCTGAGGTACACTGACTTTTTTGTTGGGTGCCATGCACTTTGTTGATGACCTAATTCATAATGTGTCATTTAGCCTTTAATTTGATTTAATAGTCTTTACCAAATATTGTAAATGTTGTTAAATGTGTGGAAATAAATAAACAAATAAAGAACCATCCAAAGAACCAATATGTGTCTCCCTTTATCAAAGGAAGAGTCACAGCAAACAGTCATATCTTCACATCGGTTTGGTGTCGGTTGTACTCAAATGGCAATTAGAGTAACCATGGGCGCACCAGTCCCGCTGAGGTATTTGGACATTCAACGCCACCCTGGGGCGGCAGCCATTTGCCCGGCTCCAGGTCACTGAGCGTAACAGACGTGTGCGCTTCATGGAAACAAGGGGCGCTCTTCGACAGAAAGAGTGACACGATTGCAATGACAGGAAAACACACGGACAACCCGTTTAACTCGGTTACTCTCAGCAACTAAATAAATATCACTTCGTTGGCCATCTAGCAAGTAATGTGCAAACAAACAAAAGAAAATATATTCTTTTCAAATGTAAATGTCTGAGGCATAAGCATAATGGATGAGACTGGAAACGGGCATACATTTTGAGTGATCCCATTGACAATAAAAGATGAGTGCAGCGGCAGAGAAATGCAGGTAGATTATTATGCGGATGACAATAACACGCGGATTGGTTATGAATTGGATGGCAGCCAAATAATCTTTTTAGTGCTTCTGTTGTAGATTTTCTTTCTCCACCTCATCCAAAGGCCACTGCTATATTGCTCATTTTACAGACTCTATTCTCTGAGTTTCATCCAAATGATGTCACTCGGTTACTAGAAACATTTGATTCCAGATTTAATCTAACCGCAGTGTGCTTTGTCTTTCACTTTTGGTATGCATGCCAAGGCTTTGTATTGTCTTTCACAGTGGTGAGTCAAGAGGCACGATTCAAAATTGGGCAGAAAAAAGGTAACACATTGTAAAAAGAAATAAATTAATATCAATATATATATATATATATATATATATATATATATATATATATATATATATATATATATATATATATATAAAATCATGAAAAAATGGAACAGTTGCTTAAATGTGAAGGATAAAAGACAGCATAGTTTCATTCAAAAGAGGCCTAATATTTCCCCACTGGACAATTTATCAAATTCTTCCCCTCATGCTATAAGAGACTGCTATAAAACCTTAATCCAGCACACTTCTACTTTGTTTTTGATAGGCACGTTGCTATCAGTTTTATTGGAGTAGTGGCTCATTTTGCTCTAACCATACCTAACAAAATATTTTTCCTGATTAATATAATGTGTTATGGTGGTGATGACAAACTAATTTACCTTTGGAATTAAGTATCTATCTCTATCTTAATTTTCACAATTGTAACAGATGCATGTTCATCTTATGTAATGAAAACAAGGCTAATATAAAGATGGTTTATCTCCCTGCCTTATGATTCTAATAAGGCTGGAGTTTCTTGAAATGATTCTGTGAAATTCAATGCACAGAGAAATTTCTATCATAAAACCGTAATTTGGCGATGAATCACAACGCACAAATCTTCACAACTAGATGTGACTTCTCCTGGCCTGAATCAAAAATCAAAGCTAAAAAAGCCAGAAAGTAATACAACAGATCTGTAAATATTTATTGCTAAGTGCAATTGCTAATAACCAGACTATTTGCATTTTTAAAGAACCTACACTGCTAAAATGTAAGTGCCAATTGCACACCCCATTCTCTTAACAAAAGAGGGCACTTACTCTTGGTGTCATTAGCTGAATTAGGTTGCCATTTTCCCATATACTTCGGGTGGCGAGACGTGGGGGAGGGGAGAGAGAGCCAGGCGTGCTGACCTCAGACTGGGCGCCCGTCCCAAAACCGGCTCGCTCACAAGCCCTCGGGCAGTGAGATTCAATAGGAAGTGCATTGTGTTGCCAGGACAATTGTGTCACAAACAAAAGCAGCGGTGCGCCAGTGCACGCTATTCAAGCACCCCGCTCGCTTGCCCTAAATGCGGCGTATCTTTCTGCATGGACATCTGAGTGGGCGATGATGCGCCGTGTGGGTTTTGGGCTCTAATTCCCAGAAAGACGCATGGAGCGACAGCTCAGTGGCAATGTTACATGACGGCTGAGGACAATTTGAGTCTCTGGATGTCGTCTTGTAAAGGAAACGAAGGAAACAATAAGACGGTTTTAAAAATATGGTTAATTATGTGTCAAGACCAATGTACTGTATCACCAATCATTTTCAGCATTCCTGTTATATTAAGTATGGTATAAACTATATATATATATATATAGATAGATATTGTAACTTTGGATGGACATCTTTGTTAACAAGTCACAATTTTCCAAACTTAAAACCAACGACAATGAAAGATGAATAATTATTCTATTGTGGACTTGTTCTCTTTGTTATTTAAGAGGCTACTTGCACTATACACACTCTATGAATTGATGTGTGTACATATTGGATGGTTGTCATTAGGGTAACTAGGCATATTCTCTTGAAAATAGATAAGAAACTCAGGGACTGTATGTGGTTGGATGCACCAAGCATTTTTAATCCAGTTTGTCAGATATATTAGATAGATAGATATACTCTACACCTTTATGATATGTGATTTGGTGAATGGAGATGGGTTGCTGTATAGCTTATATTTTGTATATTACAATACTACAAAGTGATATAAGATATAGCACATATGCTGATTGACTGTCTGATAATGTTTATTAGTGAGTACATGTATACAAAATATACAGTATTTTACAACATGCTACAACCATTTGATCTTGCTCCTAAGCCATATCAAACATTACCTTTGTTTGAATGATGCTGAATAATATTCTGCAGAACGGGCAAGCACCATTCACTCTAATCTTAGTCCACTTGAGGTTTCACTGTCACAATGGCAGTGACAAAAATTGACTGGGGTGGAGAATATTACATTGAATCTGAGTTTGAGAATCTCTTGCATTGCCTTGTGATTCAGTGTGCAAGCTCGGTAGGTCTTTTCATACACATTCCATAGGTAACATTTTTATATGCTAGATTTTTCAGAGAGAGCATAATTCATTTCAAACTCTAATGTGATATTTGCGCTTATGGTAAGAGTAAGGTGAGCTATGATCTTTGATATTTTCTTAGATTTCCCCCGGGTTCCTTATAAATAGGATAAACATGTATGCTATAATGGGAGAATAATAATGCAAATGGAGGATGGGAGTTGCAAGGTAATTTGCATACATACAGATGCGTGACAAGACCTGTCTCTTAAAAAACAAACTCTGCACTTGATTTTCATGCATACCAGATAATGCCCATTTAAAGATGAAAAATTACAGACATTTGTGTCCTTGACCTCAAGGTCAAGTAGAGGTCACCCACACAGAACTGCCTGCACAAATTGTAAAATGCCATAACTCTTAAATTATACATATCCCATTGATCTTACCCATTTTACATGACAAAGTAGGTAAGACCTATGTGTAGTTATACTGTATAAATATATGCAGAACGTGTTTATTTTCCCATTGTCCTCTTGCGGTTATGTGGACACGCCAATGCCACAATATCTGTAATTAGGTGGACTCATACTTCCATACTATTGTCAGAGAATTGCATTTGGCAGTTCGTGTTGCAGCACAAGTGACATTAACTGTCTAGGAGCTGTGCTAAAATTAATCACAAATTAACAAGTCTAGCACATGCATATAGAGTGGATTTTGTCAGATTGGTGTACTGGTGATTGTATTATGCTTTGCCTTGAAATATTATTCTGTAATGTAGCCTAAGGTTTATGCCCACTGTATATGTTAATTGAGTCTGTAATCTGTGAGGGAAACTATGGACAATCTTTCAGACAACAGCCCGCCCCATCCCACAAAGGTGGTGATGCCACCAAAGCACAAAGTGCTTTTGCTTTTACTTTCAAAACTTTGCCTGTGTAAGTAACACTTATGGTAATGGCTTGCAAAATGACTCTCATGGATGGGCTGAAAACAGCTTTTTAGATTAATAGTTACACTGTGATGGATTAAAGGAGGTATGCACTTGACAGGGACAAGTCATACTCGTGTTCGCGTGAGGTTCAGTGCCTCTATCCCAGCCAATGACATGGCTACATTCCAGCCAGTGACATCCAAACTGTCACTTCCATTACTCACAAGCACAGTAATATAGTACAGTAAGCACTTGCTGCACTACTTCATATTATACAATATTAGAAGTGTTTTGTAATAACAAAATAATGAATGCTGCACATCGGTTGATGTTCCGTGGAAATCGGGCATGTGTTTGCGCACGCGTGCTTGTGTGTACGTGCTTGTGTGTGTGTACGTGCTTGTGTGTGCGTGTGTGTGTGTGTGTGTGTGTGTGTGTGTGTGTGTGTGTGTGTGTGTGTGTGGTCGGTCGGTCCTGACCAAAACAAACCAGGGCTTTATTAATGCGTAGGAGTGCTGATTTAGGATCAGTTTAGCCTTTGAGCTCATAATGGAAAATGTTAGGATATGGATAGTGGTTAGCCTGATCTTGATCCTTTTTATTCAACTGTTTGTGAAGGGGGAAAAAACCTCACCCTTTCATTTAATTGTGAATCAAAGTTAATGAAAAATGCTGGTTGAATACAGGCTTGTTCCTGTCTTAATTGTGTCAGCCAATCATTCTTAGAATTTAATGAGAAAAAAAACACCTTTCTTACAAAATGACTTGGCATCCAAAAGGCAGGTGCCATCTGAGACTCATTCGCAAGACGGATGCAAGACACCGGCTCAGAAAGTACAACAGCTAATTTCACATTCCTATGCGCAGCTGACATTTCTTCAAAGCCTTGAATCTATCAGATCATTATAGGTAATTCGATCTGAAAACTCAAACAGGCGAGAAGTCCACCCTTGCTGATTGTAGCATTAATTAACTTCTGCCTTGACTCAAATGCCACTACTCCATCCTCCTTGCCAGCTAGGTCAGTTACATTTTGACAGTGACTGAAGTCTTTGAAACAACTTAGGCGTGGCGAATATCAGAATGAAGTTGAGCAAAATTCAGAGGCTGTCAGCAAAAAAAGTCTTCAATGACTTAAAAAAGTCAATCAAAAAGTATGGCTCAAGATGGTTTATACTTCCGCCATTGTGTAGGCTTTCGCAATTAGACAGAATTAATCCAGAGACAGGGGAATGTAAAAGTTATTTTTCTTCCTATCACATTACCTGCATTTGAGCCCCCAAGCGTTCTCAAAGAGTGATTATCCCTATTAGTTATTCCAATTACATCTCTACATCATGAACTTAACGTAGAAAGATGCCCTTTTAACTCGTGTTGATTAAATCTCCATCTTGTTGAAATTTCAGCACAGAAGAACAAGGGAAAAAATTGAAATCAGCTAAACCAGTACATCAGTTTTTTTCTCACTGGCTGTTAGTATTGGCTATCTCCTAGCTTTATTCGTATATTTTATGACATTATAGAATAACAGCAAAAAAAAAAAAAAAAAAAAATCACTAATTACAATTTTGTTATTTATGATGTTCACAACCCTGTTACAATTGCATACATGGCCTTTGCACAACCTTAACATGTACTCATACCCTTGAAACATTGTGATGATTATCAGAAGTAATGCAAGTGTACAATTTCAATTCTATTAATTCCCAGTATAGGACTTACGATGCCTTTTTACAATGGTTTCCAACAAACATAACAATCAAATATATTTACACCCAAGCAATTCATATTTTGTGAATCATTTTTTGCTTTAGATGACCCTGGAGGACACTTCCTGTAGCCTTTTATGAGATTCAAACAATTCTCTTGAGTTATTTTTACAGCTCATTCAGGCATGATTTCACCAGCTCATCAAATTTAATCCAGCGCTTTTGATATGTTGTGTTCACTTCACCATTTCCTTTAAGTTTTGATGTGTGGTTTGCATCATTGTGGAGTTGGAGTTCAACCTCTGCACCACGCTTGAACCCAGGTTTTCAGTCAGTCAGAATGTCCCAGAAATGTATTACCCCATCCGAAGCACACGAAGGGTGCAAGGAACAGAAGATTTTAATCACTTCCCTAGAAAAAGTTTTCCTTAGTAATACCAGATTCATGCAACCAATATCATGACAGTTGGAGAGAAATTGTAAGACTTTCTGAAATAATTAGACAATTTTAAATCCTTGCCCAGGTTTAAATTTGCCTCCCGAGAAGCCTTGCTCATATCGCAAGTAAAGTAAAGCAATGTAGTAAAGTTCTCAGGAAGAGCATGCAGGACAAGGTACTGCCTCCTTACATTGGCCTTGCACTGCTTGGTAACGGATGCTACGTTGGAAACAGGTGGTAGGTCCAGCTCTATGTGATTGTTATAGTCACAACCTAGGCTCGAGCAGGGCAGTGACCCTGAATTCGTTGAGACATTTGCAGACCAATCTGTCACATCAATTATTGTGGTGCTTCTCATAGATGGTTTAGTACAGAATCACCTTTTGTATGCCAGTTCTAACTTCCAGAATATTCTCTCTTTTAGAGAATAAAAAAGGTTATTCAGGACATTTTTGAATGGATGAATAAATAAATGTGGGATTCATAACATTGTGATTTGGAACATACACTATATATGTATAAATACACACACACACACACACACACACACACACACACACACACACACACACACACACACACACACACACACACAGAACACAATTAAATATGGAAAAATATAACTCATTAAATAAAAGTTAGCCGTGCAGTGACACAAAAGTTGATAATTATCTGTTCATCGAAATGAATACAGAGAAAAACAAGAACTAGTCAGGTATGCTGAAAACAAATAGTTTTGGAAGGCTACAGTCCTTATGGAAGTGCGAACAGAGAGTGCTTGTGTTTGAGCTTTATGGCAAGACAGATGAGTATGTGACAGGGAACAGATGTGGATCTCTGATGAATTGCTGGGATATAAAAAGTGAAAGATAAATAGCATTCAAAATTCAGGACACTTTATCAAAGCTTTGTCACTGCCTGATTCAAAGCAGTTTTGGAATTTTCCTTCCAATAGCCTTCCTATAGCCTCGGGCAATAGGCAGGCCATTACAAAAATAAAAATGAAAAAATAAAGCAAAAACCCCCTCTAGCCCGCAGCTCACAGGTGTAAATTTATCATGGAAACTTTGATGTCAGTCACCTCCGTGTATTCATGCTCATCAAGACAAAATTTAGTCAAGACAGATTGGCTTTTAACTGTGTGTACCTGATAAACAAATGCAAAGAAAGCATATGCGTGTAGTTTTTGTTTGGAAAGGCTCGCTCTCTTCTCTTAATTATTAGGGTTCAAATTTCAGTTTTGCTTTCTCGCTCTCTTTCAAAACAATGAAAATATTGAGAACTGCACATTGATTCACTCAAAATACATTTTTCCACATGATTCTTAGTGACTTCAAGGGATCACAGAGCTATGAAACTTTTTTGATGGGTGTTTTAGATCTTCACCTTTTCTGATGAGAAGTTCTTGCTGACCATCATCAACCTAAAGGTTAGGTTATTGAGCTTGCTCTAAGTATTTTCTTGTTAGGCATCAAAACCTTCACTTGTAGTGCATCATTGAAACTTAGTCCTGCAGTTGGCTGTGCTTGTGTGATCAATTTCAAAGAAAAGAGGCTGAATAACTAGCATCCATGTACTGTTGTGAGTGAACTACCAATGAAATTGCTATGCCTTGAAAACCTCTTTATCAGAAAGGGCTCTATCTTCAGCCTCACACTAAACAACATATAGCCCTACCTGCAAGCTTAGTGGTTGTTGTTGAGATTTATCATTAATATCACTAGTTGCTAGTTAATAGTTAATAGTGTTAGTTTCACCTCATTTTACCTGATTCTTGACAAACCTTATTTATACACAACAAAGTCCCCTCTTTGTCAATTCTGACAATTCAATTTAAAGATCCCTTCTCACATACATGTTATGAGAGTGTATATTTTACAATGTCACCATTACTTGGCTATCCTGCTGCTCGTTTGAAGGTACTCCTCCAGCGTTGAAGTTGAAAGGACAAACATGTTATTTATTTTTATCTTATCTTCTTATCTTGTTTCTGAACATTCGTAATTGAACACAGGCTACACATTTCAGTCAGGACATTTCGGAGTGTCCGTATTTTCCTGGGAGAAGTGTTCCTCTCATCTTGCCGAAATCAGCAGTATGCCGTCCACAAACCCTGGGGTTTTTAAAGGGGAATTGAGGGACGATCTGATTGGCCATTATTACAGTCACACCCATGTCACATTTACAGGTAATAAACTCTGTTAAACCAACCCTTTTTTCAATATGGCTGCCCTTTCACTGTTGCAAAATTATGAAACTGTAATT